>CM065053.1:92620657-93820657 GCA_032883995.1 Coronaproctus castanopsis
ACGGCACCAATGCAATATTCAATCCGGTCGGTAATGTTTAGAATGGTGTTCGTCCCTCAAATGGTGGTGGTGGTGATATAATGAATAACCGCTTTGCATCTAACTCGACTTATAGATACACTATTAAGTGCATTTTTTGAGTGAATTTAAAAACATGTTTCAACAGTTCATGAACCAGAACGCTATGGTATTCAATTTATTGTCCTCAGTCGTGAATAAAACTAGTAAATAATGACTACTTGATTAAGATTTACACTTTGGAACGCTAATGGCGCGTTACAACATAAATTAGAAATAGAGCTCTTTCTAAAGAGATATACTCCTCGTCTCGGATACGCATTTTACAAATAAAACAGTTTTTAATATTCCCAACTACGATGTGTATGTGTTTAGCCAGATAATAAAGCTGGAGGCGGTAGTGCAATAGGCTTGTACGGTAAAATTATGTTCATTTAATCTCCGCCGTATACTGTTTTTCAAATGAGCGATTAGATGAAAACCTACTCGTCAAGTATTTTAAGTCATTGGAGCGAAATTCACATCTGGTGGGGATTGGAATTCAAAAAGTCTCAAATGTGGCTCTGGCTGAGACAATCCCGGGGGGGAAATTCTGGAAAAAGTAATTTTTAGACAAATTCTAGGTTACTTCTCGGGAGGCGATGAAGATCGTAAAAGGAAATCTGAGCTGCTCGACTTTTTTTTGTAACAAAAGGAATATCATCTTTATATATAAGAGCAGACTCTTGTTTCGACCTACAGGCAGATCACTCGTTAGTCGTAATAACGGTAAGCATTTCGCCAGTAATAAGTGAACCATGCCTTATCAATAAAAAAACTAACTGGCCTTTATTTAAACAATATATAGAGACTGACATAAATTTAAATACGTCGCTGAAAACTAATTACGATATTGATAAAGCGGTAGAAAACTTGACAGAAACCATACAAAATGCTGCGTGGATAGCAACTCCCGCTGTAGAGCCACCCAAGGGGTCTAATAATGTTCCGAAACATATACCGATACACTTGTACGCGAAAAGAGAAAATTACGAAACACATGGAATACAACGAGAAATCCGGCTATTAAAACGCGACTAAATAGAAAAATAAATCTAGCGCGTAAAGTACTGCGTGAAAAAAAAATGAAACACATTTCTATCGAGATTACCGGGGACCAAACACGATGGTTATTCATTATCGAGAGCAGCCAAACGTTCTTGACGGTAGTGGGCAGATATTCTCGAACACATAGACCGATAATCTTAACCATTGCCTATCGTCGCTATTTCTCAATGATAATACGATCGTGAACAACTCAGAACAAAAAGTATTGAGTTCGAATTTTAAAATGGAACCACAGAATTCGATAGAAAATACACAATCCCTATTAGACTTAGCAAATTAAATATTGTTATAAAAAAATATTAAAAAACAACAAAACGGCGAGTCTCGATAAAATTACATACTGATTAAACTAGTTCATAAATATATACCAAATCTGACTAACATTATGTAAGAATAATATAAAAAATTAGCGTACTTACCGAAAATATGGAAAGAGGCAAAAGTTTAAAAAAAAATGACAAAGACCCAAATAGCGTTAAAGCCTATCGACTAATTTGTCTTTAAAATGCTTTTGGTAAAATTTACGAAAAGTTACTAAAAATACCGATAACTAAATAAGAAGAAGCTTCTTGATGACAATTTGGATTCGGGAACGATCTATCAAGAGAATTAACAAAATTCAAATGCGCATGTACGACTATCTTAATGACAGACGAATTACATTTTAAAAATAGACGATAAAAGTGTACAAAAAACAACGAATATTCGCAATGTAGTTAGGTCCGCTATTTTGGAATATTTTATTAAAACTACAATATAATAATAAAGTCGATTTATGTGTGATGATTTATAAAGTTGAACTGGAACATGTTGCAAATAAAACGTTACATAAGTTAGAAAGATGGTTATTAATCTACAGGTATCCGTGGATAAATGTTTCGCTTCACTTTTTACTAAGTCATTAAAACATAAGAGAAACACTATAAGAGTCGTATACCAAGGATTTCAATTTAAAGTCAATGTTTTAAAAACTTAGCGAGTTATAGTTGACAACAAACTCACTTTTAACTACCACTTATAGACAATATGATATCAAAAATGAATGGGAAATATCACCAATTGCTAAAAGCATGTCAAAATATTTGGGAATTCGATTTTAATTACAGAATGATAATATACAAATCGCTAGTTCAATGCGCTTTACTGCTGTTTCGTGTATATCGAACGGTTAACAATAAAAATGTTCACAAAAAAAATAATTTCATTACGAAGGAAATTTCTAATTAACGCGAGCAGAATTTATAAAACTATCTCACACAGTGCGTTAATCGCTATTTGCGGTGTACTACCACAATCACGATTGAAAAGCGGAGCTGTTGCAATAAAGAATAATGATTTTCAGTTTGTTAATGAAAATTTATATCGAACTAAGCTATTTATTACCAATAATATCGGTTGTTTCTTTAGCCCCTGCAGCATCCTGTAGCAAACGAATTAAAATATATTTAACAAATTACTACAGGACAATTTGGCAATCCAAACGGGAAAAAGATACAGTTAGGCGTCACACTTTTGAAATGAAACTTTTTAGATACACGTAACTTTAAAGGATTTTTATACGACCCAACTATTAACACGGTCTGAGAAAATTGCCGTGTACTTATGTCGTTTTAAGCAAACATTATAAATGCTCCTGCGGATTGAGGAAACCTGTAAAACACATTATTTTCGAATTTCCAAACTACAAAACTATAGGACACTTCAATAAAACAAATCTAAAATTCAATGAATAATCGCTCAAAATTGTTCAAAAATTTGCTTTCCACGTACTTCGTCCTAGAATTTCTGAACACAAGCGCCGTCACATAATGGACCGTTCACATAATGTGTCTCTGTATGTATCTGCTTGTGTGTTTGTGTGATGTGCTACGTGTAACATTAAGAAATCTAGTTACGTGAATAAATAATTATTGTCGATTTCAAATCTACATATTCTGTTTATGTTTCTCTCAACCGCGTGTATTTTGTAAATACGAAACCGTTATTATGTCACATTTTAACTATAATTGTAATGCATGCGAGAGTAATTGTAGCAACAGTACACAACCAAGGGAAATGCGAATGTATGTGAGAACTTTATTACTGTTAATTAGGACAAGAAATTATATGGAGCGGCCTGTTCTGATTAAGCTTAAACGTCGATGCAGGAGAGACAACTCGCATATCAATGAAAAATAATTTACATCACAAATTTTGACAAATAAAGTATTTAATAAGAAAAAACACTATACCCAGAAACGATTTTATGCTTTGTTCAGGGATGCCAACCATATGAAATACCACCATTGGACCATCCAGGTAGTTGGTTCGAATCTGATCCAGATCAACAAGTATGCGTGCAAAACAAATGCACGAACTCAAAGTATAAAATACCGTTCAGAAGTGATTTACATTATAGTAAGTTTTTATCTATATTAAAGAAACGAACAAAAAAACTAAATCTTATATATGAGTAAAATTACTTTCCATCGTGCCTTTTATTTCATTACATTTTTCGTTGTCTTTTATTTATTTGTAATCTATAACCAGCTTTGAAGGTACGATGACCACATGATATGGGTAACAGTAATTTTCGGATTCCATAATTATCGAGTGCGTTAAAATATGATGACTTTTTAAATATCTTATCCTTGCGCATCAAATATTCAACTAAAAATTTCCTTGTTAAATCATCTTGATATTTACATTTTCAGAATTCAACTACGTCGTGTTTACATGCATTTAATACAATAAAACTAAATTAGTGATAATGAGCCTGGAATATTTCTTTACAATGTTAAATTTGCACAACCTCAGAAATTGCAATATTTACATATGTAAAGAAAAGCAAATTCTATTCGAACTTAAAACGTTAGTCGCCTTGATCGAACAATAAATATAAAACATCCTACATTTATTAGAATCATTCGAATAAAGCAGTGAACATTATAAATTTTCAGAGACATATTTAAATTTTCTTCTTTTAACCATAATGAATAATGTTTTAATTCGGTAACTTAATTACGATTCGTATATGTAAATAATTGTCAATCCGGCATTCACATTTTTTTTATTTGTTATACATGTTTATAATAAAATAATAGTGTAACATGTAAATAGTATAACATTTAAAATACTGAACCAAGATAAAATTTGTAAACACTACACACTTCATTCAAATAAAGTTTACCACGCACGAAAAAATATAAATTGCTAACTTTTTTTTTTTTCTTTTTGGACTGCTACTATGGCCAGAAGCGCTACCCGAAAGTAAATATGATATGTTAGATGAGAATGTTGCTTCCGTAGCAGTTGTATCATCAGATAAAACCGTTTTGAATGAATTACAACTGAAGTTTTGGGGACGGTATACGGAATATTGTGGGCAGTCTAAAAATAAGTGTCAAACCGGACGCAATGATCGCGCAAAGGTGGATTTGTTTTATTTAAAATATGACAATGAGTCAGTGCGGTGTGACCAATACGGATACGGGACAATAGTACCTGTTACTTTCTGCTATGCACAGAACACTTCCAAGGTAGAGGAGAATTAAGATGATTTGTCGAGAGAATTGCATTCCACACATCACAGAACTATTTGTTATATATTTGACGGAGGCCTGTTTCGAGTATATAGGAATTAAAGGATAAGGTTAAATTTTCGAGCTGCCTCATTAGCTGCTTTATCAGCTAAATCATTGAATGTAAAACCTGTGTTACTTGGAATCCATATTAGAGTTATATTTAGAGTAGGATGTTGTTATAAGAGATTTAAGATTTTTAAAGCAATAGGCTGTGTAAGAATTACAGTTGAAACACGTAATGGAAGAGAATGAATCGGAACATATTAGAAAATCATTGTGGTTTTCAGCGACAGCATTTAGGTTGCGTATAAATGCAGCGGAAAATACAGAGTATTGTGGAGGTAAGCTGTAAAAGGTTATCCTCTGAAACCACCGCACACGCGTAATATTTATTAAATTTGGATGCGTCGATGTAAACTTTTTACATCCTCCGTATTTCTTTATAGATTGTTCAATGCGGATGTTTATTTGATCGGTAGAGAGTGAATTTACTGTGGAAGGAGTTAGAGATGTGTCGAGTTGGATGGAAAAAGAATGACAGGAAGGATATTGCGTGTCATTTTTATAAATTAAATCAGGAATTTCTGGAATAGGAAAGTTATCCGGAAGTTGGGAAAGTGTTTGCAGGTTTACATAAAACTTTTCAATAAGGTATTTTCTTCTACTAAAAAAAACGGAAGCTATTCTTTAGCTTCGCAATAAAGACTGTCAATCGGACTTGTAAGCATATTCTAATTGCTGTATTACAGATGGTATCCAGTTTTCTCAGTGTGGTCTTTTTGATGGTTTTTTACCGTATATTACGCTTCCGTAGTCCAGCTTTAATCTTATAAGACATCTGAATAAATGTAGTAAGGATTTTTTATTCGCTCCGAATGATGCGTGAGCAAATTTTCTCAGCATATTCGTGTCCGCAGAAATTGAAACCAATAATCTCTGTTTACGTGTTTTTAACTCATTATCCCAGAGTAAGCCTAGAAATTTCATGACTTCGTTTTTATAGGTTGATTTTTAATTGCGATCTGTTGTTTTTTTGTGCATTTAATACGTCGGCAGAAATGAACGGCTGCTGATTTTGACTGAGAAAGTATCGAACCATTTCTTGCTGCCTAAATTGTATATTTGTTACAGTGTCCTGTAAAATTGTTTCACCCGCTGAAATCTTTTGACATGATAAAAAGATTGCTAATCATCTGCAAATATATTGAAGAAATTGTGTTTTTGCATCGTTAACGAAATATTATTTATCATCATGTTAAATAATGTAGGGCTATTTTCAGTATGAAGAATTTCCAACAATTAAGAAAGCTGTTGAAAAGAAAACGTTCTTTTCGAAATAAGCCAAGTAAACATTAGTCAACTGTTTCGACGTTCATCATTTAATCCGCTAGATGTCGGTAACAACTAAATTATGGAAAAAAATCACGATCGTACTTGTTCTACGAAATCATTACGACCGATTAAATAAAAATTATTTTAAAAAACAATCGTTATATTTAACTACAATTATCTTTGGTTTGAATTTTAGGACTTCGTAAAAACTCGCAGTTATGTATAATTTTGATTAATTCACGCAATAAATAATTAAATAGATAATTCGAATGCGCATTACCATAAATAAAAATCGATTTTTATATAAAAATTCACAATGAAATAAAAGTAACACTTATTCTTTGTAAATAAACTAGACAAATATCATTAAATATGTCGTATTTTTGATATAAATAAAAATCTAAAAAGCAACACCGCCTTTAATTTAGTCAATAGGATGTTTTTTAAAAAAAATACAACAGTCTGAAAAAACTAAATTACCAGTTTTAAAGAAATCAAAAAAAAGCATAAACGATAGCAAATATAATACAATTAATGATTAATCGATAGGAGGTAATTTATAATACGTTTTTTTCGCGCCATCGTGTAAGTATTTGAGAACTATAGCGATCAAACATCTACGAAAAGTTTGAATGAAAATAATGAAATAGATCGTTCGTATTCATTTTTAAATTTTGAAAACACTTTAAACTTTTTAGTCCGAAATAAAAAAAACTTCAAATATTAACTATCAATAAAGCGTATTTCACGAATGGTGGCTTTATTCCATTTTGAAAGTTACGTACAACTAAAAATTGTCGATTTGAAAAAATATCTAAACTATAAATTGAAAATTACTATAAAAAATGATCGTGGAAACTGAAATTAAAATTTTCGTTTTAGTAGATATTGAAATTTTTCAGTAATAATATTAGTAAATGCCATATTTTTTTGAACATTACACGACGTATATAAATATTCGACTATAGTAAATAGGAATAAAATTGATATTTCGTATAACAACTGAAATTATTATTTATCTTAAGATAAGTTATTATCGAATTAATTTTTGTACGTATTTTACGCAATAGCTAGGAATGTTTACGTTGTGCCAGCCTACGAGACAGCCATACAAATGGATATTTTAATTAACGGACCTGTACAAGCTGGATTTGACGTATATGAAGATTTCTATTTTTATTCCACAGGTACATTTCATCTGTTTCCTATTTTTTTTTTTTTTTTTTTTTTTTTTTTTTATCGTCTGTACATATATATGCGTGTTATAGCGGTTAATGTATGCTAAATCCCACCTCGCTCGCTAAACTCTTTATTAATAATAGATAAAAAATTGATGTATTTACTGGTCGGGGTCTTCTTTTATAATAAATATAATAAAGTGTAAATTGGTCGTACATATAAACCTACGTTACTTTTAATAAGTTTTTATTATATTATTTATAAATAATATTTACGTACACAAATATAGTATCATCAATTAAGGAGCAGTGTGCGTGCATATGAGACCCACGAAAAACTCCTCCAATATAGTTTTATAACCGAAGAAAGCGGGAGAATTTTGTTATTTAAAAAACGCCAGTTGGATGTGACTGAACGTATTAATCAAACGGAAGCGATATTCATCTTAAGCACCGGGAGTTTCAGTGCTAAATAACTCCAAGATTTCCCCTCACAACTTAGACGGAGTTATTTAGCACTGAAACTTCCGGTGCTTAGGATGAATATCGCTTCCCTTTGTTTAATACGTTCAGTCACATTCATTCCAAGTTTTTCAAATTGCAAAATGTCCCGCTCACTGCAATTATAACTAGATTTTTAGCGTACGTCTCACGTGCACGCGCAAATTCCTCCTCAATTTATGATAACATCTTTCTACCTCTTAAACAAACAAAATTCATCCTTTTTCTCCTGAAAACTTACAATCTGTATCACTAAAATACTATCATTGAACTGCACCCTAACTTTGACATTTGGAAATGAAATGTTTATTCGAAGTTCTTTTTGATGGGTACTCTTTCATGAATAAATGTTGTCCCTGCACCCTATAATTCCCATTGCAGGAGGAAGTTGTCTATTTTTGTTATCTATAAGTACTCCTTCAGAAATGTTATTTGTTAATTTAATTGTTCTAATCGTGATAGAATGGTCGCTGATGACTAATTAACCTGTTTTCAGTTGAATGCAACTATTTTTTATTGTTGAAACTTTTTTTTAATGCTGATATATCGAATTTTTCCATCTGTTCTGGGTCTATTTATTTCAAATATTGAAAACAAAAATTATAGTATGTCTTAGAAACATTCGTCGTTTGTATTTTATATTTTGAATGACGATTTTTTTTATTTTTTCCAGCGAGTTATTTTTTTTATTTTAACAATACTTTATTTTTTTTGCATATTCGAGTGAATTCCTTTATAATATACTTGGTCTTGAAATTTTAAAACTGCGCTAAAATCGAAGGACGTTAATATCGCTTCGAATATTTGATTTTTCCGATTTAAAAATCCTAAATCGTCGCTACACTAGTTTGCAGTAGAGAAATTAAAATCTACAGATAACGGTCTAGGTCATCGAATGTATGTGCATTTTACTCGAACAAAACTGCCTGCGTGTATTAATTATGTACCGATTCGAAGGTGGGTTTTCGATTAATTAGATTAGATTTCGTTTCGAAGAAAATAACTCAGATATGACGTTTTTGATCGCTTCCTAATTTAATGAAAACATGATTTCGTACCGTATTTTAATTGAGTTTTCCGAATCCTATCATTGTTATAATAAGTTCATTAAATAAAACACAAAAAGTAACTTTTTTTTTTCTATACATAGGTGGTAGGCTAACAATACAAAAAGAATTTGAACGTGGATTCCATTAAATAGGCATCCGAGTACGTTTAAGTCTAATGGGTTTTTCCTTTGTTATTTTTGTAGAGTCATCCAGTAAATTTTAGCTAACCAGTTTCAGTGGCCACATAATTTACGTGCGTGCTTTTTCGTGTTCCATCAACTACGTATGGTATATTCAAATGTTGAGTGTTTCACTGCTGACGTACTAACGTTTTGTTTCGAAATCTTCGTATTATTTGATATTACTTTTCTATCCCTACAGTTCGCTAATTGCAAACTGGCAATAGTATCCGTTTAGAAATTAACAATTTGTCGTTTATAGATCAATCACTCGATACAACTGTCTCGTTTTTGTATTCAGCTAATTTGATCTGATGCTCTTACGTTATATTAATCTTTTATGTAAATGTATCACTTAAATATTTAACATCATCTGGCGTTGATGTTATCATTTCTTCGATATCTTTCTGTTAGTATTTCGTGTTTTTCTTCATTTTAATTAATTTTTATATACGTCACATTTCGCGCCAAACCGAAACCCGATTTTATACGTGTTATAACCTCGAACATAGTTAAGATCGCTTATCGTATATTAATGTGCCGCTACGTAATAGTAAATTATACGCGCGTTTAGCGATTATATTAATATATTTACTTGATATTTTTCGTGCGAAATAACGAGAAATTTTTTATAAATAAACAGCAATAATCTTCCGAATTAACCGCCATTGAAAGCTGGATACATAACTAAATGATGTCTTCTGATATTAAAGCCAACAACGTGTTTATTATAATGATTTGTAAAAAAAGAAGATAATTAGCAAGTTAGCGACGAGTCAAAGAACATCCGCGCTAGACAATTTACATTTATACATGTTTTTATATAGCGTCGTGCTTTACTCTGTTCTGTATCTAACGGACATTCTGTGGGGTTTCCCGCATTTTTTACAATTTCTAAAACACTTTTACTATTCGAACGTGATTAAATCGAAATAATTTTATATATCTAAATGAATGAAGCAGATTGCAAAATTAAATATTAAAACAATCAAAAATAGTCAATAAAATAAAAAATTAAATATATGCGTTAATAATAAATAACTGAGTTATTTGATTCTGTTTTAATTTTTTTCCTTTTTAAATCTTATTAGAAAATAAAGAAATCGGTTATTCTTTAGTCTTCGATTTTTTTTCTTTCCATTTCTAACTCAAAATCGTTTTTATTTTTTTTTTATTTCGCCACTTACGAGTAGTTTTTTTTTTTAAATTTCTATTATAAAAAATTTCGAAAAAAGGATTATAATTAACAAATATCGTAAGGAATTTTGAAAAAAGGTATAATCCACGAGTATAATAACACGGCGCGCATTTGTGTTTCCGTATTTTTCTTCAACTGAATGTTTGAAGAAGTCTTATTATTCGTAATAAATTATTGATAGTATTACAACTATTACGCGAATATTTCATTTTTGTTAAAACAATAAACTAATTCATTTCTTTCGCATTTTCTTATATTCGCTTTTCGTTTCAAATAATAAATCATTTGTGTTCGATACTACCAACATTGTCACTTTATTTTAAAATGTAACGCAGAGATGAATAAATGAAGATTATTATAATAAAAACCTTACAAAATTAGTACGACTTGAATTCGCATGTAGTTTTTGTTGGAGTATACTTACTAACGAAAACGGCGTTCGATCAACAATTTGAATGAATTTATTTCAGGAATATATCGACGGAATCGTGTATTCCCGTACAAAGGAGGCCATGCTGTAAAAATCATCGGTTGGGGCGTTGAATCAGTTGTCGTAGCAGGTGTCAAAACGGCCATCAAATATTGGATTGCTTCTAATTCGTGGGGTAAAATGTGGGGCGAGAGAGGCACATTTAGAATAGTACGAGGTCAAGACGAATGTCTTATAGAAAATCGAATTATAGCAGGATTAGTAAAATCTTGAATTCCGCCGTTATTTTTTATAATATGCTACGGATATTAACCACCAAAAAAACAGTAATTTATTATTGTATCATAAAACATTATATATATATATATATATATATATATATATATATATATATATATATATATATATATATATATATATATATATTAGATAACCCGGTCACGTTTTCGCTGTGGCTTACTTATTACAGGTTAAATTAATAATAATAATAAAAAAAGAATTTAAAACAATCAAATTATTATTAATCAATAATATAAAAATTTCAGATTAGAAACCATAAACCAACATAAGATGTTTGATTTCATATTTATTTATACAATATTTAAGTATTAAAAGCATTCTTAATCGCGGTATTTTTCTCTCCATTTATAATAATGAATTTAAGTTTAACGTTGCTATTGTACTCATTTTGTACCGTGTTATTTCTTTGAGTTACATTTTGTACCTCAAATGTCGCTAAATCGCTGTCTTTATTGACGTAAAATGTATTTTACGGATTTCGCAGGACTTAAAATTCGACATTTATATGAGCCTTGTATATTTTCGAAAGCAGTCACGAGTATGGTACCACCCATTGATTATGAATTTCAACTTGATTTGTAACATTTGATATTAGCAGCTTTTCGGCGTCGATACAATGCATAACCGTCAATATCCGTAATAATATAATTTATACGTTCGTTCGGGAATTTTTATTTCCATTTTCAATTCTCTCTACATGGTGGCGATGTCGTGTTGTAAGCACTGCAGACACGTTGGATCATGTTAGCGATATCAAATAATTCTCGATCAATTGATGGATCTGTAATTTCGGGGCAGAAATTATTTCAATTTCTTCTGGACGAATTTTATCTTCAAGAAAAATTGATAAGCAAAACCACGCTTTTCCCATTCAACCAAATACGTACAGCAACGTGTTGTATCGAAAATCGAATATTTGACGATGAAATTCATCAATTATAAATCCAAAAACTCATAACACAGTTTAATCACTAAAAGTTGTTTATTTTAAACTTTTCGTTACGTCATTTTCAAGCATACACAACATTTAAATTCATCAATGATTTCGATTTTAAAGTTAAACACAGAATTGAATACACGTACATGTTGCCAGTAAGTAGTTAACAATATTTAATAAGAATTATTTCGCGTATTATAATTGTTTCGTATTAAAAAAAATATAAAATACTACACAATGAGACTAAAATAACGCAAAACAATGAATATGCATGTTGCTTTATGCGAAATTGAATAAATTGGAGCATAAAAAAAAATGCTAAATTACGGCGTCATCTATTGAAAACTTATAAAATTGAAAAGTGACTGACTCTTTCTTTATAAAACAAAAAATATATCAATTTTAGCGTGGACGAATATTGTGACACGAGATTTATATATATATATATATAAATGTATATGTATCGACGAAGACTTAAAAATAACATTCCACGCAAGTTATAGGATGCCATGATAACTGAAACCGAATCTCTCGTGTGTACAATAAACGTGGACCACGCGGTTTGCGTTGTAGCACTCTTACCTACTGATTCATAAAACAAAACCGTCCGTATTCTCTGGGTCACCCTATACGACCCCTTCTTTAAATAATCGCGGCATAGCGATAGAGTCGGTAAAAATAAATACAAACAACGTCAAACATCCAAATTAGACGAAATAAAATGCGAAAGATGAATTTTAGATGGAATTACAATCGTCTTACATCTGAAAGATAGTAACTAATGAATTAACTATATGCACAATTAATCTATATTACAGATTATCCTTCGTCAATACACTTGTCACTTGAAAACTGCGTCTCCCAATCTGCGTACTATCACGCTAAAAGTATGACAGTCGCTCGCGGTGCATATCCATCTACACGTGCCATGTCACAATTTGTGTCTAGTCTTATACAACGAAATTAAACAGAACATTTCTGATTTGCAGATGGCGCTTTGTTCTTAATTTATTTTTTTTTATCAATCTACTAACTAGGTTTTTTCAAATATTATATTTTTAAGTATTTTTCCTGTTTTTTTTTTGTTTTTTTTTATAATTTCCATTATGTATCTCATTTGAAAAGTTTTTACTGGTGAGCGTGATGATCTTCCACGCGATAATATGAGGATTAATTATATTTTTTATTTCCGACGCTAATTTTCGTTGTATTTACAAATAGAAAAGTCAGCTGTCCAGCACTGAAAATCAATAATGAAGAAATTACTCAAGCAAACTCGGTACGTTATCTTGGCTTAATTATGGATAAGAGGCTTACATGGAGGCTACACGTGGCACAGACAAAAAGAACAATCATTACTCGTGCAAAATTGCTGTATCCATTATTAGGTCGGAAGTCAATTTTAAACTTAACGACTAAACGGATCATCTATCTTTCAGTGATCGCTCCTATTTGGCGTTACGGAATAGAGCTGTATGGAAGTACCTGCAAAAGCAATCTTCGAAGAATAAAACAGCAGCAATCGAAGATGTACCATCACGTCCGCTCCTGTCTACGTCTCCAATCGGACTTTACATAACGATCTTAGGATTCCTTATGTCGGTGACATACATATACAGCAATATAAAAAATTATTCGACAAGTTCGAGGTTAGCAGCAATCCAATCATCCGCAGAATGCACACATCGTGCCTTCCAGATAATCCGTCAAGACGTTTGAGAAGAAAGTGGTGTCGCGATGCTATTCCTATCACCTAATTGATTTCAGTCTTCCTTCTCCTTCCAGACGATAGCGTATGTCTTTCTCTCCTATTATTGTACCTGTTTATTCCTATTATCATTATTTCGTCCCGATCTCATTCCCACAATGTACATTCCTTCTCCCTCATCTCAGTTGCCTTAATGGAGGCACTTGATTAAACCCCTCTCTTATCCGTGATCTACGTTGTTAGTAGCACTAAGTGCTGGTACGATGTTTAAAAAAAAAAAAAAATTTGCGTCGTTGATCGTATTCTAACTCGGTACCTTTCATATAGAAGTCCGTGCTCTAACCACTAGCCCCATGACTTTGAAATAGTACAGGAATTATAAATTACGTTTAATACATCCATACTTATACTTAGCGTGTATCCAACACTTAGTTGCTTGCAATAGTACTATCGGTGGAAGTAAATTATCAGTGAGTTTATTCAAATGGGGCCTGGCTGAAAATGATAGATGCAAGTGTGGAGAACGGCAGAGCCGTGTACACTTGTTGTTCCGGTGTAACTTGGTGCCCTCAGGCATTACGGAAAAGCACCTTTGGAGCACAGAGCTAAATGACGAAGCCATTAAAATGGTCTCGATACATGGACTAATATTGTATAAACTTGTCCAGAAATAACTATTTTACTCATTATATTATATTTAATTTTAATTTTATATATTGGTCCTCATACGTCTCGGACACGATAATAATAATAATAAAAATTATTACGGTTCGTGTTACAATCGATAAATTTCGGATAATTCGAGGATATAGTCTTTTACACATGTCACATGTAGTGTACTGCGCGTATTTATACATGTGAGACGATTACGATTTAATGGAAGTCTATTACAATTAACATTCCAGAATAAATTGGATACGAGAATATGTTAAAATAGGTCTCTAACGATATTATTTCATTGAGATTTGAAAATGAGGTAAGTAGAACAGACTGCTCAGTTTGTCTTTAAAGATTCTATAATGTCTATCTATATAGGCTTAAAGAAAAACGGTTATCCTTTTATCCAAAATGACACCAAGATTGGTCAGACCATTCTACGCCAACGTCAAAATAACGTGTGCAGTTTGTTCGGTAGAAATGGTCTTGGACGAGTGAAAGAAATTCTCGTGTTTTAAAAAGGGTTAAGAGTACTTTGTCATTTAGTACTTAATTCTAAACGCCCGATTATAACTTGAATGGTACTCGGTCTGTGTAGGAACTACAAAAAAACGCGGATACGTTCTAGAAAACGTCTAGACGTTTAACAAAACCCGAATCTTTAAATATTAAATCTGGCATCGATTTATTCCTTGCAACCGGAAAAGAAATTAGTTGAAAACCTCGAACCTGAACATTTTCGTTAATTATTATCGATCTACTAATTTACTTAGCGCGAATGTTATTTTTCTTATCGGGTAACGAGTCCTCGTGACTTGTACGATAATTAGCGAAATTTTAATCCTAATTTTATAAATTATCGTTATATCTTCCCATTACACAAAGTGCGTTCGAAATTTTCTTTAACGTATACACTTAAAGGTGAAGCCGAATTAAGAAATAAATTTACGAACGCAGAAACAGAAAACTAATCGAACTAGGTAAAAATTAAAATCCGATTGACAAATTTAAAATTTCGTACGTTAGTAATAAAAAATTCAATCAATAAATAAATTATAATATAAATAAAAAGTACGTATAATTAAAAATTAAAGTGTATTTCGTCATTTTGTCGATTTAAATATGTTCAAAAAATATATAGTACGTCTATTTAGTAAATATTAAAATATTGGGGAAAAACAATTATTCTCGAAAAAAAACAATAATTATATTAAAGAAGACTTTTTATAATAATAAAAATCAAATAAAATACATTTTTTTTTAATACGCATGTAATGAAACAAAATTATTGCTAATAATAATAATAACGCTAATGACTCGGGGGGTTATAAGACGAGTAAAAGAAAAAACATAATAAAAATCCAAACATTTTTGACCTAGATGCTGTTACATTATGCAGACGCTGGATTGGCTAAGACACAAACCCGCCCATTTTATAGAATCCGTGAAGTTGCGCAATTTAAAAAATTAAATATTTTTGACGTATTCCATATCCGTCATAAAACTTTTTAGATAATTTATTCGTATCGGAAGGTAGTCTATAAAATTAATTTAGCTTTTTCGACGTATTCTACACCGATCGTAAAACTTTTTAGATAATTTACTAATATAAGAAGGTGGGTGTAAAAACGGCTTAGCATATCGGTAATTTTTTTATACCTGAGATACTTTTGTACACACGTATTTCTGTTCAATAAGTGTGTGTGTGTACGCGTGCATGTGTGGGTGCAATTGTAATTCTTACTTTTGCTTATGTGTTTACATTCCAATGTGTACTGTTTTTTTCTATCACTTCAATAATTTAATATCGTGTTTCTTTTTTTCAATTTTTTTTGTTTGTAGTTTAATTCAGTTGTATACTTTACTTCTCGGTGTTCGCATTCTAATTGGCATTAACTGTTACGCGAACCGTAAATAAATAGATAAATAAATAAATAAATAAATGATAAAATAAATAAATTTCAAGCGCCGGCGATGACGTACGATAATGAGACATAAACGCTTTCTGTCGGATCGTTTGTGAACAATTGATTTACGCTAATTCGCGTATAGATATCGCCCGAACGTCGAAATTTTTCAACAAAAAATAAATAAATTTAAACAAAAGAAATTAAAAAAGGAAGAATAAAATTTCAAGTTTATCAATTCGCGTTGACCTTAACATAGCGAACGTAAAATGACATCATAAAGTGTACGCTGTTAGCGTCTTCGGGAATTCGGGTACACTCAGTTACGAATTTACTTATTTACACATCCGTTTCTCGATTGATTGATTTATTTCTTCCTTCGTTTATACGTAATAATAATAATAATAATAATAATAATAATAATAATAATAAATAATAATCGTAATAATAATGACAACGTTAAAGTAGTAGTAAAGTAACAATAATGATAATAGTCGAATTGAAACGATAATAAAAATAATGTAACAGTAATTGTAAGGATAATGATAACAACAATTATTATTATTATTATTATTATTAATAAAGAGGCAGAAATATGATAATATTATTTTGTGACTGACTGATAATTTTATACCATCGTTAGCTAAAAGGCTTTTTAGTATCACTACCACTGCTACTATCACGGATAGTAACATTTGATTTAATAGCGTGCGCGTAATCGTTCGGAAAACACGTGATTTCAAGTTCGACTTACGACGGTGATGGATCAAATTGATCGAAAACAAACAAATGTTATATTTCGAGGTCGCGGCAATTCCTCATAGAAAAATTAATCATAAATTAATCATTCCAAATTATTTAATGTATTTCAATAATATTCGATACATATTAACGTGAATAACGCTAATGGATAGTTTGTAGCAGGCGCAACATCAGCATCCGGAAGAACAAGCGTGATTTCGAGAGCACTCGACACAAACAATAAGGTAAATTGCAACATTTAATTAATAAACTCACGTATGCGCACACATATATATGTATATATATCTTCTTTGAGCAATCTTCTTTACCAGAAAATTTATAGTGGTAGTTGTTAAATTTGTGAAAAAATCATGACGTCTAATAAACATTACAAATAAAAAATTTAAATAAACAATTTAAAAAAAACATCTGTGACACGGAGCGTAGGGAAGAAATGAGACTTAAAGACGTTTTAACTAAATTCGATCTTTTAAAAATTTTTACTCGTATATATATATATCATATATATATATATAGGTATATATATATATATATATAAAAACACAGAGATACAGACAGACACCCACACACCCACTCATATATATATATATAGGTATATATATATATATATATATATATATATATATACATATATATATATATATATATATATATGTATATATAAGAATAAGCCAAAACTTGAGTACGTAATCGTGTAATTTTTTTCCCCGAGGAAAACAGAGCAGCAATTTCAGGGGAGCCCGCTTTTTACAAATTTTTTGTCATAATTAATAGTAATAAAATTCTCACATACATTCGTATTTACGCGGGTTGTGTATCGTTGCTACAATTACTCTCACATGCATTACAATCATACTTAAGTTAAAATGTGACATAATAACGGTTTTGTATTTACAAAATACACGCGGTTGAGTGAAACATAAACAGAGAATATGTACATTTGAAATCCACAATAATTATTTATTTACGTAACTAGGTTTCTTAATGTTACGTGCACATCACACAAACAACACGCAGATACATACAAAGACACATTATGTGAACGGACCATTATGTGACGACGCTTGTGTTCTAAAATCTGGGACGAAGTACGTGGAAAACAGATTTTTATAGTTATTTTACATTTATTTTATTTAAGTGTGTTATGGTTTTGTAGTTTGGGCATTGGAAAATAATATGTTCTACAGTTTCTCTCATCCCGAAGGAGTATTTATCATGTTTGCCTAAGCCAAAACGACATAAGTACGCGGCAATTTTCTCATGCCTTGTTAATAGTTGGGTTCGTATAAATTTAAAGTTAAGTCTATCTAAAAAGTTAGAGATCATTTTAAAAGTGTCGCTTCTAACTGTATCTTTCTCCCATTTGGATTGCCAAATTATACTTTAGTAATTTTTTAAATACTTTTTGAAACGGTTCGTATTATTAGTAATAAATAGGTTAGTTCTTGATATAGATTTTCACTAATGTGAGATAATTTTATATCCTCTGCATGCGTTAATTACAAATTTCCTTCGTAAGAGATTTCAACGCGAAAGTTGGCACAGGAGCCGAGCATGAATTAGTTGGAAGATATGGATTAGGTGATCGAAATGCACGAGGAGATCGACTAGTTCAGTTTTGTACAGAAAATCAACTTATGATAACAAATACCTTCTTCAAACATCACCCACGACGATTATACACCTGGAAATCGCCAGCAGACAAGGCTGAGAATGTCATCCGTAACCAAATAGATTTTGTAATGATTCATAGGAAACACTGGAGATTTGTAAAATCGGCAAAAACATATCCGGGAGCGGATATTGGCTCTGATCATAACCCTGTGACATTGAAATTAGCAATACACCGTTGTTTCAAAAAAATTGAAAATAACCGACAATGGAAAGTCGATATCTCAAAACTAAAAAATTTAGATTTCAAACGCAATATTTTGGGAATACTAGAAAAGAAATGGAATGAACGACCAGAAGTAAACGGAGAAGCTTCATGGAACAGACTTCAAAAGATAATCACTGATGTCCAAACAGTTCACATAGGGGCACCAAAGGTCGTGAAAAAACAAAAATGGATAACAGACGAGATTTTAAACCTTATGGAAGATAGAAGAATTGCCAAAGCTAGACCAGATGAATACAAAAGGTTAAACAGGGCTATTCGAAAAATGTGCAGGGAAGCCAAAGAAAGTTATTGGAAGATAAAATGTAAAGAGATTGAGGAGCTTCAAATTAAACACGATCTACTAAATCTACACAAAACTGTTAAGGAGGTATCCGGCATATACAAGAAATCAGATAGAAGAATACTTCTTGATAACAATGGGAAAGCGATAATCGGAATTTCAGGAAAACTACATGAATGGAAAAGATATATTAATAATTTGTTCGATGATGAGAGAACATCGGAACTACCTGATGATCAACTGGGATGCAGTGATGCTGGACCACCCATTATCGAAGAAGAAGTAATGTATGCTATCAAACGACAGAAAACCGGTAAAGCAATCGGTCCTGACGGAATATATGCAGAAATGTTTAAAGTCATTTCGGAATGTAGTAAAGATGGTATAGATAAGATAACGAGAGCATTCAACAAAATTTACACCACAGGAATAATTCCGAGTGATTGGCTAAGATCCACATTTATCGCTATACCAAAGAAGACAAAATCTTCTAAATGTGAAGACTATCGCATGATCAGTCTAATGTCACATGCATTGAAGATATTCTTAAGAATTATACACACAAGAATACATAAACGGTGTGAAAAACAAATAGGTAACACACAATTTGGGTTTAAGAACGGAATGAGTACTCGTGAAGCTTTATTTGCAGTCCGCATACTTACACAGCGATGCCGAGACATGAACAAAGACGTATATGCATGTGCTATCGATTACCATAAAGCCTTCGATTGCGTTAATCACGAAAAACTCATTGATATATTGAAGATGATTCAAATTGACAGAAATGACTTACGTATTATAAGTCAATTGTATTGGGGACAAACAGCGGAAATAAGAGTCGAAGGAGTCGAATCTGAAAGTATAGCTATTAAAAGAGGAGTTCGCCAAGGGTGCATACTTTCACCCTTGCTCTTTAATTTATATACAGAGGAAATTTTTAAGGAAGCCTTGAATAAATACGACGGGGGAATTAAATCAAATGGGTACACGATTAATAACATTCGGTATGCAGACGATAGCTACATAATAGCGTATAGTCAGGACGAACTACAGAAAATAGTAAATAAACTTGTTACTCATAGCGAGTCTTTTGGGCTCTCAATTAACAAACATAAAACAAAAGTGATGGTATTTTCCCGGAAACCAAGAAAATGCTCGATATGGATAAACGAAACAGAGCTGGAACAAGTCTCAACTATTAAATACTTGGGTACCAATCTAGAAGATAGTTGTAAATCGAAAAGAGAAGTACTATCGAGAATAGAGCAGGCAAGACTGATGATCACAAAAATCAAGAACGTGCTAGTCAGGAAAGAACTGAATCTGGATTTACGATTAAGAATTGCCAAATGTTATGTCTTCTCGGTGCTCCTATACGGATGTGAAAGTTGGACGCTAGATGCTAGCCTTGAGAAGCGCATCGAAGCTTTTGAAATGTACCTGTATAGAAGAATACTAAAAATTCCTTGGGTACAAAAAGTCAGAAATAAAGAAGTTCTCAATAAAATAAATAAGAAGCATACAGAACTATTAAACTGTGTCAAGGAAAGGAAGCTTCGTTACTTGGGACACATTTTGAGAGGACCCAAATATGAAATATTACGAATTATTATTGAAGGCAAAATCGCTGGCAAGAGATCAGTGGGACGTCCTCAAAATTCATGGATGGGAGATTTACGACGCTGGTTTGGCGGCTGCTCGTCCATTCAATTACTTCGGGCTGCTGTGTCAAAAGAGACTGTAGCCAAGTTGATCGCCGACCTTCGCAACGGAGATGGCGGATGAAGAAGAAGAAGAATGAAATTATTTTTTTTGTGAACATTTTTATTGTTAACCGTTCGATATACACGGAACAGCAGTAACATACAGCGCATTGAACTAGCGATTTGTATATTATCATTCTGTAATTAAAATCGAATCCCCAAATATTTTGACATGCTTTTAGTAATTGGTGATATTTCCCATTCATTTTTGGTATCATATTGTCTATAAGTTGTAGTTAAAAGTGAGTTTGTTGTCAATTATAACTCGCTAAGTTTTTAAAACATTGACTTTAAGTTGAAATCCTTGGTATACGACTCTTATAGTGTTTCTCTTAAGTTTTAATGACTTAGTAAAAAGTGAAGCGAAACATTTATCGATGGATAGAACGTCATTTAACCATCTTTCTAACTTATGTAACGTTTCATTTGCAACATGTTACAGTTCAACTTTTTTAAATCATCAGGGTAAACACACAAATCGACTTTATTATTATATTATAGTTTTAATAAAATATTCCAAAATAGCGGACCTAACCACATTGCGGACTGCATTTGTTTTTTGTACACTTTTATCATCTATTTTTAAAATGTAATTCGTCTGTCATTAAGATAGTCGTACCTACGCATTAGAATATAAGTTTTCGCCTAGTCATTCTGTTGATAGATCGTTCCCGAATCCACATTGTTATCAAGAAGCTTCTTCTTATTCAGTTATCTGTATTTTTAGTAACTTTTCGTAAATTTTACCAAAAGCATTTTAAAGACAAATTAGTCGATAGGATTTAAACGCTATTTGGATCGTTGTCGTCAGATTTTTTTAGCATGATCACTGTTGCCTCTTTCCATAGTTTCGGTAAGTACGCTACCGTGTAAACTTATTCATATATAATGTTAATAAGATTTGATGCATATTTATGAACTAGTTTAATCAGTATGTAATTTTATCGAGGCTAGCCGCTTTGTTTTTTTTAAGTTTTTTTATAATAATAGTTAATTTGCTTAAACAGGGACGTGTATTTTCGTTTAATATCGAATTCCGTGGTTCAATTTTAAAATTCTATAGAATCATTTAACGGAGAAATAGGATTGTGAAAACGCCGTGTGTATAGGCAATAGCACTGTGCGCGAAGGAAACACGAACTTTAAATAAAAGAGATTTACATAGAATTAAGACTTTTGAAACGTGGTGCTAGTGACGCATGCTAAACATTTCGTGGGTTGATAAAATTGCCGTTTAAGAAATTTTTAACCGAGTACAAGAGGAAAGGTTACACTTGAAAACTATCAGTAAAGCCAGAAAGAAACTGATAGGGCATTAAGACACGACGGCCTAATGAAAGATATAGAAGGAAAATACAACATGTCGAAAGAACGACCGAGGCAGACACTGATGGACATTATCAAGGAAGAAGCGACTTTGAGAGCTACATCGAACTGAAAAGGACAAGAGTACAACGGAAACAAATTGAAGGACTTGGATGAGGGGCAAACCAGTCCAAAGACTGATACACTGATTAAAAACGTTAGCGGTGACTGAAGCCAGATCAACATGTAAATGTGCAACCGATGTGGTTGTCCCATTACACTCGCACACCTTTCCGAGAGTACAAATAAAAAGTAAAATAACATATATATGTTCAATTTGTTTTTTTTTTTTTTTTAGGGGCTTCCATACAGTGAATCTTTTAGTTCAGAACTTCGGTACTTTATTACATAAAATATGTGCATGTATAAATACATATATGTATAAATAAACGTGTAACAAAGAGTAAACAATTGTAGTCTGACAGAAGACTCGTTTCGCTCGCCTAATAACTCCGGTATAATATACAATCCTTAATAAACGACTATTATTAAAACTCTACATTTCTCTTTCCATCCATAATCCTTGGCTATATAAACGGGAAAACCTGAAAATACGCACCAACAAATGATGAAAGAAGAAGCGTCATCTAATAATAATAGTAATAATAATAATAATCGGCAAGTCGCGCAAGCGCGCGTAAAACAAATCGCCTCTCAGAGAAAACACGTTTACTACCGCTAACGGCGGATAGTCCTTAAGGAATTACAACGATAACAACCGTATCTACCGCGGTATATTAGCGCGACGGTCGTGAGGAGCGGCTGACCAAAATTTAGACGGACACGCAAGGAGGTTACAACGATGACATTTTTACTAGTCGCAGCGTAATAGCTGGTCCGCGGAAGTCGGTTTCAGTTCTAGACGTTGTCGTTATTTCCAGATTATCGCGTTAACAGCCAGCGACGATAATAATGATCGATTCGTCGTTTTTAAATTAAGTACGCGATTTTTAATTTGAAATAAACGATTATTCAGTTTAAATTAAAAACGACGTTTTTCCACGGTTTAACTGTTTTCTTAAATTAAATAAAAATAATCGATATTAACGATCGAAAATTAATTCGACGCGTTAATTTTAAATCGAACACGAATCGAGTAGTGTATTTATTCATAGAAATATTCCAATTCTCGAAATTCGCAATCGGTATCGATATCGATATAGATGCGCCGATCTAGAGCGCTAGCTGTAACGGTCATCGAGATAAATGTACCAAAATAATAATAGTCGTCGTAATACAATTGAATGGGTAATATAAGATTATTTATTATTTTATACACGCACGTTCTTAAGTCAGAGCAACATTTCTAATAAAAATAATATAACATGTATAATATACACATATATTATAATATATATATTATATATATATGTGTGTGTGTGTGTAATGTAAAGACTGGCGTTTAAAAGGTGGTTTTGTATAGGTCGTGTGGAAATTCTAGAAATTAAAAAACAAATAACGGTTACTTTTTTCTAATTACTACCAGTAAAATGATCTTTTTAGAATCCGTAATATTTCAGGTATTTATCAAACATAAAGCAACCAAGCATTGTACTTTTGCACGTGTGTATACAAACACACATATATATATATATGACATTACGTCAACCCATTAATTAGTAGCTATGGTCGTCTAACGATCCGAATCGACCTGGAGATTGATAGAGGACCGGTTAGCAAGTCAATATGGGGTGGTTTGCCATTTCCTTCGTTCCTAGCTTTTTCACTGGTACTCATTTGTCGACTATTTGGATGAACAGCTGAGTTACTAGAAGCCTTTTTACCGTTAAATATTTTCGTCCTGTCTGTATTTGAATTCAGATGGTGAGTGTAGAACGTCGTTTACCTCTATTCCACATGTCCGGTGATATATTTATATGAGTAGATAGATATATTATAGATATATCGGAGGACGGTACCTCAGGCAACATCATATATGCGCGCATTTGTGTTGCATATAATTAGTACCTTAAATACTAGTACATTTTGTATGCAAAAATAATGTACAATGGGCTAGTCACGATATTCGGGAATGAATAATACGACGGTGATAATGATATTATATATATTATTATTATTGATATAAATTAACGTGCTGCGTGCGGCAATATAGGCGAAAGAAGACACGAGCGAGAGGAAGTTAAATCAAAAAGTGAAGACTGGACATGGGCGTAAGAATATGATTAGGTTAGTTAGAAGGAAGTATTTATATTTGTGGCGAAGTGAAGAGGGAATGTTGAAAGATAATTTTAGTGATGAGTACAAAGGACAGTATGATGAGAATATAGGAGAAGAAAAGCGTGACTCTTCACACGACGCACTGAGGAGCCGAAGTTCTGTTGATCAGGTATGTGGGTGAGTCTTGTGTAGCCCATCCGCAATCTCTTCGGTAAGTCTTCCACGGTAAAACTGAATTCTTTGTTTAGCGAAGCATATTTAATGAAGAGGTCGACTGCCACTTTTGTTACTACTAAGCAGAAATCCGTGATTTGACATAATTACGTACATCAATAGCTGGAACTGGGGCGTTTTGGAGCGACAACAATGTAGCAACCTCCTTTGCTCGCTACAGTCCATTTCCTAAAATCCCGGCATGAGCTGGAATCTACAGGAACGCGACTAATTAACAGCCGTGTTACTTCTTCGGCTGTAGGATGCTAGTCGTTGCTAAATACATCGCGTAGGGAGTTGAGCGCTGAAAGGGAGTCGGAACGTACAACCGGATGTTAGAGCTTATTATCAAGTCCACGGCGATTCGGTTAAAAGGGTGGAAAATGACTGAGGGAGCGAATATTGTATAATAACGGCATTTTTCATGACGACATAGCAGTCAACACACCCATTGAATAAGCATGCGTCACAACACTGATGAACAAGTGGTAAGAGACGGAACTTTTCTGCTGATATCCTTAGTTATGTAGGCCTTGTTTCCCCAAAACTTATGATTGAGAGATCCAGCTTGATCAGAATTTTCACCCACTGTTTCAGCACAGCGATTGAATGGTTTAATATCTACGGTTTTAGAATGTTTATTTCTGATAAAATGTTGTTTTAACACATGATTGTAATCGATTGAGGTAGTCCCAAAGAGGATGAGATAGCGGATGGGAGCAATTTATGAAGTAATAATACTGTTTTATAAAGTTACCTAGGAGGAACTGTCTAAGAATATCGAGAGGTCATTACGATGACTCAGAGTACAGCCTGTCGATTGGGGAAATCCGACATGCTCCAGTAGCTAAGCGAAGAGCTGAATTCTCGAATATATGAGAACAAATACTTATATTAATCGAACTAATTTGAAAAATAGCGCACCGGTTGAAGAATAAAATAGCGTCCATAATTACGATTTATGTGATTTACTTTTCACTAATGGGGTGGACATATTTATACCGTGTTAATATAACTTTTTAAATTTATCGTGAACTTATGTGCATTTTTACATTTTACGCAATATATAAAACAGAGCAAATTTTCTTGTCATATTTTTTGGGGATGAATAAATACTTAAATAACTCCTAGACAGACAACGAACAACAATATTAATAAGTTTAAAGGAACTAATCGTAGTGTATACGCACACTGTCAGACTACCTTGAATGTGTATCGTCTTGCGCTAAAACTAAGTGCTATTTCAGTCACCAACGAGGATATCACAACATTATTTTCACGTTGTTCAACCGACAAAGATTACTATAACATCAAACTATTCAACATTATGTATATTATACATTTGCAAGCATTATCTCCTCCATCACACACACAAACATATATTGTAACGACCCGTACAGTATACATATACATATATATATCTACAGATCGTTAGCATATATATATATTTACGTTATATACCTAAATATTCAGATATAAATATTAAATATATAACGTTACCGACTTTCTGATTTGCTTTGCTCCTTTGAGGTATGTCCGGGATGCCACATGGGGAAGGCCCATGATCGATTATTAAATAAATTGAAAAAAAAAACGAAAGTAATAATACGCGTTTATTTCCAATAGAAATTTATTTTAATTTTTAATTTTATTTTTCGCGTAAAAATTATGATTATCCATACATATAGCTATACACATATAAACGTACTATTAAATTAATTGCTTTATTCGCGTACAAATTATAATCACTTATTTTTTACAACAACGGAACTTTTCCTTAACCTGGATGGCTAGGCTTCGGGATCGAAGTCCCGACGGTCCATCCTCACTTCTTCGACCGACGAACTATCCGACTTAACGTGTCTGCTACCTCGACTTACTCTTACTCGACTCAAAAACTGACTGACTGACTTAAACTCAACTGACGAAACTGACTAAACTGGCGAACTAAACTTCGACAAAACTCGTATTTTCATTACTCTCCAGGACAACGGAGGCGACACAGGTATTTTATCATTATTATACTTATTATTTCCTTTACTTTTGACGAAATGCCGGTTTCTTTTCAAACTTTTTCTCATCCTTTATGGTTTTTTGTCCATTTTCGACGAAAATAGTTGAACCAAGGAAAAGTTCCATTGTCCCTTATATTTTAAGGTTATATACTTATACATATATACACATATATAGTCTTATACATAGTTATTAGTACGGCGGCCAGCATCAGGTAACATATACATATATACACATATACTCAACATACTTGCTTTTCTAGGAATTCTATAGATATTAGAAATTTCCTAAATTGACTGTTTTCGGCGGAACTCTCCGATTTCTCTTTTGGGATAGCCAATCAGAAAATTCGGAGCTGTTTCTTTTGGTCTTCGACCAAAATGCCGACTGAGCCCATTTTATCAGGTATATTTACCTCCTTTCGTCTGCTCTTGCTATCAATTCTTAATTTATTATATATATATATCCTTTCGGTATTTTTTCTATACTAACTTTAATGAATCTTTTACAACTCTAATCTTACCGGCGCCAGTGTGCCTTCCCCAATACATATATACCTATACCTATGTCAGTCTAACTCCATTCTATTTCCTTTTTATTATATATCCTTTTTATTATATTTCCTTTTTTATTATATTTCCTTTGGAAAAGTCACGTTCGCGACGCCGATCGGATGTACATACACATATACGTATATATATACTATTTCTTTTTCTTTCATCATCTATTATTTAATTCACCTTCACGAACATATTATTGAATTTAAACTTCTAAATATAAATTTTAATTCTCATTTCAATTTATCGCTTTTAATCACTCACTAATACAAGTAATGTAACAAGCATGGTTGTTACAATATGTATACACTATAAACAAATGAATAAATTAATTTTGTATACACTTAATGGGCATACAACTTCAAATATAATTGCAAAAGTAAAACTGCACGAACTAACCAATTAAAATTAAGATGTATTATTTAATATGTACAAATGAAAATACTTAGAAAAAGGTTTCACGTCTTATTCGACCGTGAATAATCGAAATCCCTGTGATAGATAAAAATTATCCAATGAAACAAATGTTAGAGGAAGATGCGAATGGTACGTGCGGTTTATTTATATCTATCTATCCATATATATGTATATATATAATATATATGGGTAACCAAAAAAAAAAAAAGTATAAATATTAATCATATAATTTAATAAAAATTCGTACATAATAGTAAATACAATCGAGTATATATAAACATATCTAATTTAGACGAAATGAAAACGACGATTACTAAACACTTATACTATGATCAGGAGCATTGTAGAATTAAATTATATGCCTTATATTTATTCAGTAATAAATGCTTTAAATTATTATTTATATTAATTAGCGTGTTGTGTGAGTGTGGTTCAGTTTTATTTTTGTTCATACTTTTACTTTATAATTATTCTGTAAGAGCGTACACTGTAATTGGCGTTATGCTGTTCTGTACGCCGTATTGTTTTGTAAATAAATAAATAAATATATATCAAATTTGAAATTACCAAAATCTCAATCTGTGGTAATATCAGGTCGAGTTGATCAAGTAATATACAGTCGAATCCGCTTTAAGGGACACATCGGGCGGAAGTCATTTGTCCCTTATAACAGGTTGTCCCTTAAAAGCAAATTTTTAAAAATCTCTTGTTGAAGCGAGTGGGTGTTAGAATATATACAGTTTAGTAAACAATTAACATACTTATAACGTTATTAATGCGTAATATTTATTTCTATGGAAATTAAGAGAAAAATACAGGAGGCATACATAAGGTAAAAGAACCTGAGATGATATTTGTAAAAATTGTTCATTTACTGTAAAAATGCGCTATAGTTGTTTGGTGTAAATTCTTCATCTGCTGCGTTTGAACAAAATCTGCACACTTATCTAATGATGCCGTAGGAGCACCTGACTGCCCTTTTCAGTACTACTCCATTTTTTACGTAAGTTCTGTTCATCTGTTTTTAAATGGGAAATGGTGTTTTTGGAGACGCCCATGATTTTTGCTAACTCCCGAATAGGCATATTGGGAGGTTGAATTTCGATTTTGTCTAAAATAGAAATTTTTTCCTTTAATGATAAACATTTACGTGGCATTTTATTCATACAAAAAATTCACCAGAACTAAAAAAAGAAAAGAAAATTTTTGTAAGAAAAAAAAAACGACACGACGCACTACAGTTTTTGCAGAACTAAACCAAGAACATAATAAGCTATCGGAGAATGCATAATTAATAATGTACAGGGCAAAAAACAGTATAGCCTCAATGAAAGAATGTCAACACAACAACATCTCAAACAAAAGGAAGAAAAAACAAAAATGTTCACTTAAACAAAAACGAATTGTAAAAATGACTAAAACATTTTTATTCAATTTTTGTTTATGTGAATATTTTCGTTTTACGACCGGAAGTGTTATTTTATATCGGCTGGCTTATCGCCCCTCTCACTATTTATTGCCTTGAAAGTCTATTTGTCCCTTATAACCGAGGCGTTGTCCCTCTAAAGCGAACTAAAACAACCTTCATTTCATACGTTTGATTCTGGGTTTTGCTGATTGTCCCTTATAAACTGCTGTCCCTCTTATTCGGAGTCTCTTATAAGCAGATTCGACTGTATATGATGACGTTAAAATTAATAACCACGCCTTCTGTTTTAGTGATCACGTAAAATATTTGTACTACATTATATCACGTCAAATTTATACAATTATAAATAATAAAGTCAATAAATATTAATATATTTTTTCCACATCGGGATGTAAATTATGGGGGTACGAACTATAAATCTAAGGTAATTCTGTATAAAGGTTTGGTACAATATATAAATAATAAAGTCAAAAATATTATTACGTTTTTAAAACACTGAGAGGTAAATTAAGGGAATAAACTCTAAATCTAAAGTAATTCTGTATAAAGGTTTAGCACAATCATTATAATCTTATCGCGCTGGTGTTGTATTTAACTAAACAACACACGTATAATATAATAATCTACAACAGGTCGTAAATTTCTAACCTCTTCATATATTACTGTTTCAATATAACGTCATATATATATATATATATATATATATATGGATTATCGGTATCCAAAATATGGCATCTTTCCGTGTGTTAACTTTGTGTCTCAATAATCGTTTATCTTTTCACACGCGAGTATAACTTGTATTCCGTTCATATCACGTCTCATTTTGTTATCAGTAATAAACTCGCGTCACTGTTACCGGGGAACTGCTATCATCATCACGCCGGTCGGTATGGGCGACTCTCTTGTCAACAATCTACCCGGCCACTCAGGGTGGTGGTGGGTACCATGTTTTACGGAAGTACCATTACTATCGTTAACAGGTAACGCCTATTTATTAAGTTATCTTAATGCCGAATCGTCTATTAAAAAATCTTCAACCATTACTAACACAACAAAACAAACATACAATTCAGTTACCAAGATTAACAATAATCATACACAAACGAACAAATTTCAAGCAATAATACTAAACGCGGTAGATGACATTAAATTAAAAGATTACATAACTGCGGTTGGAAAACTTGTGAAATCAGAAAATATTTTACTTTCCCACGTGTATATTCAACAATAGAATATGCATATACCTATCTACTAAATCGATTGCAGATACTAACTATCAAAAAATACAGCTGTCAAATAAAGAAATATTCATACGGGAACTCATTAATTCCTCAAAGAGATTAGTTATTTCAAATGTATCACCACACATACCGCATAAAGCGATTGAAAAATTGTTACAAGATCTCGATATAGAATTAGTGTCACAAATGTCATTTATTAAAGCAGGCATCGCTGAAAACGGATTCGAACATATTTATAGTTCTAGACGTCAGATACATTTGAACATATTTATAGTTCTAGACGTCAGATACGTATTACGGAAAAAGATACGAACAATTCTCACGCATTACTAATAATTCCAAACTCTATAGTAATAACGGTGAATAATATCGACTATTTCTATCCACCGATGAACCATCTAAATCTAATGAAATTAATTGAAAAAATCTTTATTATATTTTTATAAACATAAACCGAAAACAATTTTCTTTCATAACCTAAAGCTAAGTACCTATACATAAACCTTAGCAATTCTAAATATGTATAATTACAAAACTTATAGTACACTTTGAAATTACTTTAGAAATAGTAGTGCAGGAAAAAGTTTACTTACTGCAGCGGAACATCAAACAGAACGAAAGATGATAGATCAACAAACCATGTATGACGTGAAAAAAATAAAAAATGTACTCGATCGGATGAAGAAAAAACTGAGGCACCATTGAATTACAGTGTCGATTCTAAAAAAAAGAAAAGAACAAACTGCTTTTAAACGACCACATCCAACAACTGCCCCGAATCACTATCAAAGTTCAAACCGATATTGAGAAAGAAAAAGTAACAAAATGTATAGAAAGAAGAGCAGTCAGGAAGATTAAAAAACATAAATTGACAACAAAGGATATTTTAACATCAATAATATTAGCGAATAAATTAAAATTCACGCTTGTCTCAACATTAGACAATTACGTGTGTACGGAACAAGAAAAGGTTTATTACTATACAAAAATTATAACTGAAAACCATTTAAAGTGAAAACATATCAAAGTAACGTAAAAATTGTAGTTAGTAATGGAGCAATTAATGTAATTATTGAGCAATTGAAAAATAAAGTGGCATCACGAACAGATGAAGTATCCAATAGATTCATAATTTGTTTCCGTGTGTTACTCGAAAGCTTATTAACGTACTTTTCGAATTAAGTTATTATCCTGATACGTGGAAAATAATCAAAACTGTTATTCTGCCAAAACCTAATAAGAATCCTAATCTTCCAACATCGTATCATATCGATATTATCTCTAATTTCAGTAAAGTTTATGAAAAATCTGTACTGAAAAGACTAAGAGAATTTTCCGAAAGCAAAAATATAATTAATAAAAATCAGTTTTGGTACATTACCAGGAAAATCGTCAGAAATGGCTGTGTTTAATATGACAAACAATTAAGAAAACCTCGATACTTATTTATTCACACTTGACATAACAAAGGCTTTTGATAGTTGAGATTTAAATATACTTATATTATTATTATTATTAGAAAATTTAGGATTAGATCGCAACACGCTCAATGTTATAAATCAATATTTTGATAAGCGATTAACCATATTAGAAATATCGAAAAAACAACAAATTGAAATGGGAGTACCACAAAATTCTTTATTAGGTCCGTATCTGTGGAACATAATGTTTTCTCAAATTTATAACATAACAAGAAATTAAACTTAACGCGATACGGTTTAAATATACAATATGTCACACAAGCTAAATACTTAGAGGTATTAATAGACGGCAATTTAAAATTTTATAATCATTTCAATTATATCACAAATAAAATTAGAAAATTTATAAGTATATTCGATAAACTACACAATAACGATAATAGAATAAATTATAAGAAAGGATTAATTCTATGTAAAAGTGTAATTTTCCCTAACATAATATATGACAGCGTAATATATATCGATATTAACATAAAACGATTTCAGAAGAAATTAAAAACTTTTCAGAGAATGGTTGCAGTTAATTAAAATCATATAGAACAGCTATGTGGCGAGTATTGTGATTGCTGGCATTAAACCAACTAATATTTAAAATCAAAAAACACGTAAATATTTTTTTAATAAAGAATAACGTAAAGATATTCCACGAATTTAATAATACACAGTAATACCTATTATTTACAATGAAAACATATTAACGTCGAAACAATTTAAAACTGTATCGGATGATCACCATAATGCTAAATATCAAATGCTTTGGTAAGAATACATTTAACAAAAAATAATATTTCCCTAATATAGACGATCGATTAAATAACGTACAGTGTCTATACCAAATTATTTTAACGTGCATATTACCCGGTATATGTTTAAAGAATATCTATACAAGTATAACATATCGTATTCAAATAAATGTCAATAACGCCACCTACCTGATAATATCAAGCATATATTCTTTCAGGATGTAACTATAGTAGTATCGATTTTAGTCATATCTGTGTAGTTTTAGTCAATAAGGAATTTATAAACTTTAATGTTTTTTCAGTAGCTGAAATGAACTATCGAAAAATACATCTAGAATTATACTAATTAATAACATAAATTATACCATTATTGTAAAATAAACTGATTACAGCTCTGTAAGCTTAAATAGTAGATGAGCTGTTTTCATTTTAATATTTATAATTTCCTTGTATTCAGTTTTACTAATACATTTACCCCATCGTCGTGTATTAAGAACTGGGGGGGGGGGCAAAAAAATAATAATAATAATATAACGTTATATACCGTAGCGCATTAATCTTTGTATTAAAAAAATATCTTTAATTTTTAATGCCAAAAAAAATAATTACGGTATCATAAGTAAAATAACTTTCAGTTTGATACCCAAATTTTAAATTAATTTAGTTTAAAATTAACAAAGAATAAATTAATAAATACGTTCTTAACAAATCGTTTTCAAAATAGAAAGATTAACATAAATTACTGACTCAGATACTTTCTGGTTATGATTTTTTTGTTGGGTATTACTGAAATAAATTTAAATATAATTGGAGATAATGAATGTTGCAACAGCAATCTGCATAGCTTTCTGCTGCTTTATTATTTGCTCGACATACGTTTACCTGGGTTTCATCATTTACCTTCAATTACCTGATTATGACTGAATGGCCTATCCACTTAACCGGTCTTCTTTTTAACTTATTCATTACAGTTCTCGATTTGCGTACTATCCTTCTCATTTGTTCTTTTCTCCATCCAGCTGATTTTTTGCATCCTCCGCCAGCGTAACATCCGACTTTCTTTATAGTGTTCCGAATTTAGCTTTTTCCAAGTCGATAAATGATGCAAAAGTTAGTTCGTTTATTTTCGGTCTTCTTTCTACTATTTGCCAGATTTCTGAAATCGCATCTATACTGTTCCTCGATTTTTTCGAAATCCGAATTAATCGTCGTCTGAATTTCCACAGTCTAAACCACTTTTCTACGTGTAGTAGATGGTTTTGAAGTTGTTCGGCCGCTAAATTATTATCACGATGAGTCGAGAGAATAGCGGTGTCATCGGCAAACATAGCTGTGTCTGTATTTTCGTTAACTGGAAAGTCGTATGTATAGAGCTGGTACAGTGTTGGTCCGAGTACACTGCCTTGTGGTACTCCCGATTGTATCGAATGCATTCGTGAGTAATTCCCGTTAACATTAACATGGAAATATCTTTCTGTTAGGTACGACTTCATTAGCTGGTAGTACTCGTGAGGTAATTTAAGTTTTAATTTGTACAGTTTTATTTACTTTAAATAAAAGCAAAAATTTACCGATTAAGTTAAATGGGCAAACAATTTCCGAATCGTGTAACGTAAAATATCTTGGATTACACCTAGATAAACGGCTTACCCGGAAAAATCATGTTATTACTAAACGTAAACAGCTCAGCATTACATACCGAAATATTTATCGGCTGATGGGCAAATATTCAACACTGTCGTATGAAAATAAAGTATTACTATATAAAACAGTCTTGAAGCCAATCTGGTCATATGGTATCCAGATTTGGAGTACAACGAGCAACTCTAATTTAGACATAGTACAAAAATTTCAATCTCAAGTATTGCGGAATACCGTGTCAGCGCCATGGTATGTCCGCAATGACGACATACACAAGGATATACCGTCTGTTAAAGAGGTAGTCAAAAGCTGCGCTGAAAGATACTTGCATCGACTTCAAACCCACATCAATCCACTAGCAGTCAATGTTCTACGTAACGGCGTGCAATTTCAACGACGAAGAGACGCAGTCAGATCGAATTGGGAAATCGACCGTAGCGATCAACTAGTTTATATATATTATATATCATATATTATATTATATTGTATAATAATACTAAGTTAAATTAAGGGATACGACCGTCGAGAAGTGTCCCGTTATAGCTTTTTAAACAGATCAGTGCTGCCTATTGTTCAACCGAACAGATTGCACGCATCTTCAAGCGTTAAAAAAAAAATAAAAAAAAAAAATCGTCGTCTAAATATTTTTATCGTTAATTCCATTATAATTTTTGTCGCTACTTTCGACGCTTGCATAAGTAAACTTATCGTTCTGCTATCTTGTTTGCTAATTATATTCGTTCTTCTTCGGTATGATAATCATAATACTTGTTCGGCCAACATTTAGAATCGGTCATTTTTCGTACATTTCCGTTATTAAATTGTACAGATATGACTTTTGGATTATTTATTATTGAGATATCGTGTCCGGGTGATTTTCATAATCTGTCTGTTCCTTCGTTAATAGGTATAACCGAATTTATCTTATACTAACGTTATATCATCTTTCGTTTCCTTCATTGAGCTACTACTTCCGAATAATTCGTATATCTTTTCAAACTTAATAAGATATCTTTTCCCGTTTTTTTTTTTGTTTTTTTTTTTTTAAATGGTTTATAAAACTATATATATATTATAATCTTAGAATATATTCTAAATAAGTAATAATTATGATTAAAACTGAAATTATTATTACAGAGATAGCTCAATAGCTAAACACTGTTATTTATTAATATACCTGTATACTTACAACACTCACACGACTATATATAAATAACACATAGGTATATAAGCAAGTTCATGCGCTGCATGTGCCACACAATCATGCAAGTACATATTTAATAAATATTTTACAAGAGGACTAGATCCATTGGTTTAGGTCGGTTAAGGCGTCTTGAGTCTTCGCCGGTTTTGAGGAGGATGGATACTTCATGCCGTAATTAATGTTTTATTCTTTGAATTCTAGGTTCCCTTTTCCAATGTTATCTTCTATTTGCCCATGCTCCTATAAATTCTACATTTGCTCTTCTCGTTTTCGATATAGTTTCCGTATTTTTTGTACTTTTTTTTCCCTTTATCTCTGTTCATATAACCAATTATTATCTCTCTCTCTATATATACATATATATAGAGATAGATAGATAGATATAGATATAGATATATATTAATCACGATTTTAATGATAATAATGTTGTCAGGAATGATGAAGATTATTTTGTTAATCTACACATTCATTTTATAAGATTTATTTCCAGGGAATAAATAAGTAATTACGACTGATCCGCGATACGTATGTAACCTCCAAGGTTACGTACATGTAAGTATATACGTGTGGGTAGAGATACGTCCATTAAAATACATCAAAATAAATAATAATTTTAATAGTAATAATAATAAAAATAATAAGTTGTTTCATTAGTCGTAAGAAAAACGCGTCTTTTCCAACAAATACCTGCATCGCCGAATTAATTTCACGTTTATATCCGGGATTTTGTAATAAAAATTCATTCGATTAATTTATTCGATAATTATTATAAAATAATCGATAAAAATTTATTTACAAAGTTTTTTTTTCTTTTTCTTCCCGCAGATATTTTATTAACGTACAAATTTGGCAATAGAAATGGCATATTATATATTTTTTTTTAAATTCAAAATTATCATTGTTATTTCGTTTTTTTTTTAATTGTTATTTGAACCTTTCGTTCTTTCTTTCCTCGTTTTATTTCACTCGCCCATAAAATTTAAAAAAATATCTACGCACCGACTTCAAATGCACCATTAGTCTAAAGTATGAATAATTTTATTCGTCAATAATAAACTTGGCTTATGTACATACAAATTCATCGTGAATTATAGAATTTTGTATCGATGTAAATATATTTCACTGATTTATTCTCCTTCGAGAAATGTTCACTTCTGATTTGTACGATAGTAACGAAACACCGACATATTCTTAAAACTTCGTTTATATTAGCCATGTTAGAATTTATCTTTCTCGCATTTAAAAATAATTTTAAATTTATAAATCACTTTTCAATTCTAATTTTCGTGTACACTTCTTATAGAATAAAAACATTTTATCATCGATCATATGTAGAAAATTTCACTTAGCGTAATACTTTTTTTTTTAAAGCGTTTGAATAGGATTCTATATAACCGCGGATTTGAAATTTATCTTCTTGAATGTCGGCAATTCTTATAACTTATTTTTTTTTTTAATAAATTTGGTGGATTCTGCTTTTAATACAGCTGCTATTGCCGAACCGTATGTTCATCATGAGGTTCTTTCTTTTTCTAACTATTATACTTCTTATTATAATAATACAATCGCATTTATTATTAGGAGAAATATTCATCATAGACATTTATCACTAATAATAATAATAATAATAATAATATCATAGCTCTTATTATAGAAAAATATTTATTTATTGCTTATTATCATTCTCCGAACAAGCCTAAAACTAATCACCTAGACTATATTGATCGTACTACAGTTATCACCTGTAATAGTTGGTGACTTCAATTTTTACTAAGTAATGACTTAGTCATTAAGGATGATAAAATACCCACTTTTTCAAATTATTACGGTAACAGCTTTATTGATTATCTGGTAGTTCGTAGCAGTGTCCACACCGAATGGGTAACCTTTTCTATAAATTATAGGAATATATTATCTATATACTCAATACACATGAAATCAGTCCCGGTAAATATGGTTAAGAAACTTAATTTTTGTTAAATTTTCACGTAACTTAAACCGTAATTATATTAATAATGTCCAAAATATTATTTCTAACTGCTCAGAATTAGATAAATTGAATAATATTGTTTGTAAATTTAATGATTATTTGTCTATCGTCAGATTATCACAAGTGGACGTTGCCGCTCCTAGACTTGACCGGTAGAATATTGCAAATTTTAATTAATTCTATTAGGGGAAAAAAAATATAAATGTAGGGATAATTATAAATACTTTATTCTATCTCTTAAAGCACTTAATATACATTATAAATAGCTAATTGTCAAATCTAAGTTAGACTGCTGGCGACAATTAGTACAAAATTGTACTGCTTGGGGTGACCGTACAAATTTATCTTCAATAAATCAAATCAAATTTCAAATCAAATCAAATTTATTTTAATTTCAATATAATACACCAATACATTTCCAATAGAAGAAATATAAAATAAAAATACAAATCGAATACGAATAAACGAATAAAATAAAATAAAAAACGGATAAATAAACATTGAGAAATTAATTAAAGTACTTAATAGTAATAATAGTAGTAATGGCATTAATTCATTTGATTGTTTATACGAAACTAAAATAAAGGGAATTAAACCGGCTATGCGTAACACTATGCGACGGCTGGATTATTATTATATAATATTAACTTATAACAATCGAAATATTTATCCAAACTTAATTATTAGTAATCCACATAGCAATAAATATCAAATTATTCCTGATATAATCGACAGTGATAATAACATTGTGAGTTCAAATTCATTAAAATGTACTTCCTCAATCATTTATTTACTAAAATTACTGACACTAATCCTTAAATCAACTAGTGGTCACTTTCCTCCTTCTTGTGATTCTGATATTGTCGCCTGTATTGTTCGAAACATATGCGATAAGCGTCTTCGGATAAAATTACGAATAAACTCATCAGATATCTTAATGCTAACTTCCCTCAATTAATCGTAACTATTATTAATAAATGTCTTTCCTCGAATGTTTTTCCCGACTGTTTGAATAGTCGCTAATATTAAGCTTCTTCCAAAACATGGAAAAGAAGGCAGTTTACTTTCTCACTATCGCCCTATTTCTTTACTAAACTCTCTGGGCAAGGTATATGGAAAAGTTATTAATAAGTTCTTGTTGGACAAAGTTGGTGGTAAAAAATTGTTTCACCAGAATAAGTTTGGGCTTTCTTCTGAAGGTGCCCTCTACAAGCTGGTTTCTGGCGTCAAACAGTGTTTGCATTCTGGCTATTCTGCAGTTGTCATCTCCTTTGATATTAAAGGAGCTTTTGACAGCTGCAGATGGTTATCCATTGTTGACATCCTTGTCCAAAATAATTTTAATCCATTTATTATTAACGTAATTATTAATTATTTTAAAAATAGATTTGCATATCTTGGCATTGCAGACTTCATTTGTAGTATGAAGTTGAGTTGTTCAGGGTTCTGTCTACTACACTCATTTCCGAGTATTCCTGTGTGAGAAGGTATCCATTTTAAGTGTATCTTGTTTCTTTAAGTTCAATATTGTTTTTCTAATCTGGCAAGATATATGATTCAACATATTTTCGTTTCTTATTTGTAATTGTTGTAATGCGCTCGTGGAGTCACTAACGATTAATATTTTTTTTTATAATATCTTTTAATATACACTAATGCTTTGAGTATGGCTATAAGTTTTACTGTACAAGATGCATTAGCATATGGCAGTTTATATGCTTTACTTATATTTTTAATTGGTATGTAGAAAGCTATTATTTTCCGCGATTTGACGCTTATAAAAGAATTCATTTTTATCGAGTTCTAGTTGTATATTCATCGGAATAGCTTCATATGAGATTTGATATGCCGGTAATTTAGTACACTTTAGTATATTGAGCTTCCTCAACCATTGGTGGTAATATTTTATTGCTCCAGTATGCCTCGTCTTTATGATTATATAGCCATTTTATCTGATTTAGTATATTTGTCATTTTTCGGCCCATGATAAGTGGAACTTATCGATTAAAAATTGTTGTCTTAATTCAATGGGAAATTCCACAGTTTCTGCATATAGAATGCGCACTGGAGTAGTAGACGTAGCGCCTATAAATAATCGTAGTGCTTTGTTCTATGTTTAGTCTTATTCAAATTTAACAAGCGAATAATCCAGTTTTGATCTTATCAGCGCTCTGTAAATGATAAAATTTGTTAACGGGTGGGTTCCCCATATCATTTCGGATATCGCTCGTAAGAGATTAAGACCTTTTTCGGATTTCTTAATAATACTTGTTATTTTTTCATTCTACAGAAGTTTCGAATCCAAGTGTATACCAAGATATTTTATGGTGCCTTCAAACCTGATCGATTTTAAGTTCAGACTGATTAATGGGCTGCTACATATTCTAACACAGTTATTTATTAAGTATCTAGTTCTCTGCACCTTTATACTTACAACTTTTTGCGTAATTGCAGAATGGGGAACCATTAAAAAAAAATACCAAATGCAAATGGCGTTATGCCGGACATATCGTCCGAGGGAAATGATATAACGACAGCTAATGAACCGCAAGGAGAAGAGAGGAAAATTACTACTAACGTGACTGAAGGATAATATTCTAAAAACAGCTAAACACAACTGGTTAAACGTAGAGCAGGAATTGGCGGAAATATTGGGGGTCTGCCTTCGTCTAACAGTGAACTAACATAGGCGTATCGTCGTGATAATTAAACCCCGCGCACAATCTCTGTTTATATCGCTGTGTCCGTAATATATCGGTATACGTATGTTCTGATTAACGATTTTAGTTCAGAAGCCTAGCCCACTCGATCGTTACCTTGCTCGACGATCGCATTTGAATATTTAATTTATTGAAAACATATTAGTTAGTTTTTCGTTTAAACTTGGAATCACACGGTATTAATACAGATGAGAAAAAATCTTTCGCCGATAATATTGCGATAATCCGTAATACGTACATTCTTTACGGGATATGACGAATGACCTACATAGTTGCTCTAAAGCAGTGCGAATGAATATAGACAAAACGAAGGTCATGTTCAATTCACACCCGCTACTGGAAATAACAAAAGATAGATAAAGGTTGCAACAGGCTAATGAATAAGTGTAATCACAGTAGACAAAGAAGCAACGTGTAAAGAAATTAAAAGACGGACCCATCTTTCGTGGATATCTTTTAGAAAACAATAATGTATTGAAAGGGTTTCGTGGATATCTTTTAGAAAACAATAATGTATTGAAAGGGACATACCGAACTGTTTAAAAAAGGAAAATATACGAACGGTGCATACCAGTGCTCACGGAGTGGAAACGTAGCGCCTTACAAAATATGTCGTTAAGAAATTGACCGTAACGTAGAGAGCCCGCAAGAGAATAAAATTAAGGGCCGGATCGAAAACACCGTACGTGAGTAAAGCGGTAAATCAAACTGGTACCAATGCGTAGAAAAATTAAACTGGAAGCGGGCTGCTAAGAAAGACAGATGATAGATGGACCAAAAGAATAGCACAATGGAGACTGAGAGAAGGATACAGAATCCGTGAACGGGCGTGCATGCGATAGGAAAACGACATTCAAAAGTTAGCTGGAGTGAAATGGATGAATGATGATTGGGACTTCGAACGCTTACATTCAGCAATGGATAGAAGTAAGCGAATCGTGATATATATATATGCAAAAATTATATATATATATATATCTTATATAGTAATAATAATAATAATAATATAAATGTAAATATGCGCATTACGCGTGGAAACCTTAATTTAAGTTAAGAAAAATTTCGACACGACCGCTTTTGTTATAAAACGACTATGGTTAAAAAAATAAGTAAAATTTTCAGCGAGAGAATAATAAATAAAATTGCTAATTTTTCCTTTCAACTATTTCCTAGACTACTGCGATTGAAGAGAAAACCAACCGTGACTGTAATTAGGAAAAGTCGTCCTTGAAATTTCGACGTTATTAAAGAGAATGTACGGTCACGAGGTTATTATGATTGTAGTTGGCATATATAATTATCCTGTCCAAAGTCTACTACGAAGATTTACATGTTTATGCACTTGTATGTGTATAAGTGCGCGTTCCCCTATAGTATTCCGCTTTAAATAAAATAATTATATTTACTTATGTCCGCAAGCTACCGTTATTATATCTCGAAGCAATTACGAAGCAATTAAATAATATATATTCACTCAAACGAAATCGGCGGCTATATAACACACCCAGTTTTATTTATTCGCTTCGAACTATTTCGTAGTTTCGCTCAAAGTTCGAATACTCGATTTCGAGAGTATCTATTAAAAAAAAATTATATCTCGTACAAGATGTATTGGTTTTTATGAAGGAAATCTGAGCATTCTTCGAGTTACAAGTTTTTACTTCATAACACCGTGTGCTCAAACCGATGTAGACTTAATTATGAGAAACAGTTATCCGGTCAAGAATTAAAATTATTTAGCGAGAGATCCAACAAACCCTATTCGAAATGATCATCTTCACGAAGATTTAAAACTATCAGAGGTTAAAGATGAAATACGCAGCGCTCGGTACCACATTCTAATCCACTGGCTATTCATTCGCTAGATTATAGTGACGAAGTCAATCAATAATCGGACACCGTAATCGTTAAGTGATAGTATGGAATATCGCTAGCGGGCGATTGTTCCACACGCGTTATGTTCCATTTTATTCATCGCATCTTAATTCCTTGTTAGCTGTTTCAGCTAGATTGCAATTTAGCTGAAAGAAATATAAACATATATATCTTCTCGTATCCGATTCGGGCGGTATAAGTTCAAAGTAAAGTCATCTCGTTAACTCGACAATGAGTAAAAGATGTCGCCTGAGAGATTAAAATTGTAAAACTACGAGAGGGACAATATAGAGTCGTTGGTCGTTGCCACACTCCTTCACCGACCGACTGGAACGATGACTAGAGATCGTCCTCCTTTTGAATTCGAATTCAGGTGCTGCGAGTAGAGCGCTAAAGCATCACACCGCTACCACCTTAATAAACGTGACGATTACTTCGTTTTAGAAAATTTCAAAAAATATCAACAAAAAACTGAAATTATTTAATCGTATTAAATTAAGAAAATCTTACATCTCTACGAATTATCATGCGAAAGGTTAATACGTTAACTACTTCAAATTCCTCAATTTTGTTTCTACACATTTCTAATGTTCGTATCTAGCGACGTGAAAGCTTTTCTGAAATCTCTCATAATCAAATTTTGAAATAGTATATCGAAGTCTAACAAAACCACCTCCTTTTTATCACACCTAATCCGCTGCCTCAGTTATCCTTTCCTTTGCGATCAAGGATGAAAAGTTTTATCCTTACCAGCCGTCGAATATCCCGCTCAAATCGTACCTGTTCCTATCTTCTTCAAGCAAACCCTCGTCCCTTTGGTCAAACGACGTCAACTGCTTATTCCTCACATACTAAGTTCTCGTCATACTCTCATCGCACTTAGCACAGCCTTCCTTACCTTAACCCTTATCCAATTCGCCCGTTCGTATATTTCCGATTTCAGCATTCACCGAACTTTTTAGATCTGATCTAGGAACCCGGTAAGTCGCTGGACTCATATGGCTCGATATTACTACCAAATAATAATAATCAAATTAAATCAGCCTTTATTATGCACATTGTATTACTATCGCCATAATAAATATTAAACACAAATGTGTCTGTAAATTCGCAATAGTACGCGAACAACAGACTTAAAAAAATTAATAAAAAATAATCCAAAAAGAATGTAAAATGTCTAAGAAGTGGAGCATTATCTTAAAAAATTTTCCTACGCAAACATTCATTACCACACACATATACTTGCATAAATTACACAAGGGGCGAAAAATTACCACAATATATTTATCTATACATTCCAATACATACTTGAAATCACAATCTGACCAGTACGTAACAATGATTATACTTACGTATACATACATGTACGGTGATCAAGCCTTTATTGGGAGCTGGCTAGTACAATTAGTTTGTGTGCTTACAGAAAGAGACACATCTAACGATAATCTACGTTTCTTTTAAATATCAAAAATTCAATGAAATTTTTTTTTGGCTAGGTAGATACATAATCACTCCGGCATAAATAGCTTGCATACGTGATTTAATAAATCGCGGGATAGCATTAACAATAATAATTATAATAATAATATTAACATATTCCAGTTATATTATTTCTCTGCGGGAGAGAGAGAGAGCTTTGGATATATTTTTAACTGCGTTACCGGAATTTTCAATTAAAAAAGCGCCAAGAAATTTGGATACAAATCGTTTGAAGATCTACACATCAAGTATAGAGTAGAAGGAGGAATAATTTAAAATGTCGATTAATCCGGAAATAATTACTTTAAACAGATCCAGCGACAGTTTTTTAAGAAACTAAAAAAAAAAAAAAAAAAACGATAATTACGATTGACGATGAAACTGGATAAAAAAGCGACCGGTGGTTACATCGTTTCCGGCTACCTGAAAAACCGTTTTATCGCGACATAGATTAAAATCGCGAATAGAGTAGATATCGATAATCGAGGTTAACTGCAAAGAAAAATAGAAAAAAAAAAAGAAGTAAAAAGGTCTGTGCGACCAGAATCATAAATTTTAATTAACGGAAACGTAAAACCGGACCAAGAGGGATTTGTAATTAACTAGTTCGAAATAAATAAAAAAAAAAAACTAGTTCTTTATTCAAGGATGATAATAATTTCGGTTTATTAGCATCGAGACGACGTTGCGACCTAAATGACGCGTGTGTGCGTAAAAAATTAGATTAATATTTTTTTTTAGAATTTCCGAGGAGGAAGAATTACGTTTAATTGTTTTTTTTTTTCATCGGTTTCAATTTAGAGGATAATTTAAAGGATAAATTATCCGGTACGGACATTAAAAGATTCATATAGGTAACGTTTATAACTTTTACGCGACCAAATAAATTGCAATCTAGCTGAAACAGCTAATAAAGCCCACACCGATTTGAGCATGGTGTTATAAAGTAGCAACTTACAACTCAGAGATAGCTCCGATTTCATTCCTCTCCTAAAAGCTAATACTGTTGAACCACAATTTTAGTTCCTTACTTTCCTTCGGAATACGATATTTCAAGCACAAACAGCGGTCTAACCACATTCCGAGGTACTTGACTTTTATGTTTTGTTCATGAAAGTATGGAGTCGTAAAAGTCACCCTAACCGATTTAAAAGTATCGATCTCGATTCTCCATTTGCGGGTCCAGCCCCGGAAAGAGTCTAGGCTAGACTGCAACTGGTCGTCAGCTGCGTACCGGCATTTCGATAGGATCATCGTCAAATTGTCTCGACATCTGCCTGAAGACGTTGATCTGGTCCAAACGCTGCAATTAATTTCGTTAATTGCGGTGCTTGGAGAGATAAAAGTTTTCGAATGAAATGGAATATTTTTTTTGGTTTTGATATAATGTTTCAGATGTAAACGGTTAAATAACAAACCTAGTTCTTATCGCGAATTAATACGTATACATTATCGTCATCGATATAATCGATAGATTAGTGGATTACGTGATTTGCAATTCGCGGCTTGAACGTGTAGAGTCTTTTTGAATAAAAAAAATATTTTTATTCGCTAAAGGTAATGCCTTGTCGCTGCAGCTATCCTGTTGGTAGTCAGTGTCTCTTGATAATTCAAGCGATCGTGTATATTCATTATCTTCTATTATATTTTTTATAAATACACGTCTACAATTTTCCACTTTTTTTTATTAAACTTTGTTTTTCACGTATTCCTTCTAAAATTTCTTTGTTTTCATTACTTTGCAAGACATTTTGGCCATTCCGCGCAAGAGGTAAAAACACCTCCATTATATTCAGTTTATTTCCTGCGCTGTTAAGCATCGATTTTAATTGAGTTCGAACGTAGGTTTTTACAACAATTTTTTTATCGGACGTTTGTAGTTCTTTCATTTTTCGTCGTTAAATGCTCGTTATTCGTCTTTTTTAATGTTATACTTCTATTATCTTCTGTTATCGCGCTTCCTACATAACACGTTTCTTGTATTACCTATTTTTATGTTTATATTTTTCTTTACTTGTTTCATTTATCTTCTTTTTATTCTATTTATTTCGATAAAAACTGTAAACCATTTTATTTATATTCTCTCTGACTTCGCCGCTAATAGAGCAATATTATCCGCAAATCGTATGCAATTACTTTCGATTTCGCCATTTTCATTGGTTTATCTGCGCATGCGTTAAATAGCTACGACGAAACAGAATATCATTGCATCCATTAACACCCATTATTGTTGTTCGCGGTTTTATTTATATAGGTTACATATTAAAACCTTCTATCTTCCTAGTATGGATTTTTTTTGGTTTTTATTTTTTAAAATTTTAAACAGTACATTAAATATACTTTTTTTTTTTTTAATGTATAGATATTTTATTGTAGAGAAAAAAACTATCTGTGTCTCGGGGCGCAAGAAAGAAGTGAAACTCGTTTTCCAAAAATTAACTGCAGTTTTTTATTTCGATACAGTATAAGGTATAAAAAATTAAATCGATAATCAAATTCATATTTTATGAATAAAATTTATTTTTTAGGTAATTTATAAATCAACGCGTAATGCCAATAAGAACAATTAGAATTTCCAAAGATAATACATAGTATACTACCTTTGCAGCTGCTGCTGCTCTTCGACGTGCCGAACTCAACAAAGCGTATTCTGACAGTCTGGTGTTGGTAGTGGAGGTACATTCGAACGGAATATTTATATATATATATATATATATACACCTATATATATATATTTTCGTTCAACCTATGTATTTCGCTCGCTGGCTTACTCGTTTTTCGGATTAACTCCCCGTATTCAACGCGCCAATAGAAGTTTCACTTCGAAAAAAAAAACAACGTATAACGGTACAATTTCGAACAAAGATAGGTACTAGTTCTCGTGTAACAAGTTTAAGGTCGAGTTTTCTTCGAGAGTAAATTAGCTTACAGAAGTTTCCACAATTTGTGTATTTTAATTCGAGAAAATTAAAACAAGTTATAGTGCATCGTTGCGAAAGATGCGGTCAGTCACAAGTGCAATTCCGGAAATAGCTATCCCGTTTATAAATCGAGTGCTCAGTTTTTGCATTTGTCTTTCCTTTTACTAAGTTTTTGAAGCGTCTAATTCAATTGGGCGGCTGATTATATTGTTTGTTCGATTTTCAATATTGTTTACGAGCAGCTTCGTTCGTTCTATTCTTGTTAAAAAGTTACTCTTTCGTTATAGTTTATTAGCATTCTTCGATGGCAATTATTTTAAAAATTCAAGTCAGGACGTCGAATTTTTTGTAAAAGTACCGATGATATCCACGGAACGTCATTATCATCGTAATTATTATTGATCGTTCGTTCAGAAAAATCTGACAGTACGTATCTTCTTAATCGAACGCGTTCAGCCGCCAACTTGTTATACGATCTATCATTTTAAGTACTGACGTGGGAACAACGATGTTTCCGATTTTGTTCGTACATCTTGTTGGGAGTTTTTCGCTCTTCTAATGGCCTTCTAACATACCTGTCAACATCATTTTCGATAATCGATCATATATCGTATTGTATGTCTGGCAAAGGTTGTGCATATGTATGTATATATAAATTATCGAAGATGACCTACTCCACGGCTATTTACGTTCATTACTCCCGAATTTAATCTTTCAGGAATACCACAGCCTAGTATACGTAAAATGCTTCGCTAACAATAGTGTAATAATACAATTTGCTAATAATTTAAAGGATAGATTCATAACCTTGAACCTAATTTCGTTAGCTCTGTCTTTCATATATATATATATATATATATATATATATATATATATATATATATATATATATATATATATATATATATATATATATGTATACACATTCGTGTATTAACGTGAGAAAGTGTGTTCGTGTGCAATGTTAACAGAGTGTACGTCATACTTTAATTGAGTACGAAAAATTCACTATTTGTTTCATTAATTGAGGAAGTAGAATGATTATTACCCGTTGCAATGAGTAGGGCGTTAGATTAATTTTGTCCCACAAAGAATGCCTATATTACAATATTAATCCATATATATATATATATATATATATATATTTATTTTATATATATATATATATATATATATATATATATATATATATATATATATATATATATATATATGGAGTAACGATTTTTTATGAAAAAAGAAGCAATAAAGTTATTAGTAAAAATCACTAATTGTTAAAATAATTAACAACGAATCCTTCAAATAAATATGCCATTTTCAAGTTAAAATAATTAATGATGAATAGTAATACATAAATTACACAATAATTTTTCCCCCTCGTTATTATTATTATATACAATTTATTTATTATTAATTACTTTAACTTAAAAATGACATTATTGCGTTGAAAAGCTTTCTTATTAATTATTTTAACGATTAGTGATTTTTATTCAATAACTTTACTAAACGAAACATTTTTTAAATTCGCGACAATTTTATCAAATATTACACTCGCCGCGATACCACACAACACCGCAAGAAGCGATTAAGGAAAAAATTAAATTCAATAATTTACAGTTTATTCGTGTTTTCCTCTGAAAAGTTATCTGTAGTTTAAGCTCCGAAAAATTGATAAATGAATAAATTCTGCAGCCGATATTGGCATAGAAAAGTTCTTCATAATGGATATGTGCGAACGAATATTTTCATCGATAAATGTCGCTAAAAAGGAAATAAGTTATAAGTGCACCGGACAGAAAACGAAATCCGTATCATTGAATTAATATACGAATAGATATCGCTTAATTAAACGCGTATAAAAGAAAAACAGAAGCTAAAGTATAAATTTTGTCTAAAAATTGTTAAGTTAAAAAAATACATTAAAAAAAAACACAGTTAAAAAAATACATTAAAAAAAAACACAGTTAAAAAACGAAAAATATGAGATCGGTCACTTGGGAAAAGGAATAATTTCGTAATATTGTACTTAGCTAAATGCTCGTGCAGGATGTTTAAATTACATCGATAGACTAAAAGAAATACAGTGTATTTCATAATTCGAATTTAAATTTATTTCAAGTTTCTGTTTGATTCAGAGTAGTTAAGATACTATAAAGTATTAAATCATATAGAAGTTATACGTCCTGACATTAAACCACTGATATTTGAAATCAAGAAACACATCAATATTTTCTTAATAAAGAATAACCGTAAAGATACACAGCGAATGTAATAATACACATTATCAGCATCCCTATTATCTATACGATGAGAAAATATTAACGGCGTTTTAAAACTCTGTTGGATGATCACTATAGTGCAAAATATCGAATGCTTTGGGAAGAATAGATTGGTTTAACAAAACAATATTTCCCCAGTATAGGCGATCGATTAAATAATGTATAGTATTTATACCAAATTATTTTAACGTGCATATTACCGGATATGTTTAAAGAATATTATAAAATAACGCGTTCGAATAAATGTCAAATATGCAACCTACCTTATAATACTAAGCACATACTTTTAGGATGTAACTATAATAATTAGTGATTTTAGTGATATTACTCAATTAGTCGATAAAAAATTTATAAACTTTAACGCTTTTAGCTGAAATAAACCATCGAAAAATATATTTACAATTATTCTAATTAATTAATAACATAAATTATACCTTTATTGTAAAATAAACTGATCAGAGCGCCATAAACTTAAATGAATGGGTTCTTTTCAGTTTATTACGTATAATTTCCCCTCGTATTCAATTTTACTGATACATTTACCCCCACGTCGTATAAAAACAAAACAAAAAAACACTAGCGTTGTTCAATACGTCGATAATTGTAACCTATACGACCGAATAATAGTATAAGCAGTATTCGGTTTTAAATAAACATGCTCGATATCGCGAGTTGAAGAACTTTAACGAATTCAATATGTGGTATTTAGCTATACCACCCCGATAGACTATTCTAACAGCACGGGCAATAATGGTAATCATTATCAAATAAGTTTCAAGGGAATACCATAGTAAATTATACGTAATAAATCACGATCAGCTTTCATCTAACCATCGAGGCGATTATGAACATTGTAGGTAGAAGAGGAATAAACTTTCAGTTATTTCTTCATTAAGAGATGCCGAATTTAAATAAAAGCACACGCCATATGTTATAATTCGTTTCTGCTTTTTCTCAAAATAATAATAATAAATAAATAGAATGGCGTGATGATGATGACGTAATAATAATGATAGTGATTTGAATAAGCGAATTAGGCGAAATTACTCGTCAATTATCTCGCAACATCGAAGATATTTCGGTCAATAATATATAGAAAGCTTAATCTACTATTTTAATCTCACGCTGGTTACCTAATTACTAAATTCTACACAGTAAATATGCACATCTATTGCGAAAACGTATTAGCACTTCATAAAGACAAGTCCATTTATGTATCTGTGTTACTTTTCTACAAACACATATATACATATATGATATACATATATATGATATATATATATATCATATATATATATATGATATATATATATATATGATATATATATATATAAAGCAAAGATAAATACTAGTACTTGTCTAGCATGTTTTCTTGAGCATGATATTGTAATTACAATCTTTAAAATTTTAACCTTCTTTTCATATTATTATGACTTTTTAATTAGTATTATTATTACACTTATTATTGTTTTGTACTCATCTTATTATCGATATATATATATATATATATATATATATATATATATATATATATTAATGTATATGTACATGTATATATCCATACATACTAATAAAGTAGAAAGTTAATATAAGTTCATAGGCTCATGTACTATATACGTATAAGAAATATATACGATGTTGATGTGTTGGTGAGTAGTGATTTGATGAATTAACAAAACACAATAAAAATAAAATCAATCACTATAAAAATTATTTTATTAACGCGAAAATTTTTATTAATGAATAAAATGATGACAAGTCACTTTACGGAAAACGTGGTACAGAAGAAAAACATAATATAGAAATCATTTTTTTTTTTTTAAAACGTATATTTGTGATAAATGTTATAATGATATATACACTCATAATCGCACCTCATGTATACACACAACAACACAACAACACTCATCGGACATAATACAATTATTTTAATACTACTTATCCCGTCAAGCTTTCGCTTGTCGACGGGTAATTACATTTCTTATGATTTAATATTATACATTTACGCTTAATATAATTTTTTATTTTGATTACATTTATTATATTGATTTCGTTAATTACCGTTTATTTATATAATTATAACTCATTTACACTCTCACATACTCTCTAACTTAACTGCCAAAGTGAGCTTAAGTACTGATCAGTACCATGCTCACACACACACGCACACACACATAGATACATGTATACATCTGTTAGAGTAGTTTTAATTCATATTAACTTTCAATTTGCAAACAATATATTCCCACTCTAATCATCCACATATAGACTCCCATTTACACCAAAATTTTAATTTTCCAATCGGTAGTAGAACCCTGACATCCGCATTGTATCATTCTATATTTGTATTTCATAATCCTCGTCATTTCATTATTCTCATAGTATTTTATCCACATTTTCCTTATTTTGTAACCATTTTTTTAATTCACGTTTTAGTTTCCTCTCCACTCTTTCGTTCAATATTTCTTCTGTTATCTCGTTCATCATACGCGGTAATATGTACATATCCGTCTGATTTCCATGCTTCGATTTCGGTATTTGAGTATGATATTTTTGTATCTTCCTTAGATCATATGTTATTTCTTTTCTTTCCCTAACTTTTACAGGTTTCCGATTTCTAATATAATCCAACATTCTAACCATTAAGCACAGTCCTTTTATATCCAGCGTGTTTTCCTCCTTCAAAAGTTTATGTAATTCACTATCATTATCTCTTGTAATTAGTTGTGAGGATTTTCTCTGTAAACGATCGATACGTACAGTATAATACTTCTTAGCTAAACCCCATGCCTGCACACCATATCTTAATCGTGAATCTATCAGCGCATAATATACTATTTTTAACCTTTCTTTGCTAGCGTAGTTTTGTAATGTATACAATGCTGGCAATGTTGCTCGAATTTTTTTTCCACAAACTTATATGTTTATTCCATCTTAAATTTTCGTCAATAATTACACCCAAGTATCTGTGTTCTCGTACCATTTCTATTTGTTCGCAATCTTTGTTACTGCACTTATTCTCCTGTTTCATGTAATGGGCACAATCATTCGAGTGCATCTGTAATATAGGCTTGTATCTTTCTATATCCATCATAGATTTGAAGAACATACATTTTGTTTTTTTAGTATTTATTATCAGGTTATTGTCATGGGCCCATATGCTAATTTGTATTAAGTCTTTCTGCATATTTTCAACGGCTATTTTTATATTTATATTTGTCGTTATTATCGCTATGTCATCGGCAAAAGCATATATTTTACTATAATTTAAATATTTTTGCAGACCATTTACATATATATTAAATAAGATCGGGGCTAAGTTGCTCCCTTGCGGTACACCATTTCTCATTTTAAATTCAATTCCTTTTACTTCGGATATACTTACTACGCTCTTTCTATCACTCAGATAATTTTTAAACCAATTCCAGACTTTACCCGTTACGCCTATGTTATTCAATTTTATTAACAATTTATCGTGGTTCACCGTGTCAAAAGCCTTTGTTAAGTCAATGAACGTCACTATCACTTTATTTCGCATTTCCAGATTTGTCCTTATCTCTTCAGCAAAGTCGCCAAGTGCTTGCGATGTTGATTTGTTTTTCTGAAACCCATATTGATTTCTATGAATAACATCATTTTCCTGTAAGTATTTTACTAAGTATGATCCTACATACTTTTCCATTATTTTTGCTGTAACATTGTTTATTGCAATATTACAGATAATATAAAAATTTTACACATAGAATAGAAATTAAAAAAGAAAAAAGAAAATTATTAGAAAAACCACAAATTATAAAACATAGAAGTGGTAATAATTTATTAAATATTATGAAAAAATTTTGATGAAAAATTAATTTTAAAATCGGTTTTATATGTAAATGTTATTGTAAAAATAAATATTTATGTATATGTAAGTTTTTGTTATATTAATATCTCTGTTAACTTATGTGTAAGGTTTTTTGTATATGCTTGAAAATGACGTGATTGTCGAAAAGCTTTGAGTTAATAAAACAATTTTTGTAGTGATTAACTTCGTTTTTATTTTGTTTTGTTAAATATATACAAACGTCCATACCTCCCTTTGCGCATATATATACATACATACATTATATTAATATTACGTATGCACATTATGCGCATATATACATTATATATATAAACATACGTTGTATATATTATCTGTGCTAGGTATAAAGCATGCATGTATGTATATATATATATATATATATATATATATATATATATATTACATTAACGGTGATGGCTTCCCATGATAATAAAGCGCAATGAATTGAATATAAGATGTTTTGGTAGCTAGGAAGTAAATTATAAATATCTACTGAAAACAAGAATTACAAAAAGCCAATCATCTCTATTTTACAGAGAGTTTAAAGCAAAATACGTTTTAGATAAATGTTTTGAAAATATTTTATCTATTGGAATAAATTAAACGAAATTAAAGAATTTCAAGTAGTAGGCTTATTATTATCAGTAATGATGGTTGTCCAGAAAGTGGCGTGTGAAAGGTTTTCTAAACGAGTTTTTAATGATAAAAAGTTAGCAAACGCTACTGAAACGAGTGTATATCAGGTTGCAATAATGCCGACTAGGTTATACTGTATAGAGAATAGAGGAACCCGGTCAATAAAAGTGAAACAGCTTTAAAAAAATAGAAGTGCCCTATTCGAGATTATTAAGATGGATTCTTCGAATAACTCGGAAGGTTTACGTATCCAACGCGAAGGTAATAACCAGTTTTCGTTCGATTGAACAACAGTCAGCGAAGTCCTAAGATGGATTAGACGTGTGAATGAATGAAGAACGTATTCCGAAACTGAAGATTTAAGGCAGTAATAAGCGTCGGTAAAAGATAGTGCGCGGTCTTCGAATGTTTCGTTACAACAAGATTGATAACTAAGAAAACTGGAGTGAATCCGAGGGAAAAGACGTAACATAGAAAACGACGGCCAAAAATAGGAAAATAAATGAAAATTGTTAAACGAGATAAAAGTATACGCATCGAAGAACTAGTCTTGATACCGTAGGAAGGATAAAAACACGATTCTCGCGACATATTTTGAAATCGGTCTGACCTCACGTATATACGAACATTTAGAGAACAGTTGTAACTGACACTCGTAATTCAGTAAATTAGAGTAGAAAATATATGTATATAGCAGGTAATTGAGGAGCTCCGTGTGAGTACTGCAGGCATAGTAACGTGGATAATATAGTTTATAACTAAAATACGAAGAAAAATGGGCTGAAGTCGAATCTAACGATAGTTATGAATAAGTAAAATCCAATAAGTACAAGTTGATATATATATATGTGTATGTGTATGTTTAGAAAATAATTTGTACGTACTGATAACAAATAACTACGAGTGAATGTTGCACGTTCACCGAAATGACGTGTAATAACGAATTAGAGGTTTTAACAGTTCGAATTTCTATCGATATATGTGTGTTTATTGTGACTATAATTTTTTCGTAGTGAAAATAATTTTTCGTTTTAATTATCGAATTATGTCAGAAAAGCACAATCGATAAAACGTCTAGAAGCATTTGAAATCTAGATCGTTCGTAGAATGTTGAAGTAATCACGAGTACGAAAGTTAAAAAATTCAACAGTACTCGAAATAGCTTAAGAGACAACTGATTGCCTAGGTAAAGGAAAGGAAGATAAATCACCTTTGAAAACATTCTAAGTGGAGAAAAATATGTTCGGTAAAATCGAACGATGAAAGCATAGACGCAGAACCGTGTCATGACTGCATTCGTAACTGGACAAGGATGTATAATTTTGGAGAGCTATGTCGAGCGGCAGAAACATTTTGTAATACTTCGTTTTATGATAATCGCTCAAGGAGTACGGCCGCCCAACAAGAAGAATAGTTAAAATCCTTGAAGCTGGATCGTTTGGCAATGTTATTCGATTTTAGAAGAGTATTTTCTTATTATAATAGCGTGACATACGTAACAATTAAACGAGAGAAATCAGTTAAACTCGCTAAATGTTTATTTTCGGATATTAAACTATTATCGAGTGAATATAAAATAAAATATAAATATAAAAACGTACGTATGCAATATATAAAAAAAATAAACTGCAAAAATACTAATTTAGAATATACAATTTATTATAAAATGAAAATATAGTCCGGGAGTGAATGTGAGATAAATCTAATATAAAATGTGAAAATAGTTACATTTAGAATTTATAAGAATTGACAAAACGAAAAACGCAATATTTATAAAATAGATAATATACATATCGTACTATCTTCAAACGTTGTGCCTTAACGAAATAAGAAATAAATACCAAATTAACGAAAACTTAAGTTCTAAATGTAAAAGATGCTGATTATTCGTTAGAGAATATTTTCATATTATTATGAAAAGGAAATTAACTTTGAGCCTGACAGCACCTGACCTTTTAATACACGCGCGTTTATATGTGTATATGTGTATGTAGATGTGTATGTATGTACGTATATATATGGTAAATCTTATTAACTTTACACTAATGTTTAATAATATTATAATAATAGTAATAATACACAATGACGATAATAATTATAATTATAGTAATCACTGTTTTTTTTCCCCTTTCTATACAATGTTCTTACTATTTAAATCTTGCATCTTAATTTATTACGCTATATATAAGCAGCTACTTTTGCGATATAATTTAATGAAAGTGATATATAATGTGGCAATTAAATTTTGTTATATTTTATTCTTTTTTTTTCTCACTCTTTAAATTTTGTACATATGACACATTTCACGGTAATGGCTGGGACTATGTTTTGCCATCCTGGATGTTGCCCTTAAATATATAAGTACACTCGCAAAGGACTTACTGCACCCACATTTGAAATATACTTGTTTTCGTGTTTATGTATAACCGATATATGTTGATTAAGTATATAATTTACCTTTTTTTTTTTTCTTTTTTTAAGTATTAATTTTTATTTTTATTTTTTATTTTTTTATTAATAGTCCTTTGCCCCCTTATATGCACAAATTCTTGTAAATAAATAAATATACTGGAAAAAAAAATGATAATCTGATAGTGGATCTGTTACACGAAACAATATTCATTGTACCGACACGCTTATCTAATTGAAGTTTTCTGCACAAAACAAGTTAATAATCAATATAACAAAAAAAAAAATTAATTATAAACAGAACAGTCCAATTTTGACGTTCGCACATAGGGATCGAATATTTTCACATCTTTAGTTCTTGTTCGGTTTTGTTTTTTTCAATAATTTCAATCATGATTTTCAATTACAGTCTACCAGTTATTCCTAATTGTTTCACTTAGTTTCAACGTTTCATCTGTGTAACTTCCACGTAGTGCGGTCGGTTAACAGTTTTCCGAGTATCCTCCATTCGAAATGTCCTATGCAGAAATGATCTAATCGCTAAGATTAAATAATTTATTGCAAATATTTTACCTTTCTACTATTTGATTTCCGCTATAGCGAAGGCCGTTAATTTAAATACCGACAATAAGTATATGCGAGAAAGAATAACGTGTTTATAAATTTTAAACGAAAAAGAATTAACTCGTAACGGGGTTTTTACAGATTTATACCGCGTTACGTCTTCGAATTATGAAATATTTTCAATGTATTTGGAAATGTTTATTATTATTATTATCACGGGTGTATATCTGTTGAAATATTAACTTCGGTAATTATTCAATATTATTACTGATAGAAACTTTTTTCATTTTTTGTTGCAGCAGAATGCTGTTGGTTCAACATGATAATTTACGGTTAACTTTCAACAAATGTCCTTCAATCTTATTGTCGAGTTTTTTACTCCTTCTAAATTTACGCCGTTACGATTGCCACCATCCGGATGAAGTGCGATACGGACCACCCTGTGACAGGTAGAGTAAACTTTTTATTATTTATGTTTTTTTTTTTTGTCATACTTTTATATTTAATAATAAACGATTTATTATTTTCGCCTGAATGAGATATTCTTCAAAGTTTCAACTGACGCGGATAACGCTTATTAGTATTTCATTTTTTGGAACTAATCCTCGAACACGTTGATTAAAATTCTTTCAGAAAATATTTCTTTAGCGGTTGTTCAGCGATATACACTTTTAGTTTCAAAACAGGAAAAAATACGCTTTTAAACACGGTCGATATAGTCGCGATTTTTTTCGGTGTAAACCGTGTCAATATTTTTATCACGTGATCTAAAACACCTACCTATTTTCATTATCAAACTGAGAGCTGTTATCAAAGGGCAGGTATATTTATAGATTCACGCTTAGAAGGTCGCAATCTCGGCCTATCGTTCTTCAGATTTTACGATAAACGAGTACCTTGCTGTGTGCGCATCCCTTTATGGAAATGTTAACAAATACAATAGATATACCAACTTAATTCAACTTGGCTGCCGGTCATTAAAATAAAAACAACTATTAGTCGACTATAGAGAACTGAATTCTCCCGCATGATGACGAAAAGATTGATAAATGCACGCAGCAAGGTACTTGTTTATCGTAAAATCTGGACAACGTTAAGTCAAGATTGCGCTCTTCCATGTATAATTCTATAAATATACCTGCGCTTTCATAACAGCTCTCAGTTTGATAATGAAAACTACGTACTAGGTGGTTTGGAAACGTCACGTGATAAAAATATGGACGACACGGTTTGCACCCAAAAAAATTGTAAACGTTAAAAATGCATTACGCCGTAAGGCAATATATATTTAATCCAAACACTATACTGTATAGTTTTACCGGTTACAGAATTATCGAGATTGAATGAAAAACTAACATCGCGTAATAAACTCAACCATTGGTAAACAAAAATTTGTTTATTAACTAACTAAAGAGAGGAATATGAAATGGTTTATTTCTAGATTTTCGAATGACTGCGAGTGTTTATGGAAACTTCGACAATTAGAAGCAGGATCGAAGAAGAGTTCGTCATCTATACCGAAAAATCGGAACGATCGATTGTTTAATTTTTTTATAATGCAGCCTGTTATTTAAAAATCTAACATTAAATTTCGTTAATATCCTCAATAATAAAAGATACAGTAGAAAAATCGCTAACTGACGATTATTATCAGTCAAACGGCTATCGATTATTTCAGCTTTGTATAACTTTATTCCTTCCCCGACACTATGATCATCCGGTTATTTCATCATTAGTTATCATTTAATTACTAAGTAACAACGTTGATATATATATATATATATATATATATATATATATATATATGTATATATGTATATATATATGTATATTGTGTGCGATGTAAGAAAACTTAAACTGGGTGATACGATCAACGAGTCGATTAAAGCGAAATTCGGAATTTAAATGTTAACTTCTTTCACGATATTATATAAAAACATATGTAAACTTAGAATTATCCGCCCTGCTGAACATAATTCAAATAGCAATTGCCGTCGACAAATTCGCAGCCTTGTCCTTTTGTAAAGTCCTCGGTGAAACAGGTTAGATAAGTCACTTTGCGACGGAAAAACTAAAACGACGGTCCTAATTAATGTCGACGACAATAACGTTTCTAACAGTTAATTTATACCTTCGAAGTGAATATACCTAAATAATCGCAAACGCCGGCAATATCGCGTTTGAGTTCATTCAATAATTAATATCGACGTATTGGTGAGTAGTGAATTTTATGAATTAACAAAACAAAATATAAACGACGTTAATCGCTATAAAATTTATTTTATTTACGCAAAGCTTTCGACTTTGACGTCATTTCTGTAAAATTTATTTTATTTATGCAAAGCTTTTCGACTTATTATTTTATTTACACAAAGCTTTTCGACTTATTGCTTGAAAATGACGTTAAAGTCGAAAAGCTTTGCATAAATAAAATAAATTTTATAGCGATTAACATTGTTTCCATATTTTTTTTTGTTCATTCAATAATTGTTTACATTAAAAAGATACAAGTAAATAAAATTACAATAGTAAAGCGTTGATGCTGCGATGATTGCCTTAATGTATGGTAAATAGTATCTTATGTAACAGTTTGTCTTCACGTACTTTGAAATAATTGAATAATCATTAAATCGTGTAGGACACTGTTGGATACAATTGTTTCAGATAATTGTAAATTTATACAATGAGTATATATATATATATATATATATATATATATATATATATATATATATATATATATCAGCATACTCGATAAACGAGAATCCTTTATAGTTTCAGATCCCAAGTATACCACGTCAGAAACAATCGTCGATATATTTATTGTATTCAATATATACATGCATACATACATATATATGTATGTATATCATTATCGTCTATCAGTCAGTAGGCTAGTTAGCACCATGTACCAATCGCTTCCATCCTAGCCCGTCGCAATTTTTCTTCTTTAATTTCGGCTAAGTCGATATTCCACTTACTTTTACCACTCTGTCGACTAATGTTGCTCGTAGTCTCCCACCTGTCTTTTCCACCATTATCTTGCCTTCAATAACATCCTTCAGGATATTTTGATTTCGGCGTAACTTTGAGCCCAAGCCACAGTTTGAACCTTGGTGGTAACAAACACATGGCAGTTAATAAGTATGGTTGTGATAAAATATTAAATTTCAGTCATTTCTGGCTGACACTTCTAACGTTGTAACTCTTTTGATTAAAAGTTAAATGTTTGTTTAATAACAAGGTTGTTTTGTAGTTTATTTGTGACGTAAGAAAAGTGTTAATATATAGTCTGACACTTTCATGTAAGATTTTTTTGGGTTTCTAATTAATGTAAAATAATTTAGTGTACATTTAATGGTTATTATAGTGGTCGAATAATGACAGTTTCAAATAAAAATCTTATACTTTCAATATAAAAAATAAACGTATGTGTGATAACATTTTTTTTGAGGTTTTATTCCGTTTGTAAAAGAGATAGAAGAATTTTAAGCTAACCACAGTGTTTCGAAAGTGTTATTTATTTATACGGAGTAACAAATTAAAAACTGGCATATTATCGAATTTATACAAAAAATCATATGGACTGGCGGTAATGTCGCTTCTTGCGGATATTTTGTTATATAATTTTTTTTCATTTCATCTTTCTAATAAAAATTTCCTAATTTGTCTCGATCTCTGCTTCATTTTCTATGTTTTCGCAGCATATAGTGTCATTGACCGAATTTTTTCGTAACGGACATTGTTTTCTGTGTAATAAATGTGTATTTGTCGTTGACAGCTTTTTTCAAACTGCTAAACGATTGTTCGAGTACAATCCGTATTATTCGTTATGGTCTGTCCGAAATATTCTAACGTTTTTACCTATTCTATTATTAAGTTTTCAAATTTTATCTTTATTTGCGGTCAGACCTCGCCAACTGCCGTTATAAAACGGAGAAAAACAAAAAGAGAAATATGTAGTAGGAGGTAAAAATTTTAATTTATTTAATATACATAAAAGATGAAGCAGTCGCGGAAACATTGCAAGCGACGGATTAAACCCGAATTACCGTAATTAATCATTTAAAGGCAGCCGATACGGAAAAATTATTCTCGATAAAAATAAATACGTTGTACATTATATTTTATTTATTTAGTAATTTTATCTTATTAATTGCACGTTATAACAAGTAAAAGTAAGAGAGATTCGTATATATGTGTTTAAATTCGACATCTCAATAAAAAGTATTTATAATTATAAATTGTCGTATAAATTTCGAAGTGAAACTTCTATTGGCGCATTGTATATGGGAAGTTAACCCGTAAAGCGAGCGAGCGAACTGAAGTCTTATACATATAGACACATAGGCAAGCCTATTCTGACACTGTATTCGGGCGCCTCCACTCCTTCCCGCATGCTGATGTGTATATTCAGTTTACATACATACATACAAATACGTAAAGAAATTATGCCAGACATACACATATATACATACATACATACAGGACGCGTAAATTTGTACGGAATATAAGTGTCTTTTTGGGAAAACGTCTTTAAGTTTCACTTCTTACTTGCGCCCCCAAGCAAAGATGTTTTATTTATATATATATATATATATATCGTACAAATAAACACATATGTATAAATATAAATATTTATCTTTGTGTGCCTATTTATATATGTATGTGGACATAAAATTCTAAAGTTACATAATTAATAAAAAAAAATACATATTGCTTTTATTAAAATTATACCTTTAATTTTACGCGTTAATCGTTTTTATTATTATGATAATTTTTTATATTTTATACAGAAGTCAACTGAATTATGTTAAATATTAAGATAGTTGTAATTACCGTCGGTAAATGTCTAAACCAGTAGTTTCAGCTACGCGGTATATTAGGTCAATGACGTTTATATTATAGTACATGAGAACACTTTTATAATTATTACAACATAACCATTCGTGTATCCTATTTTCGTAATATCTTGTTTTTATATATAGATGATACTATGTGTAAAAATTATATTTTTGAGAGCAGCACGTACGCCTGACAAGTGTTGCTGAGTTGTAAAATCAGCGTGTAGGATTTTTATCCACTAAAAAAAATCCCTCCACTAATGAAAAAAAAACTTATGCTTAAAAAAAATGATGGATGGTCCTAGGCACCTCCATTAGATATTAATAAAATTAATCAAGATGGAGAAGGGATGAATGAACATAGTCCCTCGAACCATCAAAAAAATAATATGATTAATATGAGTTTTCATTAAAGATATAGACAAAAAAAAGGAGTAAAAGAAAGGAAAGAAAAATTAAAAGCAAGTATTAACAAAGAGAGAAAAAATTAAAAAATATGTATACATATACACACGTATATACATACATTTACAAAAAGGTAGAGAAAAAAACAATACAAAATAGAATAGGCAATATTAAACTAAAATACATATTAAATCGACATATATATATATATATATATATATATATATATAAATAGGTAGAAGCAGGCGCTGACCACGATTCAAAAGATACTGTTTCAAGTTTGAATTTATATTTTAAGACATAGAATAATAATAATAATAAATAAAATTAAAATAAAAAAGAAAAGAAAATTAATGATCACTTAATTGTGCAATAAAAAGAGAGAAAAAAAGAAGAAAGAACAGAAAAATGCAAACCACATTTGAACTTCCTCAGCATAAATAGCGCCATAAATAATAAAAGTCTGTCGACATTTGACGCTGAAAATGAGAGATTGATCTCGGCGTATTTTGAATTTACAACGTAAATCCTCAAACAAAGGATAATCAACAATAAGTGCTCAGTATCATTACAAGGACCAGAGAAGTCAACACTATAATTTCAAAAGGGAAGCAAGATGGAACCTATATAGATAGGAGTCAAACTTACCATGGTCGGAGAGTATCTGAGCATTATAAAAATTAATATTAATATTACTAAGTTTAAGACGATCAGACACTTTTGGGAAAGACACAAGATTTTCTAGCAGTGGGACATCGCCTGCCATGTGTTAATTAATGAGGAATAGACAAATTTTTTCAGAATTGAAACACTTGGAATGGAGTAAAGTGAAACAGGATCAATATTTAAGAATTTGAAATTCTTGACACAGGCGACCATCTCTAACAACCCTAAACTCAGGGACAATAGTGGCACCAACGACAAAAAGATCCAAAGGCATAATACTGGAAATAACTTTAGCAACAGAAGTGGGACAGGTGCGGTAACGAAAAGGAATGTTTAGTAAAAACTTCCTTTGGCACTTGTTGATAGAGCGTAAAATGTTTTTATTAATATATACAAGAGAGCCATATGCATAAAGGGACTGTATCGACCCCTTATACAAAGTGACAATATCACTATATTTCAACACAAAAGTATTGGGCTGCACTATTTTAAGCTTAAGGAATATGGAGTCATATTTCCTGTGGATATACTCAATATGTGGGATAAAAGATAGCGTGCGATCTGATATTAGACCAAAATATTTAATACAATTTCTATGTTTAATTGGCTGAACTGAGATTAAGTTTAAGTTTTTAACAGAATGTACAATTCTCAGATCACCAAAAACAATAAAATTGCATTTGAGAACAGAGAAAGAAAAACCGAAATCACTAATTATGTTTTATAAAAACTCGCAAACGACTTAAATTAAATTAAGATCATAATGCTTGTCAACTATAGCTATCAAACATAAATCATCCGCATAGGAAACCAGTTCAAAACCCTTACAAGTAAATGTCAAGAACTGCTCCAAACTGAATATGAACTCTGGAGTATAAAATATTCCAATGGGCCCCAAAACAGAGCCGTGGGACCCCCCTACACTCCAGTCTTCTGCAACCGACAGAGCTACCAACTGTCAAAGAAGCGTATCTATTAGAAAAGTAATTAATAATAGTATTTATAATAAAGGGATTAAAGTTAAATTCTCTTAAAACATCAACCAATTGGAAACCACCTGCAGCTATCAAAAACACCCTTAATATCAAAGGAAATGGCAATGTACAGATAAACCAGATTCCAATGAATGCTTTACACTAGAAACCAGCTTTTACATGTTTAAATAAATACATAGATAGATAGATGGTTAAATGCATTAAATGCATTTTCTTTATGTTATGAAGAATGATGATACCCATGTTTCTTAGATCCAAAATAGTCACCAAAGAGTAATCATACATTTATGATTAGTCGTTTATTGAATAAAGTTTTTGTAGTGGAGCAGGTAAACAAGAAACACAAACAAAACGTGCTCTAAATATATATCAGCATCCGGCGAAGTGGGCTTTATGTGATGGTAAAGATACAAAGATTGTACAATTTATAGCCAATAAGCGCAATATTATAATAAAACCGTCACTCCCTTTGTTGATACTGAAGCAAACTAGTATACTTCTCAATTAACAGTTCCTCTTCCAGAGCACGCGTAAACACAAACTGAAGGTCCTACGCCGAGGTAATTAACACAGCAAAAACATTAATTTTACTGATGAACTATCAGGGATAAATATTGATAGAGAAACTAATAATAATAGTGACGATGTATCGCTAATACTGACTTCGTTTTTAAATGATTTCAAATATAGAAAAAGTCCTTTAGTTAATCTCTTAATAAAAGTTATTGATAAACTATTATTATATGCTATAACGCAACATTCCCTTGTTATAGAATGGTAACGGTATTTAATAGGAGAGGAATAAACTTTCTTCTTTAACCAAAAAAAAATAGTGTGAAACACTGAAATGCATCTTGTACAGGAGAAAAGCTTCCAAATGAAATGACATACATACAGCTCCTTATCCTGACGGAAGCGCACGCGGCGATACCATGGTAATTGTTTTAACTCGAACAGACAATTCAAAAACTTATCAGACAGTACAATATGGAAACATTAAAAACGAACTTAGAGTGGTTGCGATGTATTGTCATCCAGGATTTCAAGTATCGCGGATAGAATACAATACTATTTTCAAAAAGCTGGGGAGAACATTTATTAATTCTAGAAGTTTGGGGTTCACGCATAACCGACAAATCTAGAGTAATATCATATAACTCAATCCGTTGTAACGCTCTGTCAGTTCTATACTGGACCGAACACTACAATATATTACCTAGTTTATTATCCGTGGTTTGCAAATATATAAAAGTGTAACATGTAACAGATTCATTAACTCGAGCTATTTTTATAGTATAATCGAAAATAATATAGATTTAAGAATGAAGCTGAAGAGCGCATATCGACCAGGCAGTACAAAAGATTATTAAACATTTACAGGATGCTTGCAATTGTTCTGAACCTAAATGCACAGAAAATATTTACACACCGATTATAATAAGAATACTAATAATGGAAACCGGGAAACTAGAACAGCCAGAAAACGATGCTGGTAGCCCTCAGTAACAAATTAATAAATTGATTAAGAATCACTAAATACAAATAGAAAATTCTTATGGATGCTTCTCCTATGGATACTGAAAAAAAAAAAAATGTTAGAGCAAAGTCGAGAGACATTTTATGTAGGACCGAAAAAAAGCAGGAGCATTTGCTAAATATCGCACGGTTTTTACGCCAAGCAAGGATTTCAACAATAAGTGATTCATCTATAGAAGATAATCTAGATGAACCGTTACTGACTCGACGATTAATGAAACCATTTTCATCAAATGAAGTCTACAACAATATCCACCGAAAAATGCTTCTAGTTTAAAAAAAAAAATCACGGGGAAAATCCTTAAACATCTTCTACGGAAAGCAGTTATTCTCTTATGCTACTTTTTAATTTAACATTACGCGGAGGATATTTTTCAACTCAACACTGTGGAAATAGCCTGTCATAATCATGGTACGTATAAGATAGGGGAGTCACAAACTAATGTGTTCTCGTATTGTGCGATCAGTCTATTTTGTACATTGAAAGTTTCAGAAAAGTTAATGTTGAGCAGTGTAGGTTCGATTATAATACAATTTCGGGTCATCAGTTTAACTGTTGAATTAATCAACGTTAAAACAATTGCACAGATCATTCGATACGATATTGTCGACGTTGAAAACGTTTGCTCTTTGATGTTACACGGCAGTTTGATTGAGTTTACAGTTATGCAGGATATTTGTCGTGAGAATATATGAAGCTTTTCCGAATAATACAATATTTTAGCTTCGACGCTACAAAGTATTCAGTCCCGTATTGTAGAGCACCTATACAGCGAATATATCTATCTAGAATCAGACAATATTAGCGACAGTTGCCGACGACGTAGCTGCTAATCCAGAATATGCAAGTACGGTTTTGTTGTAGATCGAATCATAAAGTGGAAACATAAATGACGTATTTAATTCATCCAAGTGCCAACATTTTTACCAACAGGTAGATAACGTTCGTGTATCGATGGCAATAAAGTTCCGCACATGAACTGTGTAGGATATCTCGAAGCGTACATTGACCGATGGCTAATATTTTTCATGTGACTCAAAGCAAATCTATTCTTGCGCAAACCGGACTGTTGTATCCTCTTCTAGGCAGGAAATCATATTTAAACCTGACTTGAAAAAGACAAATTAATTTAACTACGATAGCCTCTATCTGGAGAAATGTTTAACCGCTTGTAAAAGCAACTTATTGACGATACAGCAATACTTCAAATAACGATATCTCTTGCGCAAACCGGATTGTTGTATCCTCTTCTAGGCAGGAAATCGTATTTAAACCTGACTTGAAAAAGACAAATTAATTTAACTACGATAGCCTGTCTGGAGAAATGTTTAACCGCTTGTAAAAGCAACTTATTGACAATACAGCAATACTTCAAATAACGATATCTGTAGTTTCATGTACCATATGGAGGACATCGTGACCGAAAATGTTAACCTTTTACTGATCATCGTGATCATATCGTTATATTTGTACTTTAGATTACGTGGTCATTGACCAATATTTAGCATTATTATTTAACTATATCGAGTAATATCTTACAATACATACGTAGCTCATTTGCAAGTTTATTTAAGCTCTACCCATAGATTTTACGGAAACGTGCTAATGACGTCATATATTTTATATATATATATATATATATATATATATATATATATATGCGATGTAATATAAAGACGACGTATATGACGTAATTATGCTAGTCTATTAATCGTACGTTAAATTTATTCTAAAAACAAAAGCAAGACTTTTTTTTACTGTTGAACGCCTAATTAACGATTTTATGACCTAAATATACCGTATGTTATAATTTTTCGACGATTCATGTATATAGCTGATAATGAGTTTTTCTCGGTTAATAGGTAATTACGATTCCAGACAACTGATGTTTACAAAATATAAGTATAACCGTATTAAACATAATTGATTGTAATAATATTGTTCTAATTATTAGAGTGTTGTTACATAATCATTTTTATATTTTAGTCTTCGACGTTTTCCAATGTTTCGTTTGCGAGATTTTTTCTTTTTTACCCGCGTTGTAATACATTTTATCTTCGTTACCTTAATTAATTAATCTATCTTGTAAACTATGATAAGGCGAGTTCCGGTACACGATATATTTATAAATTACGTTTATTAAATTTTAATTATTTCATAAAATAATCGTTTGTTTATTTATTTATTTACGAAGTACATAAATAAACCGATATGGAAAGTTCTTCGATAAATTTTAATTCAGCATAAACCAGAACGTCCGAGGAATTTATTTAATTGCACTTTCTGACAATTCTAAAAAATATATATATGGTGCGGAGATGCTCTTACAACAACTCTTGAAAATTAAATAATTTAAATCGCCAAATCAAATGGTTATATTAATTCGAAATATCGATTTAAATGTCAATAACAACAACAACAACAACAACAACGTATAGTTCAGCATAATTTACATTGAGTATACACAAACCAAAAATTTTAAATAATAATTACGTAACACCCAGGATGGCTCGCCGTACATCAGAAATAATAATACAAAGACCCGTAATAAATAAAAGAAGTAATTATACTTATACTTATAATGACAGCAAAAATTATTGAAAAAAAACTGTACAGCAAAAAACAAAAAATTAAGATAGTAATAATAAAACAAAAGAAAAAACACGTTAGACATTAAAAAATAAATAAAGAAGGAATATTAGTTTCTAAAATAGGCGCCGCAAAAACGTTACAACAGGTTATGTTTGAGCCTCCTATGTTTATATTTACTATACATAAATTGGAGTTGCCTGGAATCGTAATTACCGATGTAGAAATTAAACTATTATCGTGGACTAAGCAGTCATCGCAGAACTTACGCGTTAAATTTAAGATATGGTCCTTAATATAAGGCATGTTTAAGGTAGCATGCATGTCAACGATTTTGTGGTATCTAGGGACATTTAGCACACATCTGAGACACCTATTTAACAAACTTGTGTTTACAGCGATAGGAATCAACCAGTACCTAAAAATAATCTAATTGACTCATCGGAAGGCATTAGAACGGCTAAAAGTGGATTATCGTTCGTACAAATTTTGTTTTTGACTTTTTTAAAATTTTATCTTGGTTTTTTGTCGTTAAGTTTTACGATAGCTTTTCGGCTGCTATTATAAATTGTCCCAATTAAACATGAAAAGAAAAATGATTTCCTTATCAATTTTATCCTGTTTACGTATTTAAACGCGGTTTTTTGTTTGTCTTTCGATATTTTACAGTTACATATACTGCCACGGACCGCTTTTGCACACCATTCAAATGGCCAGTCTGTATACCGATTCTAAAACGTTCGTCGACATGAAAATGAAATCGTCCGCTAACGTAACGATGGCCAAATTCGAAACGCTGATGAACGGAACGTCTAATCGACCGTCTAAACATCAACTGGAACAGTGGGTTACCGAAAATTTCGATCCGGAAGGTAGCGAATTCGTTCCGTGGGAACCGGACGATTGGATTAATAAACCGAAATTTCTAGAAAACATCAAAGACGAAAAATTTCGCGCCTGGGCGAATTCGTTGAATTTGTTGTGGAAATTTTTAGGTCGTAAAATGACGGACGACGTTTTCTATAATCCGTCTTTGTACAGTATTATGTACGTACCGCATCCGGTGATCGTACCGGGCGGTAGATTCCGTGAATTTTACTATTGGGATTCTTATTGGATCGTTAGAGGTCTATTATTGTCGGAAATGACGCGTACCGTACGCGGAATGTTGGAAAATTATTTGTACATCGTACGAACGTACGGTGTTATACCGAACGGCGGTCGGGTTTACTATAAGATGAGATCACAACCGCCGCTTTTGATACCGATGGTAGACTTATATATCGAAGCGACTAACGATACGCAATTCATCGAGACGAACGTCCGTCTGATGGAGAAAGAATTTCAATTTTGGATGCGCAATAGAACGGTCAAAGTAGAAAAAGACGGCGTTTATTATACTCTAGCTCGATACAAAGAACAATCAACCGGACCGAGACCGGAATCTTACAGGTAGGTGAAATTAATTTTTGAATTTTTATTGACTTTTTAAAACGTATCATAAACAAGTACAACCGTACGATTATCGTATAGCACTTGTTTACACTTCAAAAAAGAAAACAAAGACTAAAAGAACTAATTTAGTTTCTTGACATTTTCTAGTTTGTGATTAGAAAACAAGCTCCTAGTACATAAAAACCCGTTTGGATATACGGTTTAAAGTTGTGCAAAAGATATACACGTACATAGGATACAACAATTTCAGAATAAGGCCATAAGACCGATTCGCCCTGGCACGTATCCAACCATACTTTACACCGAGACTTGAATATCCCATATGTAAGAGACGAGATCAAAAATTCAATCGTTGAATGAATAATACTTTTTATATATAAAAAGAAAAAGTATAAAAATAAAATTATTAGAATTAATAAAATGAAGAAATAAAAATAATTTATGAAACGCGCTAATTTTTGATGATGAATCGATTTTAAAGATCGCAGATTTGTTCTATTTATGTTGCAAGCTTGTGGGATCATTGCGATTATTCGAATAATAGTAAATGTTTAGATGATTTATATTGGCAAGTTGTATATCGCATTGAAAAAAAATCATCTAATAATCGATTGACGAGCTTTTTAAAATTACACGTGCTTATAGTTAAGTAGTTTGTATTTATATTTGATTGTTATATTTTATTATTTGATTTATTTTATAACTTGAAATGCTTTTTTAAAAACTATTGAAATGTTAATTGTGTATATATATATATATATATATATATATATATATATATGTCTGTGTGATTTTTTATTTTTATTATTTATTAATGTTTAAAGAAGTTGAGTTGTTAATTATATTCCTTATATGTAGTTTTTATTATTATCACTATTTCATTTCTTCTAAGATGGCGTAACTGTTGAGAAAAATTGTTCAAATATACTGAGTGATTTATATTTATGATTTCATTGTTCTGTCTTAGTTTTTAGTTGTTGTTATTTTTTGACAGAAATGACTACATCACGTGTTTACTTATATAATCGAGTCAGTAGAATGTCGATCTTTTTGGCCCAGTTTTCACCTTTGGCTGGTTTAAATTTTTTAGTGGCTGTGTTTTGAATTGTACGTTTACACCTATTTACTTTAATGAAATTATATAACTCACGCACGTCCGAGGAGGTATGATCCACGTCAAGTTTTATTGATAGCGTATTTCACGTCGATAGGAGATGGGACAGAAGGCGATCTTTATTTTTCTATTTGGGACGGGACCAAATCTGTTGTTGGATGTTGTCTCCGATTTTACTATATCACAAACTCCGCTTCGGGATGATACGATGACTAATCGTTATCTTATCACATTTATATTTTATATGTAGTTAATAAGTCATGTAGTTGTGCATTCGAATTTTCACTAGTTCGTCTCATCTACCTTACCTTTATTTTAATCATTTTAATATGTAATATACTATATTCTCAGTTGTTATGACGTATTTTCTCTTCCGAATTAATCTTTTCACTGCCTTTCCCTCCGACAAACGTCATCATCCTCATTATCACCGTATTATTAGTTGTCGAACACCGTGACTAGCCCATTGCACGGTACGCAACACACGTAAAATACATAGCAGAAGTGTTCTTCCTACTTTACGGGTCGAGAACGACGAATGGAGGTTGTTTTTATCCCCTTAAAAATCAATAAACGAAATTTCTTCGTTATGCGTAGGTGGTTACGAAAATTTACAACAGACCTTTTTAAATGCATACATCCACCTCCATTCTACTTAGGTCAAGGTTAAACAAATACATCCCTTCAGTTTGAGTTAATATAAAATTTATACGTTGTCCCTTTTTTACTACGTACATATATATATATATATATATATATATATATATATATATATATATATATATATATATATATATACTTTTTGACGGTATTAAATATTATTTTGACAACATAAATCGTTTCTATATAATTTTAAAATTTACCTTTTCCCTATTCTACTTTGATGTAGATGAATTATTTTACAAATTGAAAATTAGAATAGTTTTTTTTTTTTTAATTTATTTTGCAGAAAGATTTACGCGATAAGTATCAATAAATAAACCGAATTAACTTTTAATATTACGATAAAATATATCCGCCATCTTTCCTTATCGATACGTATTAGAAATCGAATAATAATAAAATACTTTTTATAAAAGTTTTTATATTTTCGAGAAATACAATCAGCCGATACGCCGACTAAACGGCTGGTTACTAATAGCGTAAGAGTCGATTTACCATATACTTACAAGATAGACAAGGATTATAGGAAAGATGGTTCAAGGAACATTACATAGCAATAAATTTAGCGAATACTAAAACAGAATATGCAATATATCTAAATAAATATAGTTATAGATTACAGCAAGGATTGGAGAAGAGTGCGGAAGAACTGTTTGGTGAAATGTTTTCTTCTTGATTTCCTTTCTTTTAAATTGCTACAATAAAGTTATATTATCCGACGGTCAAAGCAACGGACTTGGATGGGTAACCGCCGACTCAGTGTGTTGTATGTTGTTGATATCTCCCAATTAGCCTGGCCCGCACGGGAGATTAGGCTATGTTCTCCTCAATTTATTGATTCTCCGGAGACCTACGTCCAGCAGTGGATCAATATAGGTAAAATATATATATATATATATATAAAAAAGTTATTTTCTATATACTCATCGCGTGTTTATTTCTTCTACACTTTTTTAGCCTCCATTTTTGTCTTGACTTACCAAGGACGGACGAATGGCAACAGATTTTTTTAAACGTATTTATTTATTCGAATTCAATAATTTGTTGTTTCTACAATGATAATGCGATCTAAATAGCGTAGAAATTATTCAATTAGTTAAAAGATTCCCATTATTTCGTATGTTCCACGTATTTCATTCGGTGCCTTTGAGCACGTCCTCTTTTACACTTCATTCGTATTCATTCGTTGTTTTCTTTTCGAAAGTTAGTTAGACGGTTGCTTATATAGGAGACGCTAAAAAATTATTTATTATTATTATTTTTATTAAGCCAGGTTAAAGTGTGCTCGATAATTATATTCGTATAATTCTGCATAGGGAAGACTACGGAGCTGCAACGTTCTTCAGAGAAGAAGATGATAAACTGGATTTTTACAACGAATTAAAATCAGCGGCTGAATCTGGCTGGGACTTTTCGACGAGGTGGTTCATTTTAAATGGCACCAACAAGGGTATGTCGCAGCAATTACAGATATTTATGTATTTACATTTACGATATTAAAATTAATTCTGTAACATAAATACATATTGTATTATAATAATTAACGACATTCGTAAGTATGAATATATCTAATGCTTGGATATCCTGAAAATGTTACATATTGTCATACTGTTTGAAAATAATCAACGTTGGATATTTTCAAAAGGACAAAAAAATTTACCTCATTAATAATAATTTGAATATATTTTATATATATATATATATATATATATATATATATATATATATATATTATTACATGACTATTCGGCTGTTAAGCCATTATCAAGTGAACAAAAAGAATGTATAAAAATGTATACAGATTAAATATGAATTATACAAATATAAAAAGTACTTAATTTGGTTGTGGAATATTATAAAAAATAGCGAACTGATAAAAACAGTTATTTATAAAATAATCTGATAGTGAATGCGGTGAACAGTCAAGTGTAGTCATTTCAACTCATTTTCTGTTGTTTAATAAGAATAATTATAATACCTACCGAGTTATGATGTAAATTAGCTAATGCACGTTATTTAGATTATACTAGATATTAAAATCAAATTATATTTCTAAAATTACATTAAGATAAAAAATAGAGTTAAAAAATAAACATTTTTATAAAAATGTAATTTATTATTATATATATGTATGTATGTATGTATGTATGAGGGGGTTCAGATACGTATACTTGTCCGTCATCGTCTACGTAATTAGTTATTTTTAGTATTATCTCAAAGTACTTTTTTTTTTTTTTATAATTTATTCTCATCTAGAACTGACCAATGAGGCCATCCATTAGATTTTTTTGACTTATGTATTGTCATGAAATTTCGAACGCGCTCATCAGCGTGATCCGAGATCTGCTGACTCGGTGACTAAATCAAATCAGTCACTTTTTTTCGTTTTAATCTCCTCGGGTTTATTGATTGTTCCAGTAATTTCGCTGCGAAGGAATTGCCATGTACCTCTGGTTTCGACATATGTTTCCTGACTGATTGTTGTATTTCTTCAGTCACATATTTGATTCGGAGGTCCTTATGTAGTGTCTGGTTAGATATATGTGCCCCCATCAACGAACGAAGTAATTTATTCTGAAAGTGCTGAATGTTATTCACATTAATTTTGGACGCACATCCCTAAAGTTCAATTGGCTTTAACACCATTTTATAAAGTAATATTTTGTTATCAACTTTTAGTTGCGAGTGTAGTCCGAACAACCAATGAAGCTGTCTTGTTTTATGATTTAGCTCCACTATTTTCGCTTTGATATGATTAAGTCATGTAAGAGTTTCATCTAAGTGTGCTCCAAGACATCTGATGGATTTGTCTTGTTGTACTCGTTTGCCATTTGCAGATAAGTGATAATTATGGCGCGTTATTTTTCGTTTTGTAAAAATGATGTGGTTACTTTTGTTTTCGTTTATAACTATTTTCCAGTTATGCGACCATTCAATAATTTTATTCAGCGCAGTTTGTAGACTTTTTGTTGTCTTTAACTGTCATCTGTTGTCATGAGCGCCATATCATCAGCAAAAGTTACTAATAATGTATCTTCAGTTTGTGGCATATCTTATGTAAACAGCAGGTATAGAAGAGGACCAAGTACACTCCCATGAGGGACACCTTCTTCAATTTTGTAGATTGACGATTCATTTCCATTAACCACGACTCGGAAGTATCTATCTTCTAAGTAAGATTTAATAATATTTTAGTACTGACTTGATAGTATCTTGTTACACTTATATAATACTCCCGGGTGCCAGACTTTGTCAAAAGCCTGCTGTACATCGAGGAAGACAGCAGAAGTGACTCTTTTCTCTTCAAATATTTCTTCAATTTTCATTGATTAAACGATGTACTTGCTGTACTGTTGAATGTCTAGTTCTGAAGCCAAATTGATGATAATAAGTTGCTTCTCACCATTGAATTTTTGAATTCTATTTTTTTGAAACTTTTCAAACATCTTGGTCAGGATCGAGAGCAGTGAAATTTGACGGTAGGAAGAGATATAAAAATAAAATTAGCTAAATTTTTTACATGGTCATCACAACGGTCAAGTTAATTAAAAACATTTATCATCAGTCATTCCTTATGAACGTCGAAAGACTCCTAGTATGATTTTGATAGCAATTGGCGTTTGTTAATCCATTTGTTGCTTGTAGGCATTTAACTAAATATTTGCAGTTATATTCTTATTTTGTGCCCTCTTAATTGGATTTGTTCTTGAGGAATATGCCGAGTTTGCTTGTTGATATCGATTTCGAACGCTACTAACTGGATTAATAATATTTCTAAATCGCTTGTTTTTAGTGGCATAATATTTCTATAATGTTTCCAGTTTTACTTTCGTAAAGCTCCACAATTGTACTGTTTACTCTAATACATGCGGCACCAAAAAATGTCGTCATATTCTGCATATTCTTACCACCACAAAGAACTACTACTATTTATTATTATTATTATTATTATTATTATTATTATATACTTAACATTACATGAACAAACCAAGTTTTTCTTATTGACTAACACAAGGTTCAGCAAAAAATTTCTGTTCTACAACAATTCTGTACAAGAATATTTTATATACGTGATTAAATATGCATAATGTTTTATTTAGTTCTTAAGACTTACCATGAGTTTATTTTGTACATTTAAAGAACTGGAAGCAATGAAATAGCAGGCGATTTACTAGGCTTTGGTACAACAATTATCTGAGAAAACTTTCAACTCAAGGGAAAATATTGGTTACGTCGGGCGGCCTTATATATTTGTGTTATGAATACATACTTTTACGTGGCAACTTATTTAAAAGCTGCGCTGTGATTAGGTCAAATCCGGGACACTTTTTCCGCTTCATATTTTTAATAAGTTGCTGTATCTCATTTGGAAGTAACCGGTGTTATAGGTGGATTCATTTGCAGTGGATTTTCTAAGTATTCGAGGATATCTGTGAAGTCTCTAGCTTGAGCATTCGGTGTGAATACATCGCAAAAATAATTTGCAAAGAGCGCTGCTTTATCGAAGTTAGTACGAACTCAACTACCGTCAAGTTTTTGTACTGGCGGAATATGCACAATTGATCGTTGAAAACGTTTGACTGCTCTCCATAATGAATAATCATCGTGTTTGGTCCCCGGTAATCTCGATAGAAATGTTGTATTTCATTTTTATTTTCACGCAGTACTTTACGCATTCGATTTATTTTCCTATTTAGTTGCGTTTTAATAGCCGGATTTCTCGTTGTATTCCATGGGTTTCGTAATTTTCTCTTTTCACGTACAAGTGTCAGTATATGTTTCGGAACATTATTAGACCTTTTGGATGGCTCTATTATGTTAGTCTCTAGATATTGTTTAAATAAAGGCCAGTTCGTTTTTTTTATTGATAAGGCATGGTTCAGGTGTTTTGCTCACCGTTAATATGACTGACGAGTTATCTGAAGGTCGAAACAAGAGACTGCTCTCATATATAAGGATGATATTCCTTTTGTTACAAAAAAGTCGAGCAGCTCAGGTTTCCTTTTACGATCTTGAGGGGTTCGTCTCCCGATAAGTAACCTAGATTTTGGCTAAAAATTACTTTTTCCAGGATTTTCCCCCTTGGATTATCTAAACGAGAGCCCCATTTGCGACTTTTTGAGTTCCAGTCTCCGCCAGATATGAATTTCCCCACCCAATGATTTGAAATACTTGACGAGTATGTTTTCATCTAATCGCTCATTTGGAGAGCACTATACGGCAGAGATAGCCACAGTTCAGTTAAATGAACATAATTTTACCGTAAAAGCCCCTGTATTATTTTTCCCAGAATAATTTTTCTCCGCATAATGCTTGATTGTTTTTTTTTTTAATAATAATGAACTTTATTATCTGGCCGAAGACAAGTGTACACATCGTAGTTGGGAATATTAAAAACTGTTTTATTTGTAAAATACGTTTCCAAGATGAGGGGTGTATCAATGTAGTGAGATTTTAGAAAGAGCACTATTTCTAATTTATGTTGCAAAGCGCCGTTTTTAAATTTAAACATTGCGATCCCGTATAAAAAGTGTTTTTATTTTTATTTATTTTTGAATAATAGTATACTTTAATATGAAATTTCGCAGGAAATCTGACGAATTTGAAGACTAGATCCATCATACCGGTCGAATTGAACGCCATAATATGCTGGAATGCGCGATTATTAAACAAATATTTCAACATGATAAACGAAACCGAAATGGCCGATAAATACGAACGAATAGCGGACGAATGGGCGGATGCGGTTAAACAAATACTCTGGCACGAGGAAGTCGGCGTCTGGCTCGATTACGACGTTCTGAACGACATTAAACGAGATTACTTTTATCCGACTAATATTTCGCCCTTATGGACCGGTTGCTATCGTAAAAACGAAACGGATTATTACGTGAGCAGAGTGCTGAAATATTTAGAAAGGACGCAAGTAATAAATAATAACCAAGGCGGCATTCCGTCTAGTTTAGAACATTCCGGAGAGCAATGGGATTATCCGAATGCATGGGCCCCGTTACAGTATATAATGATAATGGGTTTGGATAATAGCGGCGATTCCGGGGCTCAAGATTTAGCCTTCGACATAGCCGAAAGATGGACAAGATCGAATTATGCCGCTTACAATACCGCTCACATTATGTACGAAAAGGTAAATAAGTCGAATTTTTTTTTATTGAATTGAACGGAGAAGATATACGTTAAATAGTGAAAATTTATATATATATATATATATATATATATCACGATAAACCTTTGTCTATCCACTCCTGGATTAAAGCTTTCCCCGACGTCTTTCAAACACTTCTGTCCTGCGCTTTCCTCAACCAATTTTTCCCACCTACCATTGCTATATCATTGTGCCATCGCGTCATTGACCTTCCCCGTTTCCTTTTTCTGTCCATTGGCCACCACTGTAACACCCTATCTTCTCTTCGAACCACGTAGCCAGCCCAATTCCACTTTGTTATAGCCATCCACTCCACTACATAATCCAATCATGTTTGTTCACGTATTCGTGCATTCTTTTTATGATCTGATATCTTCTTCTTCTTTTCGTTTCGTTAGCCGATCCGGATGTCGTGACCTTATTTGATGCAAGTTACGAGACGTGGTATATCGATTCTGCGCTAGATTCATGATTTGCTGTGTGTCTACTTTACATAACCTTGTGATTTGATCAATGTAACGGCTCATACCTTGACTCCTTTTTCCATTAACCTTTCCTTGCAGAATTGTTTTCTCCGGCCCATTTGCTTGTATTACATGACCAAAGAAGCCTAGCATGCGTCTTTCAATGGATGGTACTAATTGTTCAGTGGGTTAGATTTTCAGTTCGTTTAAAACAGAATCATTTGTTCTGTGGGCTGTCCATGGGATCCTCAAGATTTTTCGGTATCCCTTCATTTCGAAAGCTTCAAGCTTCTTCCTCATCGATTTATTAATCGTCCAGGTTTCTGAGACGTATGTCGCTATGGAAAAAATCAACGTTTTAAGAAGTAACAGTTTTGTTGTTTTAGAGATCTTATGGTTTTTCCATATACAGTTTAGTTTCCCGATCCCGACATTTGCGACAGCTAACCGTCTCCTTATTTCTTCTTCGGATCCTCCATTTTTCGATATGCACGCACCCAAATAAATTAATTTATCTTTAATTTCAATATCTCGCAGCAAAGTCCGTAGTTGTTGGATTCTCTTTTCTTTATCGATGATAAGCATTGAACATTTATGTTTATTCAGTATTAAGCCAGCCTACATCTATTCTTGATAATAATTCAAACATTTCTCGCTCTGTGCTGGCCAGTAATACGGTGTCGTCTGCAAATCTGATATTTGTAATTTTTTTCCCTCCGATAGATATTCCTCCTTGCCATCTTTCCATTGTTTTTCTTACAATCCATTCCCCGTAGATGTTGAAGAGAATCGGTGAAATACAGCAACCTTGGCGTATTCCCTTTCTTGCTGAAAATTCTTTCGATTTTTCGTTCTCTAGGTTAATGAAACATTTATTATTAAAGTACAATTTTTGTATCAAATAAATTAGATGCTTCGGTGTTCCCATTTCTAGTAATATTTGCCACATTTTCGTCCACTTGATGTTATCAAAAGCTTTCTGGTAATCTAAAAAACAAAGCAGTCCCGGTTTTCTATTATTTGTCTTATATTTAATAGCTGTTCACGTGTGCCTCTACCTGGTACAAACCCAGCTTGTTCTTCCGAAATTTGTGGTAGGAGATAGTATTTAAGCTGGTCTTGTAATGCATATAGTAATATTTTACTGGCATGACTAATCAATGCTATTGTACGTTAGTTTCCGCAATCTTCTGTAGAGCCCTTTTTGTGTAGTGGTATATATATTAATTTTGTCCACTCTTCTGGCCAACTGCCAGTTTTCCATATTTTTTGACAAATCGTATGCAATACCTTTATTCCTGATTCTTCCGTAGCTTTCAGCATTTCTACAGTTATACCGTCTACTCCTACCGCCTTTCGATCTTTTAGTTTCTTCAATGCGACTTCTATTTCATGATCTGATGTATCCAGCACCATTTTCTCATATGCCGTCTGAGCTTTCCTTTTTAAATTTGTTTTTGTATATGGGGTCATGTTTCCGAACCACACACACACACATATATATATATATATATATATATATATATATGTAGGAATCGAAAGTACACATTTGGTTATACAGATTAAACTCTCCGTTATAACAATCACAGATCTGAAGAAAACAAATCGAAACCCGCTGAATAGACATGTATTTGACAATAGCCAAAAATCTAAATGTTTACAAAATGTTAAAATAGCTTTTAAAATAAAAAAACTTAAGAGGATACCTTCATTTTTTGAAAATTTACAAACTCTAAAATAGTCGCATTTTTCTAAAAGTGGAATCTGAAAAGAAGTTGCAAATGTTAAAATTTAAAGTAATTCGATTGTTAAAAATTCTATATTTTGAAATACGAATTAATTAAGAACTAGCTTACTTTACTAAAATAAACTTATCCGGAGAAATTTGATATTTGTAGGTTTCGATGAATTTCATTGGAAGCTGGTTATCTCGTGCGTATGGTTTTCCATTAAATCATTTTACAGCGCTTTTATTATCTTGAAAATAATTTTTATCGACATCCGACTGTTAAATTGTATTCGCTTCATCATTTCCAATCTTCGGAGATTTATTATATTCGCGTTCGTGATTTGTTCAAATTCTCATCATTACGCACACTTTGAAAAATCATTTGTAAACATGTAGTCGTATGTTAAATAACGTAATAAAATTTATTTTTCAAACCGATGGTGTGTTTAGATTTCGCGGTTTGTTATTTTTACGCATCATCATTGTTAACACATCTATCTTCTAGATTTCTTGTTCTGTTCCACAAATCCTTCATTTCATCCTCTAATTCGGTTACAAGAACGATATATTCGGCGAACCGCGTTCCTCCTCCTGTGAAACCAGTACGAATTCTTCATTTATACTAAAAAGTACCGGACACTTTACTTTTCTGGGTTTATGACGATATCTGATTGATTCTCATCGTGACTTCTGTAAAAGTATTCAAATTCTTTATTAACAGCGTTAGATGTCTCGATGCTCCACTTTTCATATACTGTCTCCATACGAATGCTTCATCATGATTAATTAGATATTTTGTTCGATTAATCGACGGACAAAATTAATTCTTTCAGTCTGTTTTCTGGGAATTGAATAATTTTGGACAGAATTTCAATCTCTCAGTTTATCAGGCTTGAAATTTAGGAAAAGAAATTTGAAAGCGTAATTATATTTGCCCAATTAGCGATACCGCGATTAAATAAAATTTATAAAAGTCACCTTTTTAATACAAGATCTGATATTTTCCATTTTCCGCGTATAACGGACTTTGAAAAATACACACGTCAGAAATGTTAAAACTGAGACAAGGATGCTAAGAATATAATGGACCACCACGGATCTCGATAAAGTTTGAAAACCTTTTTTTCGTAAACTAAAGTAAGAAAAAGCTGTAATTAAACTGTAACATCTGAAGCGAGCCCGAATATAATAAAACATCTTACATTCCCCATGCGGACAAGAAATTAACACCATAACGAAACAGCCGAAGATCGATTAAAAATCTAAAACTAACGAAGTACTCAAATACATTCAGAATTAGTTTCATGTATGAAGTATCGTATATTTCTTCAGAACAATTTCTGTGCGTCGATGCCCCATTATTACCGGCTGAATTATTATTTTTGCACCTTCCGACCGCGTGTTCGATTTCTGATAATGTACTCGCGTTCTATTATACGATGTGTATTATAGTTTTGTAAATCAGGATGTAGTAAATACTTCTATAGGATGAACCGGTGAAGAGGGGGGCGGTTTTATTTTTTAAAAAGCGCAATTAGTAATAAACGCAAACCGCCTGCTGCACGCTTAGCGTACGCACGAGAGATTCGTTTTTGTCCAGTTTCAATTATCACGGCACCCTATAACGAGAACATTACGTATTAACTAAAACAAAAAGATTTATATTAAATATACAATTCATATTGTTCGTTGCCGAACGTACTGAGCTATTGTACGTTTACTTTTACGTACAAAATGAGCTAGCATTCAAATTTATATGCAACGCAGAAGCGCGTGCATATGATTTTATACGGAGTGAGGTGCTACTGCCTTCTCCGTGATAATTAAGAATTGAACAATGATGAAAAGTTGATTCCAAACATCCGAACGTCCAGCTGACAGTCGAGCACTCTAGCAACTCTACGCCACCGTGACACGATAATTTATCTTATTGTAATTTACTGTATTTATTACTTATTTCTTTACAATTCCTTTTCACATACACGTGTTTCCTCATTGCACTCGCACGTACACTGACACTTGCACCTTATTCTTTTTCCCTTTATTCTATAGTAGCGTTATCCGTATTGCGTCTTTTCATTTTTTTTTCTTAATTTTATTATTATTACTGTTATTATTATTTTTAAATTTTGTTGAAATTCCACCAACTTCCTTTTTGATTTCTTTGTTTCGATATTTTCCGATAATATTGTCATTCCGCGGCAGCCAGTCTTTTAATTTCTTCTTCATCGATGATTTCTTCCGATAACACATTTATCGTTTGAGTTAATATTTTTATTTATTTTTCTGGTGTGTTTTCCATACTTAGACATTCGATGATTAGGCAGATTGTAGTTGCAATTTAAATCATTATTATTCCATTTGGGTTTTTACTTATTTAATTAATTAATTAATTTTTTTTCAGTACGACGCCAGCGTTCCAGGGAGTCGAGGCGGAGGCGGGGAGTACGAGGTACAAATCGGTTTCGGATGGTCGAACGGACTGATTATGCATTTGTTAAATAAATACGGCGATCGTATAACTCATAGCGACGAACACAATCAAGAGCAGGTTATCATGAATAAATGCAGCCCGACTCTGTCGATCGGAATGGATTTCAATCGTTATCGACTATTCATCGTCGAAGCGATATGCCTACATTTCCTATTCCGTATTATCTGAATGCTACTTTATGATCGTGGGAATAATTCGAAGTATATATATATATATATATATACGTATGTAATATAAAGTAATATTCACACGAAAAAATTTCGATTGTCTTTCGGAAAGATTAAGACAGTAACGATCTTCGAATATAGAACATTATAAATCGCAATGTAAAAAAAGACATAATGAAGATTATATATATATATATATATATATATGTATGTGTGTGTTAGTGTGATCGATATTAGAAAAACATTAGGCTTTTATTCGTAGATTTGAAATAGACGTTATTTATTTTGAATCCACTAGTCTGATAGAAAAAGAGTGAAAGTATATGCCACCGGCTCCTTTATTTACATTCACGTAACTATCTATTATCAAAATTATATATATATATATAATAAATAGAATATCTGGTATAAAAATGTTAGGGAAGGCTCGTGTTAACATGTTAATATTATCACCACAAGTCGTTCTGCATATAGTATAATACGATGATTGTAGTAAAATATTAAAAGTAATTCATAAAATTATCTGCCGAAGTTCTACTGGTAATAATTTATGTTTTTCCACTTGCTACGTGTTTAGTAATCGATCTGAACAAGGGCGTGGGGTAAAGTTTGCACGAGTTGTTCGTAAAACATAAATGATCCTCGTTAATGTACACGTCGAAAAATTAGTAATCGTATTTAAAATCGTCAGCTGCAATTACCTACGGCTGTGAAACGTGGAATATAACAGCGGCCATGGAAGAAAAACGAATAGTATCTCGAAGAAGAATCGAAAATAAACTGATTGGAATAACAGTCGAAAGACATGAAAGAAAATAAACGGATTGAAGAAACAACGAGAATAAAGGATATAACACTGGGCACGAAAGAATCAAAATGGAGATGAGCTGGTCATCTGGTGGGACATCCGGAACTTCTTGCGAATAAACGCGGACACCAGACGTAACCCGTGGAATAAGCATATCACTGACACGTTGGGTTGATGAATGAAGGCCGAGAAGATCGGGTAAATAAAGCGACCGACAGGGAAAAATGGAAGGAACTTTGAGAGAGCTACATCCATCGGTGGGGGATTGAAAATAGTTGAAAAGAAGAAATAAGGAACTGCCCGTGTGGACTAATTTGATTCTAAATGACCCTAAACATCAAAAGTTTGCATTAATTGTTAACCGAACAAACCGCTATTCTCGATAAACCAAAAATATTTTATATTTTTGATTTCTCTATTCTCCGATGACATTACGAGAACGGCGAAAAATATCTGAATTCTTTATCAGTTCGCTTTCCTTCCATTACATACGAATACTTATGTTATGACTTTCCCACACTTTGCGAAACCATTGCTGTCTTTGAACTTCCACCTGTATTGGTGATGAGTGTTCCAGATATATACACTTATCTGTCACTTTTAATATTTCAACATATTGTACACGGTCATTTCTATCGTGTCCATTAATAATCGTAATTTTTGTTGTTTTGTTTGTTTCTAATTTAACTTTTACTTCGTTAAGATACTTTAACATTTCATCTTATACGACGCGACCATTAAACTGGTATCGTCAACGTATCTAAAGTTATTTTTCCTCCAATTTTCACCCCACTATCCATTCTTAAAAATTATCTAGGAACATTAAAAAAAAAAGAGTTATATTACCCGGAATATTGCTTTATTATCTTATGAGTAATGGTCTACCGTATGTCGAACATTGTTGCTTCTATAAAACGGAAATAACTATCGCGATCAAGTTAATCTTACTAAGAAGTTTTTAATTCCGAAATTTATATAATTTTCTTTTAAAAATTGAAACGCGCGATTGAAACAGCCGAAGTTTTGTGCTGGAAAAAATAATCAATTAATCAATACGGCGCACTCTTTCGTTAATTTATTTAACTAAAAAAAAAAAATGTAAAAATATCCCATTATTTTGTTTTAATAACTGCCGATATCGTAATGCGTATTCGACAACATTTTAATAATAATAATACGATATAACGTGGACGACGTTAGTATAAATTTGACTTAATTTCGTCACAACGTATGTTTTATATTAAATTACATTTTAATTGGAAAAACAAACGACCTTTAAACAAAATTAAATTTATTCCTCGATTTTTTTTGGCAAATTTGTGCTTTCTTCTGAAGCGACGGTAGAAAATTTTTGAAGAATTTATTATTAATTTCGTAACAATTATTTATGAACTAGATTACAAGCGTTATAAATAATTATTGTTCCTCAAACAGTCCTGAAACGGTTTTTGAATTGCTTCATTGTACCGAATATAAAGCGAAAATGTGTAAGTTCGCTAACAGGCTCCCGTGATCATGGCGGCCGCTTAAAGCGAAGAAAATAAACCTTTCCATATTACAGAAACTCGATATTAAAAGTAGACTGTTCTGTGTTATTCTAACGATTCTTCCACCATATTATGCGCAGTGACATGCAGCTGAGGGACAAATACAAGGAGCTCGTCCTCGTGGCAGTGTATCCTCTATGTGGACGGACATGATCAAAAATGTACTTGGACAGTCCTTAATTGAATACAAACGGCAAACTACGAATACAATGGCGGCGAGAAATTAAAAAGTCTGTAGTATAAATATCGTCACGACGTACCTCAGGAGGATTACGACAAAAGAAGAAGAAAACGCGTTAGGACGCATTTTAAGAGTGAAAAAAACATATCGATAAAATCCGAAATTAAAATTGGTCAAAATGAAAAACCCATGAGGAATTGGTCGACTTGTTCATTTCGCCTTCGCGATATATTTCGTATATATCGCTAAGATGTGTTTTTAAATTTAATCACATTTTTATCGGAAGAACAAATGTTTTCCGAACAAAATTTATTTTATCCGCGGTCTTTCGGATTTGAATTTTGTAAAATTTCGTATTTTACCCGCCGGCTTTCGGATTTGAATTTTTGAAATGTATTTGTTTTTTCTTCGAAGCAACAGTTATTTCGTTACGAATTAAAATGTTTTATTTATAGAATAAAAATTATCCGTAAATTAAGAAATTAAAAAAAAAAAATCTAATTAAACAAAACGAAAATTGCCGGATTTGTTAATTTCGTTTTCGCATTATATTCGTATAAGTAAATCTAATAAATAAATGAAAAATTGAATAAATAAATATATATATATGCATTCTTATGTGTGTGTGTATTTGTAATATATATATATGATGTGTGTACGTATATAAATAAGTCGAGTATTATTGTTAATTTCGATTTATTATTCCTTTAAATCGTTTTAGTGTCGTAATTATACGAGTAAGCAACGAATTTTTTGATTTTGAAAATTTTTCAATATTCGTTGAATAAACTATTAATTGTTTTCCTGTCATTTCTGATCTATATATATATATATATATATATATATATCTATATCTATATATATATATAAGATTAAACAGTGACACAGATATATATATATACATATATATATGTATATATATATATATGTATATTTTTTGACTTCTTTTTCTCGCATTAAGCGCATTAATTGTATGCGTGCCTGGTGTATTGTACTTAAAAGTACACGTCCCGTGCCTTCGAATTGTTACCGTTATTTCTTATTTATCCCGAATTGTTTTAATATCGTTGTCGTTCTAATTATAAGTTGCTACGTAAAAAAATGCGTTATAAACGACTTCATTGAATAAATTTATATTTAATCGATTTTCCTTTATTCTACGAACGAGCATCGGTGATATTTTTATATTATTGAGGAGAAAATAATTTAGAGAATTCGAAAAATTGGAATGTTCGATCGATCGTGTTAAAATTATCGTCGATAGCGGATAGATAAAAATTTAGAGAAGTCTTTAAGACTGCAGGATGACGCGCGAAGAATTCGGACAAAAGTTGCAGCACGATGGTCAAGTGACGGGCAGAATCGAATACTTTCAGGAACTTATTATTATTGTAATATTTTTTTTCACAATTACACAATCATATTAATGCAATTTTATGTACGTAACATTATTATCGTGCACACACAAATAGCACACATATACTGACGCACGTTATAAATTCACCTACATATATTCAGATTAAAATTTACCCGTGTATAATCGTATTTTTCCTCATCCCGTCGAGCTTTCGCTTATCCATGGGTATCATATTAATTAATTAGTATTTATACACTACACGTATTTTAACAATTTACTTGCTGAATATTATTTCACTCATTCTAAAGAAAAAAAACAACATATTTGTTCGTCTCACTCATGTTTTTCTCTGTTTTTTATTTCCTGCAGTAGCCCCCCTGATATCCAAGTTGTCTGTCTCTTATTCTCGCCATTTTCCATTCGACAACTCCTTTTTTAAATATTCGAATTTCTATTGTAACCGTTTTTTGAGTTTTGTATTTTAATATGTATTTTTTTCGTTTATTATATCCTCGTATTTATATTCGGCCTTTGTGTAATTATAAATTTATCAGTCTGATTACCGTACATTGTTCTCGCTATTTGTATCTTATATTTTAGCGTTTATCTTATGTTATATTTCTCAATTTACCTTTTGTCCGCATAAACAATTTTAAATTTGTTTAAGTAATTCAATATTTTTATCGTTAAACTTACATCTAAAACATTTTCTTTCCGCATTAATTCGTAATTACTTTCTTATCCTGCTATTAAGCTCAAACATTTTTTTGTAATCGATTTATACATATTATATAAAATTTACTTAGACCCCCATATGATTGCAATATCTCAGCCTGGAATCTACTAATGCGTAGTAAATTTAAAGTGTCTCTTTACTAACACAATTCCGGAGAGTATATATATCATAGATAAGGTCATACGTATGTTTGTTTCGTGTCAAAATTTTCGTCTACGATTATTACTAGATATTTATATTCTCTTACCATTTCTATTTTATTTCTTCATACATATATTTTCCTATGTCACATATAGTGAGCACAATCGTTTGAACGCATCCACAAAATGGTTTTATATCTTATTCTGTCCATCATAGGCTTTACTTTTAGTTTTCGTTGTATTTATTACCAAATTGTTATCGTGAGCCCATTTATTAGCTGAACTAATATAACGTCAGTTTAAAAGTTAAGTATCTGCAAACGGGCGATTATTTAGAAAAAAGGGAATATTATAAAAAAAAAATTAATTTCGGCGTATAGATAAAACGCTAATAAAAATTTTGCTATAATCCTCGTTCTAGACAAAAAAAAAAACGCGAGATATTCATTCGAAAAATTTGTATATAATAAGTATAAACAAAATTAAGTAGCGAAGTAATCTACATACATGTAAGACGTTTTATAATATGACAAAAATATTTTATTAATAAATAGCTGCTTCGAGTAGAAGAGATGTTTAATCAGTTTGGTAATCTTATTTCAATCGAGTGTTTTTTTTTTTTTATACACGAAATTACAAATTCTACTACGTGAATTAACTACATAAACTTCTAAATAAAATACGAGGTTTTTTTTATCGAATTTATTGACTCAAAAATCCACTTTTTAGATGACTAAATAATTTTTAGCGTGTTTATACAAAAATATGATTATTGAAATCGTGTGACGTGTCTATCGGATTTACCTTATTACTAGAATAAACAATTTTCTTAACGTTAAAAACACCGTGGCTATATATTATTTTTTTATATTGAAAGAAAAAATACTAATCATTCCAATAATGATCACTCAGCGATTTTTGTCGCGCTAATTTTGCGCAGACTTTTAATTATGTTCCACTTTCGCAAGTGAATTCCGCCAAAATGGTTTTTTTCTTTTTCAATCATATCCGAATAAATCGGACGTATAATATTTGTGTTACGGGATATGCTCAGTTATATCTTATATCGTAGCTAGATAGTTAAGTTATACACCAGCACAAAATTATCTCGAGATATAATAATTGCAAAATTTGAAATTGTCCAATTTAAGAAAGACACACTTTATTGACTTTTAGAACTAGGTGAATTGTATTTCGATTTCAAATCACCGACCGTTACGTTCTATTAAACGTATTCGTTAACCGATATCAAAATCATTCCAATTATTTTCTCAACTTAACATAAACTAAACGAAATGTATCAATTCGAAAACTGGATTTCGGGCAAATCAAAACATCGATGCACAATACAGGATGGTTTGCCATTTTCTTCACTTCCCAGCAAACTGATAATTTGATAATTATTTTCCAACAAATTGAACGCATAGCTCAGTTGACTAGAAAGGTATTTTTTAAAATTTAAAATTCTGATCCGCCAATGAAATTCCACCTTCTGCGAGAGAACCTAGCTTACTTATTTTTCGGAAAATATATTTAGATACAAATCGCAACCCGTATATATATATATATATATATATATATATATATATATATATATATATATATATATACATAACTACAACTACTTTAATCGCGTAGAGTTTAAATTTCCAAAGTTATAACCAAACATGACAGTTTTTTGAGAAAAAATCAGTTTACTCTTTTTTTTTTTTTTTTTGAAAATGAATTCTGGAACTTTTCGATCATATTCTTCCCTTAAATTAATTCTATACCGTAGACTGAAAAATACCGATACCTTAAACCGAGACGATCCGGAATAAAAAATTTTAATTATATTCACCAACGCATACGCAGTGAAAAGCGAATTTCTAAGCTCGTGTCATTCAAATGGTTAACTCAATCGAGCTGAAACTTTCGATTTCCTTTTAATAACAAGAAAAAGATGATGAAAAAAAATCAAAATTAGCGAAATTTTATGAGAGGTGTACTCAGGGTCGGGATCCGAAATTTCAAAATTATTAATTTCCATATTTTCAGTTACTAAATTAATTAGATGTATATGTAAAAAATAATTTCGAAATCGTTTTTCCGAGAATATGTGTATATTACACGCGAATTGCTTGTTTAACAGGAATATATATATATATATATATATATGAAAGGTCCTATCAACTCGAAAACTCGATTATGGTCAAATCAAAACATTGATACCGAGTTGGCTAACAACATACTTATCGGGCAAGACAATATAGGATAGTTTGCCATTATACGGGGTTTTCTTTACTTCCCAGCAAATCATTTTCCGATCAATTAGACGTATAGTGGTATTCTTAACATATTTCAAATTCTGGTCCGCCGATGAAATTCCAATTTAGCTTGTGAAAGAAGTGCCGCTACATTAGGATATGCATACATACGTAATTTGGTACGTCTAAAACTGCCGTAATAGGAGTTACTAAAATTTAAAACCGTTCCGTTATCAAGAATACAACAAGAAACCTAATTTTAAAAATTCATTTTTTCAGTCCTAATATACGTCACTAAATTCTGTGCTACGGACAACGTGAATCATATAGTACGTATACAGACATTGGAAATGAACAGTTAGCGTACGTTCTCAAGTGTCGCTGAAATTTTATCGCCCGTTATGTGTATAATTTTGTTATTTCCTTTTAATAAGTAATTTTATAATTATGCTATACAAATAATAATCATCGATTCTTAAATAATTAAACTCGAGCGACGCTGTGTCGTTACTACCGAGGATGTAATCAATTCCGCTTCAATTTTTTTAACATACGACGTTATATTAACCCTTTCATCGGATATGTCGCTGTAGAGCGACACTTCTTTAATGGATGAAATTTATGTATACTATACTAATTTTTTTCTTATTTGTATATTTCTTGTATTTCCTACGAATTTTAATTTTATTTTCTGTTATTTTATCTATTTTTACATATTTCGTTTTTTAAATTAAATTTTAATTGGTCGTTGCGTCTATTTATGTTATTTTAGCCTAGTAAAGTGGTAAAAGTGTTGTTACGCTTTTGATACACGAGTATGTCGGTCATCACTTTATATCTTCACTCCAGGTGGTTCTATAATATTGGGAGTCAAGTTTTTTTTAATCAGGAGGTTTACATCACATACCACATTTCCGAATTTTAGAATCAAAAATTGAGATAGTTCCAACGAAAGGATTAAACTTTTATAAAATAAACGACGTCAGTCCAGCCGGATTGCATAACCGATAATGATGATTTCGACTCTAGTTAAGATATATTGCACTTTTAATCGATATATATATATATATTTTTAATAGAAAATTAATTTAAAATCATTCGCTGCTTTATGTGGTCAGCAATGAGATATGTGATTCGTAAAGCTGCACATTATCGGAAGTGAACAAAAAGAAAATCACTATCTACGAAATATGTTGCTACAGTAGAATACACCGAATATCGTGGAAGGAAAAAATAACGAATTTAGAAGTATAGAAACCAATCCTGCTAAATATGATTGAAGAATCAATTAAGAAGGTCATAAAATCCGGGAGGAGGAGCTCTTGAAGCTTGCGATACAAAGGAAAATTTGTGGAAAAAGAACACGAGGAAGAAGACGCGAAGAATATATATATATATATATATATATATATATATATATATATATATATATGGAATAGCAGGAATCAAATCAGTTGCCGAAATTATAAAAGAAACTAAACAAAGACAAATGTAGAAAATCGAAATGCCGATCCAACAACCAGAATAGAAGATGGGAAATGATGATGATGATATATTTTTTTATTATTTTCGCCTGAGATTATTTTATCGTATTTTTGTTTTTTATTTCGGAACAAAAACTTGACCTTTCCGATTTTCAAGGTTACCAGTTTCCTACGCTGGAAAATAATCTATCGCTAGTCACGAATTATTATAATTACTAGGTATTATATAGGGACAGTAGGCATGCGCTGGCTGTAAAGCAGTGTACTTTTACACAACATCTGTACACTTATATACACGTATATAACATTCGCAAAATACTCCCAATTTATTTTCCGGGATAATTTCAATATATACATATATATGTTTGTTTATAAATTAAGACGTTTCGTGAATAAAATATATCTTTTAATCGAAATACGGAAGTATTTTTAGATTTAATAACGATTATTTATAATTCTAGTTAAACACTTCGTATTCTCCTGCTTCTATGACACTGTCAAGTTCAATCTAGATAGCACTGAAATTACCTTTAAGGCGGTAGTAGTAAGTCGTGTCAGAAGGGTAAATGTAAATTCGGAGGTCATTTTGAACCGGGAAACGACTCGAATAATCGCGAGCCGGATGTATAATGTAATAAATAAAAAAACTACACGTTCATTCGTTATACATATATATATCGGTGTATCAGTCTTTGGACTGGTTTGTCTATTGGAGTCGTCCATTTTTTCCGTTCTGTTTTTAGTCTTTTCGGTTCAATATAGCTCTTGATGTTCGTGTCCCTCAGTGTGTCTATCTGGATCATCCTTTCTGCTCGCGCGTAGATATTATTTCATATAATTAAACGAATTGTAACCGTCGATTTTCAGTTTTCCGCATCAATGCTGCAGTTTATATAACAGTCATTTTTTATTATTTAACGTAAATATCGGTTTGCCGCGGTCTGCGTCGTTTCATTCAGTCATCCCACTTTACTCTCGAAAATTATTTTTCTATTAACTGGAAAGACATATCACATAAAAATGATAATACGCGTTTCCTGATTAATAGTAACAGTTGTTTATTATCACTTACATGTCCGCATCACACACACACACACACGACTGGAAAAGCGGAAGATAAACATGATTGCTTGTTACGTTATTACGATTTTTCCGTACCTTTACGCCTTCTTACGAAGTGGCTAGTCGTACTACAGTATCCCGGAAGGCGTACAGCTGCATCGATTTCATTTAATACAGCGAGATTTCCGTGTAGGAAATCGGCGACACTCGCTTCCGGCAGAGCAATATAAAAGCATCGATTCGCCAAATGTCAATTGTTCTTTTAACACGTAACACGAGAAGAATAAAATTTCCTCCTAACCTAGATGAAATAGTTTAATTTTCATTTTATAACTAACCGAGTGTTGACAGGGATGTTTTAATTTCTTCTGTAGATCATCCGGCTTTGATCGAAGCTCATTAAGTATTCCATATCGAGATAAATCGCGTATAATTCAGCTGAAATGACAGAAAATGTCTGCGGCAACGAATATTGAATGATGATTGCTTCATCTCTGACAACTGAGCAGCTGACAAGTCTATACGTAGAACATGGTAAATTCATACATACGTGACATGATTATTTCTTGATTCCTTCGATGGGCAGAATTTCTATCCATAGTCTGTCGATTGCAAGATCCAAACCGAGCCGGATTGTATTTCCAGGGAGGCAACATTGCGGTGTTATGAGTGATTGACTGCAGATTTGGGGAAATTATTGACGTTAAGATTTTGTCAAACGTAGCAGGAACTGATTGTTTTCATTTCAAAAAATCTGAATTGGAACAGGAATCGAAAAGCTAGAAGCTTTAGACTGCACTATAAAATTGTCTAGGAGAAACCGACGACGATAATCAGGAAGGCATTCTGATTATTCGATTTAACCGGTTTGTACGATGTCGATTGGTGTGGTGCGGAATGTTGCCAAACGTAAGGCAGAATTATGAATAACATTGATGATTTTGAAGGTGGATGAGCAAACTGTAGAATATATCGCGGCTCCATAATCGGTTCTTGATCCTATCAAAAAAAACATAAATCCATAGCAAGGAGATTCGGTCAGCACCACAGAGTGTATGTGATAATTTTTTCGGAATATTCATTTTTCTGCAACAATTTTTTTAACGTAGTTTACATGCAGCTTCATTAAACATATTTAGTGATACGGTATATACGAAAACATTTTTATTTTACTTTGTTTAATTAAAATATTTGTATATTATCAAATTTCTGTTTACCATGCGAACTGAAATTATTTTATCAAACGTAAAATTATCTTATTATTTGTAATCTAGCCCCTTTCTAAATTTATATTCTCGAGCTAATTTAGGAGTATAGTTATCTTGACAAGGCGATAAAAGACATAGCTTATAATTTCCATAAATTTATTTTTACCGAATTCCGATTTATCCAACACTCTAATTGTGGATTTCTAAAGTGAGGAATAACTATAGTGCGTTATCACCTTTAGTTTTCTGACATCTGCTGCGCTATCGCTGCTGTAAGTTTCAACTGTAGAAAAACGGTGACTAAGAAAAACAAAAGAACAATATAGAAGTTATCACTTAAATTTATTTCATAGCATTCGATAATTATGTATTTTAAGCTTCCAGTGACTAAATCAATCGTGCTGGTTTAAGTTCTATCGTGATCTGATTTTTTCATTAAATAATAACTGGTGCAGTTTAATTAGTTTCGTTAATTCAAGAATAAGATAAATAAATTTTTCCCCTTATTTAATAAATTACAGTTATAGATTAAATTATTAAAAAAAAAAAAATAATCTATAAATCGATAATAATTCCGAATTTAATCTATAATTACGAAATGTCAAACATAACAACATTTATAGTATTAATATGATCTTTTCAGGGAATAATAACAATTTAAATGATTAAAGCATATTAAACTACTAGCTACTGAGGATAGTAATAGTAGGAATTTTCTTTATAGGTTTAGAAATACCTAAACATACCGGCATATCTTTTATCGAAAACAATATTACTACCATCCGTGAATTTAGTCAAGCGGAACATATAAATAGAAAATTCTTAAACGATAAAAAAAAAACAAGTTCACGTAAAACAGTTCACAGTTATACCGAATAAACATTATTTAAAGCAATATCGAATATAATGTACAGTGCCGTAGCCAGGTGTCGGTTTTAGGGGTCTGCCCCCCTTGGAATCAATCTGATAATAACAAAATATATACTCGTTGTTAAATGCAGTTTTGCATTTGTTAAACCTATTTTTTTTTTTTTATTTAAATTTCGTTATTTTTGAAGTAAATAAAATAGTTTTGTAATATAAGAGGTACTAGAAGAATTTTGTAGAAAAACGCGAAGAATTGATTTTTGAATTTTAAATTTAGTTAAGTATTACTATGTATTATTCCTTCAAAAAATATAAAATCATTATTTATCGTTTATTTTTTCGCGGAATTTATTGTAACCATCACCCTCTGTCCTCAACAGCATACTATTAGTGTGTTCCAGTGACGTTAAATATTTCTGCCGTTTATTCTAATAGAATTACATATTCGACGTCTAATAAGTATAAAAATAACTCTGGTGAGTTTTGCTTAGGGTTTGAGGTTTAATCTAGTTGAGTTTTAAATCGGGTTTACTGTTATAATTTAGCTTTGTTTGGACCCCCCTCTTCAACCAAGTCTGACTACGCCACTGATAACGTATAACGTATCGATATATTTCTCTAATTTGAATAAAACAGACTGGATAATAATCGTTTCGTTCCTAATTTTTATGATGCATAATTTATTTTACTGGCCACTAAAAAATATTTAAGGCATTTCAGCGTAGCAAAATGAGAAAAGTGTATAACGTCTAATTCCGCGGATACGGTTTACCCCATCCTATAAGGATATAATGGGAATTGGTAAATAGCAAAAATATATAACGAATTTAATAAGTTATTCATCGAAGAAATAATAAATAGGAAAAATTATAATTTATTATATTAAGAAAATAGTATTAATTTTATTTAGATACTATCGCTAAGTTTAAAATTATAGATATTAAAAAGAATGTAAATATAAATATTGCGAATTAAGTTTATAGTGGCAGTAAACTCGATCGCATTGCCACCTTATATTTTCATAACGTAAATTTATAATTATTAAATAAATATGTGCTACTATGAAACAAAAGAACGAAAATTGTGCAATATTAAAATTCACGCTTACCACGAACTTAACGCGCACTCCGTAATTTAATATTAAAATAAAAATAAACTTCAATCTGTAAGATGGTATAAATGATAGGTGTTAACTTACTTATATAATTATACCGTCAAATACACGTTTATTCATTCCGGAGTGTTTTGAAAAATTAATTCATTTTCGAAGCAAATAAGTTAACGTGATCGATATATAAAAGAACAAGAATACCTTATAGAATCAAGCATTATCGCAATTACTAGTATACATAATATCCGCGCCTACCTGTGTGGTAAGTGTCTTTAATACTAGCCCATTTTGTATGGAAAAACAACACAAAATCAGTTCATGATATTTGACTACAAACAATACGATGACACTGATATATATATATATAGGAAGTCTCCGAATGAGGTGAATAACTATAATAATTACACTTCGATTACAATTAGATAAAATATAAAGTTTAACATTGATGCCTGCGTACGCACCAGTGTGAACAAAAGGAAATTTCACTATTAATTAAAAGACATACTAAAAAAAAGTTCCTCGACTACGTCAAATAGAATTACCTGGTGATTTAAAAGTTCACGTTGGAAATAATCATGTAACCCGGCCTGGGGTAATAGACACAAACATGGAGTCGAAAACTAACATGAAAATGACTCTCACAACTTTATTTAGTCAGTATCTATAGACTGAAAATTAAATATAAAAACACGCATCCAATTTAGAAACATCGCCATCTTTTTAAATTATGTAATTACGAAACAATCGTTTAAAAGGCGTGCTTTGTATCGATAGGATTCTACTTCTACTCCATCTATCCAATTCGTCTTCGGTCCACTTTGACCGTCATAACCTGCTAGTGCTCTCCATAGATTCCGGTTCAAAGCTGCCTCCTTTTGCTACCGTACCAAAATGATTCCGTAATACATCAGAGTCCAGAGAGTAGGCACTCTGTCTCTTTTTCTCGCACCAGGTGGTTTACCAAGCGGTAATATTTTTCCCTAGATTTTCTCATCTTACAATATGTCCAAAAAACATTGGTAAATCCGTCTTTCGTGCAATCTATGTAATTCTATCAGTTCGTCTATTTCTATTCGTACTAATGGACTTGTTTTTCTTGTAGTCCACAATACAGGCGGGCATTCGTCGTCGAATCCTCATTTCAAATGCGTGGACTCATCCGCCGCTTTAAAATCGTTCACGTGTCCTGCGTATAACAAAATTGGGAGAATTAAACTTATTATTGGTTTGTTGTTGTCACTTTTTGTTACAAATTACTATATGTTTCAAACATACGTATATAAAATAGAGGATGAATCTCTCGTCCAGATAGAAATCGGATAAAACTAAAGAAGTTTGTATAACGATTATCCTTTCTGGCACTCCCCCCTAACTAGTCGTAACTGAAGCGAGCATTACAATATCGATGTATACATTATAAATACCTGCTTAGAAAATATCGCATCGATAATGCCGCGAATAAATTATTTTCGGCTCGAATATTCTAAGTTTTTATTAATAAACGAGCCGTGTAAAGCGTGCAAGCAAATAATTCATATATATATATATATATATATATATATATATAGTGTGAGTGTTTATTTATGTGGACTGCGTTAAATATAATTATTATTTTAGCGTGCGTCTCATAAATATAAATAGTACAAACTTACCAAAATATCTGTTTATTAACTCTCGATTAGGAAGTAATCGTTATCATATACGCGTAAAATTGAAAATAATTTATTTAATCTCACCAAAAATTTTCAGGCGCAAACGATAAAAATCGAAATTTGAAATTATCTACCACCGCGAGTAATGAAAATAAAAAGAACAAACCTCGCCCGATTAAAAATATTTAATTTTTTTCCTTTGGATACAAAGTTATTTATTTTTTTATTTTATTCACTAAAGGCAATGCCTTGTCGCTGCAGCCATTCTATTGGTAGCCAGTGCCCGAAGTTCTTGATATTTACTTATATTCAAGCGATCATAAAAACTATTCTTTTTTTTTTAATAATGGGCACATGATTTTTCACCTAGATTGGTATATACACTCTTAATTATAGATATTCTTGGTCTTGCTCTTGGCATTTTGCCTGCAACTTTACCCTCTATTATACATGTTTTATAACTATGCCTTATTACGTGAGCTAACATTTTTACTTTCCGCTTTTCTATATGATTTATTAAACTTCTTTTTTCATGTATTCCTTCTAGGATTTCATTGTTTATTTTCATTTCTGTTCAAGACGTTTTCGTTATTCTACGCCAAATCCGCATCTCCATTGAATTCAGTTTATTCATTTCCTGCGCTGTGAAGCACCAATTTTCACCATCCGTAATAAAGCACACTTCAAACGTATGTTTTTGGAAAATTTTTTCCGCACGTCTACACTAATGTTCTTATTTGTTAATATCGAGTTTACATTATTTAGCTTGTCCTATTCGTCTTTTAATATCTTCTAAACTTCTATTATCTTCCGTTATCACGATTCCTTTTATAGGAAAAGTATTATCCTTACCAGACTTCGAATATCCCGCTCAAATCTGCTACAATGCTTATACCATAACTTATTAACGCGTTGTCGTCTTCTCGCAACTCTTAAAATCCGACACAGCTTTCCTCCTATCATACTTCAACCCTTATTTTTGAATTTATAATTTTTTCCTGTTCCTGGATTCACTGAACCTTTCTAGGACCACAGTAAGTCCATGAGTGCACATGGCCCGTTAGTGCTATCAAATAATAATAATAGTAATAACAAAAACGAAGCTACGTTCTTCTTTATTTTAAAATATATATATATTTAAATTCCTTTTAAATATGAAACAGAAAAAAATTAACTATTTTACCGCGGATACAAATTTCAAAACCGAGGTAAAACTTTCGTTAAATTAGAAGAAAAAATCTGATATTTTTTAATACCTTTTTATTATTTAAAAAAATAATAATAATAATAATAATAAAATTTGCATAGATGTAACAAAATTTAAAAATGTCCTAATATTTTCAAAAAAAATAGTCGTATCCCACCGATGTTACGTTTATATGAATAACAATTAACGAAAACTGCGTACTAAATTATTGTCGGTTTTTATTTTACGAAATAATTTGCCAACCGGAAGTAAATAAATTACGTTATCCTAAAAAACCGACAAATATTTTTCATCATTTATATATATATTAATATGTAATATTGCGTAACATGGGGGGAATAATCTAATTTATAAAATTATATATAAATAAAACGATCGAACGAAATTAATTTTAAAATTTAATTTCAATCGAAAAGTGAGCAGTAAGTCGCGTTCGTGATACAAAGAAAGTTCGTTATTTAAGTTTTATTTTATTAATTGTACATCCGAAAAAGTAAGTCGAACAAAAAAATAAAAAGAAAACAATTATCTAATTTAATTTTCTTTTTAATTTTTTTAATAAACGAAAATTTTCCAAGTTTATCGATTGCTTAGATTTAATATTAAAATTCGATTAAAATAATTTATATCGAATTATATTTTAATATTTTTAAAACTCCGAAAAGAAAATATCGTTTATTTATCGCTATTTCCAAATTATAATTTCTCCTTATAAATACTTTACGCGATTATCGGTGCTTATACATGGATTGCCAATGTCCCGAGTCCAATTATCGATGATATTGCCGTACACTTGCGAATATTCTGTTCAGCCAGATTTTTCTATGACCGATTTCTGTTCTTCCTACAATTTTGCCGGAGTCTTATCACCTCGTATAATGTGCCGGAAGTCTTTAACTTTTCTACAGTCGATATCGATTCATGAACGGATATAACACGATCTCATTTTCCATATGCGCTATACGATGAATCTTCGACATACATTTCGCCTGATTCAAGATAGTAATATGTCTTCACTTCTGCAAAGACTGCAAAACCATCGCCTTAGAATAAACACCTCGATTTACTTCGATCAAACTTTTACGTGATATATTAAAATTCACTTATGTACAGGAAATGGTTATAACCGAAAACATTTTCGACGTTTGTAGATATTCGGATATTCCAATAGTAAATTCTATAGGTGATTACGAATATAATCTCTACTATACGGGTATAAAATATGTAAGTACAGGCGTATAAAATATGTCCTTTTCCAGTCTAAAAACCCCAGTTCTAATGTCATCAAATAAGATACTTATAAGTTCATTTTGATAAGAAATGTGTTTATACGTTCCGCTATTTTTAAGAGAGCAGGTTTTCTCTATTTTAAATTTACATAAAGTCCTTTCATTATGAATATTATTAACTTTGATTATATTTTTACAAGTGTGTTTTCTGGACAGAATATTTGTATTCGGCATTGTATTTTGTATAAACAAATTTATGGCATAGTAATATGCTTTTTTCACGTCATCCCTTCGACACCGTATAATAGAACAGGCCAAATGAAGCGTTTCGCTAATTATTTCACCTGCTTTCTAAATTTAACAACATGTCGGCTTGAAGTTTCTTCACTTTTCCGAAGCGATGCGTATCTTCGTTTAATTTCTACTACTTCAGGATTCAAATTTTCACTAATGTAACAATGAAAATATTTGAATTTCGTTAGTTATTCCGTTATTATATTATTCTCATTATAACCATCATTCTTTCTATTTCATCGAGCTTGAGCATTATGTGATCGAAAAATTTCGTGGCACGTATCAAAACTTCGTCAGTCACGAATTTCTCATAAAATATATGTGCTTTCTTCCGTCCACAAAACTCTAATAAACAACCTCCACGGTATTCTTCCGATTTCCAAATCGTCCGTATTCCTGCACCGTACAGATATATCGGAAAAATCAGAGTCTGTCCTGAATGTTTTTTAAAACCGAAGAATCTATACACATTCTGGTCAGTTTAACCATTACACCTCGTACGAACTGGATTGTCCTCCTTGATTTCACTTTAAAAACTTCCTTTACTACCAATTTTCACCATTTCATAGCCGGAAATAATTTTATGCTGTTCTTTCGTATTACCATTTAAGTTCAGCTTTATACCGCGATTTTTGTTTACTACCACGCATTTTGTTCCGGACGCATTCAGCTGAGGATCGAATTTTTGGTTGCTGCTAATTACACGATCGAAAATATTTTGCAGATAATTAACTGAATCTTAGAATCAACACTGTACCATCAGCAGAACGGGTATTATTACTGGTCGTCAAGTTTGATACTCAGGAACAGGTTAGTTTATCAATTAAATATTCTGCCGAAATAAATATTGAACAATTACGTATTGTAAACAGATGGAAAGTTAATATACAGATTCATTTATTTATTTATAGATATATAAATATGTCCATACAAAGATACAGATATATATGCTCATATATGCATATATAAATGTATACATGTATATATATATATATATATATATATATTAAAAGAGAGAGACACGCACTACAAAATCCTATGCCAGATACCTCTGTTAATCTGTATATCTTCGTATAATTAATTATCTGCAGTTACCTTTGCTATTTGTTGCGAATACAAGATTTTTATTAATTTTTTAAATTAATTTCGTATTTATTCCTTAAAAATAAACGCGCACGAATATATACGTGCATATAAGTGTGTGTACCACGCGATACGTACACATATAGAGATGAGGAGTGCTAATTATGATAATCCTGCGGATAAATCGATATCGAATTACGAATGTTTTGTGGATTGTTTCGTGTAATGCATTAGGTTAGATTAAGCGAATAATTGGAATGATACTCTTTGCAAAACAAAAGGAAAGTAACGATGTTCGACGTATTCAGAAGGTAAAAATGTAAATAATGAAGATATACGTTAAAAAAAAAGAAGTTTTATTAAATTCGCCATTTTGAAATTTTCAAATTGCTATATCGCGGGAACGATGAGGTAGATTTTACGATATTTGGAACGTTAGACACTTCTCGGTCTGCACTTTCGGTCTGTCCGTAACTTAATTCTAGGTTGCGACATAATTTCGCGTATCCTGTGAAAGGTCTAAAACCTTAAATGTCCGAATTATTGAAAAATTGCGGCGGTTGTCGGTGATTAAAAAGTATGCCGTCACTCGCGAAAGTGTAAAAAAATTATTAAATGTAATCAAACTACCTGGGCGGGAACGTCTATATTGTAAAGAAATGGAAAGTTAATATATATTTATTTATTTATTCATGTATACATATATAAATATATCTATACGAAGATACAGAGATATATGTTATATATACTAGCGGACCCGACAAACATTGGCCTGTACACACGTCTTAGATTCGTAAATTTCAGGCTTTTTTTTTTAATAAGTTGTAACAATCTGGACCGTGTTGATGAAAATTTTTATTTAAAAAAATTATTACGTACCAAATTTTAGATAATCGATATATAATTTTATTTTTTACTTTTTTTATTTAATATTTCTGATAAGTAATAATTTAAAATAAAAACAATTTAAAAAATGCGTTACGAAATCGATTAACTCTATACGAATAAATTTCTAGGTTAGGATGGTTGTTAATCAATGCACGTGTAAATTTGATAGAAAATCAAGTAAAATACTTCCATACCACGCTAAATTTGTAAAATGTATAGTTCTTTACGTGCACTTCAAAACCCTTCACACACTAAATACAACTTACGGTAATATTTCAATTAGCACGCGATTTATTTAAACGCGATAATAACGCAAAGTAAAAAAATTGTCCTGAATCCGATCGTAGCGCCAATAATCGGGGACAAACTGAAATTAAAAAAAAAATATTTTCGAATATTCGACACTGCAATCTCAGCGCTGTCTGTCGGATTAAATGTAAATCATTCCAAAATTAACGAAACAATTTATAAATAAACCATTAATTAATTACAACATTTTCCAATGGACCGAATTGCGCTAAACCATCCTCGAATCCACAGGAATACATAAAAAATTTCATCAAAATCGGTGTCCAGCCGTTTAGGAGAAGTTCAGTGACATATATATATAAAGATATATATGTACGTGTGTGTGTATAGAGAGAAACACACACACCAAGAATTATATAATATAATTTCCGTCGTGTGTTTTTTAATTTCTATGCAATAATTTTACGAGATCGATGAATACTACAACTTCCACTTCTTATTATGCATTCAGTAATTCTCTATTTCTTGCCACGTTTACCAGTTCTTTTACATCGATGATACCGAACCATTACTTTTTTTACATTTTCTAGCAAAAAATTTAATGTCTACCGCATTTTTCCGAACAATATTATTTGTAAATAGTTCAAGTTTGACTCCTCTCATGATATGTCCCGGGTAATTCATCTTTCGCTTTCTAATCCCGAAAAGGGTGAGTTCTCTTTCTTTTTGAACTTGTTCGTTCGTTTTCTTAATCTAACTGATCTTCAGAATGCGATAGAACCATAATTCGAATGATTTAAACCTTCATCATACTCATGCTACGATAGAAATTACTTTTTCCGTATAAACCTACGCGATTTTCAACGAAATTAAGCTTTCCGATGGTATTTCTTCCGTCTATAATTTCTCGTGAATATAGCAGATGATGAAAAAACAGAGGAAATACGATCTATAAAATAACGCGTGCGAATGTCGCTTTTATTAAAATGAAATCGCTATTAACGTCCAAAGATGTAAGTATAGACAGCTGAATTAATATATACGAAAAATCGAAAATTAAATGTAAACAAATATCCGAAATATTGGTGAAAAAAGATGCTCAATGAACATCGTAAAAGATAGAGCATGCGAATAGCGCGTATATTAAGAAATATCGGGGATATCTAACAACAAATAATTGAAGGACCGATAAATCGAGCGAGAAGTAGGTGAAAACCATTTATCCGCATAGAAGAGAGGATACAAGATAAGCGGGTAGTGAGAAGGCGCCGAGCAGAGCGTTAACGTTATGAATGTACTGGCTGATTTGTTACAATTCGACGCAAATAGGCGTAGTTTTTTATTTTCGATACAATTTCGTTTTCTTCGACATTATTATTTCGTTAATTCCTAATTAAGTGATCGTATATACAGGATATACATCTGCACATTGCAGGTAAAGAAATTGAAAGAGTAACAAAAATTAAATATTTAGGATATTGGCTGACGGATGATTGGAATCCTGATTACGAAATTAAAGTTAGAACATAAATGGCGCGAAGCACGTTTCAGAAAATGAAACGATTACTGTGCAATAGAAACATTACACTGGAAACAAGGTGGCGTGCTATTACGTGCTGGCGGTTTTGTTGTATGGAGCAGAGAGTTGAACGCTCAAGGCTGCATCGATCAAGAAAATAGAGGCCTTCGAAATGTGGCTATACCGGCGGATTCTGAAAGTATCTTGGATAGATAAGATCTCCAATGAAGCCATTTTAAAACAAATGAAGATGCGAAGTCATGGCGTCAATAAAATAGAAGGTAGAGCAGATGTCGAGGACGCAGACGAAGGTCATGGACGAAAAATCTTAAAGATTGGTTCAATATGCCTGGCACGGCTACACTGGTTCACACGGCACGAAATAAAGAAATATATTGTCAGATGGTCGCCAACCTCCGGTAGGAGATGGATTTACAAAAAGAAGAATTGTTTCGATCGTGCGAGAATAACTTTTGATAAACTTCTATAACAAATTATTTAGGAGATTTTTATTTTTAAAATAGAATTTAGTTGTTTTCTGATCTTAATTTTTATTTTCATTCCTATTTATTATTATTATTATTTTTTTTAATAAGTCGGTCGTGTGGATTATTTTATTAGACGTCCAAAATTGTAATCGTGTCCAAATAAGTACTAGTCTCGCAACTTTATTTCGTAATAGTAATGATATACCTCGTATCACGCGGTTTCACTATCGATCTAAACGATCGCGTGTCATCGCTATCTCCTCGATTGTTCTTTTAAATCATTTTTTAATTCGTCTTCTTAGTTAAGCCGTTCACCTCAGAATCGCGATATTAAAGCGACGCGGTCTATCAAAACGAATTATTACGTAATAGGTATCGATCGAATGCCTTAATTATAATAGACAACTTCGTTACAACGATATTTCTTCATTTTATTTCTGCTTAAGTCACTCATTACCTGTCCTCATTTCGTACTTCATCTACGTAAAGTCTTCATCCTCAGTTGCTCCTTCCTCATCTTTCGTCAGTTTCCTTTCGGCGCTACTAAGACTAGTATTATTCGAAAGTAATTGTTGGATGTTATACGCAATTGATCGTATCTATATTTCGGAGTAGAAATTGAAGGACCGCTTGCACTACTGGAATTGAATCACCGTATAAAAATTCTTAAAGTGTAAATTGCCATCTAAATTTTTTAAGTCGATATATAGAGTATTTTGAACATTCGAGAAATAAATTTCGACATGTTAAATGTGTATGGACGCAGCGATTGTACAATGGTGGATCTGTTTTATTTATAATGTAGCCACGAGTCAACGTGACTGATGCGAAGACGAAATAGAAGTGTTTCTTTGTATTGTGTAAAAAAAAATAGCTGAAACTCTGATTTTAGTTGTAAGGGGATGATAGCGTTATCTATTTCTTCTGTATTAGATGGAAGCGATTGCTTCGGATTTGGATATAAGGGGGAATTAATGGGGTTGCATCTGTCATCTTCATTTCAGATTAAATCTTTCTTAATGCATACCAGTTATTCCGGTGCTTTGTTTCTTTTTTAATTTTTTTTTTTTTTTTTTTTGTTTTTGATCTTCGGTTAACCTTTTTAGTCGTAATGTGCCTTATAGGGTACGTAACTGATGCTAATAATAGTATACTTAGTTAACATAACTGTCCCGGTGGCGTAGTTGCTAGAGTGCTCGACTGTCAACTCGACGATCGAGAGTTCGAAACCAACACACGACGTAAAAAGTTTTTCATCATCGTTATATGATTCTTAATTATCACGGAGAAAACAGCGGCACCCTACTCCGTATAGCATCATATTATGCGGCCATCTCCGTCCCATATAATATAAATAGTCCCTTAAATACTAGCCCATTTTTGCGGGGAAAAATAATATCGACGTAATATCGTCTGCAAATCTGGAATTACGTAAAAGTTCCGTTTATTTTAATACCCTTGATTTTCCGGTTTAATTTCCTAAATGTTTTCCCAATATCGCTTTTATTATCGATCTATAGATGAACACCCTTTTTCTTTTAAGCACCGTTAATGTAAATTTTTGGTTCATGGATTTTCTATAATAATCTATATATAAAAAAAGAACAATTTAAATTTGTTCGAAGTTTGAAACAATACAATGCAGCCTCGCGTATTTTTGTAGCGTAACTATTAATGAATTAATCTAATTTAACTTTGCCGGGAGCAGCAACTAGGGTTAGAGGTATGAGGAAGACGAAGTTAAATCAAGGAGTAGCGAAGAGACATGCGTAAGAGAGCATGATTAGGTTAGTAAGAGAGGAGTATTCATCTTTGAAGAGAAGAGAAAGTGAGGAGGGAAGGTTATTATTATTATATCGTATGTCTTCGGGTAGCAAACACCATATATATATATATATATATATATGTCTGTTTAAACGTCCAGGTCTAGATTTTCCAACCATATTACAGCCGCGTCCGATACTCTCCGAATTTGTTACCAGCCGGCACTGAAGGCTCTTCGTGAACACGTGTTCGGGATATGGTCCGTCGTTTGATTATTTAATCCGCAGTCGCATAACGGATCATTTTTGAAGCCCCAATTTACGAGCATGTGGCCACATCTTCCATGACCAGTTCGAAAGCGGGGTACCCACGTCGATCGTTGTAGGTCAAAACCCAACAACCTGTGGTCGGGAGCGTCGATTATATTATTCTTGTCCGGGTTCTGCATTTTCCATTCTTCTCTCCACGCTGCTACTGAATTGACACCCTCCGACAAGAGTTTTGCAGCTGTTCGATGAGCTGGTTTCCTCGATTTCAGTCTTTTAGGCCCGTCTATATCCGCGTGTATAGGTAGGCTTTCGTTGATTCCGTATTTCCTCCATTATTTAACTGTCGCGGCTTTTATACGAATATGAGTAGGCATGATATTGGCTAGTACTGGTAACTGGTTGTGCACGATATTATCCGTAGTGCGGCGTTTAGTTCGTTGTCGATCTTCTTTGTGTGTTTGCTGTTCAGCCACGTAGGGAAGGTTAATCTGAATGAGTAGTACAGAGGACAGTCAATGAGGATATGTGAGACGAAAAGCTTGACGCTGTACACGGAGCATTGAGGAGTCGAAGTTCTGTTGATCCGGTGTGAATGTGTGACTCTCAATCTACTGAGGACAATGTCTTCTCTGCTGTTTGGAAGCGAACTCTTCCAAAGTAAAACGGAATTCTTGATTTGACGAAGCTTATTTGATAGGTCTATTGACACTTTTCTTTCTACTAAGCAAAACTTTCTGATTTGGCGTAATAACCTACATCAATAGCTGGAACTGCGACGTTTGAAATCGACAACAATGTAGCAGCCTCCTTTGATGCTCTATCTACTAGTTCATTACCTAGAATCCCGACATGAGCTGGAATCCGCGCTACATTATTAAGTTATGCACGGCGGTTGGCCATTACCTTCTACGCGGTAATATTAGGATTATTTATATATTTATTTTCCGATGATAATGTTTGCGTCGACGATCATGTTCGTATATGTTCCGTATTATAGAAGTCCGTGCTCTAGACTCTAGGCTATACCGGTTAAATCTTGTAATACCGATAAATTTTGAATACCGAATATCGATTGAAAAAACAAAAATAGTATATTAGATTTTCGTATACTATCGTTAGTCGTTCAATAAAACGACACGGAAACAAAACAACGCATTGATTAAAGAATAAAGTACGATAGAATAACCGGGAAGTGAACATAGTTACGTCGTGAATAACAATTAGAAGAATTTGCCCGAGAGACGAGCTAATATTATTAATGATGAAACGTCTACCAACATGCAAACGTACCAATAGGAAGAAGTATGAATAGCGGACGCGCGCTATTAGGAATAATTTTAAGGTAATATCGAGGTGTTCATTTTAAAAAAATTCTTGAAAAAATTACCAGGATGCGTTAAAAAAATTGTATTTGTAATTATAAAATATATCTTTAAAATTTATTATACCGTATATATCATAAAAAAATTATACACGTGAAAAATATTTAATATCGAAGAAGATTTGTATAATTAGAAGCGAAGGAGCTATTTAACCGAGTACGAATCAGGCACACAGATTTCGTAGATTATATATCTTCTTCTTCATCTTATTCAATCGCTGGATCCGACTATTGTGAATATTGTCAACCAATCTGCCAGACCATTTTAGGTCGTTCGTCTCTATCAGCGTCGTATCCATTGATATAAATAACGGTATATAATCCGGTTTTCTTAGGTTATCATCTCTTAAGATATGATCAACATATCTAACAATCCTTTACTAAACTACATATAATTCTGAAGAATTTGGAATGTAGTGATTTTTTTTAGATAATAAATAAACAACTAAAAAGGAATATATTTAAAAATAATGTTAAATTATGGAAAACATATGTTGATGAAATCTTAATAATATGGAATTAATAATGATAATGTTAATATTTTGAATAATTTTTGTATCTAATCTAAATAACTGTAATAAAAACATTCAATTTACACTACAAATAGTAGGTAAAATAATAAGTTTTTTTTTTTTAAATTAACGTTATTAACCAAAAAATTTGATATAATACAGAAAACCTACATAAACAGACATATTAATACCTAAAGATTCATTTCACCTAAAAGTAAACGTATAAAATAAGTAGCAATCAGTAATATAATCCTGTTATAGTTGATAAAATGTGTAATAAATCAAACAATAATAATGCAGAGAATGATAAAAAGAATTATTTAGGTTCAATAAATTATGTAGGAACTCATACATATGAAATAATAAAAATATTTAACAAATATAACATTGATTTAGCAATAAGGAATAATAACACATTATTAAAATCAAATTAATAACAACGAAATAGAAGATAGAAATATATCAGAAAATTCAAGAGTATATGTAATCAATGTGAAAAAGAATACATAGGAGAAACAGAAAGACAGTTCACAATAAGATTTAAAGAATATTTAAATTTATATCTAAACAATAATGAAAAATCATTATTTGGAAAACATTGTACAGAATTAATACACAATAAATAAATAATATTAATCAAAATTATAAAATTCTACATACTGAAAAACATTTTTAAAAAAAGGAAACTACTAGAAAAAAATGATAATAATAAAAGGAAGAGATAAAAATAATTTATCAAATTCAATGATAAACTTTGATGAAGAATTAATTCTAATTCTAATAGATATATTGTAAATTTAATTTTTTATATCGAACAATTATTTTTCAATTTTTTGTTACTTTTATTTTACTGGCTATTGGTTTTTGTTTATTTATAAATTTTATATTGAACAACTATTTTTTTAATTATCTTTATTTTTAATTGGCTTTTGGAATTTTTCTTTAATTATAAACTTTATATTGGACAAATGTTATTTAATTATTTCTTATTTTACTGGCTATTGTTATGTAAAAATTTTTACATTACTTGTTTACCACGTTCACTGTCCTATTATTTTATGAATACTGTTCTTCATTTTGCTTATTTTGGTGAATTATATTCTTAAATTAACATTATTTTATTTTATATTTTTTACCTTTTTAAATATTCACTTGATAATGGCCTAACAGCCGAAAAGCTTTGTTGTTTATTTTGAACTACATATGTTTAACTATTGAACTATTGAAGTATTAGATCTCTTAGCCCTCGACAGTATTGTCATTTCGAAATCGTCATACATTTTACGTCATTTTTCTTAGCGTCCAGCATTCGGTCGCATGTAGAAATATTGATATTACCAATGTATTAACTAGATGGACTTTTGTACATTTATATCGTGCCTCTGTTGGGTTTCCTTAAAGTTCGGCATTTTTGCAATTGTACTACGATTTTTAATTTCTTCACGGTATCCACGTGTATCGGCCATAAGTGTCCTCAGACATATACACTTATCCGACATGTCGTACATGGTCCACGATTAAAAAATTATGAAACCACATAAAATACCGAAATAATTGATGCGCCGAAATTTGCGGAGAATATAATTGCAGCGGCAGATACGTAAGTAAGAATAAAAAGGAACTGAAACGTCATTAGACAAAAAATTAAAATAGAAATGAAACTAAAATCGGATACATTACATGTTGGCAACACAAATCAAAAAATATTCGTCGTTGAAGAGATGCACATGAAAATAATTTACTAAGAAGGAATGTAAGCAGTAACATAATTGTTACAGAACTCGAACAACCCGACGGTCATGGATTCGATCCCTGCTTGCTACAGAATATTTTTCATTTTCTCATAATTCTTAGTTATAATTGAAAAGATAGTGGCATCATCCTTACGTAATATAGTCGCATAACTAAGTTACCATATAATTGGTGCCCTAAATGCTAGACCATTATGCATGTAAAAATAACATACAATAAGCTTAGTCGGTAAATTATGATGATAATGTACATGGAACAGAAAAATACAAGGCAACAGAAGGCTTAGAATATAGTAATGGGACAGAATTAAAAAGGTCTGCAGTAACAAGGAAAGAAATATATATAACGACAGACATAAAAAGATTGAAAAAAAATGTTAATAATCATGATTATATATATATATATATATATATATATATATATATATATATATATATATATATCATGACATACATATATGTATAAATATTAGATATATATATGTAATATATTAAAGATATATATACATTATATATATATAATGTATGTATATATATAATGTACTGTTCGTAAAATATTCTGCTTACATATATTTCTAGATATATACTCAGCTATAATTCGCTAATATACTGAATCATTCTATCTCGAGCATTGTTTGATGGTATGATTACGCGGTAATTAACATTAATTACCTCCATTATTGTTAGTTTCCTTTCACTAATTTCATCTTCAGCAATAGGACGAAGGTTATAACGATTCAATGTGTGTGTGTATTAATTTTGCTTAATTGCTCGTGAGATTGCAATAATTCGATTACATTTGTCTGGTACCCTTTAAGAGGCGAACGAACTAAATTTAAACGTAAAATTCAAAGTCAAAATTATAACATAAAATGTACGCAACGAACTAAAATTATATATTACTTAATTAATAATTTGTAATATAGGAGACAAAAAGAAATGAAGATCAGATTTATCTGATAATTCTATTAAAAAAAAAATTTAAATATGAAGAATTTTTAATTTGCGCTTACAGAATTAAAAATGGAAAATATATAATAGAGGATAATCTGATTTTGAACGATTAAAAGTTTAGAAATGCCTCAAAAAATTTCCTGTAAACATCGACCTACTTTTAGCCTAACAGCGTATAATTATAAACTTTATTATAAATATCAACTCCATCTCAATCTGATGAGGAACAAAAAATCGAACGTTAATTACATTCGATGTAATATGAAACATTATTTGCACTAATTTCTAACGTATTTTATAGAAGGATTTCGTTAAAATCTGATCAAATGTTCTATATATGGTGCATAAACATTATTTAACAAAATTCCCAATTGTTCAAATCAATATTTTAACAATTTTTTTTATTATTACAATTCTCGTAACTATCGTAAGATTAATATTAATTCTATACGTAATATATACTAAATATACACGCAAGTATATATATATATATATATATATATATATGTATATAAAAACATACATATTCTCATCTAAACTGAGGTGCTTGTCAACAGATTATGCAGTCTAAATACTGAGACTAAATAGATCGTAGTAAGAGACCGGTTCACGAGAATTTCATTTTGAAACTAGATGTACTCTAGATAAGACGGTTATAATTGGAAAATTTAATCAATTATATTCGTTATATATCCATTTTTATTAATATTCGATTTTGTTATTCATTTCAATTCCATAACCTGTTGGAAATTGCGCAACTACTGAAAAGCTATTGTAAGAGGACCTCACGGAGCGTAAATGCCTTAGCGTTCCGTTCGCATGACATAAGTTCATCGTGCTAAAAAAGCTTCTAGCTAACTCAGGTATTTTACTAAATAACAATCGCCGTTAACTACGCTTGGTTCTGGATCCGAAGCAATTATAAGTGATTATTTTGTCCAGTTGACGGCTCCGCAAGTTCTCGATTGCGCCGTCAGTTTACTAGCTGAAAAGCGGAATGGGCTGGCGGTATGAAGGTAAGAGACACATAATCTCAAGTTAAAGGTGCGCCCGGCTCAGCGTAGGTGCATTTCAAAACGTGAATAATTCAGATATCTACGTATATCTTGCGTATGCATGTATTTGTTATTAGGAAAAATCGATATTTTTTAATTATAGACGCGTATTTTAGATTTCAGAATATTTACGTTCATCGCATCTTTTTCCATTAAAATCATAATAAAGTTTTCACCCTCTAATCAGTTCGTTCGTTCTTAAAATTTCCCCTAAATGATAACGATTCGAATTTTCTTTCACGACAGAATGATATTATCACGAAACTTCGATATATCAATGAAACAACTGAAGTATCCTACGCTGCTACTTCCGATTATTTGGTTGGTAAGCTTGCGTCTACGTTATTGCGTTACCGATGAAATACGATATGGACCGCCATGCGATAGGTGAAAATAATTTTATTTTTTCTATTCAAGTTAAATGAGATTAATATATATATATATATATAAATTAATGCACGTGTTCGTCTATTTCGGAGATTTGCAACATTTAAAAACAAGATCGATCATTGCTTAACTATTACCGAACCATCAACTGGTGGAATATTAATTTATCGTAAGACAGACGAAAAAAAGAAAAAAGGAAAAAAAATAATAAAAAAAAATGAAGAAAATGTCAATTATTTAAATAATAAGTACAGAAAATTAATCTTAGTTGCTAATAAAACAAGAATAACAAGGCTTTTATATAAAAGCTTTGATGAAATAACAGAATTTGAAAAGATCTGTCACAATAATAAGAAAAAAAAAACAAAAAAAACAGTAAAATTAATTACGATTTAATAAACAAATATACAAAATAAAAAAAATGTTAATCGGTGATGTTTTGTAGGATTACGTAATGGCTTCAATTAATTCATTTTCATGTATTACGCAATTTTTGTCATTTATTTTCTGGAAAGCTCGTTGATGTAGAAAAATAAAAGCGCACGGTTGAGAAGCCACATAACGAATAATCCTAGCGGTTGGCATTAAATGAGATTCTGCAATAACGGTTTTGTAACAATTGTTATTTACCGTATGCACTGGTGGAAAATAAAAACCCAAAAACCAGACGTGCATACGTTAACCATAACAATTGTATGTAGTAGGTGTGTTTTTTTCATGACGTGTATTCGATTAAATATAGATGAAAGAAGTCGAATAGCTTCGTGAGCATTATAATAGGATTATTGAAGCACAACCGCGAGTCAGGAATGATTTTTAAATATTTAATATCTTTAACCCATTTCATATTTTGACCGTTGATTATAAGGTTTATAGATAACTGAAATTTAGAAAAGACGTTTGTAGCCATCATTTTTTTTAAATTAAAAAGTAAACTATATAAAAATAAGCTCCGTTTGAAAAGACATATTTAAGAGTATGCACACTTCGTGGAGATACATCAATACGGGTATTTTTTTTAGTACTTCAGCAAGTAGTATGATAAAACTAATCACAGATACTGATTCGTTTTAAATGTTGCGTCATAAATCAAATTTTTAGTATGAACTTAAATCCGCTCATCAAAAAAAAAAAAAAAAATACGATTTTCATTTGTCCGGCTTTTGATTATTATTTCAGTTAGGTTATATAATAATAACAGCGTTGTCGCATTGTTGTCTAAAGTTGGAACAGGCGACGAAAAGTTTGAGAAAATTTGTTTAATTTCCATTATATATAATAGTTACACTAACGCGGATAATGGAAGGATATTTTTCGTTTTGTCGTAAGATTATCGCAGCGCTGAGAAGTTGCATCGGGTAGGTAAGGAATTTGGATAAAATAGATTAGGATATTAATAGTTGGGAAATAATTGGATTTTTTTTTCAGGTGAGATGGATTTTAGAAAGGAACGTTGAATAGAAGTTAGATATGCTAATAGGACGTGCCGCGTCACTGTATGACACATTTACGCATTCGAGACAAAACGGATAAAGGTCAGATGATACGGTGCATTGGAGAGAGTGATATGTTCGTAGACGATTCAGAGTACGGAAGTTGAATACCGGTGGATATGTGTAGTCAGCTCGAGGTAATGGAGGAAGTTGGACGTGTAATTGTTTTGAAACTTGTAAAATTTGACGTAGTTGTCAGAGTAAATATTTTAATTTTTTCAAAAGAATTTGAAAAATTCTCAAAAGGAAAGCAAAACTCGTAATAAGATGACCAGTCGCATACTTGGAAATACGAAGGAAAAAACTTAATAAATTTTACGTTGATAAAGGAGTAAATAATTTGACAAAATATATACAATGAATAACTTAAATCGAATGCGCATTATCGTTATATAAATTACATTGAACACAATTCATTGAAAGTAAAAATTAAACTATGCAGCGTCTAACTACACTAATAGTTTTCTTTTGTTTTTTTGTTTTTTGTAATTTCAAAATAATAAAATATAGCTACCAGCGATAGGACAACACTATTTGAAAGTAACGAAATATTTTACCAAAATCGGGTGTACGTAAGTTAATTTGTAAAGTTTCAATAAACTCGATAACGTTTATATAAACATGTAGAAAATTTAAATTTTTTTATTAAAATAAAATTTAGCTTCGAATAAATATCAATAAGACGATAAATATAGAAAATCCTAAAACAAACTATGAATAAAATCAGTAAAAAAAGTAACTTCGAAAAATGTATTAATGCGTAATTTTCGAATATTGTGATTCCAATTTGGTATTTTTTTTACGTATATATTTTTTGAAGCCGATTTTCTAAAACTAATTTAATTTTTCACGGTTTTATATATTTAATGATCGTAGTTGTTTTTATTTCACATACACCTACATTTTTAAAATGTTACTTTTTAAAACTAATTTCGCACCTTTTTTTTTTCAGTTTCGTTACGGTATTCAATTAATATTATACTTAACTTATTTTAAACACCCGTTTTCGTTATATAATTCGTTATTTAATTAATTCGACACCTGTTACGTTTATGGTTCAGTACTATCAGTTGTTGTATATCGTGTCGAGTCAAGTGATTCTTTCGTTCCTTTCGAAATTAATTTTAAAATATGATACAGTTATTATTATTGCTTGCGTCGATAACACTCTAGTTTTTCATTATATATATATATATATATATATATATATATATATATATATATATATATATATAAAGATTTAGTATATTTGCAGTTACATATATTGTCACGGTTCGCTTTTACACACCGTCGAAATGGCCAGCCTATATCCGGATTCTAAGACGTTCGTAGATAAAAAATTGAAACAACCGGCTAACGTAACTATGGATAAATTTCGTCAATTCATGAAGAAAACTAAAAACCGACCGACTAAAGCGCAACTAAAAAGTTGGGTCGAACAACATTTCGATAAGGAAGGCAGCGAATTCGTCAATTGGAATCCGAACGACTGGGTAAATGAGCCGAAATTTCTGCGAAAAATTAAAGACAAAGAATATCGAGCGTGGGCTAAGAAGTTAAATTCTTTGTGGAAGTTCCTCGGTCGAAAAATGTCGAATCACGTACGCGCCAATCCTCAACTATACTCGATTATTTACGTTCCTAATCCGGTTATCGTGCCCGGCGGTAGATTCCGAGAATTTTATTATTGGGATTCTTATTGGATCATGAGAGGACTGTTACTATCGCAAATGAAACATACCGTACGCGGAATGTTGGAAAATTATCTGTACATCGTGCAACATTTAGGTTTCGTACCGAACGGAGGCCGCGTTTACTATAAAATGAGATCGCAACCGCCGCTATTGATGTCGATGATACAAATGTATTTCGAAGCGACTAACGATAAAAAATTTATCCAGAAGAACGTCCGCCTGATGGAGAAAGAATTTCAATTTTGGATGCGTAACAGAACCGTTACCGTCGTGAAAGGCGGCAAACGTTATAGATTGGCTCGCTATAAAGAGCAATCAATCGGTCCGAGACCGGAATCTTACAGGTAATTATTGATATATATATATATATATATATATATATATATATATATATATATATATATATATATATATATTGCATCCGGCTTGAAGCATTTGAAATGTATTACTGACGAAAACTGCAGCGAGTTAGCTGGACCGAAAAAGTTACGAAGAAGAAGATGCGCTAGAACGAATAGGAGAGAAAAATGCGGTGCTTAACAGGATACTTACTTGTCTTAGTTGATTAGGACTTGTAATGCCGTCCGAACATAGTATTCTCAATATTGCTGTGGGGGGTAAAATTTTAGGAAAACTACCACGTGGGCGTCCTAAAATAACATTTATCGATACGGTGATAAAACAGACCGGTTTTACGAAGTATGCACATTTGAAGAACGCAGCCAGTGATCTCATTTTATGGAGAAATATTGTATTGGGACGAATCAGCCAATCGGCTATAACATCATGATGATATATATATATAAAATCATTATCATTATCAGTGTGAACCCGTAGGCTGGTTCACGAATCAGCCAATCGGCTGTAACATCATGATGATATATATATATATAAAATCATCATCATTATCAGTGTGAACCCGTAGGCTGGTTCGCACCATGTACCAATCGCTTGCATCAAAGCCTGTCGCGAGTTTTCTTCTTTAATTTCGCGTAAGCCGGTGTTCCACTTTCTTTTAGCATTATGTTAATGAATGTTGTTTGTGGTCTTCCACGTGGCTTTTTCTCCATTTCAATAATGTGCTTCTTTTATTTAATCTTTCTAATACTAATTTGTTGCTCTCCACCGAAAATTAATTTTCCGTAGACGCCGCGAACAGTGCATTTCAAAAACTTCTAATTTGTCTCGATTTCTAGCGTCATTATCGATGTTTCCGCACCATATAGTGCCACTGATCATACCAAAGTTTTAATCAGTCTTTTACGTATGTTAACGAACATTGTTTTCAGTGTAACAAGTGTGCATTTATCGTTGAAAGCTTTTTTCCCGTTGCTACACGATAGTTAATATCTTAAGTACAATACGTATTATATGGTCCGTCCTAAATATTTGAATATTTTTACCTATTCTATTATTTCATTTTCAATTTTATCTTTACTTGCGGCCAGATCTTATATATATATATATATATATATATGTATATGAGAAAAAAACAATAACAGACAAATCCCATATTGCCTCCTCGCACAAAGTTAGTATAAGAAGACCTTATGAGATAAATATTTCATTATTTATGTTTCCTAATATTATACGATCATTCTATAATTTATTATATGAAATTTGTGTAAAATTAAATATTATTGCATGATTTGTTGTAAATGTAAATATAATAATTATTAAAAATATCATTATCAATTCCATTGATTACATTGTATAATTATTAAATCGTCGTCAAACGATAAATATCATCGTGATACTTCATTTATTCCTGTAAAAAGGTTATATTAATATAAATAAATTTATGAATAAAATTGTGTTTTTGTTTTTTGTTGATATATTAGTTATTATCGGTATTCGAAAGATTATTTTTCAAATAATTCGAATTATTACTATAATAGCAACGAAATGGAAAATATCGAACAATAAATTTTGATGAAATTATTAAATATATTTGTGTGTGAAATGGAATTCTTCAACTTGATTTGTCCATAATACGGACAGACGTGAATGAAGGTTTCTCGCTGTTGCTGGTTACATATATAATTAGATTATAAACTAAAATAGAACTAAATTTGGGAATACCAGAATGGTTTCAGCAGATCTTTGCGTAAATTGGATCCCCAACCATAAGTCGCTAATTAAAAAAAAAAATACATCTAAAAAAATTTCAAATCGATAGAGGCCGGTTATGGGACGTCTTTTATCAAGTTTCGAGTTGATGGAACTTTACTTTCTTTTAATGTATATACATATCTTTTATTATCACTCCCGTTTATCCATTCATGGTCTACGATGTTAGCCCTTCCGCTCTTTTCTATATTTTACCAAAACAAGTATCATTCGCTCAATGTGCTTTTTCTTCTTCCGTTTATCAGTCCACACAAATTCTTATTTTTTTTTTTTTGTAAAATTTTTGTCCTCAACGTGTCCCTTTTCTTTAATTTTCGTGTATTCATGATTTTTTGCTCCATATATGTCCGAATTTTTTTTAAATTTTCCCCGATTACTTGTCTTTACATAATTTTCTCCTTATTTCGTTGACACATTCTTCTTAATATTTTTTATTCAATCATTTTCTGTTCATTTACCATCTGCTTTATATAATGCGTCGAGTCAAATAACAGTTACGTAGTCAATTTCTCTATAGAAATTCTTTATTATATATTTAATTTATTGCATTCGATTTATTCTACAATTGATCGTTTCGTTTGACGAACAATTGTGATCTATTTCGAATTTATTTACTCTGTGCGCCACTAACAATTCTTTTACTAGGAGCGGTTTATCGCGAATTTGGTTTTTTAAAAGAAAGTTTTATCACACGTTTATCTGCTTGTTCTTTATGTAAATCCATCCTTCTATTTTACTGATTAAACGTGAACAATCTATTATTAACACTTATCCTCCTTCTTATATCTTAGTCTAATTTTCCCATTGATACCGTCTTACCTCGAAGCTCTTCTACATTCTCTTATAACTTTTTCAATCGGATATTTCCTGTTCTTGCTTACATTACTCCTCCAAAATTAGTACGAGAAGAAACTTAACTAGTTAATGCATGTAGATAAAGATCACAAATCAATAAAAGAACCGAAATCTAGACAACCATTCTGTGGAAAGCGGCAGTACATATGGAGAACACGTCAAGAAACTGGAAGGAAAGATGGAAAGATGAATGGACAAAAATTAAAGTCATTAATGCAGATATAGTACAGGATCCCAGCATAGAACCTCCGGGAATGGTGCAGAATAAATATATTCCGAACGGAGCAAGGTAGATGTGCCTATACATTGAATAAATGAAAAATGGCTTTAAATCCATCATGTAAATGTAGGAAACTTCAAAGTCTCGATCATTAGTTGCAATATCTTCTCTTCGAATAAAAATAACATGAATAGACACGATGCGCATAACGTCACAAATAGCGCGCTCCAGTGGATATCTGAACTGTCGGTAGATATGTAACTATATTTCTTTTCTTAAATTTAATTTGCGTATGTATGTTTCTTAATTTCTCCGATTAAGCTTCTGGTTTTTCCTTATTCGGGCCAAATTCTAGCCGGATATCAAATAACGCTGCTCTATCGAACAAGCTTTCTTATTATTTAATTTAGATGACTTTTCTTTAATTAGTGACCGCCGGTTGAAAATATCTGGTATTTATCGGTTTGGTTTCGTTTTTAGTTTGTAAAACCCCGTATTAGAAAGTATTTCGTATGCAATTAGCAACAACGAGAAACCTTTATTTACATCTGTCTGTATTATGGACGAATCAATTCGGTTTTACAATTCTCGGGAATTCCATTTCACTCAAATGTCTTTAATAATTTCAGCCCATTCATTTGGACATTTACTATTTGAAATTTTCCATTTTGCCACTATTATAGTAATATTTTTAATTATTTCAAAAATGATCTTCCGAATAATAATTAATATGTCGATTAAAAATAACAAAACACGATTTTATTAATACGATATAGCTCTTTCTCCTCCATTCTTTGCAGGAATAAATGAATTATTACAATGGTAGTCGCCATTTAATGAATATTTAATAATTATACAATATCATCAATTTTTTCAATAATAATATTTTTAATAAATGTTATATTTACATTTACAACATTATGAATCAATAATATAAAAAATTAACCTTATTCAAATTTCGTAAAATAAATATGTAATAATCGTATAATACTAATAATACCTAAATAATGAAATATATATCTTATAGGATCTTATATTAACTTTTAAAAATAATAGAATAGTAATTTCTTTTCGTTTTTCATTATAGGTTTAGCAAATTTCGTTTTTTCCGTAGGAATTTTCTGACACAAGCAACCGATTAATTAACATCCTTTGTTAAAAAGCAAAATATTATTTTGTCGACGTATTTATATCGGTCTATAATTATTCCTTAAGTAGCGATATTATCATTAGGGTAAACCATTATTCAGTCTACCTGTATATGCTTCGAAGGTGCATTCTACCTACACAATTCTTATCTTCCTCGGCTGAATGATAATATACGCAGCTGTAATATGTTAGATAAACCAATTACCAAATTTCAAATTTATCAAAGTTTCGATTATATAATAATTGTGCAAACTGTTGGTACGTCGTTTGTAATAACACCTCTCATTTATCTGGACTATCAAAATTTATACATCCTTTTTTTTTTTGCTTTTTTTTATAATTAGGGAAGACTACGGAGCTGCGCAGGTTTTTAAAAAATCAGCGGACAAATTAAATTTTTACAACGAATTAAAATCAGCGGCGGAATCTGGTTGGGATTTTTCAACTAGATGGTTCATTTCAAAGGGCACTAATAAAGGTACGTTACACACATCGATCTAAATATTTCTGTCAGTTACCGAAAGTTATATTTTCAATTTAAAAATACGAACATTTTATTAAAACTATGTTTCAGTTTTTATACGTGGTCGAAATTATTTACGTCAATTTCAATGTTCGAAATAATTATATTTTCCTTTTCAATTCACGTCTGTAATTACACTTATTCTATTGATCATCGTTTATTCGCGATTTCTGAGTGTCCATCTCTTTGTATTTTTCAGCGGGAAAAGCTTCTAACTAACAAAACTATAAATAGTTTTAAATTATATATATATATATATGTACATATATATATATATATATATATTTTTTTATTGCTATCGTTAACTTACACCTAGCTAATGCTATTTATTAAGTTTTGTAATTTATATACATACTATATCATGAGTAGCATTCCATCCAGTGATGGATGCTAAAACTTAACTGTATATATTAATACGCTTAGTTTATATTAAGTACAGAGGTTTCGTTCTATCCAGTCGACGGGATTTAAGCGAGGTATCCATTAGGGAGATCGCCATGTGATTAGTGTGCTTTTCCAGACGATTGACATATTTTTTGGCAACAATCGCGATTTCCTCTTTTATGGACTTCACCTTAAGATCTTCATGAAGTATAACATTAGTTACATACCACGGAGCACTAGCAATATTTTGGAGGATTTTGTTCTGCATTCGCTGTAGAATAGCAATATTACTTTTTTTCGCGCAACCCCATAATTGACAACCGTATAGCCAAATTGGCTTCAAGACCGGGTTATATAATAACAGCCTGTTTTCGATCGATAATTCTGATATTTTTCCTAACAGTCAAAACATTTGTTTCCATTTGATAATCGATAAATTTTATAAGAATAACGATCCAGCCTAAAAAAGAGTAAAGATTTAAATCCGCCATCATATTTCGCTCTATTATGAACGTTTATCGGTGCGGTCAACATGATACAATGACTTCGCTAAAATGTTTATACTAAATTAAATCTTACACGTCTTAAACTAAGTCACAAAACTTTGTCTCGTAATTAACGTATGAAAGTTATAAGTAATATTTTTGAAACTTTGGTTAAGGATAGTTTATTTTGTAATATATAATATACCTACGTAACTAATAGTAAAGATTTTAACTTACAAAAAGAAATTGAGAATAACCTTTCATCTTTACCGTGCCAATCTTTTGATAATGTATCAACTTTACATAATTTGACATTTATCTTTCAACACACACGTGTACAACAAAATTATGTATAGGTAAGTAGTCGCCTATCTCCGATATTGAGACGTCACTTAATGGTGATGATATATACATATAAATTCAAACACATTTTTCAATTCGACGAGACTTAGTTTCTTGTTGATTAATTACTAGATTAATTAGACGAATCTAAATATATTAATAGTACGATAATTCTTTACGATAAAAAAAATAGAACTGAATTTTAATAAACTAGAATAATAAGCAATAAAAATTGTATCAGGCTAGACGTATTTTAAAACTGCAATTTAATTTCAGGAAATCTTACTAATATAAAAACCAGATCTATTGTACCGGTAGAATTAAACGCCATACTATGCCGAAACGCGCGTCTGTTAAGTAAATACTTTAAAATGATCAAACAACCTAAACTAGCGACTAAATACCAGAAAATTGCGGACGAATGGATGCGAAACGTGAAACAAGTATTTTGGAACGAAAACATCGGCATATGGTTAGATTACGATTTGATCAATAAAAAATCCAGAAATTATTTCTACCCGTCGAACATAGGACCACTATGGACCGGTTGCTTTCCTAAAAACCAGAAAAAACATTACGCTCGAAAAGTATTGAAATATTTGGAAAAGGAAAAGATTCTAAAAAATAACGCGGGCGGTGTACCGACTAGTTTGACCAATTCGGGTCAACAATGGGATTACCCGAATGCGTGGGCTCCGTTACAATACATCGTAATTATGGCGTTAGATAGTACCAATTATCGACCAGCTCAGGATGTGGCTTACGATTTAGCAAAACGATGGACCCAATCTAATTACAAAGCTTACAAAGAAAAAGGCATTATGTACGAAAAGGTAAATATATTTTCATATAAGTATTTTATATATTTATAAACTAAGTACTTACTAGCTAATTACGTTCGGCTGCTGAGACTATATTTATCAGGTAGGAACTTCCGTGTTGCCCACGAGGATGAGAAATCTAGCTTTTGCGAGATACCAGCCAGCGTACTTTAGAGCAGTGGGCTCGATCCTTTGTATTACCTCCTGTTTATGGGGTATGTTTAAAAATTTATGATACTACGCTCATCATTTTTTCCAACGATCGAAAAGGAAATTGAAATATTAAAACAAATCAGTCGAAATCAGTCTACATTATCTACATTCTGCGTCAGATAACATTCACTCGCGTGTCTATATTAATGATGAACAGATACGAATATCTATATCTACTAAATACTTAGGTACGCACGTGGATGCAAGGTTAACACCCGGCAGCCTCATGTTAAGACTAAATGCGTTACTAACGATGGATAATTTCACGGTGATGATTTACATCAGAACTTAAAGTCGAAGAACATGGATGAAGTTATTCGTAAGCTCACATAAACATTCCTGAATACGTTTTGAAAACGAGTAATTTACTGAATTTATATTTTTAAAAAAAATAAATACCCCATGACGTACATAAATAGAATATAGCACTAGTGAGTTCTGCTTCCACATTATTTTGTTGTCGTTTGTATTTAAGAATTTATACTTAATTATGGTTTTACTCTTAAGATTTTAATGTAAATAAAATGCGTACATATAATTTTTTTTCAGTATGATGCCGGAGTACCGGGTCGTCGTGGAGGCGGTGGTGAATACGCAGTGCAGATAGGATTCGGTTGGACTAACGGACTTATTATGCATTTATTGAATAAGTACGGACATCGTCTTACACGCGAAAATCATGTTAAACGTAAACCTCAATGTTGAGTATGTACGTTTAATAACAATCATCAGTAATCTGTTCGTACCAGTTTTTAATGAAAATTATAATGTAGAACAAATAAGAAATTCTTCCAGAAACAAAATTAATAATTTTAATCTAAACGTCGGTAGAGAATATATATATATATATATTCTTCTTCCTTTGGACCCTCGGAAGGGTGTAGTGATATTATGAGACCGCCGCATATGCTATTCTTCTCCAATCCGATCTGTTTTGAGCAACCAACAATGCTTCATGTGGATTTAATCCAGTTAGTGATTTTATCTGGTCAACCCGGCGCATCCGCGGTCTTCCACTTTTCCTCTTCCACCATACTTTCCCGGGTAATTATCAGATTTTGCAGAGAGTCCGTATCTCTCCCTATGTGTCCGAAAAACTTCAAGAATCTCTTCTTTATTCTACATGACAGCCGCATATGTATGTTTAGTTTTTGGAAGACATATTCGTTAGTTTTCCAGTCCATACACTATATTCTTAGTAACCTCCTGTATGCTCAACTTTCGAATCCGTCTATTCTATTAGCGCAGTCTAGAGTGAGGAACCAAGTCTCGCACGCATAGGTAGCAATTGAAAACACCAGACAGTTCAACACTTTAAGATTTGTGTTTATAGACAATGCCGTATCTTTCCAAATCGGAGATAATCTTTTCGTCGCACTACATGCTAATATTAATTTCCTCTTTATATCCGGTAAGCAGCTACTTTGTCAGTATTAAGCCAAGATACGTGAAATTTTCCACAACATCCGATCCACATACTTTCTTCCGTTTGCCATTACCATTTTTATCTACTATCATGACTTTTGTTTTGTTCCTGTTTATTAGTAATCCATATTCTCTGCATCGATCTTCGAGATCCTGTATAAACTTTGACATTTTATCCTCCGAGCTACTTATAATTACATATATACACTTACACTAAAAGAAAAATCGTAATGCCCTTCCAATTACTATATTCTGCGATTTTTTTTTTAACGTGACTCAGTCTTATCTCTTAATCTTCTACACTTATCGACTCATCCGATGGTTACTCCCTTCTACCTTGTCTCTATTCTGCGACAGTCGGTTAACCTTTTCAGCCGATATTATAAAAGTTTAACTTAAAATTGTAATTTTTTATAGGCGTTCATTACGCAATACGGATTCTTAGGTAAACTATAGATAATTTTCAATGTATGTAAATATTTTTTAAATTAGGACATTTCACGTTAAAGAAAATAAAAATATTCGTTAGCATTAAAATTTCGTGTACCATAAAGCGGACATCGTGACTGATAATTGAAATATTACTAGCGAGATAAAAAAAGAAATGCATTAAAATAAAAACATTAACAAATTTTAACTAGGACGACAAATAATAATCTCAACATTTCTTACTTGATATTATATCACGCACTTACATTTTCGTCCAATTCAAATTCGATTAAATTACATTTATTTAAAATTGAAACCAAAAAACCGGCTTATTTAGTAATATACGAATTTGTTTATCTACGGTAAAATTTTATTTAAAAAAATTATTATTATATAAATTCGGCCAATGATAATATCGAAGAATTTAACTAGAAATATATTAATCCTGAAGTTGGTCGACTTTATATTTAAAAATAGTGAAGCACGATCATCGAAGACTCTCATCGTCCAATTTTGTTTACTTATTCGAAATGCAGAAAATAAGTTTTTTACATCGATTTTACATTTTTTTTCAATCGAATCGTTTTTCCTGCCCAAATCAATTTCAGTCGATGTATATAATTAAAAATTACCATTTACAATTACAAAAAACGCATTACATATGCGACAAATAATAAGACCACACAGCTGTTAATATCCAACACTAGTTTTCTTTGCCAAAAAAAATCTAATGTAAAATCGAAAATTCTAGATTATTCATAATATCCTAACTTTATCGAACCATTTTTTGTCGATTCCGAGAATTATCAACATTCAGCTCCTCGAATTTTACACATATCGACGAAATCCAAAATAAATAAACACACCATGTCCTCCTTGACTCGTTGAAATCAAATTATAAAATAAATTTTCATACCACATTAACTTGAAAATAAAAATAACATCTAAGATGAATCGGGATAATTATATTCAGTATCACTCGATGCATATTTTTACGCGTTTATAAAAATTCTACTTTACGAAATGTATTAAGTTGTTCAAAATAATAAATTTAACGTTATAATCGAATTACACGCATCAATGGAACTATATGAAAGTATATATATTATTCTATCCTTTATTTACTAAGAACTTAATTTTATTTTATAAATCTTAATATTTATGTAAATTATTTCGCGTTAAAGTGAACCCCAGTTTTATTTATTCATTTCTATTTCATTTATTTACGATTTGTTTTTTTATAAATCAAAATATTTAACTAAATTGTTTCGCATTAAATTAATATTTATATAAATCCTCTGACATTGAAGTAAACCAGTTATTTTTATTTACATTTATTCGCAAATTTGCTTTTTTTTATAAAGAGAAATATTTAAACTTGTTTCGCATTAAAGTAAACCGGTTATTTATTTATTTAATTTTTATTTACATACAAATTTGTTGTTTTTTTTTAATAGAAATATTCAGTTAATGTTTTTGTAAGTAAACCAGAATTATATACATTTTTTTTATATAAATCAAAATATTTAACTAAATTGTTTCGCATTGACTTAATATTTATGTGAATTATTTTACATTGAAGTAAACCGGTTATTTATTCATTTCATTCTTATTTAAGTGCAAATTTGCTTTTTTTTTTAAATATAAATATTTACCTAAATTGTTTTGCATTAAAGTAAATCGTATTCATTTCTTTACTAATTTACGAATTTTCTATGTTTTATAAGTCGAAATATTTATTTACACTATATTTTTTATTTGGATATTTTTATTTTAAGTACTCGTTGTACAATGTTTCGAAAAAAAATAAATTCAATCACATATCGTATGTTTCGTTTTATTTATTATAACTCGTATTTAAACCGTTAGTTTTCAGTTACATATTATAAATACACACAAAATTTGGACCGTTTATTAAACATAATTTTGTAAAATATTTAGTTTTTTAATTTAAAAATAAAGAATACAAAAAAATATATTAAAAATAATTTTAAAATTCACGGATTGAATCTCCGAAGTCTTTGAAATTAAAAAACCGCTATGAGACAAATGTCTAATATCGTTTGTGTCTTTGAAAAGATTATAAGAAAAATTGAAAATATTATCGAAATTATTAGAAAATAATAAACAAATATAGTTGAGATACAAAATAAAGAGAATATTGCCATTAATTATTTGGCGTTTGGAGACAACGCCATTATGTTTCCACAGATTTTTGCGATAAAACAGATAATGAAAGAAAAAAAAATTCGCTAGGAATAGCTGATTATGTACATATATTTGACGGAATATATTATGTAACTATTTTTAAAACCCCGCCCCCTATATGTACTAAATATACGATAATTAAACAATGAAAAAAACGAATTCACCAGACAAAATTTGAAAGCAAATGTTTGGAAAAAGCTACTCAGTGCGAAATATGTATAATAGACTATTATCAATCAATGGTGACAGTAGACATCATAACACAATTGTTAAACCGGAACGCTTATATGCAGCTGAATACATTGAACTTAATAACATGGAAAATGTTGAAGTATTGGAAATAATATAAAGAAAATAAAAAAATTACCCCTCCCCCCCCCACAAAAAAAAACGGTAGAAGCGTTGGGTAACATGTTAAATGAAGAATTACTTAGGATCCGTGGATTACGAGGAAAAGAAGATTAACGTTTTACGAACATATCCAGAGAATTAGTGATACCGAACTAACAAAAAAAAGTAATCTTACAACACTTCGATAGATTGAAAACTAGCTCGAGCTGGTGCTGAAACACGAAAAAGTGATCTTAATGAAGCGATAAATTAACTGCAGGCAATAGGACGAAGTTTAGAAATATAATTAAAAGGAAAAAATAGGCGCATTTAAATTGACGGATCCACAAAGGAGAAAAATCATATTATATGAAGAAATACCGGGTAAAAAGACAAAGAACAAGTTATTGCATGTGGTCTCTAAAGACGACCAAATTCGATAAAAACAAAATACGCTTCATTACCAGCTATACGCGCATCTAGGAAATCGTCATTTAATTGAGTCGTGCGTAATATTCAGTTTTTTATGAGAGTTAATTGTAAAATCATCATCATTGGTCGTAATCCCCCGCAGGGATAAATCATTTTATTACTTCTTGTACTAATGCCTGCCATCTATTACGATCTTCAGTCTCTCGCGCACATTCTACGAACGATTTCCCTATTGCTTTCCTTATGGTACCGGTCCATCTGGTGTATATTCGTCCTCGAGGTCGTTTTCCGGGCGAGCATCCGTCGCCAAACCCACATTTCAAAGCTATCTATACGTTTTTTATCTCTCGCATTTAACGTTCAAGTTTCCGACGCATACATAAATATAGGTTACATTATATAGAAAAATTTAGATGCAGATCGAAAATAGACACCACTAATACGTACTTAAAAACGGCGCAAAATTTCACTGCAGTAATATAATTTCTGTATATTGAGTATTTTTTACTTATGATGACGATCACAATTCGATTTTATTTCTATTCTTTAAACGGCTTTTTTTAGAAAATATTTAAAATATTCAAAATTTCACGTACATACATCGATCAAAGAAATAAAGCCTATATTTTGCCAAATATCCGACCGAAGACCTCCCACTCGTAAATATACTAACAATATTATATAACATGTAAACAGATAGTGACCCATAATCTCGACTGTACACCGGAAATACGCAAAAGGATAGCCACGGGTAAGCAAGCGTTCACAGATAAACGTTCACTACTAGTGCAACGATCGATGTCATTACAGTTATGTAAACAGCTCATGAAAACATTCGTGTGGTCAACTGTACTGTATGGCGCAGAAACGTGGTTGCTGAAACAATCAGACTGTAAGCGACTTGAAGCATTTAAAATGTGGTGCTGTAGGAAGCTTCAACGAATATCATGGACGGAAAAAATTGTAATCAAACTGTGCTTGACAAAATGGGCGAAAGAAGAAATATCTTAGACCGGATAAGGAAAACTCGACTGGGTTGGTTTGGGCATGTATAAGCAGACATACCGGACACCTATAAATAATAATAATAATTGACCATAGTTATGAACACCAATTCCGTTTTATCCGATCATTCGGTGTCTGAAAGTCATCTGCCCACCTTATCGATTGTCTACCTACACTTCTTTTATTATAATCTGGAATCCACTTGGTTACATCTGCGACCAAAACTTCCCGACGAATCATGAAACCAGCCCAGTAGGAAATTCACGTAGAAAACTAAAAATGAACATATCCCCGCTACCGGGTAACTATAATTCGGATGATATAGTAGCCTACTTCGGTTATTCACATAACGGTCGTGACAAAACTATACTCTGCTGGTAATTGCTCTCTCCTGGAGAAGGTAATCGTAAATATTAAGCATTTTAAAAAAAGATTAAACTTCGTTGAAACAAGAAATTATCAACCAAACCGTCTTACTTTCCACGTTTAATTCATATATTCAGGCTAGGAAAAGCTGGTAGAAAAAAAATCAATGAAATAATAAAAAGTGCAAATAATATATGTAGACATTCGTATGGGAAAATAGTTTAAAATAAAATATTTACGTTTATATTATTGAAAAGATTTATAAAAGCAGCAATAAAGTTACTAGCAAAAATTGCTAATTGTTAAACGTATCTAAGGAAGCTTTTCGACAGATAACCCATTTTCAAGTTATAAATTACTTAACAAATCATAATAATAAACAGTAATAAAATATAAATTATTAATAATAATAATAATTTTGTTTAAAAAATACATTAATTCTTAATGCTCATAGTGACTAGTCTATAGTCGCATTCAGTTAATAGTATCTGTTGACAAGCATCCCGGTTTGGAACCGAATGTGCTACTTAATCACTACGAGCATTAAGAATTAACATATATTTTCTAACAAATTTTATATTATTCGCCTCATTAATAATTTATACAATTATCGTTTATAATTATCAGTTGACTTATTTATGACATGAAAATGGCTTAACACTATTCCCGGAAAGCTTTCTTATTTGTATATCTAACAATTAGTGATCTTTACTAGTATATTGCTGCTTTTTTAAAAACAACTCATGTTGAATATGTCTGCAATAAAACTCACCGGTTCCTGTTTAACTATATCCAATTTAATAAACCAAGACAATTAGGAAAATAAATTAATAATCTAGAAATCTATAATAAGAGTCAAACAAAAAAAATTTTTTTTTATAGTTGTGCCCACAATCAGTGTTCATTTAAAAATGACATACGGGTGCACATGTATAAGATTGCAACTAAAATATAAACGTTACAAACACTAAAAAGACACGGTTTATTACGTTATACGGCTGGCATGTTTTTTTGACCAAAATTTATTTTTGTGTATAATATAAATAAAATATATTGTTTATTCTATTAGTTCAAATATTTATAATTTTAAATACAGGCAGCTTTAGGATCAATAGTTTGTGGTTCTTCTGCAGTAGCGTAGTCAGGGGTGGTTTTGGGGATCTAAACCCCCCTTGGGAATTAATCTGATAATAAGAAAATATATACTCGTTGTTAAATTTTGCATTTGTTAAACGTATTTTGTTTTTTTTTTTTATTTTATTTAAATTTCGTTGTTTTTGAAGTAAATAAAATAGTTTTGTAATATAAGAGGTACTAGAAGAATTTTGTAGAAAAACGCGAAGAATTGATTTTTGAATTTTAAATTTAGTTAAGTTATTATTCCTTCAAAAAATATAAAATCATTATTTATCGTTTATATTGTAACCATCTCCCCCTGTCCTCAATGACATACTATTAGTGTGTTCCAGTGACGTTAAACATTTCTGTCATCTATTCTAATAGAATTACATATTCGACGTCTAATAAGTAATAACTTTGGCGAATTTGATTAGGGCTCGGGGTTTAACCTACTTGAGTTTTGGTTATTTACTTAAAGTTCAATTTAACTTGGGTTTACTGTTATAATTTAGTTTTGTTTGAATCCTCCTCTTCAACCAAGTCTGGCTACGCCACTGTTCTTCTGTATTTTTTTATGTAGATAAATAAACATTCGTGCATGTTTCTGATTTAGTATAAGTAATGAGAACTGTCTTCGAAATGCGTAATATTAATTTCCTTATTTTTTGTAACATCTATTTATTTTTGAAATGCACTTTTTACATTTATTTTGGCTAATTCGAAACAGTTCAATTCCTAAATAAATTCGAACCACACTGTTTCAATATTCAAACTATATTATCCTGATAGAGCTATCTAGTGTCAACTAAAAATATTACTAGTTTAATCTAGTGCACGGACTACTATTTTTCCGAATTATGATTATATTTAAGTTTAATATGACTATTTAAAAAATTGCTACAAATAAATAATAAAAAAAAAAAAAAAAAAAAGTCATTTCGATCGAGCTAAACGAGCGAATGTCAATAAGGCGGTCAGATTTAATGAAATTTCACGAGGACTGCTCAAATTATTAGGGCGGAAGAAAACTCAAAATTCGAAAGAAACATACCTAAAAATTTCGGACACACGGTATGTTAGCATCTCTAAAAAAAACATGCGTAACGCTTAGAATATTTTGACGCAGAAAACATACTACCGTAATAAAGAATTTGATAAAATTGAAAACGTCTGAGATAATCGATTCGGTTTCAGGATAAACAAAAGAACAACCGGAGCTATAACTCTCGCTACAATTCGTAATTAAGGAAGCTTCGAAAATAGAAAAAACTGTATATATATATATATATATATATATATATATATATATAACTTTTTTAGATATAGAGAAAGCTTCGACTATGTGTAATATACTCGACTAAATGAAAAAACAAGGGATAGACTTCATAGGTCGGAGGTTGCTTTTGAAATGTATAGAAATTCAATAAATAATCACCGGAAAACGGAAATATGGTCAAAAGAGTACGTCATAATCCCTCCCCGTTATACATTTTAACGGTTACATTGAGGAAGTAATAGATCATTACTCGGAAAGTAAAAATAATGAAAAATTAATCGTAGAATATATAATACTTTTTACGCCCAATCACAAATCTTACCGTTGAAGACGAGTACATAAGAATAGTCGTTATCTAGGTATAATCCTAGATAAGTGATTAACATTTTCTCGATCACATTAATTACATTAGTGTTAGGGTCAATGAAGCAATTAGTGAAATTCACCCACTTTTATTTTTGCAAGAAATCATTTCTGAATCTGGAAAACAAATTAATCCTTTACTCTCATAATTATTACATATTCCTGTTCCGTTTGGTGTCATATTTCCTCCGATACTAATTTCAATAACATACAGTTAATAGAGAACCGGTGCTGTAGGAATATCCTTAATGTTTGTCCTTTCACAAAAATTTCGGTTATGCACAACAAATTACGATTTCCATTTCTCAAAAGTTACATTCTTTTCCTCGAAAATTTCGTACCCTACATATACGAACTAATTAATATCATTGATACGTACGATAGAAATGTAAACTAAATATAAGCAGTTATTTGTTTTTGATGCGTCGTATTTAATCTAATTTTTTATCTTATTTTAACGCGTTAGATCATTCTCATTTGTTTAATGATCATTTTATAACATCTTTAATTCAAAATTTATATTTAATTTGTGATTACTTATTTTTAAATTCACTTTTTTTTCTCATTATTTTTTAATATTCTTAATGTAATATAGTATTATTTGTATGTATCGCGTATTACTGTTGTGTAACGGTGGTGAGGCGAGTATACTGCAATTATTTACTTTCTTATTTTTTTGTAAATGCACTTTTATTGTTGTTGATAACATTTGTCGACGATATGGAAATAATAACGGAATCTAAGAAAGGTCTACAATAATTTTCAGACGAGCTGTGTAAAACTCCCTACAAGAAAACTATAAAATAAAATACTTCTTTTCTTAATTATTTCCCACCATTTTATCTGATCTGTAATTTGCCGTTTACATTCAACTAAGGACCCTCTCTGCGTAACAAGGACGAGTTCCTTTGTCCCTCAATTATTAATCACTGCATCGAGTGCTCACTCCGCATAATTGATTCTTACATATCGAGCTTACGTAATATAGGTTTGTTTTCTTCGCTGTTCCGAAACTCTAGATACGCTGTATATCTTCAACTTTCAACGTACAGAACATAGAAAACACGAAACAGGGCGCTAACTTTTTTTATTTTCAATACGTCGTTAACGGCACTTGTGTAAGTTTATTATCGCATTCCAGGGGAAAACGTAAACTACAGATAGGCCTTGAACTGTTCCAGAATTTAAATGTCAAACTTGGACTAAAAAACTTCCTTTAAAGCGTTGAAACAGGCCAACGACAAATCCATCGTAACTCCGTCCGGAGACGATCGGATTAAAATCGAGAGATTCGTGTACGCGCAATTAGAATTAAATATGATCCCGTTTATACGCCAAGGCGGCTTTCTCGTTACGAAAAACTATCGATATACGATAAATCGATTTAATCGAGCCGTTGTCGAACAACGACGTTTGTCTAACATCGGCGATTTTTTCTAAATTACGCTCGGCGACCGCGTCTAAAGACGCGCTATCGTCTTCGACTAAGGCGTACGTTAATACGATAACGATGCCGTCCGGATCGCTTTTATCTTTCGGTACAAATATCGTGTTCGATTCCGGTTGACCTATCGATTTTCGCCCGGCGATAACGCGATAACTAGCGGTCATTTGTTTTAATAAACACAAGGCGAAACTTCGATAAAATACTTTCGATAATTCACCGTCTATCGCGGATTTCGTTTTTAATCGACCGACTAGACGCGGTAGTAGTTCGCGGAAATCTTTTACCCGACCGACGATCAATAAATTAACGAAGGCCGCGTAATCGGATTCGGTAATGTTCAATTTACGACAGACCCATTTCAGCATGACCCGATGAAAAGTAGGTTTTAAACTTTCAGACGAAACGCTCGCGTTATACTTACCGCTGACGATATTTTTTTCCCGCTTATTACTCGTCGCGAATAACGGACGCAGATAACCGGCGTGAGTTAACAGATTTAATAATAGTAATCGTCGATCGTTAACCGTCGGACGGCGACTGAAGGTTAGGTCGCGATCGAATTCGAAAGTAATATTTTCGCCTAACGATAATCGCTGAATATCCGCTTGAACGTCGTCCGATCGAAAAGCTTCGTTCACGAACCATTTCCTATTCGTCGTACAGGCTTCTCGTCGTCTGCCCGATAAATAACGCGTAACGCTCGCCGGTGAACGGTAGTTTAGTTCGTCCAGCGTTTGCGATTTTACGCCGATTTTATCGAATAGTCCGACGACTTCTTCGAGTCGGAAACCGTAATACGGCGAAAAACGCTGATCGAACACGTCGTAATCGGTCGCGTTCGTCGTTAAACCGAAAATATCGCTCGGATACGGTAAAATACCGCTGACGATTCCGCGTTCGATGTACGGACTATTTTTAAAGCAGCCCATGTACATAGCCCAAAAAACATCGCGTACCGCTCCGAAATTTCCGTATTCGCCAAATCGTAGATAGGCATTTACGATCGGAACGTCGTAATCGTCTATCAGCAGTATAACGCGTCGACCGTATCGGACGTGCGTTAATCGCGCCATAGCCATTAAACTACGTTCTAGACGATCGCGTTCGTACGGACCGCTATAATTGAATACTTGTCGATCGTACGGTTCGTTATCGAGAATCGATCTAAGGTACGAATGTTCGTCTAACAGACGATTGATCGTTATCGTTAACGAATCGATAAATTCTCGTACGTTATCGCCGGTAACGTCGCCGAAATTCACGTAAATCACCGGAAATTCGCCCAGATATTTCATCGTTTCGGCGTGATCGGCAACTTTCAACGGAGTCAACGTAATATTATTAATATTATTATTATTATTATTATTATTATTATTATTATCGTTATTAGCGATTTTTAAGATACCGCCGGAAAATAAAATTCGATTCCGACCCGATTCGTCTAATTCGAAAAATCGTTTCAACATGTTTAAATTCAACGTTTTACCGTAACCGCTCGGCTGAGTAACGAATATCGCTTTATCAGTCTCGGTCGCCGCCAATACTTCGGTTATCAAACAGCTTTTATCGACGAAAACGCCCTTAATGACTAACTCGTAAAAATCGTTCCTATTGAAAATTTTCTCCATTTCATCCGTTCTATTCGCTACCGTCTGAGCGCAAATCGTCCAATACCGTATTATAACGATGATCGACCAGAATCGTAGTAGTAGACCAATCAATTCGTTCATCTAGTAAAAGTTAAATCAAGTTTACATGTATAAAATAGAATTATTACGATTTATTCGTTTTTATAAATTATTATTACTAAAGTTGCAACCTCTAGGAATGAAACTTCGACGAAAAGAGTGGCGACTCTCATGGTAGATGCGGACTACAGAAGTGGGGTACTTCTGATTCGACTAGTTGCTGTCGCGGACATCCCAGGCAAGCAATAAGCGAAGAGTGCAACTCGGAAAATGGGATTACGATTGAAGATTTACATAATCTTAGACGGGCTTTCCCGTTTAGAGCTCGATCTATAAATCAACATCGTACCATACGATAGTATCTACTAAATGTTTATCTTAACCCTTTCCGGATTATACTTACTTTCCGTGTCCGGATACTTTATGCTTTAGCCCAACGTGTAGCGATATAAACGGTTCTATCGTTTTCTGCAGTTAGATCAAATTCTGATCCGTCATTGAACATTAGAGCAGGTGCTCAAAAGTTTGTGTTACTTATCGTTTTCTTTAGTCCGACCTCTCAGTCTGTTGAGTGATCGCCGGACTGTCCATGGTAAGTTATATCCAGGTGGCAAAATCGCTTATCCGAAGAGTGTTAAACCGGTTTATGATTTTGTTTTCTTCATGGATTATGACGTGGCATGCGAATTGCGACGGAATCAGTCGTGAGAAATTATTCTAGATTTTTTAAAACTACGGTATAAGAAACAACAAGTAATTCAGACATATTTTTATATGGGGATGCCTTTGCTTACCCAACGTGATGCTGTGAGAGACTATGAACGTAAAGGCGTTACAACGGAGCATTCAAAAAAAAAAAAAAAACATGAGAGAGATTGCAGATTACCTGTTCAGTAAGTGGGGGACAGAAGGGATTTACACCTTCTTAAAGAAGTATAACCATAAAAGTTTAGGGAGAGATAGTTGAAATTGATAATTGACGAGAAGTTATCGACTAATGCTCTACATCAGTTCGCAATAATCTTTATGCTCCAGCTGGATAGAGTGAACAGAGAACTACGCTATTAAATTACCGACAATGGAAGTGAAACACCGAAGAACAAAAATATTATTGAGACAGAATAGCTCATTTATATCCGGAAATAAAAATTTTTTATTTCTTTTCAAAAGAATATATTTATTATTTTAAAAAGAAAATTACATTTTATAATATTGAATTTAAAGCGACAATCCAATTAAGTTTGCGCAGTGGCAGTATCGTAACCTATGAAGTTCCGAAAATAAAAATTCAAACGTTAAACTGAAACGCCTCCGACTAGTTTAGTATTATGTGATATTTGTAGTAAAATATGCGCGCGAGAAACGGACATTGAACCAGATGCTTTTGAAATGCGTCTCTTACACCGAATACCGCGTACAAAAAAAAAAAAACTGCAAATTAAGAAACATTGGATCAATTTTGCCTCAAAACACTCGCATAATAGTACAGGATATTTTAGCTAGGTGGCGAAAATATTGAAATAAGAGAAAATTACGTATACGAGACTTTTCAGGTATAGAAAAAAACATTCAGGAAAGAAATGCCCAGTTATGATTATTGATGGATTTGAAAAAAGTGAGTAGCAAAGAATAACAAATTTTAGATGAACTCCTTCGGGTGTTTTATAGATTATGAAAAAGCTTTCGATTCGGTACAAGAGTAGTTAAGACAATTCAACATTTACTTCGATGTTAATAATTTACAAAATAAATAAATAAATAAATAAATAAATAAAGGTATGGATCGGGAATTACTATTAAATATGATTATTATTAATCTAAATTAACACGCCGTGTGCAGCAACTAAAGCTAGAGACACGAGGGAGAGGAAGTTAAATCAATAAGTAGAGACGAGACATGGGTAAGAACACGATTAGTTTAATTAGAGAGTAGTATTCATCTTTGAAGAAAAAAGGAAGTGGTAGGAAATTAAGGGGGAAAGGTTGAGAAATAATCTGAATGAGGATATGGTAGACGGAATGTGTGACGCTACACACGACGCATTGAGGGAGTTCTGTAAATGGGTGTATTGATGTTAAAAAATTAACGTATTTTAACCGCATACCGAACCGGTTGAAATATCTTTAAAGTTGATTCTCGAAAGGACGATAAATGTCGTAAAAGATGACGGAAGAATGGAAAAAATTACATATGAACTAATAACATCGAGTAAAAACCAACAGAAGCCAATTTTTTTTACTATTATTTTTTTAACCTCAATTAATAAATTCAGTAGCGAGGTTAAAATATTTCGAAATAAATACAAATAAATTGTGCAACTGACAGTTCCGTCCGGAGCACGTCCATTTAAGTAATGCTGAAGAGACTATTTTTATCGATTACTATATTTAATTTAAGATAACACGTACTTTATTGCGATTTATTGAAAATATTAAAAATAGTTTATTAAACTAATCGATCAAACATCGCCGAAGTGAGTATTAGTATGGTTACAGTCGGCAAGAATACGTGTAATGTAGTAGCAGTTTAAACGTTTATCTTTGACAAAATGTACAATTTTACATTTATATAATCTTCTAAAAAAATTGTTCATCTGTAAAAAAGAAAAAAAAGTTTTAAACTGCGTAAGATGTTCACGAACAAAGAAAGCTGTATGCATTCGTAATATCGAACATTAAGTATTCCGCGTGAAACGATAAAAATTTACTTTTCAGATAAATATTCTTAAATGTAATATACAGTAGTCAAGGATACATATAAAAAGTAGTTTTAATATCGTCTACTATGTTTTTCTGATTTCTTACTATTTTCCTTAAGACCTCTTCATTGGTTATTCACCGATTACAAAAGTGTACGAACAAAAATAATAAAACGAGAACATATAATATAAATGATATTAAAAATGAAAAAATAAATCACTCTCTATACCAATAAAAAAATAATAATGTGTCTAATGAAATACAATAAAGCACATATCCGAATAAAACAAAGAACAGAAATACCAAACCCATACTCTTATGTAAACAAACTTTCCATCGAGACACGCGCATAAAAGCATACTGATTCACAAATACAAACAACAGGGCTGAATACAAATCATACGCGCATAATGCGACGAAGTAATTAAATCAAATCACGTATAATGGTAACGAATTCACAATGGCGATAAACAGGACTAATTTATAACTAAAAAAAAAATGTGTTTTATCGCATAAAACAAACTTACCGAAAGTAAAAATTGAAAAAAAAATTTGTCACATATAAATTTACTATCGAAATGAATATCTAACTGTGGACGAGTGTTTAGTATGTTTCTTTTATATAGTTGCAAAGTAGATAGAAGTGGTGAATAATAACTTTTGTACGAGCATGCGGTTCATAGAAAACACCATGTGACCTACTACTAACACCGAGGCTCATAAATAGGATTCCAAATAATAAATCATCTACGCGATCGTTACAAAAATCACGCGGGAACCTGAGCTTACTCATAATTAATAATTTACAGAAAAAAACATTTAAAAATATAATCATAAAGCACCGGAAAATTAATTGGAGCTATATTTTTGTGAGTTTTTAAAATTGATGTTTCGCACCGACGAGTAAAACAAATCGCCGAGATATGACAACAATACCGTTCATACGCATCACGTATGTGATTGTTTGAAGGCTTTAGAAAGATAATATGTAAAAATACCTGCCTATCTAGTAGACCGAGAACCATTCAGTTTTTATTATACAAAAAAATCCAACGATTTGAACCATTGTTACATTTAAAATATTATTTGTCTATTTGCTAAAATTCATCGATCTTCGCTAACTAATGATATGGAATGAAAAATTTAAATATTATATACACGAACTTTCGAATAATTTGTTATTCAGTAAATAAATACGCTTAATAAAATTTTAAAATAAATTTTTAAATATTTCCCTATCACGCGCGCATATATACATATACATATTTTATGTAATACGTTTACATACAAAAAAAAATTTAAAGTGTGTGTTCACGCGTCGGTATATTTGTATAAAACGTACTCACTATTTCAAAGATTTTATAAAACTATAATAAAATACGGTAAATATTCGTCGAAAAGTCAAATTACAATTGAAATAAACTTTTGACGAAACAATTATATTATCGAATGATACCATAATTAAATGTAACGAACAAAACATTTTTTCCGTGTAAACAACAAGAATTTCTGTAAAAAAAAACATTTTATTTAGTGATAATCAACAACCAACGAAAATAAATTAAACAATTCGATGTTATTATCACCAATAATAACAAATGATATGTATACTAATAATAATAATATTAATACTAGTAATAATAATAATAATAATAATAATAATAATGATAATTCAAAGAATAATAATGACAAAGTGCATTAGGGAATAATAATAAAATCGCGTAATAATAATAATAATCACAATCATAATAATAATAATAATGATAATAATGATGATAATAATAATAATAATAAACGTTATCGTTACGATAATTTTAAAATGATGTGATACCTTCGATAAGAAATAATTTTTTTATATACTGGCGGTGATGATGATTGAAAGAATAAAAGATTAAAAACGTATCATTTTACGAAAGCAGATGAACAGGGCGATTTTAAGATAACTTTAAACAACTTCACGTTCGTTATAATGCATGACGTCACAGATCGCGAAAAAGGGAACAATATTTAAATTTTCACGAGTAGTACAATACAAAACGATCGCAAAATGGAAAATATCATTCCGAGGTAAAATACCAAATACAATTTCGCGTATATAAATTGTAAGTAAAATTTTATACAAGTAAATACACACACACATATATATATATATAATATATAAAGTTTGCAAATTTTACGTTTTACAAAAATTATTTTATAAAAAATAGCCAATACATACATTTGTATTCATTACATACACTGATTTTTCAACATGATTATCTTTTGTACATTACTTAAACGAAAAATAATTTACAATTGTATATTTCATAGTAGTAATAACATTTTAACACATGCTTCGTAAAAATTCAGCCTAATATAAGGGGGAATTAACTATAAAGGAAGTGTTATTATTTACAAAGGAAAAATAGAATCAAAGTTTAATTATTGCTCGAGCATATTAAACTAAATTCAAATATGTTTAATAAAATTCTTTTGCTTAGTGTATATAAGGACTGTGTGTCCAAGCTTCAGTTATTACTGGGATCTTGCCTCCTACTGACCTTAGACTTTTTAAATGAGCTTTAATTTCTGAGTTTAAAAATATATAACGATAAACTTAACTTAGTTAAACCTAACGTATTATAGAATCATCCCAGTTTAGTATTGAGTTAAATTATAATCTATTTAATAGCGAGAATTCTTTCATTAGGGAAATTAACGTGAAAAGATGGAGCTTTATTAAATAATACGATCAATTTTGATGAAGAATTAATTTTAAAATCGGTTTTATAAGTAAATGTTATTGTAAAAATAATCTTTTTTTTATTAGTAAATTCAATTACATCTAATGTCGAATATATCGGTGATTTTTTAAATTATAAACCAAACAAAATATAACACCGTTTAATCACTAAAAGCTTCGCAATAGAAAACTTTTAGTGATTAAACGATATTATATTTTGTTTGTTTTATAATTAAATTAAATCTGGCTATTTAATATAAATATATATAAGTTTTTGTTATATTAATATTACAGTTAATTCGTATGTAACGTTTCTTACATATGCTTGATAATGACGTTATTGCCGAAAAGCTACCGATTTTGGTTTTTTCAATAATATTGTATAAAAAAATTTCGTACATAGTACGATTTTGAAAATTAAAATATCCAATGGAATCCTGGTTTTAGGGTTCCCATCGAAGAAATCGAAAATTCGTTTCGTAAGACATTATCCATTCGTTGGAGATGACCGTAAGATGCGGTTCTTCTTTTGTTCATTAATTTTTTCGAATACAATCTCCATATTGCTCCTCAATTGTTCTCCATCTTTTCGAGGAATCTTCCGTATTATCCTTCTTTTCTTTTTTACTAATTCGTCCATTTCCTTACACGATAATCCATTGTGAGACATTTTGCCGCGTATAAACTTTTAATAATAACTGTGCTGTAATGTCGAATTTTTGAATTAATGGAGATTGATTTTTTGATGATAAATGTTTCCCGGTTAATTGAAAGGCATTTTCTGCGATCGTTCTTCGATTTATCTTTTATTCATAGATATAAATTGAATTAATTCTCGGAGATATTTAAACTTCACCGCTCTTTCTATTTTTTCAGTACGCACTTTAATTATCTCGCGAACAATTTTATGATCGGCCATAAACTTTGTTTTTTTAAAAGAGATTTTCAATCTCACTTCTTTTGCAACGTTGTTTAGTAATTGTCGTTTTACATTCTCTGCTAGTAATGCTAAGTCATCTTCAAAGGCAAATTTCCAGATTGTTTGTCTTACGTCCAAGAATAATTTTTCGGATTTTCTCTTGTTCCGTGCATTTTCTCCATTCTCTTATTACTTTTTATCTCCCTGTCTAACTCCAGTTCTTATTTCGAGCGGCTGTTAGAACTTGGAATTTTATTTTTCACCGTGTATTTGTTAACGCGTTTCTTTTACCAGTGCTAACAGCTTGTCATCCGCTCCGAACTCTTCTGAAACACTGAACAGTCTGTCTAGTGAGTGTCGTATGCTTTTTCAAAATCTACGAAGGTAATATTTATCGATCTTACTTTTTGATAATTTATTATTAGTTTAAAAATCATTTATTATATGCATACATTTTTATAAATACCTTAATAAAAAGCGGCATATTACGGCGGGGCTATCTGTATCCGCCGCTGGGTATAGAAAGGAATTTAAGCAAAAAACAACGTTGCGTCGAAGAATAACTCTCGTAGTAAACAAATCAAACTAGCAACCTGTTTAACCGTTTAAATTAGCGCCGTTTTAAAATTGCGGTAAATTTTTGCTCATTTATTTTCTATACCATTCACACACGAGCCAACGTCCATTATATCGAGAGCACTGAGCGAGGAATAATGAATTAGATTAAAAGAAAACGAATACAGGCATGTTCAAAAATAAACAGCAAGTTGCTAAACTATTTTTAAAAATATATACGGAGTAATCCGAGTGAATGTCTTGATTATTTGCGAGCAGAGATCGACTGGCAATTCTCTATGATAGCCGTTTAAAAGAACAGGGTTATAAATCCTTCATCCCTTTATATTATCTCACTAGGTTCGATGCAATTAAAGGTATATCGATCTAGACTATTCGAACGACGAAATATTAGAGGATATCGACTGAGGCCACTTTCAGATTAAAAAATTCAACGACGTATCTTCTGAAAGTCAGATAAAATATATTCCTTCTACGAGTACACAATTATTGTTTTCTGGTTAAAGCTTTCCGAAATTCGTGCTTATTAATCGGGCTCGAGTGCGAACTGTAACATTCGAAATCAATGTTTTGCATATTTCCGTTTTTTACATGATATCTTGCAAGGCTGCGGAAAAAAACCCTGTAGTCAATACTGCTCGGAGTCACATTTACCAGCTGATTGACCGTCTGAAATGTTCTGTATCAATTATAAGGGCGGCCACTTTATCTAAGTCCTGCCCTGAATGAAGAAGACAAGATGATATCAAAGTTGCGACGGCATATAAAAATTTGAGTTACGCCGTCGGGGTTATCCCTACAATGAATAACACTTATTCTTACGCTTGCCGAACTCATCATATCAATTCCGATACCCGTCACTTCAACTCGCAAACGCTTTCCAAGTTTAAATATAGGTTTCAACGGTTATCTAATGACGACTCATTTCCAGAACTCGGCCTCTCCACCAAGCCTGTCCATCATATACTTAAATTTCAGAATCCTCCCATTTCAAAACAGAGATATCGAGCCACTAAGTCGGAAAAACGTAATACTTTTGCTATGGAAAGTTTGGCTGGATCCAAATCTAACAAAAGGGCGCATCGAGTGACTATGTTACACGCGTATTTTGAGAAAGACTCCAATAACTTTAGTTTTCCTCTGGTGATAAAACTGATTGGACCGTAGCAAAAGAAAAATTAATCTATACACCAGTTTTGAATTCCGTAATTATAGATCATAAAAGGGTCGACTGGACGCGATACCAACGACGTATAACCACAAAAATACAGGATCTCAATTTGGAGGATTATCCGCAATCTCAATATTGCACTATTTATAACATGATTCTTTCAACGTTGAGTAAAACAACGCCACTGATTAAGAAATTCTTCGGTACGTCTCCTGCACGTGTACCACAACGGTGGTGGAATGCAGAATGTAATGGATACGTTATTCTGCAAAGAATAGCAATTTACAATTCATCTCTTACTATGGAGAATTATATAAAAGTCAACAAGACGAAATTAAACGATTTATTAAACTAACAAAAAAAAGGAACGATATCCGAAAATTCTGTAGTATTATTAAAGTTTGGGAACCGAGGAGATAAATTTAAAAGTTTACAAACCTCGCCTCTACATATGTAAACCCAGATGAAAAGCGTTGCCAGAATTATAAGAATAGTTAGATTCCGGTTTAATTATATATTAGAAGTATATGGAGAAACTACAGAATCGACAAATATTTTGAATCGGTTCTTCTTGAGTCCTATAGGAGAGTGATTTTTACCACGAGTACAATTAAATATTTTCACTTTGTTCCCAATATATGTTGACGATTGCGTTTATAAATGTTAACAACCGTCTCCGAGCATTTTTTAAGGAAGTTCATAGCTTCAATTTCGACTTTCTTACATTCGCGGTAATCATTTGCAGTCCGTGAAATCGTTTAAAGTATTGACTCAGATTATCAGAAAATCGTTTAAAGTATTGACTCAGATTATCAGAAAATCGTTTAAAGTATTGACTCAGATTATCAGAAAAGGTGATATTCTAGCGAGATGTAGTAAACATATTTTCTGGCCGCATGAATGACTGCTGTAATGCTGATAGAAGATCACACTGAGATTTTATTCGGCACTGCTTTCAACATTTTCAATAATATTACTACGATTGTAAGTTTGTTTACGATTTCTTTTCTCTTACTGTTTGCTGCTTTTGCATAGTGCTAAATAGATTTAAATCAGCTGTTCGCTGTTACACCGCTCGTGTCTCAGTATAATTCTGGTACTATTTGGAAGTGCAGAAAAACCAGATACAGCATTATTAAAATATGTTAAAATTTGATATTAGAAGTATATCGTTAAATTTATCCATATTAGACGGAAATTCTTATTTAATTTTATTTTTCTGATGTATTGCGTCATAACGTAAATTTTATATTATTGTAGATTGGTGTTGTTTACCATATTCACCATCGGATTATTTCATATAATGTTTTTTCCTCTTTTTGTTATTTCAGTAAATTGCATATATCTGAAGTAGTATTTTTTATACATTTTTATATTGCATATATTTTATATAATTTATTTTTACGTTCGCTTAATAATGGCTTAACCGCCGAAAAACTTTGTCATTTTTAATTGAAAAACGATTTTAACTCCTTTCCAGTTTGTTTTTAAAAAAAAATCACTACATTCCACGCTTTTCAAAATTATTTTATAAAATATTGCTATTTTTTTTCTTTTTTTGGTAACATCTAAATTAAGTATTTTTATTTTTCGATATTTTATATAAATTGTATAAATTTTTACTCTTATTTTTTTTTATTTATATACACTCGATAATGACTTAATAGCCAAAAAGCTTTTCGGGTCTTTTATATTTAGTGATTTTAATTACTTTTCGTTTTTGATATTGTTTATTTTTGTAAAAAGATTATACGATTTTTCCTAGAACAATAACGAATTATAGTAATAAATAAAACGCTAAAAAGAGACGGACATAATTATTTTTTTTTTTTTTTTTTTTTAATAATTCCAGTATGTCCGACTATCGACGAATACGATTCTATAATAAGCGGATATTTTAAAAACGACGACGATAATATAAACGATGATCTTAGTTCGTATTAAATGGAACGTTATCATCATTATCAATATCGTTTATGGGAAAATTTCAAACGGCGCCTTACCGTTGAAAAAAAACGCCTTAATAAACGATCGAGATGATTGCTTCGTTTTTAAAAAACCCGTAATCTCCGATATTACTACTACAACCGGGGAGGAGGAGGAGGAGGAGGAGGTGGAGAAGAAAATCGAAGATTTTCGAAAATTGCTAACGAGTAAAAATCGCTCGCGTTTCGTCGATAAAAGTCTGCTTATACGAGAATTATTGGAACGAAACGAAACGACTACCGTAATCGTCGAACCGATCGGTTACGGTAAAACGGTTAATAACGATATGTTGAAACGTTTTTTCCGTTTGCAACTAACCGACGACTATCGTATAAACGTTAATAATACCGATCGTCGTTTATTCTTAGGAGACGACCTTAATAATCATAATGAAGACGTAATATTGAATCCGTTGAAAATAAGCGCCGTATCGAGTATCGTTCAACGACATCAAGGAGCCTATCCGGTTATCAGCGTCGGCTTTCGAGATTTAAAAGTCGGTCGTAATTTGAAAGAATTAAAAATCGCTCTCGGTAATAAAATACGTAATTTATACGACGAATATCCGTATCTGAGATGTCGTATCGAACGCGACGATTTAGCTCGCGTAATATTAGATCAAGATTGGTGCCTACCGGAAGCTTTACGATGTTTATGTAAACTGTTGCACGACTATTTCGACGGACGTCGAGTAATCGTACTGATAGACGATTACGATATGCCGATGTTAAACGCTTATTATCGATTCGAAGTAGTGTACGAATTCGTGGAAGCTTTAAATTTCTACGGTAAACTATTAGTGAGCACGTTTAAAAATAACGACTATTTAGAACGAGCCGTTTTAACGGCTACCGTACCGGTTAATCGAGGAGATTTATACCTGATAGGCGCTTCGTTATATACGCAAAACGAACCGGCCTATAACGATTATTACGCCTTTACCGGTCACGAACTAGTCGATAAATCGATTTCGATCGAACGAGCTAACGTTCGCGCATCGAATATCGTAAGCGATAATAATACGAGATACGATCCGTCGTCCGTATCGAAATGGTTAATTAATCGTAAAGAATCGAAGAAGAAGAAGAACCGAAAAAGATACGAATGGAAAGACGTGGAAAAACATTTCTTTTTACACCAAGCTTTATTGTCGCCGTGCATTCAAGACGATCTGCATCGTTTGATGACCGGACGAAAAATTCCGGTACCGATGAATTGGTACGATTTAGACGGACAACTAGATCGCGAAATCGTGCGTAAGATGTTATTATTCAGCGGCTATTTCCCAGCGATAAAATGTTCCATCAGTCGAATTGCCGCTACCGGCGTTATGGGCGTTCGTAACACCATAGCCGAGAATAAAACGTACGAATTGTACGAAAACGATTTAATCGAAGATATCGTACGAATTGCCGTATTGAAATCCGTTTGTTCGACGATGAAAATAGACGAATTCGATTATCGATCGTTGATCGAATCGATAACGATAACAACCGCTAGTAATAATCACGATAAAAAAATCGAGAAATTCGTCGATAAATTGAAAAAAATCCTATCCGCCATCGCTCATCTAACTAAACTGGATCAAGTAGGAACGTTCATCCGAGGATTCCTACTGAGCATGGTTAACGTATTGATTCGTCGCGGTAATTACGAAATCGCCGCCGTTTTTCCATCTTCTAACGACAGCCGGCGAATATACGAAGCTGCCGATAAATCGATTTTAGTACTGACGAAAAATCATATCGAAGATGATTCCGCGAACGATAATCAAATCGACGCTCTAGTCGTCACTCATCGTATAATTAAATCGCCGACGACTTTAAAATTGGCCTCGGAAAAAGGTATGCAATTAATCGACGTCGAGAAAGATGCGACCGCGAAAAAAATCGCTCGACGGCTACGTTCGTCCGAGTCGACGGTCGGCAAAAAACGTCGGAAAAAAATCAAAATATTGAAAATCGCTTTCGCATTCTGCGAAAATAAATTCGCCTTGAAATATCAACTAGATCGTAATTGAAACCCGAATACTATGTTTATCTTCGACTTCTACATATCTTAAAATATTAATATTTACAAAAAAACCTAGGCAAGAAGTAAATCCAGAAAAATAAATATATATATATATAATTATTATACATACATATATATAAATATATATATATATAATTATTATACATACATATATATAAATATATATATATAATTATTATACATACATATATATAAATATAAGTATATGTTATAGTAATTATATACATGTATATGATGTGATATATATATATATATATATATATATAATTATGTGATACATGTACATATATATACATACATATATATATAATAAAAAAGGGAAAACTTTATTTAATTAATGCGGTAGCACATTTCCGAATAGTAAGTACTTGATACCCTAATATTTATGTTAAAACCGGTGCTATATTAGAGCAAAATATTCGGTTAATATCAACTGGATCGTAAATGAAAGCGGAATATATTTTTTTCGGACCCATATATTCGAATTAAATTAAAATATTAATATTTACTGAACAACATTCTGCTAGAACTAAATCCATTAGGAACGCCTGTTTTAATGTGTGTATATATATATATATATATATATATACATAATTATAATATATGTATGTACATAAAAATGTACGTATGTGATATATATTTATATACATGTATATACATATATATATATATATATATATATATATAACAAAAAAAGAAGAATTATATTTAAAAAGCACCATACATGTAGAGCATATGTTTAATATTACCTAAGTAACCTTGGAATTTATCTTAAAACTGGTGTCGTGTTAGAGCAAACAATAATAAAATATAACAAAAATATTCGGTTAAACAGAAAATAAAATAAAAAGCCTGCAAAATATCAAGATATATAGAGGGAAAGAGAGAGAGAGAGAGAGTGAGCGATAAATCATAATACGCCACATTGTTCGTTGTTGAATATTAATGCTAGCTCATTGAACATTATTTTTGTATGTAAAATGAATTAACATTCAATATATTAATTATATGCATAAGCGCGCTAATGAATACATACATATATATAAATGTACATATATGAAATTAAAGCCAATTGTATACGCGCAAATTACGTAGATAGATGATTTGTACATATACCCAGATGATGGGATGAAAAGATTTTATATACCTATATACTATATACGTACAGCTACCAACACCATCGTCAAACCACTGTCATAGGCAAGCTTACTAGGTATATATATATATATATTGGTGTGTGTATGTATGTGTATGTGTTTTATATATATACACACACGCGTAAAAATTTAAAAAAACTCCGCATCCAATCTAGTTGAAATAAGTTTCAGTTGTTCCCTGCACTCCGAGGTAAAAATGTTTTTTTTTTAACGAAAAATCGCGTAACTTTTTAGCTGTTATTATCGAGTGAACATAAAAAATAAAATGAGGTACAAAAAAAAATATTATACAATTTATAAAAAAATATAAAATGTAAATTTATAAAATAATTCGATAGCGAATGTAGTAATACAATTAACAATCTGCAATGGTAAATTTTTATGTTCATATGATAGCCGTGCTTAACAGCCGAGAAGTTTTGTGATTTTTCATTGAAAAGTTTAGCGATTTTAACTCTTCTTTTGTTGCGTTCGTTTTCAAAAATCACTACATTCCACACTTTTCAAGTTGTACAAATCATTTTTGCCTCAAACGTAAAAACCCTCCTCTTAGAGAAGTTGTACTTTAAATTAACGCCTCGGAATTTAGATCCTCTATTTTAAATAACACAAAATCTTCCTCGTTGATAAACGTTCCTAATCGGCTTTAATCTTTTCTTTTATACGATCGTGTTGCGTAAGTTAATTTTATCTGCGCCAGAAATAATTAAAACCCGACGTTAAATAATAATAATTATTATTATAATTTTTTTTTTTCATTTTATCGAGATCCGATAAACGTTTTATCGATTAACTCAACTTTCGACGATAGATGGAGCCTATATACGATATTTATTACAATTGAAAACTGATCGAATACGTGTCGTGCGTGAAAAACAAAAAACAAAAAAAAATTAAACTTTTAAATCGCGATTTTTCGATAATTTACGATACGTTGCGAATTAATCATCTCGCGTCGAAGACGATCTACGTAAGTGTACGCAAGTTTTAAATTTCTCCTGTCCGAAGATCGATTTAATTATAAACGTTCTCTCGCTTATATAGTAACGAATTAATTCGATACAATAATGAAATTTTGTTAATCATTAAACGCGAAATGACTCGTCGCTGCAGTCATTGTGTCCTATTAGTAGCCAGTGTTCGAAGTTTTACGCCGTTTTCAGATTAAACAAATCGAAAAGTAATAAATTAATTAATTAAAATAACAATAAGAAAAATTAATAAACGAAAATTAGTAGAAAAATTATAAATAACAAAATTAAGAATTAAAAATAATTTAGCCGTTCGACTAACGTCTCGGTCTTGAACCGGGGTATAAATTTTCTCGCTGTCGATTAGAAACGATACACGCTGATTAGTAAATTATGTTTTATTTCCTAAAAAGACTAAGATAATCTCGTTCTGTGGAAACGTGAAAATGTTAATTATAACAAATGCATTCGTTCGAAATTTCGTCCCGCTCATAATATTTATTCGTTCGATTGTACTACGGAATGGAATGGAAAATCTACGCGTAATCACGCTATGTATAGGTTAGAGGGAGAAGACTGACGATTTTGTTGTGTTTTGATGAACTCAAAAATTACTCGCCTAAAGTTTATTCAAATTAAATTTTATTTGAAATTAGAAAAAAACCAGAGAGATTAGCTTTGCATTTGTGGAACTCAAAATCGTTCAAATTCTATCGAAAATAGTAAAATAAACAATTAACCTTTTGTAGGCAATGTTAGTAAGATGAAACACTAAAACGACTTGTGGAATAAGTACCGATTACGACTTCAATGACTATAATATGATAAATTCCACGTTCAGAACTTGAATACGTTAAAAACGGGTACCAAAAAGTGTTAAAATTTATACACACACACACATATATATATATATATATATATATATAAAATATATGGAAGATGTAGGGGACACCGTAAATGAGATAAAAGGAAGAATTCAACTAGCACGAAACGGGAACACCAGATATGATATAGAGAAGTACACATTTATTACAAATACCATTGAAAAATTAGTACAATGCCTAATGTTTTCCACACTTTAAAACTTCAAGCCGTTTATAAGAAACTTCTCGAAATGATCTCCGTGTATTGCGATAGCCTCGCCTGATGGAGTAATGGTTACAATCTTCAAGTGGGAAGATTACTGTGAATAAAGAGAAAACATACTAGCGTAAAGCGTTGTAATATTTTTAATATTTTTAATATTTATATAACATTTTGTAAATCATTTTTTTTTTTAATGTTTTGCATTTAAATAGTTAAAATGTTCCTTAATCTAATTGAAAATTGAAGTCAATACGTGACAACAAAATAGAATATAGAGATTCTTCTTCCTTGCATCGCAAATCGTGACATCGATCATAATTCTTTAAATTGATCACTAACTCTCAAAGGATAGAATTCAAATAAAAATCGAAGACACCCTTTTTCCTACACTACCTACCCGAAATAGTCTACTTCAAGATTTCCCTCCAAGTGTCATTATCTTTTTTATTCTAACGAATAATCCAATATCCCTTTTTCGAAAGATTATACCCCGATTTTATAGCTCACTATTTCACTCAAAAAGCACTGGCCCAACTTGAACGCCGGTCCCTTCAAAACGGATTATAGATTTCTTCTTCCAAAACAGAGTTAATGGTATAATTTACAAAATGTTAACTTCTTTCCCTCTTTGCTGCGCAACAATATCGCGATACTTAATTGCCACATTATCTATTAGGTTCACTTTAGTTAAATTATATCGCAAAAGTTAGCTGCTTACATATAGCGTAAGTAGGTATAAATTAAGATACAAGATTTAAATATTAAGAACACCGTATAAAAAGGTATTATCGTCATTGTATATTATTACTATTATTATAATATTATTAAACATTAGTGTAAGGACTAGTTAATAAGATTTACCATATATACATACATGCACATACATACACATATACACATATAAATACACATGTATTAAGAGGATTGATCAGGCGCTGGCAGGCTCAAATTTAATTTCCTTTTCATAATAATATGAAAATATTCTAACAAATGATCAGCATTTTTTACATTTAGAACTAAAGGTAAGTTTTCATTAATTTGGTATTTATTCCTTATTTCGTTAAAGGCACAGCATTTGAAGATAGTATGATGTATATTATCAATTTCTTTGAGATCACAGTACTGGCAATAAGGTGAAGAGGTCAATTAAACCGATGTAAATACTCTCCGAAATTACCCGGCCCAGACAAAATCTGCGCATTAAAAAAAGTAATTTCAAGGTTGTGTAATTTAGACCTATAATTAATGTTTGGAATGAATGAAAATGTTTTCCTACCAGTAGTTTCCAGTTCCCAACGCAGTTGCCAAATGTCGATTAATTTATGTTTAAGATAGGTTTTCAATGTATTAACTGGTGGTGTTGGGCCAACATCAGAGATTAAGGTATTGTTTTGAAAAAATTTTAAGGATATAACTAGATTAAGATTAAGCGTAATTCTGTATTCACTTAGAATGGCTCTTTCAATAAGAAATAAATCCAGAGGTAAGATATTTGCAATAACACATGCCGCCGAAGAGAGGGCAGTTTTGTATAATGATGATATATTCAATAAATATTTCCTTTGATTTTTGACGACAGTCGTAAGAATCCTATGATTAATATAAATATGTGCACCATATCCAAATATAGACTGGATCAGTCCTCTATATAAAACAATACGCTCTTTGTGTCGAAGTCTATAGTTATTGGGAATTAAACTACGGAGTTTATCATAAATTTTTATGCATTTACGATTTAAATAATCCAAATGTGAAAGAAATTTTAATTTATGATCTAAATTTATACCAAGGTATATTTTATTTTGCTGGCAATTTGAATAGGTTGGCCAGAAACTGGTGTAATTTCTTTAAAATCGCTTACCTTCTTTTGGCTACCAAATATGATAGCTTCACACTTATCCACAGAAAAAGTAACACCTAATTCAGCTATAATGTCTTCCAGTTTTTTACATACTGTAGATACCTTTTTAACATTTGTGTAATGCTTGATGCTAAACAAAATGCATAGATCATCTGCATAGGATATTAAAGTGCAGTCAATGTTAAGTATATTACAAAAAAGTTCAATATCTTTATGTACTTTAGAATATATAGAATGTTCCAAAGTGTTGGTCTAAGGACAGAGCCTTGAGGAACACCACAGGACACCGTTGTAGTAGATGAAGCTGAGTTAATTTTAAGGCAAGCCAAACGATCTTGAAAATAACTTATTATTATGTTTATTATGGATGGATTAACTTCATTATCTTGTAGAATATGAACAATAGATGACCATTTAAAAGTATCAAAAGCACCTTTTATATCAAAAGAAATAACAAAAGGTGTATATCCAGCAGTTAAACAGTCTCTAATAGAGGAAACAAGCTTATAGACTGCACCTTCTGCAGAATGAGAATGTCTAAATCCGAATTGATTTCGATGTAAAATTTTGTTTTTTTCATAATTTCTGTGGTTAGAAATAGGTTTATAATTTTTTCATAGATTTTCCCGCATGAGTTAAGTAAAGATATTGGGCGGTAGGCTGTAATATCTGTTGGTGTTCTGCCAGGTTTTTGTATTAAAACAAGATCAGTAATCTTCCAGACAGTGGGGAAAAAATATCGCGATACTACCAACTTGAAAATCTAAATTCTTGAACTTTCTTTTCGATTCGCAGTTGACTTGTTGGAGATTTCAATTTTCGAAATTCTTCCCATATTTCACACCTTGGACGAATTTAACACGAGTTATAACACGATCAATTAATAAATTAATCCGTCTTGAACTGAGATTGTAAATTTAACGCAACTATATTTCTGTAGAAAAATATGGACAATTGAAAATTCCTTTAAAATATTTAATAAACAGCTCTACTCACTGATAACTTTCCGTTATAGTTAGGGGTGTAAAATTTATATCCCGTTCATAATCCAACGTCAAGCGCATTTTATCAATCTGCTTATATCCGCTTTCACGATTCTTGCTGCATATATCACACCGAATTAAAGGGTATTTCAACATTTGCGCGCAAACATTACAAATACAAAAAAAAAAAAAACTTTAATAACAACAGATTCCCTAAACATTAACTCTTCGAAATTCAAAATCGAAAAATTATTTTATTAGTTGCGAAAAATTGCAACTTTACCAATGAATACTTGTTTCAAACTCAATATCTCAGTGTGGCTCCCTGAATGTAGTAGCGGACATCAAAGTTTATTTTACAATACTTCCGCCAAACCGTACCCAGTACAGGCTCTGAAATGTATCTTCAAACGTAACTGTTAATAAAAATTAAATTTATATTTCAATAGGTTTCTCTAATCTAACATCTATACCCGCATAACTTAATAGGTTCTAATTACATTTCACTCAGCTTACTTCGTCTTATATCGTTTTCGAACGATTATTTACTTCAAAGACCTTCTCTTCTTACTCACTGCGCCTTTTTTGGTTTATTCACAAATCTGTCTTCTATATTACCCCATATTCTACTGTATCGTCCTAAATTCTAACTTCATCGTGTTCACACATAATATCGGATTTCCGTTTTGAACAGTAATTCCACTATTTACAAAAAATTATCTAATTATTTTTTTTCGTCTTAATAAATCCGAAAATAAATCGTCCAGGGCTGGATAACCTCAACATTTACACGCACCATTTTTCTTCTTTTTTCTTCTTTATACGCCGTCCCCGACACGAAGGTTGGCGATCGACATGGCGATGTCTTTTCTCGACATGGCAGACCTGAACATTTCAACAGGCGAATGATAAAACCAACGATAAAAATCTTCAAGATTTTTAATTTGATTTAAAAAACAATAAATACCGGTGATAGTATACAAACAACTTTATGCGCCTTATCAATTAAATTACTATTATTATTTTATATCGAAAAATCGATCTAAATTTAACATAATATAAAACTAGATTTGGAGAAGTTCCTAGAACGACTACACCTAATATTAATAAAACGCGTGCGACGATACAGTCTCATGTTATATGGGACCATAGTCTACCTTCTGAATTGAAGATTCATCTATTATCAAGCGTCGACGAAGGAAACTGTTAACATCATTCCTAACTAGCGAATCACAGATGGCCTTTATATAAATAAACGGCGGTAAAAGAAACGAAGATTTTGAGTTTATTGTAACGTAGGAATATTACGAATGTATATAATATAATTAATGTTGCAACTGCAGACCTTTTTTTTTATACCACATTAGTCATGGTATATATATATATATAAATAAACGTATATATATGTATGCAGTAATATGCATATATATACATAATAGTGAACGTGTATGTGTGTGCATGTATATGTGCGCGCGCTCGCATATATGTATATATGTAGATCAGGGCTTCTTAAACTTTTTTTTCATTCACGACCCCATTTATGATGCGAGTTTCCTGGCGACCCCATATAAATATAAATAAAAGAAAGATAAATAAATATTTTTTGATGATTTATTTATTAGCTAACAATATACATATGAAAATATATAGTTTTAGAATTCGTTTAGAAAACATACAAAAATCTAAAATTAAAAATTGCACAAAAAAGTTGTAAAATAGTATTTATTATAGTATTTTTCATCAAAATTGCATTTTTTGCAATAACATAAATAAAAGGGAATTCTGACCGTCTTAATTCGCTCGAATATGTTAGTCGTTAAGTGGTAAGTATTAAATTAAAATTAAAGAAAAAAAATGTAATGAGATGGATGTGCCTGTTTTTTATTGCATAACAAATTAAATCTTGGCGGAATGTTTGACACTGCTGGACGTATGACCTCTTCAATATTTTTTAGCGATGAACGATATCGAGATTTAAGTAACTTCACACAAATATGTGATGTTGAATGGCAGAAGAAAATTTAACGCCGTATCAGCGATTGTTGGAAATTCAGTTCTAGTTCCGATCCAGAATTCAGTCAAGGACTTTTTTGGAAATTGTAGTTTTAAGTTTGAGTCACTCGAAAGCTCAGCAAATTCCTCTCGAGCTTTAAGTGGCAGGTGATCAATCTCACTCAAGCCAATCCAAAGCGGCTTTTGAATCCAAGCTACCTTTTTGAAATCAATATTTAATATAAAATATGTACGGAACTGCGTTTCGAGCGCTTTTAAGTGATCTACAATAATTTTTGCGATAAAAGTTTTACAATGATTTTGCTCGATTACAAAATTGTCGACACTGGAAAACATTTCGAACGAATTTTTTTCTACCCTACTTTTCCAAATGTGATTTTTTTAATAAAACTTTCAATTTTATCATTCGAAGTAAATGTATCGCAATTATTTCCTCGAAGAGACAAGTTGAGATCGTTTAATTTCGCAGAGATATCTGACAAATAACACAGCTTGGATAGCCATAAGTCATTTTGAAAAAAAGCAGCAAGTTCACATTTTCGTTCGGTTCGAAATATTTCGATTTCGTCCTTTAATAACAATAATCTTCTTAAACTTCGACCTCTTGACAACCATCTTACTTCTGCATGTAATAATAAAACTGTGTACTTGGAATCCGTATCCTTACAGAGATTTGAAAATAAGCGGCTGTTAAGGTCGTGGCTCCTAATAAAATTTATAATCTTGACAGCATCCTGAAGCACATCGTTCAATTCTGGTGCTAATTTTTTTGCTGCGAGGATTTCTTGGTGAATAAGGCAGTGAGTATATATATGATCATAATGAGCACCTTGAAAAAATAATGATTTAAAACCAATATTTTTGTCCGTCATCGCTCTTGCACCATTTCTGTGCATATTCTACAGCAATTTTTCCATTCTAAACCTTCAGTTTTTAAAAATTCGTCAACTTTACAATATATGTCTTTCCCTGTAGTATGGTCTTTCATAGGACGACAAAATAACAATTTTTCCTCCACGCTTTCTTTATAAACGTACGTGACATATACTAATAACTGAGCTAATTTAATAATATCCGTTGTTTCGTCGAACTGAATTGAAAATTTTGGGCTTTCTTTAATTCTTGTAATAAGTTGCACTAATTGGTCTTTGTTAATATAAGAAATTCTATTCGAGCAGTGTCGTTCGACGAAGGAATTTTTCGAATATCATCGCCATATTTACTTCCATGTAGTATTTCTACCATTTTAATAGCAGCAGATAATACAAGATCTTTTCCAATATTTTCAGCAATACAGTACGAAACTTCATATGACGCTAGTAAACATTTTTCATTAACGGTCATAAATTTTTCAAAAGATTTTTTTTCTTTATTTAAAGATTTATACAGTCTTTCAAAATATTCTTTTGGTTTATTGACATAACATGCTTTGATTCAAGATGTCTTTTTAATTTTGATGGTTTCATACGCCAATAATTCATTGCAGATCAAACAAAGAGGTTGTTCATTATCCTTACAATTTTGAAATGTAAAGCCAAATTGAAGAAAAGACTCATCATATTTTCTTTTTTGCACATTAGATGTCTATTTTTCAATACTTTGTCCTGCCTGAGGAGAGTTTGTACCATTATCATCTGCGTCATTACCGTTCTTATTTATGTTCAGCCATTTATCCATGACCAAAAATTATTTTGATCCCAAAATCCAATAAATATATAAAAATAACATGCATATAATTGATTAATTAATTTACGAATAAATAAAAAAAAAACTAAAAAATCTTGTTACCGTCTGGATGACAATTGCAGGCGACTATAAGAGCGTCAACACTACGCTAATTCACATTACAGTCGGTGTTGTTGAATAATTGTCTGGCTGCACGTGAATCTGATATATCTCCACTCCGAAAAGCGACAGGCGATTATTTATTTATTAATAATAGAAACAAAACACACACACGCGCGTAAATATGAAGCAGACGGTAAATGCAGTCAGCTAAATATTCGCCTGGAAAATATTTAGCTGACGTGCATTTACTGACTGCTTCATTTCATATCACATCGGCTTTCCAACGGAATTTAATAAATTACGTTTTATGTGTTTTAACAAATGTACTGTCTCGATTTATTTCAGGGAATCATGTCGTGTTAATAGACTGCCGTATAGCTCAGAGAGTTAATAGCGATGGTGTGATTTAACATTTTTAACTTTGAATGAGTAATGTGATCCGTGAATTTAATGCTGCATGTTATTTAACGCAATGCGCAAAAAAAAAACAATCGATAAAAAAGTGCTGATGAATCGGAACTGTGGGATAAAAATGGGAATCGTGTTCGAGGACGTTTTTTTGCCTTTTTGTGTTCAGAGTGCTGTGTGGCGTTGGAGTTGAATACACAGCGAAGAGTACGATTATACGCTGGATATGAAGTAACTCCGCCGGAGTTGGAGTTGTGAAGCGGATATATATCCGCAATCGGAAAAGACACATATATATCCAACTGCTCTGGCGGAGTTGATTTGCGCATCTCTAATCTAGATGTTATAAAATCGTGTATTTAAATATTTGACATTAAAATCTCTCGCGACCCCATAATTTTGCTACACGACCCCCATAGTTTAAGAAGGCCTGATATAGATGAAAAGGTATGTATATCGTTTTGTATTTAGAGATTAGTAAGAATTTTATTATATACAATTTTTGTTGCCTTATTGTTTAGTGTGAGTGCGCCCCCCAGTGCTGGTTAAAACAAAATAATATGAAATAAAAATAGCAGATTTTTCCGAGTGAAGTGTAATTATTTTTTTTTAAGTTCAAGTTAATGATTCTTTAAATTGTCATTAATTGGCTGGTGGATAATTTAAGGTAAGAAATCAGATTTTAATTATATTAAATATCGAGTTAAATGTCAAAACGGTAACAATAATATTTATTGTATTGTTATTTCTAATTAATACGGCGCTCGTTCGATGATGCACACAGCCGGTAATTATCGATATATGTCATTTCCAGATGCTTGTAATGAAAGTGTAATTTGAAATAAATAATAAATTATTATTATTATTAAACGGCAATCCATAATGATTTCTAAAGCGCCTGTTTTAGCCAAATCATTAATAATGGTTAACTTCGGCTATAACTGCAACGGGCATCCTGTCTTGTTGGGAAATTTACAGAGCGAAATACCGATCGAAGAAAAACGCAATTACTTACAGAGATTAACTTTAACGAGGGAATTAATCATCTCGTCGCTAGTTGAGATTAAATTATTAATATTTTATTTATTTAGAATATAAAAGTAAGCGATTTTTTTTAGCGCGATAAAGTTAGAGAATGATTTAATTCTTTCGCATTTTTTATATTTTCTCCGAAGATGCGTACGGTCGTCAAATACGATGTATTACCGATTAAAACGATCGCTACGTTCAAAGTCGATCGTCGGGATTATCCGTATCGCACTGATCGTCTGTCTCCGTATCGACAATTTCGACGCGGTAATTCAACATCGTCCGGTTATCAATTCGGCCGCCTCTAATTACTATACTAGCATACCGTTCGGCGGTCAACGTACTGCAACCGTCAAATCAGCGATTAAACAAACGTACGTGCGCGCGTCCGAACGTTTTAAAACAGACGGCGAACGATACGAACGAGATTACGGATTCCGATCGATCGATATGAACGATTTCTATCGATTGAGAGTCGACAGTCGAGTTATAGTCGATAAAAGTTTACTAATACGAGACGTTCTACTATCCTGCGGAACATCTTCTTTTTCTAGATCTTCCTCGTTGATCGGTAAGACGAATTTAAATCGCAGTAATTCTACGAATAGTATTACTAGTAAAGTGGTCGTATGGAATCATCCGAGAGGATACGGTAAAAGCGTCAATATGGATATGTTGAGAAGATTTTTAGAAATCGAAGTAGATTCTGATGGACGATTATTAGACGAACGCGAGCGACGAAATAATAAACTATTCGTCGGCGGAACCGTTAGATCGAGTAGTTCGCGATTTCCGATCCGGTTGAAACCGTTGAAAATCGTTCGCTATCCGGATTGTATGAAATATCGCGGTAAATTTCCGGTAATTTTTTTCAGTTTCGAACGTTTACACGGCGATACGTTCGAAGAGACGTTGAAAAATTTAAACGGTCGACTAATGGAATTACTGAATAAATACGATTACGTCGTACGAAAAAACGATTATTATCCGAAACTATTCTTAAAATTAAACCGTTCGGACGATAATGGATTCGTACGAACGGATTACGTATTACGATTTCTATGCGGCGCATTACGTCGACATTATAAACGGAAAACGATCGTACTAATAGACGAATACGATACGCCGATTATGAACGCCTATTTACGATATTCGCCGTACAAATCGTCCGTCCTTATTAAGAAAACGTTTGAATTATTCGATTCGGTCGTACGTAATCTACTGCGCGATAACGACGATTTAGCTCGATTGGTCTTAAGCGGAATCGTACCGATCGATTATACGACGTTGAATAATAATAGTTTAATAACCGATTCGTCTTATTTCGGCTTTTCGCCAGACGAAGTCGACTATCTTTTAGAAAAAACGTCCGTTTATAAACGACCGGACGAAATAAAAACTTGGTACTACGGCGGTAATATAACCGGATCGGATGTTTACGCTCCGTGGGCGTTGATGAAATGTTTACAATATCGCGGAAAAAATCTCGGTCCGTATTGGACGGCCAGTCGTGAAAAATGGTACATCCAACGAGTCGTACAATCGGACGAAATACAGCCGACTATTCAGCGAGCGATCGTCGGTAAAAGCGTACAATTCCGTCCGAGAATCGGTTTTACCGTCGACGCCGTAGTAAATCGAACGGAATCGTTATTGAACGTATTAGCTTTCACCGGTTACCTTATACCCGAATCATCGCCGTTATCGTCGGACGAACGTCGACTGTTTATCGCGCCTAACGAACACGTGAAATTCATCTTCACTAACGGCGTATTAAATTGGATCTGCGCCAAATTGAAAATTCCTATTTCCGTTTACTACTCTCTGACCGATTTATTAACCGGTACGAATGACGAAAAGATGAACCGGTTTAACGTTAGACTAAACGAAATATTGCCGTCGACATCGTTACCGGAAATATTTTACAAAGGTTTCATGTTTAGTTTACGTCACGTCCTATCCTTCACCTATTCGACGCCGATCGGTAAGATTTATACCGGCGAACAACGTACACCTCTGGTACTTTTACCGCCGTCATCCGACAGACGGAACGACATGTCCGTTCGTGGACAAGCGTTGATGATCGATTATCGTTTGATCAATTCGACTACTGATCTATCGGAAAAAAGCGCGAAGGATTGTCTGCAGACTTTAATCGACAAACGATATCATCGTAAATTACGAGCGTTAGGCAGTAGAAGCGTCGTTCAAATTTGCGTGGCATTCTACCAACGACATTCGTCGGTCGCTTATAAAATAAACGGTTTGCCGATTCGGAAGAAAATTTAATAACGCCTAACTTTCGAAATTTATTTCGTCGATATAAATTTTCTTTTTTGCTTTTTTTCGCTGACATTAAACCGGTAAACTGATAAAATTGTCCCGGTTTAATAACCTTATTAAGTCTATGGATTGCGCACGACGTGCATTACATCCTCTTCGCTGACAGCTCTCAATTTGAAAATCGGTGTTTACTGATCAGTGGCGAAAGTTTGAAATTGTACGTCCGAATTATTCACTTATTTTTTCGAATTTTAGAAGATTCGTGATATTGGAAATAATTTATTCCGGTATTTTCGTTAGACGATTCTCGACTATATCGGTCATCGAGTTTAGCCCTCATTAAGAACGAAATAAATCGGCTCATTGTAAACAACACGCTAGCACGCAATACAACCCCGTTGGTTACACCGGCTCGCATTTTATTAATTTTAATCGCTACGATTATAAAGTTCGATGCTGTACGAACAATTTTAAAGATTAGTACGTCGTTAATCTCCGAACCGTGTTTAGCTATCCACTAAGTTTAAATCACCGGAGACGTTTTTTTTAATTCAGTCATCCAAGAAATTAACCTTCCCCTTCTCTAGCACAGTTTTCTTTTATCTTTAATCTTTAATCTTTAATCTCAACATCTGAATAAAACGGTATTTTTTTCATTGTCCGTACACGTGACTGAAATATAACTTAATATTCTGTCGTGTAACGTACGTCCATGCGATATTTCAAGCACACCACGGCACGCGTTACATTTCGAAGTCTACCATTCTATTTTCTAATGTGTGCAGCAGTGGACATGTAATTTGTAAAACAAAAGAACACGTTCCACTATGTTATTTAAAACTCGGTGATTAATTGTTAAAATAAAGTCTACACGTATTCGTGTTCGTTGTAGTATGTAATAATAAATATCAAGACGTCGTTAATTAACTTGACATTTCTTAATGAATTTCGACATATTTTTCAAATAGAAGACATATGGAATAAGAAGAATTCATTTCTTATACATACGTATAATATATACATATATTATATATATATATATATATATGTATATGTGTGTCTGTATATGCATACATATACATATATAATATTTAGGTATTTAATTAATTATATATTTATTTATTTATACCCTGTTTATCGATGGCGGATTTATCTCATAAATATATAATAATATCAACATTATTATTACTATTGTTATCGTACACTAAATCTTTATTTAATAAACTTAGAAAAATAAAATTATTTATTGTACTACTTAGAACAATATTTGTCTAAAAAATATTTGCTCGGATTTCACAATATGATTGACCTATTTTATCATGTAGTATAAATAAAGTAAGGAAAATGGTGTCGATGCTAGTATTAAATTTTTTTGTAAAAGTGATTTCGTTATAAAATTAATCCGTAAACCCAACACTTAACGTGTAAGAAATATATATATATATATGGCCTAGAACAAGCTGAACCTTTGTGGCCAGTAGATTCTAATTTAAGTATTATATACTAAATTACAATTTTAAATAATAATATTGTACCTTAAAATAAAGTAAAAATAAGAAATAGCCCTTTATAATCACAACTCATAAATAATATTTGTCTATCATAATAAAATTGAGAACAATTGAAAAGAAGGTGGTTTATATCTGCTAGGAAATTTATGGAAATATGTCTAGTACACTATCCCTAATCATCTCCATTTGAAAAATTTAACTCTATATATAGAAATGATCCATACAAATTATAGTAACAAATCTGCGAAGTTGATATTGATATTGGGATACAGAAATACCGAACGATACTAGAATATTTACCTGTTTTTGAGGATTTCCGATATTCATACAAAGAATTTAATAGTTATTTTAGAGCACATCTGGTGATGGAATAAATGGGAGTGGAATGTCTGATAAGATTAAGTATACTTTCGGAGTGACTAGGACAAAATTCTCAAACACCGCCTAATCGTATAATTTTTTAGACATTTGTATGATATATCAAATATCAATAGGTGAGATCAAAAATTGACAATTTTGTATAGCTAGAAGCCAACTCTTACCCATACCAAAGCATATTAATTAGATAATCACAAGCTATGTTAATAGCCATTAATGCGGATGTGAATCCGGAGGAAGTTTGAATTTTTGGACGGTTACATTGTCAATGACAAAGTCAGCACCAAATGAACCAGAATTTGTATTAAATTTGGAGCCGTCGGTGATTTTTTTATGAATTAGGGAATATCCTATTAAGTCTATTGTTCAACCATATATCCGAAGAAAGAGGGATGTATCTATATTGATAATCAGAGAATAGAGATAAATTGACACACATTGACATGTAAGTTTAATAGGTTATTATAGATAAGTAACATGTTACCAATGGATGTAAGAAATAAACTAATCGTAATCCAATAACGAAATGTGCGCATCGCGCGAGCTCTAAATTAAAACAGGAATATTCGAATTTCGCATATGATATAGAAGAAGAGCTAGTGTACTTCCGTAAGTGTACACTAGGTACTAAATAAAGTGCGTTTTGTAACTTGAATACATTGAAAACAGAAGACGTGTGTACAGAGATATGTAATATATGTGTGACATACGTGAATGGTGTGATTTTCTTACAAGCGTGGTTGACTATCAAAATTATTTCTTGTAATGTTTCTTCCTTCAAAAAAAAAAAATTCAAATAATTGATAAATACTTTTATTGCGTTTTTTTTTTTATTTTTAAACACACAAAATCATTTGATAAATATTTAATTTCGGAATCGACAACTAACTAAAATTTTTTGATGTATATACATTTACAGTGTAATATCGGTTAACACGAAAAACGCTTAAGTCGAAATATCGGTTAAGAACGAAATAACGAAACGGTCCCGAAAAACTGCACAATTTTTTCTCTTAATACGAAACAAAATTCGCTTAACACGAAAAGACTTCGCTCATCAGAATCGATCTGATTCGTCGGTATTTCTTGAAACCGGTGTACAGTCTCAATTATGTCAGACAAAGAGATTTTGGAAATTGATATAGATTCCGACGATGAATTGGACACAATGAGATGAACAATAATGCAGTTCCCGTACCCACAACATCCGAAATGCGCAACATCGTGAAACGTATTTATTTAGATGCACATTCCAATAGTAAGATGAATAATAAAATAGATGGTATCGAACAATTTGTTGAAAATTTGATGTTAAAAAATACAATACAAAAGAATATCGGATTATTTTCCAAAAAAATACATAAATGTTTTATATTTGTTTTCAGTGAAAATTATGTATGTATTAAATTACATTAAGTTCTAGTTAATAATATTGTTGTTTTATTGATTTTTATTAAATTCATGCATACACACATATGTATTGTATATAAAATGTACTCTCTAATCAACGCAATTTTGTGGAGTATATGTACTTTTTTTTTTTTAATATCCTTTAGCACGAAAAAATATTTCAATCCCTCAATTTCGTGTTAAACAATTTTTACTATATCTATCTATATCTCATATATATATATATATATATATATATATATATATATATATATATATATATATATATATATAAAACAAAGGATGGAGGCTCGACGTAGGATATAAAATCACAGCTGCATTAGCGCAACTAACGAAAATATGAAAAACCACGGCACGATAACGAACGCGAAAATACGTCTCGTGTTTGTATTTTCGGTATTTCTGTAGGCATCGGAATATTGGACGTTAAAGAAACATATATCGCAATATGGATGCATTCGAAATGTACTTTAGAACAATTGTTGAAAGTACCATAGACGGTGCAAAGAACCAACTGGACAGTGTTAAAATAAGCTAATGTGGATATCCGATTAAAGCATGTAATAGAAAAAGGTATAGCTGTCATTTGTTCGGTCATGTTATGTGGTAGATAGACAGATAATAAATGTATTTATATGTTACAAAAATAACAAAATTAATAATATAAATACACAGTTCTTACTACGTGTATTAGTTTTAAAAAAAGTACACCAATTGCTCATTTAACTTAAATAAAAATGCAGGAAAAACCACTAACAAAACCTGCATACTGATCATAAAGATACCAATTTATTGAATATTTACTTTACTAGGATAAACAATAATTTTTTTATGTGTATTATACACCAAGAAAAATAATTTAGATAAAAGATAATTCCAGCTGTACATGATAAAAGCGTGTGTTTAATTTGTTTGTGTTTGTAACGTTTATATTTTAGTTGTAAACTTGTACATGTATAAAATCCCCTATGTCGTTTATAAATGAATACCGACTGCAGGCACAACAATAAGAAAAGAAAATTGTATTTTTTTCGACAACCTCGTGTACATATGGTAACTTCAATGCCTTGTGAGTGTGTTCAATCTTTCCATAGATTGGAAGATTCGGTATTATTTTACGGCGCAGATTTTGTAGCCATTGTAACTTCGCTAAGTTAGAACGGCTAGTATATGACCATGTGGGACAAGCATAAAGCGTAATTGTTCTTTTATTATAGTTTTGTAGATTACTAATTTATTTGACGAACTGACGTAACATCGTTTATTAAATATTGTATATAACTTAAACAGAGATGCATGATTTTCATTGCAGATATACTCAGTATGTATGTCGTAGTCGAAATAATCTAATTTCGTTAGGAAGTACTAAAAATCGTAGCACAAAGAGCAAAACCACTCGAAATTAAAACCATCACAGGTATTTAACGCATCAGAAATAGAGATTGCACACAACGTACTCGAGGTATATTAGCTCGTCACGAACTTTTGCCAACCAACAGACACAGCGAAATTGGTACTGAAAATTCGTCATCCGCTGAAATATCTTAATGTTTCAAATTTCTCATCGGCATACCAGGCAATGAAAAAGTTTATATTGCCGCCCGTTCGGCTGTATATTGTCCTGTATCATGGAACCCTCATCCCCCTTTCTGTTTATCATATTTTCTTAAACGTATTCGTGGCTCATACCATCACTGGAATTCCTAAAACACATTTCTAAACAACATAAAGACAAACCTTGATCCTTGGTGGTCACTTGAAAGAGTCTCACATGATGGATAGGACACACCGAAATTAAACCCATAACTACATATATACCAAATCCGATTCACCTACATGTTGTTACCACACTGCAGATAAAATTATTGCAGACAACTTCGACGAGTATGTTAGATGGAAAAAGAAATCCATGAAGGAAAAGGACCTCCTCTTGGGCAGGAAATATTAAAAAATGAACCGGAATTAAGAAAACCGTAGAAATCTGACTAGGCTATATGATTAAACAATGCACGAATCGAGGGGGCGTGAAATATATATATATATATATATATGTATATGTACACCGTCAAACGTATCTGTCTGTTGACAGGTTTTTAACTTCTTCCCTAAACGATCATCATTTGACCTTCCATTTCCATCTTTACAAGACTTCTTAATGTTTAGAAATTCTTTGATTCCATCCGTATATCGTGTAGGCGTTCTTCCTTGTTTTCGCCGACCTTCGACCATACCCTCCAAAATTAACTTTCCCGAACTATTTTGACGTATAATATGACCGAAGTAAGTTACTATTCGCTGCCTTACTACATCTCGCAGTCGTATTTTTGGACAGATTTCCTTTAACACCGACAGGTTTGTTCTCTTTTCGGTCCAGGGAATCCGCAGCATCCTTCTCCAACAGAACATTTCAAAATCATCTATTCCCCGGACATCCATTTTTTTTTAAAGTCCAACATTCCGATGCATACAGAAAAACCGAAAAGACTAAGAGTCCATGAGGCGAATTTTTGTATTCTTCGTTATGTCGTGGCTCTTCCATACTCTTGTCAGTTGAGCCAATGCATTTTTTGCAGTTCCTATTCTTCTTTTAATTTCATCGGTCGATCCTCCATCTTTGGTAATTACTGAACCTAAGTATTCAACTACCTGGAAGCCATGCCATTGCTGGATGTTATCAGAGTTGTTTCGATTAATAATCATTATTTTAGTTTTGTCTTTAGTTATTGTTAAGCCTGTAGCTTTGCTTATGGTTTCCAACTTCCGGAGTAAAACCTGTAGATTCTCTTCTATTGAGGCAAATATGGCAGTATCGTCAGCGTATCTTAAGTTGTTAATGCATGTTCCTCCTATTTTAACTCCATCTTTCCATCCATTCATGGTCTCTTTGATTATCCATTCATTGTATATGTTAAATAAAATAGGACTTAGTATGCATCCCTGACGTACTCCTTTTTCAGGCTGAAATTTCTCAGATAGCTTGTTATTTATTTTCACTTTTCCGCTTGTATTTTTATATAGTGATTTAATTAATTCTATCAAATGTTGTGGTACGCCAGCTTCCTCTAAAACTTGCCATAATTTTACCCATCTTACACAATCGAACGCCTTTGCGTAACCCATAAAGCATATGTAAATTGTAATATTGAATTCCCGACATTTTTCAATTATCTGTCGCATATTTAGAATTTGATCCCTTGTGCTTTTTCCTGGCATAAACCCTGCTTGTTGCCATGATATTTATGGTAGTACATAATGTTTCAGTCTCTCAAGGATAATATTCAAAATTACTTTACTAGCATGTGGCATCAATGCTACAGTTCTGTAATTCTGACATATGTCTCGAGGACCTTTTTTATGAATCGGGACATAAATTGACGTTGTCCAGTCTCTTGGCCATATGCCTGTAATCCATATTTTTTTGCATATGACATGTAAAATTTCTACCATTGAGTTCCCTAAGTATTTGAACATTTCTGTTACAATTCGATCCTCTCCTCCTGCCTTATATGCCGTCAGTTTCTGTAACGCATTTCGCGTCTCATCCTTTAGTATCATGGGTTCAATTTCCATTATTTTACTGAAAATTTCCTTTGCTTCTTTTTCTTCTCCGTGTACTTTCATCAGTTCCTCGCAATATTGACGCCACCTAGATCTTATTTTGTCTTCTTCACATAGTGTTTCTCCGCTTTCACTTTTTATTCCTAAGTATTGTGGGGTGAAACGTCTCGTTATTATTTTAATTTTTTTAAACATATCTTTAACTTCATTTGTGTTTTTATTTTGCTCAATATCCTTACATATGTTATTCAGGAATTTATTTTTATCATTTCTGCATTGTTGCTTTACTTGTTTATTAATATCACGGTATTTCTGGGCCATTTCTTCACAATTAACTCCTTTATTTTTAATATATTTGCGCCATCTTTATCGTTGCCCATGTTTCCTCTGTAATCCATGGTTTCCTTCTACTGTGAGATACCATATTAACATTTTCGGTAGCTTCGTTTGCTCTTTCTAATGCACACTTTGTGTGTTCCCAAATGCTATTTGCATCATCATATTGACGTGTTAATCCTATTATTCTTTGTAGCTCTCGCATAGCTAGGTTTTGATAACAATTATTATTTCGTAAATGCCATCTGTTAGGTACATTTTTTTGGGCTTTACAATTTTGTAGCTTGATTTTTAATTTTATTGCGAGCAGCTGGTGATCACTATCTCATTCTTTCCCTGGGTACGTTTTTGCATTTCGAATTGACGATCTCCATCTCGAGTTGATTAATATGTAATCAATCTGATTCCGAAACCGAACGCCACGTATAAAAACGTCTCGAGTGATGCTTAAAACTGGAGTTACATATGAACATTCTTGTACTAGCGCAGAAGTTAATTAATTTTTCACCTCTTTCATTCCTAGTGCCTAGGCCATACTTGCCTATAACATTCCGTAACTCCAAATCATGGTCGATTTCCCCAATTTTTGAATTAAAGTCTCCAAGAACCACCGTCATTTCCCTTGATGGTATCTTTCCCATCGTTTCTTCCAGAGCAGCATAAAAGTTATCTACAGTTTCTTGTTCCGCTTCGTTAGTTAGAGCATAGACTTGAATAATGTTTAAGTTTACGGGATTTGCTTTCACTTTAACTGCTATTATCCTGTCGTTTACTGCTTCATACGCAATCACTTTGTTACGATCCCTATTGTGTATTACGATTGCTACTCCACTTTTGTGACGGGTTTCATGTCCAGAATAGTAGACTGCATTGTTATTGTTACTGACAAAGTATCCTTTGCCTTTCCAATGCGTTTCCGATATTCCAACAATATTAAATTCCGAAGTTTCATATTCAACTATAGCCAGTTTTCCAGTTTCATTTAAACCACGAACATTCCATGTTCCGATCTTTACATACTTCCATATATTCATTCCAGTCGCAGAGTTTCCACGCGATGCCTGGTTTCTTACATCATCGTGGCTAGTCACTAATTTAACAGTATCAGGCCCGGACCCCAGATAGCGCCGATTGCTAGTCGGACCGCATGGCATACTATCATTGTATAATTTGAGTTCCATAGTTGTTCATAGAAAAGGTACGCTGGTGGTTTTCTGTTGCCTTCCAGCGGATTTTCTGTTAGAGTTTACTCTCTTAGCCTTTGGGTAAAAACCCTAACCACAAGGCAGTGGCTTTGTTTTCTGTCAGGGTTATCTCCCTTAGCCCTTGAGTAAAGAACCAAACCGCAAGGTAGCGGGTTGTTACTGAGGAGGTAACGATTTAGGTTTTTGCGGCGACCTAAACCCGTCGAGGGAGAGACAGTCATAGGATTTTTGCAGACTTTTGTGGACAGGTCCTCAAGCTGTCCATCTGCATCCTCGTGTCTCCTTGCCCTGTCACTACTGGAATCGTCTGCCAGAGACTTTCCACCAGTAGCCGCTCTTGGTCCGCGACTACTTATTTGACTAATGTCTTATTCGCAGCTAACCTACATATCTGCAGGCCGTTCCAGTATCCGCCACCTGTGGACGCGCCCCATACCGGTTAGAGCTCCGGTCCTCAGAAGGTACAAAGTACCCCTGGGGGGGTTATGTATATATATATATATATATATATATATATATATATATATATATATATATATATATATATATATATATACTAGCGGCCCGGTACGTGCTTCGCTACGTATAAAGTGAAATAATAAAAAAATTTATTTGGAACATCAATTAATAGTTTATTAATTGCTAGCTATTTCAAAACTTAATCCAAAACATTTGGATAAACAATATTTGTTGTTTTTCCATTCTGAGCACGAATAAACAAACGGCTGGGGGTACCGACTCTGGAACAGGCAACATAAAGTTGGCCATGTGAAAAACATGATTCCTCCAAATTCACACCACAAACGTGAAGTGTTTGCCCTTGGACCTTATTGATGGACATCGCAAATGATAAACGCACAGGATATTGTAATCGTTTGAACTCAAATGGCATATCAGTTGGAATCATGATACGCGTTATCAAACAAACTTCTCCTTTTGATTTAGCAGTTAAGATCGTAGATTCAATCAAATTACTGCCATTCTGGTGCCATTACACAGTTTTGGTGGATTAATATTTCGCAATAATATAATCAAAGAGCCAATTTTCATCGGTTCCAATGAATTTAAAAATTCAATTTGATAATTCATTGCCTCATCTTGATTCATAACACTGTCAATTGATTTATATGTCGTGACTACACCTGACAGTTTCGCTTGAATTTGAAAATTAATGGCATTGATATGAATGTTCTTCGGTGCTAAAATGGCGCGTTCTCTCAACCAATCATGATTTCTGTAATTCTGAAGAATATTCGGAAAAAAACACATTCAATCAATTCATCTATCGATTGCGCAATTGTACAAAAATTGTTCGGTACAGCGATCAAGCCGTTGCTACTGTCGATTTGTATTTTGCCATCACCAATTTCGAACAATTGTTTCGAAAACTCACGGGCAGCTGGATCATTTTGTAGGTGAATACGCATATTAATGTTCAGTGTCAATTTTTGTACATATCTCCAAAGAACTGATGACGTCAAACAGGCATTTATTTCATCAGCAGTAGTTGATCGAGGAATGACAGGCGATGTTTGACGAAAATCCCCTGACAGTAATATCAAAGCACCACCAAAAAGCTGTTGATTACCACGTAAATCTTGCATTGTTCGATTAAATGCTTCTAGTAATTTTTTATTCGCCACTGTACACTCATCCCATAAAATAATTGACGTTAATCGCAGAACTTTTGCCATAGCAGAATTTCTCGAAATATTGCAAGTTGGAGTTTCAATCACCTGTACATTCAATGACAATTTTAATGCAGAGTGGCGGTCCGACCACCTTCTAATAATGTAGCAGCAATTCCCGAAGATGCAAGTGTCAATGCAATTTTCTGTTCCGATCGAATAGTCGCTAAAATCAATGATATAACGAACGTTTTGCCTGTACCAACAGGTGCATCCAAGAAATATAATCCACCTGCATTATTTGAAACGGCTTGTATGATTGTGTCATACACATGTTTTTGCTCAATATTCAATTTGGTTATAAACGCAAATCATTAGAATTGAATTCCTGCTCACGTTGCAATTCACGATCAAACAAATCATGCATCTCACGATTTGGTGCGGTCATACCCAATTGTACTAACGCTTTATTTGCAATCGTTAGACACATATCTTCAATTTTATCAAAGCTTCGTTGTACATTTCCAAGGTAATTAACAAATCAGGATTTCTTGCATGATGACGCATACGAATTAAAATATCTTCTGCCATATAATGTTTATATTTGTTCCATAGTTCAAGTGGATTTGATGGCATACATGTTGATAATATAATGGCAAATAGCATTCGTATTTGTTGTGGATGAGCTGAAGTAGATGCATCATGAAGTGTTAAATCCCAATGTGCATCATACTCCAACAAATGCAAGAGTTGACATGCTTCACGATATGTTTGACACAAATGACCGTTGACTGTTCTCAATTCGTGAAATGATTTTGGGCCATTGACGTTAACTAATAACAATCGCAAATAAAAACACTCAGCATTGTTTGGATGTACTGTATATATTCTCCCAATTGCATCTGTTTGGAAAATGCCTAGATGCCCATCGACTGCTGTTCCTTGTTTACGTCTTTGAAATTTTTTCAAAGACACATTCCATGTGTAATACTGAGACACTTCAGAATATAACAAATTTATCGCAAATGTATCATTTCTCTTAATTTGAAAAAAGCGGTCAACGTAGTCGCTGGTGGTTGTGCTGCTCTTTCCAATACATTTGCTTCATTAAAATAAACACGTTGACCATTCTCAAGATGCACAGCCAAGTGAACAACCGAAAGATGTCTTTTGTGCATTGGAAACGACATAATCCTCCAGACAGCATCAACCGTATACTACACCATTTATTGAATTCATTTGTTACAAAAAATGTGATAAATGAAGAACCGCTAGACCGATTTTGTGCAAACTTCACATAAACAATCTACTAAATAGTCCAAACAAAGCCTAAACATTTGGTTTAGATAGGTGAGCCCGTTCTTGAGTTATAAAATTACAACCAAAAGTGGCATTGATTTATATATATATATAATATCTATGGTATGTTTCCTTATCCTATTTTATGCTCTCTCTCTCTATATATATATATATATATGTGTGTGTGTGCGCATATACATGGGTCTTTACGTACTTGTCAGATGTGTGGATATACGCATACATGATTTTCATATGTATTAAACATCACGATAGTATACAAATTTCAATTATTTTTTTATTCGAATAGTGTGTGAATGACAATTCATCTTTTTATTTATAATTGATTTCACATAAAAATATTTTTAAGAATCTAATAAACACATGATCATCCTTCTTTCAGACGTGTATATATATATATATATATATATTGCAAATTTTCCGTAAGTTTTTTTTTGGTTTCTATTTTTACTTACATTTCTATCAGTATAACATAAAATGTTTAAAATCGTGAATAATTTTTATTTTGCTTGTATAAGGTATTTAAATTATTACCTTAATAACCCGGTGATAGATACAAACATATAAAATAAAGTTGCGTGTTATACATTTATCTTATGCATATAAATGAGGTTTCTTGTATTTACATATTTAAATATATATATCATACATCTCAGTAATAATAAATTCGTATAAAATTTTTTACATACACGTAATGTATTGATTAATTTAAAATAACCTATATGGAAATAACGTTTTGGAAATTTGGGCCTGACTCCGAACAGACCGATTGTTATTTGAACGAATATTGCAAGCTTACAAATTTGCTCTTTACTGCAAATACGCTGGTAACTGTAATTAAAATATTAAATCTAGAGCACCGTTTCAATTTACGGTATCGTATGTTCCAGAAATATTTTATAATCTATTAAAAAATTATTATCCGAAAAAAATTCAATCAAAAAATTCCCATATTCATTTTTAAGTATATAATGTTTTCTAATAATTACTATTTGTATCCAGCGTACAAAATTGAATGAAAAAATAAATTAAAGTTGACACAATGCATTATTGTGGTAATAACTAATAAACGAATGGTAATATAAGCTATTTTTTTCTATGCACTGCGTACGTCTTTAACCCTTTGATGAGCATTGCCGTTTCAGAGTTTCAGAACGTCAGATTGTTTTTGTGCCATTGGGAACAGTGACGTTTCTGAACGTCATTTACTTTAACATCAAAAAGCACCGCCGTTTTGAAACATTTTACTTCTATCGGGTGTGTGATATTATCTAGTGGTCATTCTTCGCAATTTTTGCGCATTCAAATTATTTTATCACCACATGGTCAATTGTTTGGTGCTTTATTCTCAGTAGTATTTTATCCTGTGTTGTGAACTGATGTTTGTTTGTTTGTTTTCATTTGCATTTTCTGTGTTGAATTAGTTGTGATGTCGAAAATACTATCAAATAGTGAAATACATGAAATAATCTCGCAAGTTTACTCAGATTATTAAGACAGCGATGAAAGTGATTCAGATGAAGTAAGTGATGTTGAATTATTAAATGTAGCGATTCCAAATAGGAATCCAATAAAATTGTCTTGGACAGAAAGAGAAAATTTCAAACCTGTATTATATCCATTCAATAATAATAATTCTGGATACAAGATAATGCTAATTTATGTGATGAACCGACAGACGCAGACTGTTTCAAGTTATTTTTTGATACTGATTTAGTGCAGCATATAGTTGAGGAAACTAACTGTTATTTCACATACGTTACCAATAACTCTGTAGTGTCTGAACACTCAAAACTAAAAATGTGGACTCCTACTTTTGTATCTGAAATGTATATATTTTTAGCATGTGTGATGCTGATGTCTGTAATAAAAAAAATCGTATCAAGGAATATTGGTCAATGGATCCTTTGATCTCAACACCATTTTTTGCGAAGCTCTTTTCACAAAATAGGTTCAAACTCTTGCTGAGATTATTGCATTTCTGTAATAATAATCAGTTGGTTGGTGATAATAATAGGCAGTTCAAATTGGATGTAATAATTCAGTCAGTAAGACAAAAAATGAAAAAAGTTTTTTATCCATTCAGAAATTTATGTATAGATGAAAGTATTATTGTTTGGAAAGGTAGATTATCATTCAAACAAGATCTCCCGAATAAACGTCACAGATTTGGGGTAAAGTTGTTTATACTATGCGATTGTGAAACAGGATACATAATAGATTTTATAGTTTATACGGGGAAGTCAAATTATCAACCTGACCAAATAAATAGTGATTTGAGAATCTCCGGAAATATAGTTTTACAGCTTATGCAGCCATTCATGAATAATGGGCATGTACTTTACACTGATAATTGGTATAGCAGTCCAAAATTATTCCAAATCCTTCATGATAAAAAGACAGGAGCTTGTGGAACTGTAAATCCTAATCGGAAAGAAATGCCAAAGTTTGATAAAGTTCCTAAAGGAAACTGTTCAACAAAAAATACTGATGTTTTGTTAACAGAGAAGTGGCATGATAAGAAAGATGTACACATGTTGTCATCAATACACTCGCATAAAATGAAAATGGCTAAAACTTCAAAACCAAATGGGGAAGATATTATGAAACCTGAGAGTGTCATGATTATAATGAAAATATGGGGACCATAGTCAAAAATGATATGCTCATTTCTTATTCTGACTGTGTTAGAAAAACTGTCAAATTGTATAAAAAAAACGTTTTTTCACATAATGGATATGTGTATATTGAATGCATTTGCCATGTACCAAATTAAAACAGGTAAAAAACCCAAGTTCCTAGATTTCAAACTGAATTTACTGCAATAAATTATACAAGAATTTTCGACTGAAAGGAAAATGGCTAACTCAGGCAGAAAATCACTTTCTTCATCACATAATCCTTTTCGACTAACAGGTCGGAATTTTATGTCACCAATTCCACCTACTGAGAAACAAACAAGACCACAAAGGAGGTGTTATGTATGCAGTAACACAACCAAAGGCATACAAAAAATATGAGATACAACTTGGATGTGTCCAGTGTGTGATATGGGTTTATGCGCACACCCATGTTTTGAACAATACAACACACAAACAAATTTATAGATGCTATCTATTCATACATATTAAGTATAATTCTAATAAATATTATTATTTTAATTAGTGGGAAATATTTTTGAATCATTTTTGATATTTCTTTAAGTATTTATTATTTGTAATTAACAACATAAATTAAACAATGGAAATAAAAATTTATATGATAAAAAACATTTAAAATATTCTTTTAAAGAGTTTATAAAAAAAAATTTGCTCCCAAGAGTCCAAATTATGAAATGAAATAATGCTCATCAAAGGGTTAAATAAGTAAACGAAGTTATTCTACTATGACTTTAAATTTAATTAAATTGTTAATAAAAGTAATATACTTATTTTAATATATATATATAGCGTTATATATATGTAAAATATTTCGTCGGTATTACAAAGGAATAAAAATAATCGTTCACACATATATATATAGTGATTCATGAAACTGAAGAAAATTCACAGTGAAGTACAAACAAAAAAGAAGCCCTTTGTTCTCCGAGGCAACATTCAAATTAATTAATGAGAGGAATCAAATAAAAAATGGGAAAACTAATAACATAACAGATTCAAATGATTATGAGGATCTTAATAAACTAATCAATAAAGAAATACAAAGTGATAGGAACAATTACATAACAGGAATTTGTGAAGAAATGGAACAACACTCACAAAAAAATGAACCTTATGATCTATATAAGAAAATTAAATGGTTAAGTAATACTTTCAAAACAAGAACGTTGACAATAAAAGACCAAAATGGAACGAAATTAACTGTAAAGTCAGAAATAACAGAAAGATGGCGCCAGTATTGTCAAAACCTTATGTACAACAATGAAATATCAGTGTTAATGCAGGACGTTGAGCTTGAACCGCCAATTATGAAAGCTGAAATAGAAGTCGCATTAAACAAACTAAAAGATCGAAAGGCAGTAGGAGTAGATGGTAGAGCTGAAGAAATGCTGAAAGCAACGGAAGAATCAGGAATAAAGGTATTGCATATGATTTGTCAAAAAAATATGGGTAACTGGCAGCTGCCCAGAAGAGTGGACAAAATTAGTATACATACCGCTACGCAAAAAGGGCCCTACAGAAGATTGTGGAAACTACTGCACAATATCATTCATTATTCATACCAGTAAAATACTACTATATGTATTACAAAACCGGCTTAAATACTATCTCCTACCACAAATTTCAGAAGAACAAGGTGAGTTTGTACCAGGTAGAGGCACACGTACAGCTATTAAATATAAGAAAACTAATAGAAAAATGCAACGAATATAACATTCCGGGACTGCTTTGTTTTTTAGATAACCAGAAAGCTTTTGACAACATCAAGTGGACGAAAATGTTGCAAATATTACTAGAAATGGGAACACCCAATTCAATAATTGTACTTAAATAATAAAGGTTTTAGTAAACTGAAGAACGAAAAATTGAAAGTTTTCAGGAAGAAAGGGAGAGTACAACAATATTTCACCGATTCTATTCAACATCTACAGGGAACGGATTGTAAGAAAAACGATGGAATGATAACAAGCTAAGAACATAATAATTTTTTTTTAATACGAAGGAGTCTAGAAAACTTATTTATGTTTTTGCGCTTTACAATTTAAACATTTTCAAAATTAAATTTTTTTATGAGAATCTGTTTGATTTCAAATACTCCTGAGAATTGAAATCAAAATGTCTCATTTTCAAAAGGACCTGCAGGATAAACGTCTCAAAATGATTTATTCATGACGAAATTTTTATGGAAAGTGAATAAAATTGAATACTCAATGAGTGATATGTGAATATATAGTTGTATTACAAACGTGCACACACATATACATATATAATATATAAAAAGTGTGTACATATAATTCATTTGTAACCCCTTCAAATTTCACCTTCCGACACCTGCACCTCGCTAGTGTAATCTAAAGTAAGTTTAGAATTTGCAGGCTTTTATTTTAACACATCTAACGCCTGCAAATAACCTGTTCTGACATCTGCACTTCTTCCAAAGTAATATTAAAAAAAATGTATACTTAATATTATTCTAATTTAACACCTGCAAACTTCAACTTCTGACACCTGCACATCACTAAAGTAATCCCAAGTAAGTTTATCATTTGCAGGTTTTTATTTTAACACATATAACGCCTGCATATAACCCATTCCGACACCTGCATATCTTCGAAAGTAATATCGAGTATTCTCAAAATTTGCAGGCATTTAAAAATGAATATTTTCAACATTTAAAGGTTGAACAGATTTTGTCCATTATAGTATAATGCCGAGAAGTGTATGTTACCCGTCAACATTTTAATGACCTCTGACTATACATAAGCAGCATAATTCCGACTATAAGATTACCATATGTAATCGATTGTCGCATCATAAACGATTGGACGACAAAAAGTCGCTTTGCTATCAATGTTAATATACCATAACGATTTAAATCGCTACGATTAATTGTTTCCTTGTGAAAAATCATCATAAAAACAGTAGAAAAATAGGAACAAAAAGAAAAATTACTCATTAGCATAAATACAAAGACAATAAAATCGCTCGGGTTCGCCAATGCAGAACGAAACAATTAAATCACTCTAATAAAATCGCTCCATTAGCAGTAAAATCGCTTCGTTAGCATAATCGCCCATATTTAGCAGTAAAATCGCTCTGTATTTTGAATAAACTCACCGCCCTTTAATGAATTCTTTAATGTATATATGTATGCATACACATATAACATATTTGTATATATATAAATGTTGAATTTATTTGAGAGTCTTGTTCATTGTTTCTTTTTTTTCTGCTGTTTTTTAGGATGATTTTCTGCAAGGAAACAATTAATTCGTAGCGATTTAAATTGTTATGGTATATTAACATTGATAGCAAAGCGACTTTTTGTCGTCCAATCGTTTATGATGCGACAATCGATTACATATGGTAATCTTATAGTCGGAATTATGCTGCTTATGTATAGTCAGAGGTCATTAAAATGTTGACGGGTAACATACACTTCTCGGCATTATATTATAATGGACAAAATCTGTTCAACCTTTAAATGTTGAAAATATTCATTTTTAAATGCCTGCAAATTTTGAGAATACTCGATATTACTTTCGAAGATATGCAGGTGTCGGAATGGGTTATATGCAGGCGTTATATGTGTTAAAATAAAAACCTGCAAATGATAAACTTACTTGGGATTACTTTAGTGATGTGCAGGTGTCAGAAGTTGAAGTTTGCAGGTGTTAAATTAGAATAATATTAAGTATACATTTTTTTTAATATTACTTTGGAAGAAGTGCAGATGTCAGAACAGGTTATTTGCAGGCGTTAGATGTGTTAAAATAAAAGCCTGCAAATTCTAAACTTACTTTAGATTACACTAGCGAGGTGCAGGTGTCGGAAGGTGAAATTTGAAGGGGTTACAAATGAATTATATGTACACACTTTTTATATATTATATATGTATATGTGTGTGCATGTTTGTAATACAACTATATATTCACATATCACTCATTGAGTATTCAATTTTATTCACTTTCCATAAAAATTTCGTCATGAATAAATCATTTTGAGACGTTTATCCTGCAGGTCCTTTTGAAAATGAGACATTTTGATTTCAATTCTCAGGAGTATTTGAAATCAAACAGATTCTCATAAAAAAATTTAATTTTGAAAATGTTTAAATTGTAAAGCGCAAAAACATAAATAAGTTTTCTAGACTCCTTCGTATTAAAAAAAAATTATTATGTTCTTAGTTCATTACTGGTCACTTTTAGTAGAACTTCTTTTATACATAATAATATTTCACAGTCATAATCACTGTATATATATATATAATATATATATATATATTACGACGCCCCTATTAGGCTTATCGCGTACTGACTTCATTGTTTTGTGAACCTCACATAAATTGTTTACTATGATGCGCCAATGTATACATATACGTACAGGAATGTAAATAAACGTATTAGTAATAACAATAATATTTAATTATTTTTTATTTTTTTTTACATACATTTCCCATACACATAAGATAAAAATATATATATACATACATATATATATCTATATAAAAATATAGATATAAGCTGTTTTTAATGATTAACGAATTTTTGTTACATTAATTAATTATAATGTTATAATAAACTACCCTGGCGCGTGACTTCGTCGTCTGGTTCTCTCTATCATCGTTCTCCTTCCAGGCCAATTCTTGTCACTTCTTTCAAAATTCAAACACGACTTCTTTCATAATCTTCACATTTTCAACATTTTCGACTGACTTCTTTCTAAATTCATTTCTTCCGAAACCAAAACTCTTTTTCCTCCCATCTTTTAGAAACTCCCCCACTCTACCAACTGTTACGATGTCAACCGATTTCACACGACCCCGAGACCATAGAGGCGCGCGTTGTTACTTTATTATTATTATTGCATGAATGCAACTGACGTGTAACAAACCAGGTTTTTTACAATAATAATAGTAATAAAAATAATACGCGTTACTTTTAATTAAATAAAAATAATCATTAAATTATTTACTTTATTTGCTTCGGCGTGACATATGACGACCGTCGTAATATATATATATATATATATATATATATATATATATATATATATATATATATATATATATATATATATATATATATATATATATATACTATCTTCTCATTTTGTTATCCGATCCAGATATTGTTATTTGGTGCAAGTTACAAGACGTAACCAGCTTGTATTACATGACCAAAGAAGCCTAGCATGTGTCTTTCAATGGATCTAATTGCTCAGTGGGTTCGATTTTCAATTCTTTTAAATCTGAATCATTTGTTCTATGCGCCATCCATGGGATCCTTAAAATTTTTCTGTATCACTTCATTTCAAAAGCTTCCAGCGTCTTCCTCATCGATTTTTTAATCGTCCAGGTTTCTAAACCATATGTTGCTATGGAGAAAATTAACACTTCAAGGAGTAACAGTTTTGTTGTTTTAGAGGTCTTATGATTTTTCCATATACAATTGAGTTTACCAATCCCGACATTTGCAAGAGCTAACCGTCTCCTTATTTCTTCTTCTGAACCACCATTTTCAGATATGCACGCTCCCAAATAAATTAATTTATCTTTAATTTCAATATCTCGCAGCAGAGTCAGTGTTTGTTGTATTCTGTTTTCTTTGTCAATGATAAGCATTGAACATTTATATTTATTCAGTATTAAGCCTGCCTGTTTACTGACCACATCTATTCTTAGTAGTAATTCAAACATTTCTTGCATTGTGCTGGCCAGTAATACAGTGTCGTCTGTAAATCTAATATTTGTAATTTTTTTCTCTCCGATAGATATGCCCCCTTGCTATCCTTCCATCGTTTTTCTTACAATCCGTTACCTGTAAATGTTGAATAGAATCGGTGAAATATTGTTGTACTCTCCCTTTCTTGCTGAAACCTCTTTCAATATTTCGTTTTTCAGTTTACTAAAACCTTTATTATTTAAGTACAATTATTGAATTAAATAAATTAGATGCTTCGGTGTTCCCATTTCTAGTAATATTTGCCACATTTTCGTCCACTTGACGTTGTCAAAAGCTTTCTGGTTATCTAAAAAAACGAAGCAGTCCCGAAATGTTATATTCGTTGCATTTTTCTATTATTTGTCTTATTTAATAGCTGTTCACGTGTGCCTCTACCTGGTATAAACTAAGCTTGTTATTCCGAAATTTGTAGTAGGAGATAGTATTTAAGCCGGTTTTGTAATACATATAGTAGTATTTTACTGGCATGAATAATCAATGATAGTGTGCAGTAGTTTCCACAATCTCTGTAGAGCCCTTTTTGTGTAGTGGTACGTATACTAATTTTGTCCACTCTTCTGGGCAGCTGCCAGTTACCCATATTTTTTGACAAAGATATGCAATACCTTTATTCCTGATTCTTCCGTTGCTTTCAGCATTTCTTCAGCTCTACCGTCTACTCCTACCGCCTTTCAATCTTTTAGTTTGTTTAATGCGACTTCTATTTCAGCTTTCATAGTTGGCGGTTCAAGTTCAAAGTCCTCCATAACACTGATATTTCATTGTCATACATAAGATTTTGACAATATGGGAGCCATCTTTCAGCTATTTCTGACTTTACAGTTAATTTCGTTCCATTTTGATCTTTTATTGTCAACGTTCTTGTTTTGAAAGTATTACTTAACCATTTAATTTTCTTATATAGATCATAAGGTTCATTTCTTTGTGAGTGTTGTTCTATTTTTTCACAAATTACTATTATGTAATTGTTCCGATCACTTTGTATTTCTTTATTGATTCGTTTATTAAGATCCTCATAATCATTTAAATCTGTTATGTTATTAGTTTTCCCATTTTTTATTTGATTCCTCTCATTAATTAGTTTGAATGTTGCCTCGGAGATCCACGGCTTCTTTTTTGTTTGTACTTCACTGTGGATTTTCTTCACAGTTTCATGAATCACTGATATTCTCTCCATAATTCATCGGCCATTATATTATTATTTTCGTACATGCGAAGAGTTTCGTTTAGTTTAGCCTTTAATTGCCGGCTGTTTTTTATTTTTGTTGAAGCCTGAGACATACTTCAATTACTAAAGCCTTGTGGTCACTGCCACAATCTAATCCTGGGTATGTCTTCACATATTTTATCGAAGATCTCCACCTTGTTCGCATAAGTACATAATCTATTTGGTTTCTGGTTTGTCTATTTGGTGAAATCCATGTGTAAAGTCGTCGCTTGTGATGGTTGAAATTTGAATTCATTACAAATAGGTTGTTTTCTGAACAAAAATAGATTAGCATTTCCCCCTTTTGTTCCTATCTTCTAAGCTATATTTTCCAACAGTAGATCTTAGGTGATTATCGTTTTTGGTGGTTCCTATTTTTGCATTAATGTCACCTATTACTGGTAATATTTATCTGTTAGGAACTTTTTTCACCGCTCCCCTTTTATTTTCACTGATATAATACGATCACTTATTGTTTCATATCCTAGTAATCCTGATGATATCGCTGAATTTATTATTATCGCTACTCCGTTTACTGAATTCGTTTTCATTGCTTGAACATACTATCAAGTTACCGCTGGTTGATACAAAATGTCCACTCTGTTTCCAGTGCATCTCGGCTACGCCAACTATCGCTATTTCTTTAGTAATATTCTCTACTATACCAAGTTTGCTGTGATGGTTAAGTCCTCTTAAATTTCATGTTGCTATTTTTGTTATTATGATTTTACATTTATTCTTCAATTTTCATATAGAACACGGTTCTTAAATTCCTTATTGCCGGCCGCCCATTTCATACATACGGTCCCGGTACCGTAGCGCCGATCGCCAACCGGTTCGCTATCGCAAAACACTTACTACTACAACAAAATCGTATGTGATCACTTTATTTATTATTAGGAGCCATTTTCTCGATCAATAATCGTTATTTATACTGTAAATAGTCGTTTAAAAACGCCCGAAACAAATTGAGGCGTTTAAAATAGTAGTTTAAAAACGACCGAATAAAATTAAGTCGTTTAAAATAGTCGTTTAAAAACGGCCGAAAAATTGATTGTTACGCAAAAGTAATTACCGTAATATCGATAAAGCGTTTAATTCTTCTATCGCTCGACCTATATATACTATTCCTTAATGTTACTTGTATCGTATAAAAATTTTAAAAGATGACCGCATATAACTAGATCCATATTTTGATTTACTTCGTAATTGTAAAATACCGCGCAATTAGGACCTCAAAACCTTAGTAATTCGTACGGTGGCATTACCCCGAAAGAATCGTAATAATTTACATTTCCTATTTTTCTAAACATACCCAGTGAGTTCCCTGGGTATTTCGTCAATTCTACATTACTCAACGGTTTAATCGGGATGTGTTTTTTTTTACATACTCTTCGTAAAGTCCGTTACCTTCTTTACGTTTTTTATTGACGTATAGTCCTTCACCTTCCATCGCTTTATTACGAGGTATTCGTTCTTCTATTAACTTATCGTTTGCTTTCTTATTATTATACGTGTTTGTAGCGTTGGTTATTAACGACCCTACAGCAGCTGCAGCCGGTGCAGCGGCGAGCAAAGCCGGTAAGAAACCACCTACTTCTTAAGTTGTTTAACCGATAATTTTATAGGTAAATCTTTTTTAATCCTTTTAATTTGATATTCGGTTAGCGGTAAATACGATTCGTTCATTACGGAATCTTTATTTCTCGTTTTATTAAGTTTTAATGTCACGGGTTTATTGGTTTTCGCAATAAGTTTCCCTTGTTCCGTGCTTATGTTAACCGTATGTTTGATATAACCAGCACCGACAACTCTTTTGGCTTTCATAGAGTTTCTTAGAAGCCACGCATTAGCTTTTTCGGCTAAATTGTGAATCTTTAGCGAGTACACGTTTCAACGCTTCATTTTCCAGTTGTAAATCCGCTTTATGTCTGTCGTCCAAATTTTTAGACTTGGAATACGCTATATCGTGATACATGACCGCTTCGTCTAATTTATTTTTAGGTTTGACTTTTTTTTCTAATTTCAAATCAAGATTAGTGCCAGGACTGGCGTACTGATAACCACCCGGTAAATGAGCCTCGAAAGGTAATTTATCTATTATATCGTTAATCAGTCCGTTTTTTTACGGGGAGAATTTGCACGATTTTTTCTAGTCTTTTTTGTTTGTAATCTCTTTAAATTCTTCTAAAATGTTTATAATTTCGTTAATTATTAAAGAGTTATTATTATCGGCTTTTACTTCACCATATGATATACACAATCTGTCTAACAATTCGTCGATATTGTTCCAATATACGTATTCTTTGTAATCCTGCACCAGTTTTTTGGACTTTTTTAAAAATATTATGTTTAATTTAAATCGGCTTAATTATGACGTTAGATTTATGTCCTATACTACTTTTCAAGCGCGGATTATTCGGGTCATTTTTTTGTTTATACGAACTAGTTTTTAACAAAAGTTCTTCGTATACTTTCAAGTCTTTTTCGTTGTAATTTTTAGGTTTTTCCAATCTTAATAACTTCCATAATCCTCGCGAACCTTCGTACCAGTAGTCGGTATTTAGTAACTTTACATTATCGTTCTCTATAATTATCGGTGAATTACCCATATACATAGTCTCATCCTTGATATGTATACCAAAAGTGGAATCTGTCTTTACATTTTTCGACAAATAGTTTTTCATGTATTTGGAGACTACCGGACCTAATGTTTGTACAAATTCCTGCGGTATTTCGATAGAGGGTTCTATAGCTGACGCTGCTGTTGCGTATATTTTTGGTGTTTCAGGAGGTTCTATATTTTTTTCGAACGAACCAACAGCTAATGGAGCGATAGATTTATCTCGGGTTATTATGGATGGTAATGTATTGGGTAGTTGAGTATGTATCGCTCTTAGAGATTTAACAATGTTCTTGTACTCCTCATCGAGTTTTATTTGTTTCCTGATTTCTCCTGTACGGAGTTGTTCGTATTTCTCTTTTTAACTTTTTTCCAACAGTTACGTAATCGTCCATTTTAATAATTTATGTTTACACGGAGTCAATTTATACCAGTATTAGCTCGTATTCGATAATAGCGGTTATCAAAGTCGTTTTTATTACTCGTTATAAATGTTTACTATATTTTTTGTATTTATTCGAGATTCGATGATACTTTATTTTCGAGTTTTAAAAATCCCTCGTTGGAAAACATGGTTATACGGGCTTAAATAGTAGTTTTATACTTATGCTCTCATCTCTAAAATCGACAAACTTTTTATTTTAATCAACTATCTTAACGGATATGTAATTTATTTCATCCGTATTTACGCGGTAAAATGATAAATAATTAGGTCTTTCGATAATTTTTTCACCAACTTGAACATTTAGCGAAAATTCGTACAACGTATTATCGTTTAAATTTACGTCAGTTATATTACATTTTATTAAATTACATCTAATTTTAATGTTATTTATAGTAAAGATATCTATACGGTCGTTTGAATAATCTGTTTTTCCCGGTATGAGTTTATGTTTACTAAAACCAAGTACACGTCCTATCGAGTTCGCAGTTGTGAAATCTATAATCCATTCCGAATATAATTTTATTTTTAATTCGAATTTAACCTAATGACTATTTCCGCGTTCTTAAGTTCTTCGTTTTGTTGAATAAATTCTATTATATCGTTCAATTCGCACGTAACCGTAGGTATAGTAATGTTACGATGTTCGTTAGTTTTCGGTTCAATTACTACTAACTCGTTATTCTTACAATTTTCCGAAATATTTGGAATGCTATTGTACGTTACAAAACTTTTTAAAGCAACTTCGTACGGACGATCTAATTTGATCCCTTGCTGGTATTCACAACGTATATTAGATGTCGCGTGATTTAACGATATTTGAAAACTCATTTTAAATAAAATTAATTACCCAATCTCTATACATAATAGCTAGTTTTAACGCACAATGTACACTCGTATCTCTGGCTTGATCCGGTAAATATCCATGATTTTTATAAAAACAACGCTTACTGGTTATAGAGTAAACTACCCAATCTCTAGCCTTTGGACAACCTAATGGATCCAAAGGCTAGAGATTGGGTTCGCCAGTTCCTTTATTATAAATGTATTTTTAATACTTTTAAAACCTTGGAAATCGATGACGTACAAAAATTCCTTAGAAGGACTATTTCTAAATCTATCGTTAGCCATCGTATCGATACAAAGGTCTATGTGAGACTAAATTTTTTGACAACTACACCTACTTATATACTATTTCTTATATACGATTAATCTAAAATTCGTAATACGCGAGTGCTATTATTTATATACTTTCCCTAATGAATTACTCTGTTAATCAGAGGGTTGTCCATTATGAACACGTAATGAATCGTTACGTTCGATGGTGTGTTATCTCGCCACTTAAATACTACTTTAACATTAATCAGCGATTCTTTTATAACGTTCGGTTGATACGAGCAATCTATAGCAATAACCGGATACTTTGATACATACGTACTATAGTTGACTATAGGATTCATCTTCTATTCGTGTTTGTCATAATAAGAAGCTTTAAAGTTTTTAAGTATTTGATACAGATTAGCGCATTTATTTTCGCTATATTTCAAATTCAATCTTTCTCTCGGATAGTAAACGTTATTATTCAATAAAATTTGAACGTTTTCTAAATTTACTATTAGTACGTACTTGATTTTCGAATACGATACCGGAATATCTCAAGTAAATTCAGTCGCAGATGAAATCATTGTACTTTGGTATAGCCAACTTCTGTATAGTAGTTCGTAGTCCATATTATTTAAAATTTCTTTTCTAACTCGCGTTTCTTGCTCGATCGAAAACTTTATTTAAGGCATCCTACATGTTATGTCTCTTAATGTAATGGAATACTTGTCTTTATCGGTCATTGAAATATTCCCTAGTATGTCTACGTTTATCGTCGATCTATAGAACGTTAATTTTTGAGGAATACGATATAGAAAATTCTTGTAATCTTCAAAAAATCCCATTTTCGTACTCACGGGTATACATAATGAAAAATGTCCCTTTTCATTTAGAGTATTCGTCGAAGAATTTGTAATACGCCAACCGGTATTACTATACTTTAGATCATTTTCAATCAATACCAATCCTTTCATCGTGGTAGAAATACCCGGTTTTCTTATACTATCGACCTTGTTATCACCTAAATAATAATCTATACGATCGAACAAATGTAACATTCCGTTATTGATTACGTTCACTTTTTTGTCTACACCCGTTATTTCAACATCTTTTTCGTCTTTTAACGTTATTTTCCCAGTTATTACGATCAAACTTTTAAATGGTTGAGTTACGATCTCTTCGTTGTATATGTTTATAGAAAACTCCGTCCCCAACTCGTTTATGTTTTCCGTTATAGACGGTCTATAATCGAAATATTCCTCTCTATTATATCGCTCATATTATACTACAAATTCTATACAACTATAACCTGAAACAGATTTAAGTACTTGATTTTTTAAAAACTATACCTCTATTTATACTTAAAAAAAAAAAAATTGTATTTACTTATATCGTCATTCATTCGTTACCATTTTTGCTACAAAACATAAATACGGGGTATTCGTATTCTCAGTTATAACTATATATAAAATAATGTTTGTCTTCGAACCATATTTATTTTTTCTTATTTACTTCTTTCACTATTCGTGGTGGCATATAGATTCTTACAGGATCAATATACATTGATATAATCTAAATTTGCCTACAAATTTAATAAAATTATTCTATGAAATTGCTATTAAGCTAAAACCATCTAACTGGGGTTAATATAATAAACTATATATTTATTCCCTTAAGATAGATCTTTGCAACCTAATTATAAAATATCATAAAAAATTATATATATATATATATACTGCACACACACACATATATATGTATATACAAAATGTATATACGCTATATAATATAATATATATATACCACTATATAATATAATGTAATATATATATACACAAAATGTGTATACACTATATTATATATGTATATATATATATATATATATATATATATATATATATGTATATATATATACACTTAATTGTTATATATTTATTCTCTTAAAAGAGATCATTACAACCTAATTATAAAATATCATTAAAAAAGAATATATATATATATTAATTAATTAAATTATCCACTCGTTAACCGAGTATGGAGTACCATCAATTATTTATGAGTCCTGATTTTTGCAGCGCACACCTTTCCGCATGTATCGCAAGTAAAAGCGTCATTATTAATATTATCCACTCGAACCGTTCCAATCAATCCTTTACGTCGATTCCTTTTCCTTTCTACCGCAGCTTGAGCATTTTGATCCGCTTTCTGCAAACCATCTCGTATTGACTGTCTCCAGATGTTACGATCCATCGCTAGCTTTTCCCAACTCCTGCGATTAATTTCGCATTCCTTTAACATGCGATGCAAATAGTCTTTACATCGCCAACGAGGACGTCCAATGCGGCGTTTACCAACCAGAAGCTGACCATAAAGAAATTTTTTCGTAAGTCTTTCCTCGTTCATTCTGATTACATGTCCAGTCCATCTCAAACTATCATTATAAAGCAGCATCCGAATGGACTTGCATTTAGCCCGCGTTAAAATTTCGCGATTCGTCACTCGGTCCTGCCAACGAACACGTAGCAATTTGCGCAGCGCTCCCTGATGGAACGCTTCCAGCAACCGTATGTTCTTCGTATATGGAGGCCATGTTTCTGAGCCATAAAGTAGTGTCGGTAAAACAATGGACTTGTACATTATCAGTTTTGTTGAAAATAAGATATGTGTATTATTAAAGATCCTTCTATCAAGCTACTACAAATCTCGGTGTCCAAGCTGAACTTGTTGTTAAGCATACTACCAAGGTATTTAAAACTTTCCACCTGTTCTATTACACTATTGCCTAATTCCAACATGTGTACATTTTGCTGTTGTTTGTGGGAGCTACCTGCACAAGTAATTTGGTTTTTCCCTTATTTATAGCTAGGCCAAAACTGTTGTATACTGCATCAAGTATTTTGATAGTAGTTTGCATTTCCAGTATGGTGTGCGCAACCACAGCACAATCATCTGCGTACTGGAAATCGAATACTCCTACTCTGGAGCATTTAGAAGCTGCTTGAAATCGATGTACATTAAATAATCTGCCATCAAACCTACTGATCATTACTATCTTTTCAGGTCCCAGCTTTTTAACTTCGATCATATGTATGAAAGCCATATACACTGAAAACAGCACAGGGGCCAGCACACACCCTTGCTTGACTCCTGTACTTACTTTAAATTATTCAGAATTGCCATCTCGTAGCATCACCATGCTTGTATTTTTGTCATATAGAAGGGAAAGCAATCGAATAAATTTCAGCGGACAGCCAATTTTCTCCATGCATTTCATCAACAGCTGCCTATGCACCGAGTCAAAGGCTTTACTAACATCAATAAATGCAATGAGAAGATCCCGATTTTGTTCTAAGCACTTTTCTTGTAGCTGCCTAAGCGAGAATATTGAGTCGATGGTACCACGACCATTGCGAAATCCATTCTGTGTCTCTGGAAAGGTTCGTTCCAATATTGGTAAAATACGATTAAGCATAATCCTGGCAAATAATTTCCCCACAGTTGAAAGCAATGAAATTCCCCTGTAGTGGTTACAATCGCTCCTGTCGCCCTTATTCTTAAAAATGGGCACTATGGCAGCTATTTTGAAATCAGTTGGCATAGACTCTTGTTCCCACATAATGGAAAATAATTTATGAAGCGCGTTTAGCAGGTTGCTGCTTTCCAACTTTAGAATGTCCGGTAACACTCCATCTGGGCCGGCAGCTTTCCCATTTTTTATGTGCTTTAATGAAACTTTAACCTATTTTAAGGATATATCCTCGTCTAAAGCAGCGAGTTGCTGAGAATTCTGCACTTCGTTCAGCACTGAGTGATTTATACAAGTATCATTATTTAATAAATTCTCAAAGTGACATTTCCATTTTTGCGCTATTCTATGATGATTACTTATGATATTCCCATATTCATCCCTTAACAAAGCATTTCTATACGGTGTAGGTCCATATATTGCTCTGGCTGCTGAAAAGAACTCCCTATAACGGACGGAATCTGCATATGTTTGAATCTCTTGTGCCTTGTTTTGCCACCAATTGTTCTTCATCCAGCGTGTTTTCCTTTGAACTTCAGCCTTTATTTCAGAAAATTTTTGTTTCAGTCTTACGTTGCTTGTATCATTCTGCCATTGAGTGAAAGCTAGCCTTTTCCGCGTAATTAGGTCAGTAATTTCTTCATCATTTGCGACAAACCAGTCCTGATTTTTCTTTTTAGATGTCATTATCGCACGGGAACAACCGATATTGCTTCCTTCATTTCAGCCCAAACTTGACTGCTATTCGAGGCAGAATCAATCTCCAACGCACTGAAAACTTGGTCAATGAGATTCGTTACCTCTTTTCGCTTATTATCGTTTCTTAAGGCATCAGCATTATATCGAGCAGATTTGGGTTTTAAGTATTTTTTATGAATCTTCTGCTTCGTCAGCGAAATCACTGATCTTACAAGCATGTGGTCTGTTGAACATTCTGCGCCTCGCATAACTCTAATTATTCTTACCTCCCTTTTATATTCAGAACGCACAATTATGAAATCTATCATATGCCATTGCCTTGACCTTGGATGCATCCACGTGCCTTTATAGATGGGCTTAAGCTCAAATATCGTGTTTGTTATGACTAGACCAAGTCTTTCACAGAACTGGAGAAGACGGTTGCCGTTATCATTTACGTCTTTTAGACCGTGCTTACCAACAACATTTGGCCAAACATGCACATCATTCCCTACACGTGCATTGAAATCTCTCGTTCTTTATGCGGAACACTCTTAACAAGATTGTACAAGTCTGAGTAGAAAACCTCCTTATCGTTTTCTTCCGCATCCATTGTGGGCGCATATGCACTAATAACATGTAAGTTGTAGACATAACTTCATTCATCTTGATCCATGATTTTCTGGTGAGGATATGACATAATCCGCATAACAACGCTTCATCGCTATACCAACTCATGCAAGCGCTTGTCACCAAGAGCATTCCCGTGCCAAAACAACACGTAGTCGCCTGCAGGCTCATAAAGGTTTCCATCGCCAAGTAATCTGGTTTCACTTATAGCTGCAATATCAATGTCGTATCTGCGTAACTCCTTCGCTAAATGAGCGGTTCTTCTTTCTGGTACATTGTCGCTATCCATTAAAGTTCGTATGTTCCAAGTTCCAAATTTAAGTATTAAATCATTCCTGTTCCTCTTACCGCATGATTTGGGTTCCCGCCAGCCGCGGCACGCTGACCAGGATAGTTGGAGCAGCCGATGTTTGGGGCACCTTTTCTAGCCCTCCCCACATTCGCGGTGGACAGTGGGGATCCTGAAGAGGCCTGACCAGTCGCATATCCGACTGCCGAATTCAACTTCCGCTCCATTCCAGTTGAAAGCAACCATATAGGACATGCCGCCTGCCATGCAAGTTGCAGCTAGTAGCTTCCAGCCAACCAGGCCTGCTACCACTGCCACATACTTATCGCTTTAGGACTTCTTAAAAGGAGAGTGAGTTAGATAGGAAAAAGGAAAATGGGAGGAAAGAGAAAGGGAGAGAGAAGAAAAGACGGTACAGATGCGCATGTTGGAACATAGAAGCTGTTGCGCTGCAACTCCCATGTTGTCTATACAGCTGCAGCGCGCGATCCGGTGGCATGGTTAATCCAAGACAACCGGACACACTGCAGCTGGTGTATAACAAGCGAGGAAGTAAATGTAGTGGAAAGTAGAGGTAGGATAAATAAGGAGAGGGGGAGAAGGAGGAAGGAGTTTCCCACTTTATTCAGGGTGACACCCTAGCCTTTGGATAAAAATTCTGAGCACAAGGCAGCGGTTTGCTACTGAGGAGGTAGCAGTGTTTGGCTTTTACAGCGACCAAATCTCGCTGAGGATGAGACAGTCGTAGGATGTTGTGGACAATTCCTCAAGCTGCCCATCCACATCCTCTTGTCTCATTGCCCTGTCACTACTGGAATCGTCTACCAGAGACTTTCTACCAGTAGCCTCTGTTGGTCCATGACTGCTTATTTGACAATTGTCTTATTCGCAGCTAACCTACATATCTATAGGCCATTCCATTATCCGCCATCTGTGGACGCGCCCCGTTCTGGTTACAGCTCCGGCCTGGAAGGTACGAAGTACCCCCTGGCAGGGATATATATATATATATGATATTTTATATTTAGTTTGTAAGGATCTATCTGCATTAAAAGAATAAATTATGATAAAAAAGAATATATGTTACAAACAAATGAAGGGTACATACATGCTATACAGAAATCGGCCAAATTAAATTTCATACAATGAAAAAAAAAACATTCACTTCTGTAAAATTAACTACGAGAGATCTTTTGAACAGACTGAGAACAACTTGACTTTGAGATTGAACAATAGTTTTAATTATAAGGGAATGAAATGAGCGGCAGATCTGTGAAGCTAAAGGGAGAAACATCTTTGAACATTGCTGTTGTACACACTGTCATGCATAGTTGCGCCATGCTAATTACTTAATTGAAAACACTAAAGACCTTTCTATAAAATTGTAATTACTAAAACGATTGAACTATATAATGAAAGGTTCGTTATCTACTTATATAATCAAATATCAGAAAAGCTTTATTAGGATATTTTAATGAAATAAACATGAATTTAAAAAATCACGTTAAAATAACCAAAAATCGATCACTTCACATAAATCAACAAAGAACGAAAAATCACATGTTGCATCAGTAACATTATATGCAAGATGATTTCCAAAAGGCTGACTGAATCACTTGAAAATGTTAACTGCACAAGCCTAGGATTGTGTAACAATTAATGATTCTATATTATCAGGTGATGAAATGAATGACCAATCAGAGGAGCCGCATGATTTGATGATCCTTATCATTCACTCTGGCCACGCCCTTGTATATTTATGAAATTTCCATCCTGTAAATGACTCAAACGCATTCTATCGTATTATAGTTGAACTAGAAGTTTCTACTTTTCCCAAGAGATGCATTGTCATTCCAATGACTCCAAAAGCGATTACAAAGAATGACTGCGCATTCTATTGTTTTATGGTTGAACTAGAAGTTTCTTGTTTTCCCAAGAGATGCCTTGTTCAGTCCCCTTTCGAATTTATGAAATTTCCTTCATTCCTAGTGAAAAGAAAAACCATTATAAAAATGAAAACCGTCACAAAGAAAATAATCATTTTTTGAAATAAACTCTACTTCATCATTCCATGCATTTCACTCGAGCCGTCTCCTGAAAATTTACAAAATTTCTGTCATGCCCAGCAACATAAAAAAACGTTATGAAGAAAATAAACAATTATTTCTCGTTTCTCGTTCACTTTTACTAAAAAAAAATATACATATATCATAATCATCATAATCATTAGTTGCCGTCTCCATGTAAGAGGTAAGCGACTACTTACCCACATTTTTAAGACCTTGCGCGTGTGCTTGCCCGAAGGCACCAATCCAACTGTGAATGCGAATCAAAGCAATGGAATATCTTATAGTTTGGCGAATTTGCGTAACAGTTAAAAACACATTTTTCATTATTAATTTCAATGCTCGTGATAAATAATCCACATTACCATACCAATTTTTTAAAACTAGTAAATTGATTCTATAAAATCGTGATTATTAAACTAAAATGATCGATATAATATATGGTTCATTATCGGCTAATATGATAATAATAAATATCTGAGGAACATAATATTTTATAATTAGGTTAAAATGAAAAAATATTTCCTTAATGTCACGCATACTGAAAGTACTAAAAATTATATTACACAAAAATCGACTAACAATGAAAAACAACCGGTCGCTCCTGTAGCACCTGTGAGAAGAGTTCGAACAGGCTGAATAACATCTTAGGGAAGAAATCCCAGAGTTGCATCGGAATATGTAGTTGAATTGTAGAGGAACATTTGATTAATGAAGTTGGCTGTGAAATAAAAGGCTACAACTGAAATTTTCCAGGATCAATATACATCGATATAATCTAAATTTGCCTACAAATTTAATAAAATTATTCTATGAAATTGCTACTATTAAGCTAAAACCATCTAACTGGGGTTAATATAATAAACTATATATTTATTCTCTTGAGATAGATCTTTGCAACCTAATTATAAAATATCATAAAAAAGTATATATACCATACACAAACACACACACACATATATATATATGTATAAATATATACTTAATTGTTATATATTTATTCTCTTAAAATATATCCTTGCAACCTAATTATAAAATATCATTAAAAAAGTATATATATAATATTTTATATTTAGTTTGTAAGGAACTATCTGCATTAAAATAATCAATTACGATAAAAAAGAGTTTATGTTAAAAACAAATGATATGAAAAAAGGTTAGATACCTGCTATATAGAAATCGACCCAATTAAATTTCATACAATGAAAAAAAAACATTCGACTCTGTAACATTAACTGCGAGAGATCTTTTGAACAGACTGAGAACAACTTTACTTGAGAATGTGCAATAGTTTTAATTATCAGGGAATGAAGTGATCGACAGATCTGTGAAGCTAAAGGGAGAAACATCGTTGAACATTGCTGTTGTACACACTGTCATGCATAGTTGCGCCATACTAATTAATAATTGAAAACACTAAAGACCTTTCTATAAAATTGTAATTACTTAAAACGATCGAACTATATAATGAACGGTTCGTTATGTACTTATATAATTAAATATCAGAAAAGCTTTATTAGTATATTTTAATGAAATGCACATGAATTTAAAAAATTACGTTAAATTAATGAAAAACCGATCACTTCACATAAATTAGTAAACAATGAAAAATCACAGGTCGCATCAATAACGTTACCTGCAAGATGATTTCCAATAGACTGACTGAACCACTTGAAAATGTTAACTACACAAGGTTAGGATTGCGCAGTAATTAATTATTCCATATTATCAGGATTTACTTGGGATATTCCGGTATCGTATTCGAAAACCAAGTACATACTAATAGGTTTCCAGAAAGAAAAAAATATTTTGACCTACGATTTATTAAATTTAGAAACCGTTCAAATTTTATTGAATAATAACGTTTATTATCCGAGAGAAAAAGATTGAATTTGAAATAAAGCGAAAATAAATGTGCTAATCTGTTTTAAATGGTTACAAATTTTTAAAGCTTTCTTATTACAATTTACGCGAAAATCCTATTGTCGACTATACTACGTATGTATCTAAGTATCCGGTTATTGCTATAGATTGTTCGTATCAACTGAACGTTATAAAAGAATCCCTGATTAATATTAAAATATTATTTAATTGACAAGATAACGTACCGTCCAACGTGACGATTCATTGCGTGTTAATAATGGACGATGATGCCGTATTCAATCCTCTGAATAACAGAGTAATTTATATATATATATATATATATATATATATATATATATATATATATATATATATATATATACGTAATTTATTAAGAGAAGAATATTTAACGACTGGGAAGGTGGAATTTCGATAGGAGTAACAGTAATTAATAATCTAAGATACGTTAACGATACTATTATTTTAATCGTTAAATATTCTTCTCTTAATAAATTACGTATACATATATTAAATAATAAAGGAGAGCGTGTATAGCCCTGTCTTACTCTGCTTTCCACTTTCAATCTATCGGGTACTTTTACTTTCGTTCGAATCGTGGCTGAGCTGCCCTTGTATAATTTTTTAAAGGGATATATTAGATGTTTAGAAGTTCCTATAATTTCCAAGATGTTCTACAGCTTCATCCATTTGACAGAATCGAAAGCATTGTAGAAGTCAACAGAAGCACATGTACATCTTTACATCAAATTCTCGTGGTTTTTCAATCAATTGTCATGCATTAATTATCTGCTCCCTAACACCTTTCCCTAGAATAAATTCTCTTTGCTATTGTGAAATTTCTTTTAATAAATGTGGTTTTAGTCTTTCATTAATTATTGTCAACATAATTTTGCTTGCGTGCGACGTTAAGGCTATTAGTCTGTAATTGCTGTAATCGTTGTCGGTCCTTTTTTATGAATAGGTATGATGATGGAATGGCACCATTCCATTATATTTTACAATATAGTGTATATATAATATCTATGATCGGTTGCTCCCATTGAATTGATATTTCAAATATATGAAAAATCGTTGGTATTTCCAGCACCTGAGTTACATATAAATTTTTAGCCCTACTTTATATTAATATAAGAGTATATTTTAAGACATGAGGTTATGCCGTGTCCAAAAAAATGTGTACTCAAATCTGAAATGACGAATAAAATGGTGACAAATTGTCTACAATTCTCAATTTGAAATTAATCTTTGCGTAGCTAATTTCATTAATTTTTTCGGTGTAAACATGGTTTACAGACAAAAAAAAATCATAGACGTATCCATGAAAGTTTAAAAGTGTATTCATTAATGCACTTTTTTTATCAATGGTGCACTTATGCGGCATACAAGAAACACTTAAAACTTATAAAGACCAAGGATTCTTTATCAAATTACCATCGTGACATGTTATATGACAGTTTTCCGACCATAGAAATGTTCGCCGACGGTACATTTAAATATAAGTCAAAATATTTTCACCAATTGTATATTATTCATGTTTGTAAAATCATTTATATATATATATACGCTCCCATGTGGACGTTCCTGTCCGAAATTGAATTGCCGATGAATATAGATTTAAACATTTGAATGCAGGGAATTATTATGTTCAATTCTGAATTCACAAATATGATTCCAGTTTTTTGATAACGTTGTATGTCGTTCGTCCATGTTATAAACGTATAGCAGGCGGCAGGTTATATACATTTATAATATATCGTATTACGCTTATACATTTGTTTTGCTTTACACAAGCGATTGATTATTATTAATAATAATATTGTATTGTATTGCGCTCATACTACTCATTTCGTTTTACATAGACATTCGTTCAATCTGACCAATACCGGCTGAGTAATAGAGGTGGGAAGTTTGGAAATCGACAACTTTGACGGGATGTTGCAGAAGTTGTATGAACTTTTAAACGGTCCGGTCTTTTAATATACGTGTAACTATATAAAACCTATCATATGAAGTAAGAGAAACAATTCCTAAACCCGACCTAAGGTTTTAATCGTAATATGACTTTAGCAAATTCGGTTTTCCCGCTATAGTTTGGTTAGGCTTAGAGATACGAAAAAAATTGTTATTACCTGATTCGATCTTCATAGGAAAAACTATTAAATAAAGTCGTAGTCGGAATTCAAATGTTGGGGCACTTTTGGGCGCGACCTTCTTAAATTTCCAGTTTCAAAAAAGTTTTATAAAACCGATATACGAGATTTTAAAATGTCGAGTTTGAAATAGAAAACCGTTTTTCACTATGACAGATAGGTCTCGAGCTATGAATTTTTCAAGATTGCCGACGTGCTACCTTTGGCAGGGCATAGAGTGCGACATATTCATTTTTAAACAACTCCGACTCCTGAAATAGTAATTTCTATATAAGATCTATCGTATAAAATGAAAAAACCGCGAAAAAAAATTTCAAACTGAACCCGAGAATTTCGACAACCCTTTCAATTTTTTTCAAAAATCACTTTTTTCGCAATAATTCGCGAACGGTTCAAGATTTGGAAAAATTATTTAAACAAAAGTTACGCGTCATTGAAATACGGGTCTAACTGTGGTATTCCCGTATTATTATAATAAATACTCATTGAGAAAATTGGGGTTAAATGGTTCTGCGGTTTTGGGGTATTTTTAAAGCTCCAATGATAGATAGGGGGTTCGGGTTCGGGTTGACGTTAGACGAAAGTAGACGTGGGGATCTATCATTTATTTTATTACATAAATGTTACCAAAATTAACGGGTAAAGAGAAATCGCGAGTGTAAAATTTGATTTGGATTTTGAAAAATTTTTCGACTGATTTTTGGTCGGCCGATTCTACAATGCTTTTATATATATACAGCTGTACTACTGTCTTCGTCCAATACACGGCAGGCATACAACCCCTTCGTAAAATATATATATATATATAAAGAGAGAGAGAGAGCGCGAGTGAGAGTGCGTGAGAGAAAGAGAGATCCGCCACAAAAGAGAGAGAACTGGGATAAATTCCCCCGGGCCACAGATGAAAGACGTCTCCCAAAACCTTTAAAATTTAGTTTCTAAGGAGAAACCCCAATATAAATACATTTTTTTAATATATATTTGAAGTAAAATACAAAAGGGTAAATATTACAGTGTGCTCACAAACCATTCATTTAAGTTTATAGAAAACACGCGTCTCATTCAGTTAGAATATTAAAAATTGTTTGTATTACGCTAGTTACATGAAAATACCAGTATAATTTTGAACGACACGTTTTATTATATAATTATTTATATTTTTGGGAAATATGTACTTTCGTCTTTAGGTACATGGATATATATACATAAATGTAATATATACATGTAATATGGGTGTGGGTGTGTGTGTGTGTGCGATTGAGTGAGTGAGTGAGTGTGTGTAGAATAAGTATACCTTTCAAAGATAACAGCAAAAAAGTGTAATAGATTTAACATTGGCTACTGTTAAAGTAGCAGATCTAGTTTAGTAATGGAAACTTAGTTACGGATTAAACGTTAGCTATCATTACTATGTTATCTTTTATATAAATATAGCTACTCATAGAACATGGGATAGTGATATCAAAGTTATTAGCTACAACAGGTTAACCATACATTTAAGAAAACACAACAACTTACCACACTGGAGTAAAAATTGTAATTAGCAACGATGAAATTGACAAAATAATCACACATTTGAAAACTAAGCGTGGCTTCAGGCAGAGACAAAATACCCAATGGATTCATTAAAAAAATTTACAACCTACTAACGTGTGTTATTCGTAACGTATTAATGTACTTATTGAATACAACTACTACTCTGCGATAAGGAACTTGAGCAAAACCAAAGGCATTCGACAGCTTAGATCTAAATAAGATTATTTTATTATTGCAAGATTTAATATTACTTGAATTAGGTATGTACTCTAAAAAAAAATTGTAGTGTAAGTACTACAAGGGTCTGTGTTAGGGCCTTTTTGGTGGAATATAGTGTTCTCCCAAATTTAAAAAATACCTTTATCTTATAACGTGAAGATCTTCGTTGATGATACAGCCGTAATAATCTGAGACAAAAGTGAGATTCAAGTAGGAAAAAAATTATGCGAAGTATACCACGCAATAAATAACTGATTATGGTTATTCAACTTGAGAATCAATGATTCGAAGTCAACAAAAAGTAAAAAGTTAAATTTATCTCAATATGGTTACATTCGATTTGTAACACAAACTAAATACTTAGGAGTATTAATTGACAAAAATTTAAAATTTAATAACCACTTTAATTATATTATAACCAAAATCGGCAATGCCGTGTTTTCTACAACTTTCGCGTAAGTCATACTTTCCTATCTAATGAATCATCGCGAAAAAATCGATAGTCGAGGAAAAGCAGAAAGGTGCCTTTTTGAAATTTTCGGGTTCAGATTGAGATTTTTTTACGCGGTTTTTCACATCTATACGATAGAGTTATGATAGAAAATCAAATCGGCGAAGACTAAATCGTTTAAAAAACGTTTACATCATGCGCAATAAATTTGATTCGTAATGGGCACACGTACAAATATGACAAATAAAAAAGTTTTAAACCGGTTGTATGTCTGACGTATGTTAGACAAAGACGGTAAATACACCTGTGTATATATTTATAATAGCTACTGATCAGTGCATATTGAATATATATATATATATATAGTGATATATAAATAGCATTGTAGAAACGGCTGACCAAAAATTGTTCACAGAATTTTTAAAAATCGAAAATGGAATTTTAAGTTCGCGATTTATGGCTACCAGTTAATCTAGATAAATGTATGCTATTACATTAATAATAGACCTCGACGTCTAATTTCGTCTAACGTAAGCCTGAACTCCCTATCTATCATACGACCCTTAAAAACGGCCCAAAACCGGTAAACACTTTAACCCCCATTTTATCGATGGATATTTTGTTTAAAAATACGACTGTAACGTTATAGCACGCGTATTTCAATACCGCTTAACTTGTGTATAAACACATTTCCGCGATTTCGAATCGATCGCGAATTATCGTGAAAAAAGTCGAATTTGAAAAAAATCGCAAGTGTGGTCATTGACATTTTTGGGTTCGGTTTGAAATTTTTTTCGCGGTTTTTTCGCTTTATACGATAGATCTTATATAGAAATGACGATTTCCAGAGTAGAATTGTTTTAAAACAATAACGTCGCGCGCTATGACCTGCCAAAGGTGGCAAGTCTGCAATTTTTAAAAATTCGTAGCTCGATACCTATCGATCGTAATGAAAAACAGTTTTCCATTTCTAACTCGTCATTTTTCGGTTCTATAGAAATGTTTCAAAAATCAAAATTCAAAAGTCACCTCTTCAAAACCCACCAAAACTTTTTTTTCGAATTACGACGACGACTTTATTTAAATAGTCTTTTCTATGCATATCTAATTAGGAAATAATTTTTATATAGAGACTTAGTATGTATAATTAAAATTTTCCGCTATAAGATAAGGTGGAAAAAAGTCGAATACCGATGGTCGGACGAATAATTAGACGGCTACTAAAAAAATTTAAAAGGGGATGATTTGTAAAAATTTCTAATCCTTTAAAACTTGACTTTTTGCGAGACCTGGATGCTAGAGAGAGGGATGATATTTATGACGAAAAATGTTCGTTAAGACATTTAGAAAATTCTCTCGGTACAGATTTTCGATTTAGGCCTCGGGTTTTATTTTTTATAACGTCCTAAGTAAAAAAGTCCGATTTAAGGCCGATTTTCAATACTTAAATACTGGGGGGTTGAATACAGGGGTAAGTATACGCTTAAAATTCCCGTATAGGCAAACGCGTTAATCTCCGACAAATGTCATAACACTTTACGCGGTAAATTGCACCGGTTTCATCCCCTATTTGTGATACAAGGAATGATGGATTTTAAGGGTAGTCTTATTCTAAATTTTTTGCGACAATACGGACGAACACTTTTTATTAAGAACTTTCTGGGATCCGGTGTATATTCTTAATATTATTAAGCTTGTTACAGGAAAGGGCAAATTGTTGATAGCATATAAAAAAAAAAATAACATAAGAATAATTACGAATATTTTAAGGGAAATATACAAATTTGTTAAAATTTTATTTTCAAATTATAATGACGCAACAAAAAAAGCCGCGTCCATATATATATATTTTATTAATTCGATAAAATTTAATAATAAATTAATATTTTATTACAGATTTTATTCGTTTGCTGTAAACTGATTAAAATTAAATAAATTAGCTTAAAATATTTCATTATAAATTGGCGATAACGACTGGAACAATGCTATACGTATATTCATATATATAAATTGATATTTTATCTTTTTTATCTTTTTTGTATATATATATATATATATATATATATATATATATATATATACGTATATACACATGTGTGTATATATATATATACATATATATATTTATATACACACATATGGGCCCCAGATAAAACGGGTGTCCCAAAAATTCATTTTTAGTCAGAAACCCAAATGTAAATACATTTTTTTTTTAAATATATATTTGAAGTATAATACAAAGGGGTACAAATAACAGTTTATTCATAGCTCATCCATTTAAGTTTATGGAAAACACGTGTTATTAAAAATAATTTGTATTGTCCGAATTACATAAAAATACCAGTACAATTTTGAACGACACATTTTATTATATAATTATTTATATTTTTTGGAAATATGTACTTTCGTCTTTAGGTACATAGATATACATATCTGTAATATATACATGTAATATAGGTGTGTGTATAAGTGCATGTATAATATACGTATATGCATCTAAATACCCATATTACATGTGTTATATTACATAAATATGTATATATACATATAATATGAGTGAATGTGCATGTTCATATACGTATATATATATGCCTGCGTTTGATATATATATATATATATATATATATATATATATATATATATAATATATATAATATAAATAAATAATTATTTCCTCTATCTTGTTTTCATTTTTAAGAATTATTTTCCTTATAGATGTTTATTATTATTACTGGAAGATGTTTATTATAATTATCGTAAAATGTTTATTGTGATTATGTGAAAAATGACGGTGTTAGGAATGCTGACTCGTGGGAATTATTCCTTTCGGCGGCGCTTAGCCTCATTTTCGTCGTCAACGGTATAGGTAAGTAGTCGCCTATCTCTGATACGGAGACGGCACCACTTGATGATGAATAGAGTATTTCCTGAATATACAAAAACTTTATATGACCCGACGTAATACTTCAAGACAATTGTAATAGGTTCGTTTGTTTTTAGATATTTCCAATAATCGTGCGCACACACATTTGTAATGCGCCGTCTCGAATTAACCGTTTAACATTTGTTTTCCATAATTCCGTTCTATTTAATAGCTTCTTCTAGATAGCATACATCAACATATTTTCTATTTCTCGTTCAATAGCTGATTTCATTATTTCGTCAATGTTCGTGTTCTTGAAGCTAATCATTTCGAATCTTTTCCTCCCTTGATTTTCTTTCCCAGTATTTTTCCTCGAACGATAAATATTCCTCCTCTTATTTTATGCGCAAGTGATTTTTTTAGCTTTCTTCTCTCGATGTCTTCGACAACGTTCATTTTTTCCATATTTCCACCGTTTCTAATACTTCTGAATTCGTTACTTTTGATCCGTCATATTCTATTTAAAAAGCGTTTAATCTTTTTACACTTCCGGCGTTTAGTGTCCACGTTTCAGCGGCGTATTTCAGGACAGACGTGACATAACACTGATTAACTTTCATCTTTATATCCATCTTTAGTTTCCTGTCTTTCGGCACGGTTTCTAAATTGCTGAACGCTTGTTCGGCTATTCCGATACGGTTTTTAATTTTGTTTACATCTCGACCATCACTTGCTAGTAATAAGCCGAAATATCTAAAAGTTTCCACCATTTCTTTTTCGATGTTTAACTTCAGATCTACGTTGTCGATCGTCTTCGTGAATTTTACGCCCTCCGTTTTCCTAACGTTTATTTATTACTTTGTTCAGCATATTTATCCGTATTTCTTTAGTTGATCCACCCAATCATCTGTATAGATAAACCGCTCTATAGTAGTAATCGTCGGGATGCGGATAACGAACCGGTGTGTTACGTGATTATATTAGTTCTGTTAAGTGGATATCGTTTTTGGTAATCGATGATAACGCTAATATTAGCGAATTTGAAATGATGGTAGTCGCGCTAGATGAAAAATAAAGAATGTCGTCCACGAGATCGACGGTATCGATTAAATATCGGCTGTTAATTATTAATCGACTAATAAACGAATTAATTACGATATAAAATCGAAGATGAAATGACCGATGCGATAACGACGTACGAATAATCGATTTTAATACGAGACTGACAAAGTTCGCTACTTGAAATTTTCATTCACGAGAGAAGAAGTTATTCGATCTCCGATTTACGGAAATGGTAAGATTAATCTTCCAGGTTATAACTTTTAATCAAATAATTACGATAAAATTACAATTTTCAATAGCGATTTTTTGTCAGGAAAAATTTAGGAAAACTAGTTAACAAATTTAATACTCGATATAATGATACATTGGCGATTTTTAAATCGTGTTAATTTTCGTAACGTTTAATAAAATAATCAATTGAAAATTAGTTAAATCACTAATATTTATTTTCTTCTAGAAAACACAAAGCTTTTCGGCATTTACGCCATTATCAAGTGAAACATTTTTAAAAAATCATAATTTTAAAAATATAAATTAAATATAATTACTTATAAAATATTTGATAGTGATTGTGAATCAGATTTTTTAATATTTACTTTCATTTTAATTGTAAAATTGTGTTTTTTTAAAAAATGTTGTGTTTGTATATTTTTATATTTTATATTTTACTTTTGGACATCATACATCGCAACAGTAAATGAAAAATTTAAAATTCCACCAGTATACAACTTTTACAGAATCCGTGAAAATAATATCGAAGAAAAAATTAATATATAAAAAAACAAAATTAATAAATAAATATATTGATGTTAAATTTCAACAATTCAAAAAATAGACAGAACAGAAGCAGAACAGCATTTTTGGTGTATATTTTCACAATCACTATCAAATATTTTTAAGTAATTATATTTAATTTATATTTTTAAAATTACGATTTTTTAAAAATGTTTCACTCGATGATGGCGTAAATGCCGAAAAGCTTTGTGTTTTCTATAAGAAAATAAATATTAGCGATTTAACTAATTTTCAATTGATTTTTTGGAAAAAAATCACTACATTCCACATTATATTAAAAAGTTTAATAATAAAATAATCGCGATATTTAGTTTACAATTTTCAATAGCGATTTTTTATTTAGGGAAACTAGTTAACAAATTTAATACTCGATATAATGATACATTGGCGATTTTTAAATCGTGTCAATTTTCCCGCGTTACCAATGTCGGTTATACAGCAGTCCATTCTATTTGGACGGTTACAGCTTACCGCCTTTAAAAGTTAAACAGTTCGCCTGTTTTTTAAAAATTTAAATGAAATAACGGTAATAATTTTAGAAAAGTCAATTTAATTGCGCCGATTTAAATTCATTTTAGCCGAACGCTAATATAGGAAAAGTCTTCGGTTTTTTAAAAAAAAAAATCTTTAGAAATGTCTAATTTCCTCAATACTTTTTGAAATTTATGCACATTTATACAATAGTTTATTTATTTAAGTACTTTTACGCATTCGCAGTACGAAAATCAAGGTGATATTGAAAATAACGTAGCCTCGAACGAATTCAGATATTTCGCGAATGCAGCATGGCCCAAAATAACGTTGTCCGCTACGACGGTAGGTAAATTTAGCGGTAATATGTAAATTCTAATAAACAATAACAAATTATGAAAAAAAAATTATCAAACATTGAACTATATATTATTATTATTATAAACGAAGGAGTAAGGAATATTTTACTTAGAGAATTCGGACCTGGGGTAAATACATAATGTACATTTTTTTTCTACTGCAATTTGCAACCGGTCTTTTTACACTATCGAGCAAATGTTATTTTGGAAATCTGTCACCGGAGGAGCACTCTGAACAGCTACTTTACACCGTTGTATCAATTCGGAGGCTTTTATATTCTTCTTAACCGCCGAACTCCTATATTCGTTGTGACCAATGTTGCTGCTTGTCAACTGCATTTCGCCTCTGCCTTGATTACTTCTGCCACTGTTTGAATTTTTTTTTTTTTCAGTATTTTTCATTTTAATGGAGGCTCCAGTAATTTTTTTTCTGTTCACGGTCCCACAATGTGGCGAGTTGTGTAGTACTGTCGGGTTCACTTCACGCCGTATATTTAATTATAGTATATTCGTATTATTTAGTATAAAGTCTAAAATCTACGAACAAGAATTGAATTTTGAATTTTATTTTTTATGTTATTTTTTAATTAGGGAGCCGTAATTTTTTTTTACGCGCCTTATACTGCTTCTAAGGCGCCAGAGGCACGGAAGGATAGATCAAGGGGAGAAGGTTGGATAAAGTAAGGAAATAAGTTTAGATTCAGCAGATGGTGTATAGCATTTCAGTTAGAGAGGATGCAAGTCCAACAGTAAAACGGTGAGCTGAGTACAAAGGACATGATAGGAAGGAATAGTGATGGGTATGTTACACGACACGTTTAACGACACTCGTGCATAGTACTATGAATAGTTGTAACTGAATATAATATCGATAATAGATTAATTCGTCGTTGTATATCGCTCCAGGCAGAACTCCTAGTAGATTCCGGATAACGCTAACCGAATTTGAATCGATAACGACGACATGCGTTCCTACGTTATAATAGCGGCGCCGCTACTACTGTTAATAGTATTAATAGTATTAATAGTATTAGCGTCGTCGTTATACGTTTCTACGTGCGCTATGCCGGACGATGAAACGAACGTCGATACGGACGATAACGACGTTAACGACGAATTCTATCGTGTTTTAACGAATAAAAATCGTCCGTTCGTAGATAAAAGTTTACTGATACGAGATTTATTGTCGAGTTCCGTCAAGCTGAACGTTATCTGTCAACCGAAAGGCTACGGTAAAACGTTCAACATGCGCATGTTGAAACGATTTTTAACCGTCGACCCGGAACGAAACGGAACGAATTCGACGACGATCAATTATAAATTATTCGCCGGCGGCGAAATAACCGTCGACGACGACGACGACGGCGGACGAATTTTAACGCCTTTACGAATAGCTTCGGACGCGAATTCCATGCACCATCGAGGTCGTTATCCGGTCGTTTTCATATCGTTCGGCGATATTCTCGACGGCGATTATTCGAACTTTTTAGAAACGATTCGATCGAGAATTCGAAAATCGTTATTATCGATAGCGCGCGAATATTCGTTAAAATTCGACGACGCCCGATATTCGGACGACGAAATTCTTCTGACCGATTTAATCGAATCGCTAAATAACCGATTCGGAAACGTGTACGCTATCGTAGACGAATACGATACGCCGATTATGAATTCGTACGTACGATTCGGCCGTCGTACGGACGATTTCGAGAACGTGTTGAAATTTTTCCGACGATTCTATCGTCGAACGATATTATCGAACGCGCGTATAGAAAAAGTCTTCCTAACCGGCATCGTACCGCTTCGTACGCTTTTCGCCGACGATGACGTTCGTTACTGCACGATATTCGAGAACGATCTAAATTGTTCGCGTTATTTCGGATTCGACGAACGAGAAGTTATCGATTTATTTCGTCGAGCTTCTTTATTCAAACAAGCCGATTTCGAAACGATCGCGAAATGGCACGTCGGCTATAATAATTTCGATAACGGCGAACGCGTTTACGTACCGTGGTCGATCGTACGTTATATCGACGAAAACGGTCAAATCAAACGTTATTGGCAACCGAAACCGGATAAATCGTTCGTCGAACGGTGTCTCGAATCGGAACGGTTATTCGAACAAAATCAACTATTAGCGTCCGGTCGCGAAGTATCCATCGTACCGCCTTCGACGAACGATCCGTTGAAAATAATTAACGACGATCGGAACGGAAACGAAGAGGAGAAAAATCGTTACGCTCTACTAACGATTCTCGTCTACAGCGGTTACGCTATACCGGCGCTGCCGACGTCGAAACACGTCGCGATCGTCAACGTGAATACGCAATACATTTTTAAAAGCGGCATTTTAAAATACGTCTGTCGTACGTTGAACGTCAGCGATTACGAAGAATTTTATTCGTTGGCCGAACTATTAACCACCGAACGTCTAGACGAATTCGCTCGCCGTCTAACGGCCATGTTATCGAATTTACCGGATCGTTTGAAAAACGCCGCTAAAGTCGACGCTAATTTGCCGCATTTACAGGCGTATCATCAGCTGCGTTCGAAATACGCTCCGAAACCGATACGTTTATTTTATCGCGGTTTACTATTAAGTTTGATACACGCTCTATATCCGTCGCACGTACTGACGAATAAACGTTATCTGGGCGAGGAAAAAGTAACGGCCGTTATCTATCCGAATAGCAATCGAGCCGATAACGCTATACTAATCAAATATACGCTGGTCGAAAACGATCAACGATTACAATCGGAATCTAAACGTCAATTAGAAATCATTAACGATAAATCGTACAATCGTAAAACTAGTAAACATCCGTGCGTGAAAAAATTCACGAAAATCTGTTTAACGTTTAATCGCGAACGGGTAGCCGTCGAATATAAACAGGAAAACTTTCAATGAAATATAGACTATTTATTATTATTATTATTATTATTATTATTATTATTATTATTATTATTATTATGATTATTATCGTTTATCGAATAATCGAAAATTATAAAATCGATTATAACGCCTATTTTTAAACTATCGATTAATTATTTCGATATATTATCCTCCGATTAGTTTCGTATATATTTCGTTGCGTAGCCTCGCTAAGTCGATAGTTCACTTACAATATCTGTGAAAAATTGTTAAATTTCCTTCATTCTCTCTCAACTGAGGACGGATATATCCTCTAAAGACACAAGAAAGTCTCATAATGTGACTGTACATCACCTGTTACTACTGTGAAATGTAAAAAATACGATAATTGCAGAACGCTGAATGATATACCAAAAGAAGATTTGAAAGATGTTCTCCGGTATACCTACAATACGTGTATCTTATTTGTACGAATTTAATATTTTATATATAATTAATGTAAATTAAGTGGTCATAGCCGAAAGGCAATAAGTACTGCCGTTAAATAAATAAATAAAAAAAAATATATTAAATAGATCTAAAAAAAAGAAAAAAGACATAAAATCCTCGATAACAAATAATGACGACACCGATACTGATAATATAATACACGTAAATATAACAACGCGAATTTTTTTTTATTTCTCAGTATAATCTCATACTTAATGTATAAACTACGTTATTTTTCTTCTTCGCTACGCCTTCTGCGTTCGAAATTTGGCGGTCATCTCAGCTATTGTTGGTTTGGATGTTGCCGCCTCCAGTAAATCTTCTTTCGAGCAACCATTTCCGCAAGTCAGCTAGCCACGGTGTACCTCTTCTTCCTGGTCTTCTTCTGTCTTCTATTTGACCATTTAGAACAAGAAGCTGAAGTAGGTTGTATTTTTCCAGGTGTCTATGTGACCGAAGTATTGGAGTTTTCTAGAGTGTATCGTGTGCAACAGCTTTTCTTGGACATTCGACGCAGGACTTCAACGTTTGTGACACGATCTCGGTACGATATATTAAACATGCGACGGTACACATACATTTCAAGTGCATCTGTGATAAAAATTAAATTAGACGGCAAAAGATGCGTACATTTACACAATTTTCAGCGGTTTATAATACAGAGAACTGTGTGACTAGTTGATACGGTTTCGTAAAGGCGTGTCTGACGTCGTTTTCAGTGATTAGCAGATTTTGTGCCTTCTGATTTGGGCGAAGCCGTTAGCGAAGTTCCATGTTGGTTCATCGATAGGTGGGATTTACAAATCCGAATGGGGATGTTTTCATTACGCTGGCACCATTGTATACTAGTTACGGACCGAAGACGGTTGAATAATTAACCTATTCGGGTTTTTTTTCGTACCGCAATTGGACTCCGTACGTCCAAATTGGTTTAATTATTTACATATAAAAGAAGTCTTTTGTCACGTAGACTGAACTCGGAATTTCTACCTAATTGTCGCCATTTATGAGCAAAATTTGTTCTTTTTTCATCTTTATACACGTTTTCCAGTTCAGTCGAGCGTCCGAATGCGTACCTACATATTTTGCACTATCCTTTTGAGGAACGTCGTTCGAGATATACCGGATGATAGTTATAACGTCATAGTGTATAAATAACACGAACAGATTTTTGTTGATTAAGCATAATTCTTCAAATGTCCATTTGCTTAATTTTTTTTGATCGTACGTTGTAATTTTCCATTCGCATTTTTAAGGTAATCGCTGATATATAAAATAGCTGTATCATCCGCGAATGTAGCGATGCTGATGCTGATGTTGGGATGTCGGCCGCATACATATAGACTCCCTTGTGAAACACCTGCGTGTTATCATCGGGTAATAATTTGATTTTCTTTTTCCATGAAAAACGCCAAAGTTTCGTTCGGAGAGATATTATTCTAATAATTGACGCATATTTTTCGGTAGGTTATTTTACTCATTTTATGTATAAGCCCTTCATGTGAAACTCGATCGAAAGCTCTTATGAGATATCTAAACTAACTGCTAAACAGGATTTCTTTTCGTGGGGAGGGGGGCTGTTTCCATTTAATTGAATACATATTACGGAACCCGGCGAATGGCTTTAATCGTTTAAGAAGAAGTTTTTCAAATATCTCGGATATCGTTGGTAGTAAAGAAATTGGGCGGTATTTGCACAGGCTTCCCTGATTTGAGCAACATAATAATTTGAAATATTTGGAAACATTTTGGTAGATGTTTTAGATGAAAACACACATTGAATATGTTGCTAAGCGTAATGATGCCTTTATATGGTAATTCTTTTAGTATTGATGAGGTTATTTCATCAGCTCCCAGGTGCATTTTTCGGATTGCTATTTGAAATTTCTTCTGTTACCACAAAGGATGTATAACATGTTTAATAATTTGTCGAGTGCGATAATTAATTGATGTATCGATATCGGAATTAATTTCATGAGGCTAAACAGTGCTAAACGGAGAGCGAATAGATCAGCTTTTACTTCATCGCACTGTCCTTGTTCATCTTTAATTGATGGTATTTGTACTAGAGGTCTTTTAAAAAATTTTTATTAAATATCCGCGGAAACAACAAACGTTTGCAGAAAGCTCTAATTTCTATCTTTAACTACTACAAAAGATGGAAGCTTAAACTAAATGCAAAAAATCCGTAGTATTTTTGAGAAGACCCAATCTGAACTTATCATTAACAACAAACAAATCCCGAGCAAAAACGAAGTTTAATACATAGCTGTTACAATGGATAATAGATTAACCTATAACAACCACTTTACTTTCCGTGGTGGCCCTAAAACCCACACCCCAGTATGTAGCCCCGCATAAATGGTTTGTCATTTGTCGACTACAAATCAGCTATATCACAAAATTTGTTCATTAGTGGGCAGTGTAATATATGCGCAGAAATGTGAATATTACCACAGCCACGTCTATCATCGTCAATAATACCCCATTCTTTCAGGTTGGCTTTACACCGTGTCATTCCAGTTCTCAATCGTTTAAGGGACCGCTAAATCTTCCACAGTAAATCGTAACCCGATGTCAGCTGTTCTGAAGACTCTACGGCTTAGTGCCAACTCTGCCTTCCATAATCCCTCTCTCATAGATCCTTGTTGTTCTATCGGTACGGAGATTGTATTCAAGAAACTCTTCTTGGAATTTAGTCGACTTCTTGGAACAGTGTAGCCATAGATATCTGTCGTCCAACATTTGCGAGGATCATTTCTTATTTGCTACTACTTCTCTTCTTATTTCAGGAGGTGCTATTTCCACGATTGAGCATACATATATTATCATTGTAGGCTTCAAACAGCCTGCTATGTCATTCAGCGCGGTATCCACCTGTTTTGTGTATCAATACCGGCGCTGCATATTCAGCTACTGAAACACGAAAGGCCATTGCTGATACATTCAACGTGTGCGGCTGGGAGCCTCAGCCAGATCCGGTTAACTTCATGATTATATTATTCCTCGAACATAGTGTTGTTTGAATATTAATGAACAACACTGGAACGCTCCTAGGTAATTTAATGACTCACAGCATTTCACCCCCAGTTTCCTTTTGCATTTCTGTTACCACGAACTTGCGATTTATGTGGATTAGTTCTTAGCTGGATATCTTCATAACACTTCCCCTTATTCTTCAGCGCAGTCTAAAACACTATTTTCTTGAACTGCAACAGCAATATCATCAGCATAAATAAATTCCGTTGTGTTTAGGCTGATTGGTTGATGGTTCGTATTTACATTGCAAAAAATAGGTGTCATTACACTTCCTTGACGCAGACCATTCTTCTGAATCCTCCACCAAACGCTTCTTTTTCTATCAAACCCTGACATGTCACATCATCTTGTTGAAAACATATACCGCCCAGACGACAACGACGATGAGGTGAGTGAAGCAAAAGTCAGTTTATCATCTCGAAATAGCGCGTTCCGTTGATAGTACCAGTAAAAAAATAAATCTCCACGGGTGCGAACCGGTTTTTTGTTGTCCAGGACGCTTTTTTTTTATCTGTTGCAGAAGCTTTCTCACGAAAGTTTCCAACCCACCTTAAAATTGAATTACGAGATGGTACAAGTTTACACGTAACCTTGAATTCTCTTTGAAACTCTCTTTGCATTGTCGTGATCGATTCACGCCAAAAATAACGTTCTATGCAAAACGCGCGCTCCTTCTGTTATAGGTTGCCATGATAACGAAAGCTGGACAAAAATAAATCTTTCGTGTGTACACTAAACGTGAAGCACGCGGTTTGTGTCGTAGCAGTGTTACCAATATTCAAAAAACAAAACCGTCTGTTTCCTCTGGGTCACCCTATATATATATATATATATATATATATGTATGTGTATATATGTATGTATGTATATTATCTTCAAAATATTAAAATAACTGCGATATCAACTAAACGGGTAAAAGGGATACCAGTTATCATTAACGATGCCCGATGTTATTTCGTTACATGCGACCTTGATTAATCAGTTTTCAATTTTAATCGATTTTTTTTTTTCATATACGATAACGTACGGTCACAAATCGTTATTTACGCGTCAAGCTAACGCACGATGAAATAATCGAATTCGGCTAAATGAACGACTACATCGGACAACCGTGTGAAACTATCAACGTAACGGCTAGTAACGTGTTTGAAAATATCTGTCCAATTACCGAGTGCGTAATAAAAATATTTATTATAATATAATATAATTTTAGTAATTATTAGAATATTTTCTACATGCACACACACACACACATAAGGCATCTATCAATAAACACTACATAACAGTGATCAGAATTATATGTTTACGAGAGCATACTAATGGACAGAAAATGACTAAATAAGCAACTTGAAAGTCTGGCGAAGAAAATACTAAGTATATTAGAACCGCTAAAACACAAATGTATAGAAAATAGCGTAACTCCAGTAAGTATACCGACATGAGAAAATTACAACTCCAGTCAGGAAACAAAGAATTAGGTTCTACGGACATAAGCAAGGAACGTAGTAGATTCGCATGAAATTAATTTACTTACACGAGAAAACTAAAAATAAGTGACACATGATATACGGAGGTTAAAAACGATACAGAGGAGCCAAATGTTATGCCTGAAAAAAATATAGAACAACGAACAACTGCCAAAGAAGAAACTGTATGATTGTAAACGACTCGAGGATAAACCAAGAAGAAAAATGATAGGACCAATTGACGTTGTAATCTATTAGTGTGGCTATTTCGATATTATATATGTATATATATATATATATATATATATGTATATATATAATGGTAGAGGGGGCAGAGGGGAAGAGGACGCAGATACAGATACATAGATAGATAAATTTTTAACACTATTACAACAACAACAAGCATTTATTTATTAATTATTTCGTACATAAAAACGACATATAATATTCACAGCTTAGTATCGATAAAGTCTCAAGAACTAAATTAAAAATTTAACATAATTATAAAATGAATACTAAATTATTCATTCACCGCATAAAACATAGCGGAAAAACCTGCATCATACAACGAAGTAATTCATAAAATCACACTAACGATAAAATAAATAAATAGCAAGAATACAAACGCAAATTAAAGTAAACGATGTTTATGACGGTGATGTTTGTAACTTGAGCAGGCCAGCCGTATCGTAGTCACACATTACGTTAATTAAATCAGTATCATGAAATTTACAATTATAATAAAATTTTGTTGAAACTTTATATTAACGAATGAGTGAATATTTGGAAGGTTTAATTGTCTATGCATCTGTTGAATTGCTTGTGTTTTTGTAGCTAGGACCATTCAATATAATTCTGCAACACAAGTTGTATACCACTTGTTGTAGCCTTATGTAAGTACTGTCGGAGATAGAAACCCAAATTGGACATGCATATGTAAACCTCGGTCGCGAATTATAATAGTACAAATCGTTAACACCACGTTGAAATATGGGAGAGAGCATCCGGTTGGCTTTTATATGCGCTATCTACAGCCCGGTTTATGTGGCTAGGTTAGTCAAGAGTCCAACTGGACCAAGGAATACATGCGCCATTAAGAACAACATTGGGTATTGATTTTAGAAACCTCCTTGTAAATAGTATAGCTTCAGTCTTAATAGTATAGCTTCAGTCTTATGTGTGTTGAATCGCAAATTCCAGCGTTTGTGATATTTGTAAAAGATAACAGCGGCCTTCTATAAACGATTACATAAAGATAACAACGGCCTTCTGTAAACGATTACGTATGGTTTCTGGCGTGCAAGACTCACAGAATAGCGCTGAGCCATCAGCGTATAAATCTCTTCGAACAAACGGTCAAACGAGATTATCGAAGTGTCAAACAGCGATGCACTTCCACTTAGTTGAGCTATGAAGTGCATTTCGACATTGATGAGAACGTAAACATACGTTGTTACCATGTCGAGATGAATGAATGGAGATTATAAAGAAGCCCATATTTATTGCGTGTATAGGAGTGAGATTATCAGTTTGTTTTTTTTCTTCAACGGAGTAAAGTCCTACACAGGCATGCTGTTATCGAGTTGTAATTTTCATTTTTGGGGCTGATTAAAATTAAGATTTATATCAATGAATCAAGGACCACGGATAATTTGAAAAATAATATTCACCCTTACATCGCTAAAATTACTGAGAAATATTGAAAAAAGTGTCGAAGAATTTTTTGAAAAGTCTAGAAAACTGATTCGTCAATAATGGGTATCAGTTATCGAATATCGTGTTTAAAAAATAAAACGTTATTAATCTTCAATCTTCTACTTTTTAGTGATCTCTCGTTTTTTTTATTTGGGTTTGGTAAGTTGGTTACATTTCAATAATAAAGTTGTCTGTTTCATTATATATATATATATATATGTTTGCTAATTTCTTCCACAACTGACGGTTTTCTGTTTTCCTCTTCATATCCGTATATCCTGTGCTACCAGTGTCTTCTATTAGTTGCTGTGTATATTGATTTCTCGGTCTCTCCTTTCCGCGTTTCCCAGTCATCCGTCCTTCTATAATTATCTTTAATAGGCTTTCATGTCTTAAAATGTGACCGATCGTATCTTCGTTTTATTATTTTTTTCCATAATGTTCTTCCTTCGCCAATTTTTTCTAACACATCTTCATTTGTTAATTTATCGGTCCATCTTATTTTCAGCATTCTCCTGCAGCACCATATTTCGAAGGCTTCTAGTGTTTTTTTCTCCGCCTTACCAATCATCCATGTTTCACATCCGTACACGCTGAATTCCAAACAAATAGGGTTAAAAATTTTTTCCTCAAAATTTATACTTATACCCTTGTCGGTGAAAATATTTTTCCGATCGTAAAAAACTTGCTTTGCTTGATTGATCCGGTTTTTTAATGTCCTTGCTACACCTGCCATCTCTGGTGATTTTACTACCCAACTAATGAAATTCATTCACTTCTTGTATTTTAACACCTTCGATATCTGCACTTATTTTCTTTCGACTGCTATTATTTTTGTTTTATTTTTATTTATTTATTTATTTGATTTTAAAAATATATAGTTAGTTAATTGTCCGATGTACTATTATTTTTAACTCTTCAGCATGATCAACGGTAGACAGCTCTTAACAATCACTTATGTAATTTTATACATATATACGTTATCTGCGTTTGATATAGTTCACGGGAAGTCGATAACGAAATGCATAGAGAAAGTCGGTTATCCTACTTCGAATGCATTCCATATTACGTGAAAATAACACAGGAGCCTTGTTGCTACAAGATCGGGAATTAGAATATATATATATTAGAACAACAGACGCTATATAAATATTATAATCTTAGAAATAATTCTAAATAAGTAATAATTATAATTAATTCATGAATAAGATTGTTTAATTCATGAATAAGATTGCTGCGCGTTACAAAAACAGCTCATTGTGGCTAGACTGTGTTATTTATATATAGTGGTCATTAATTATGATGTCACTAAGTCATTGGGTTTAAGACGTTTAAGGCGTCTTACATCTTGATCAGTAGGTAAAATTAATTGGATACTTCTGAATTCGAATGATTACACAGTCTTTTATTATGTCGGTAAGTCAAATCAGCGATCACATCATTAAATTCTTAAATGGGCGTGCAGTAATTCGTTTCGTCGAAACCCGCTAGCATTGATTATCACATACAAAGAAATTTAGTTTGGATCGCTCGAATAATTCACTTGTTCGAAGCTTAATCTCACAGCTGGGTTCCATACGTCCAGATTGCCCTTATAATAGTCAGACAAAAGTAATCGTTTATTTTCTAACTTCATTTTGGAATGTCGCCCTACGATCGAATACAGTTGGTGTACTTTGCGCCTAATCTGGTGAACTTCGGCATCGATGTGAGTTCACAAGGTTAGAGCTTAGCATGGAGCAGACTACGAAAAGAAAATAAACGAAAGGCTGATGAAGATATCGTGGACAAGACACATGACGAATTCCGCTGTATTGGCAAAAGCAGTAGAAAAAATAAGACTACTGCAGGATATTAACCCACACAGCTAACCTTCCAAATAATACCATTAAGCTAACCATTAGTCAATTCGACGAAGTCGATCTATTTACCTTCTTATCGTTGTGAATTTTTAAATTTCGATATCGAACGCTACTTAAACTTATTAATACATTTATTTTCAAACAAGTGAAGCGTATAAAATATTATGAGATTTAAAAAAAATAATAATAATATAAAAGTATTATTTTTGCTAAAATTAACAAAGTATAGTTAAACATATTATTTATATAAGTACTATTTACAATAAAAAATCTAAAAGTATAATTATTTCCCGCTTTCTTCATCGCAGGACGAACAGAAGTTCACTATATGTTCTCGACAAATTGACATATTACATTTGGAAAAAAACTGTTTTCGTCATACGTCTTTTTTTATATGAACACAAAATTTCCTTTTTTTTTTTTGTACATCGCCAGCTGATGTAGGAGGAGTAGGAACGTTTGCTTTAGATAAAGTCTTTTTATAATCGGGAAAATTCAATAAATATCGTATATTTTCTTTTATGCGTATTGGCATTGTTAGGATTTCAAAACGTTTTTTTTTAGCCATGGTTCAACAAGCTCTGAATGCAGCTGCTTCGTGTAATTTTTACAAAGTAACGGGTTTTTCTTAGCCGCTATTGAATTTTCGCAGTAAAAAAACGCTACAAAAAAATAAATGAAATAACGGAAAATAAAAAATAAAAATATGAAACAAAACTTTTACAAATTTAAATTATAAAACTAACACAGAACGTAAATGTAGAAACGCGTATATTTTACATTATATTAAAAAGTTATAATAATATTTAATAAATGTACCGAAACAAATGTCCTCCCCGTTCATGAAAGTAAAAATTCTAATAATATAAACTGGTAAATAATAAATATACCAGATGATAACCATTAGTCGAAATGACGAACATGGGTGCGACAATTAATCAAATAACTCGCAACGTATTACAACAAAAGCAATAACCGCCATGTTTAGATAACAGAGTGGAGCTAGTTGGCATGTGATGTTGTAATGATCACTGTCACACTTTGAGAATTACAGCGATAATTTTACTACGTGCTCGTCGAATCAGGGTTAAAAATGGAAAACTGAAATACCCGGCACATAAAATTACGGAATTACTGGAAAATCAATAAGAGGAAGAAGACGGCTGGAACTAATGACAACGAACACGCAGAACTTACAATAGACAATTGCTCTCTCTCTCTCTGGAGAAAGCGAATAACATGAATGTATGCAATGTCCTGACTCAGGCTATAATGATGATGAATTAATGTAAAATAATTCGGAGTACATGGATTAATATAATGGCACGGAATAGTGATAATGAAAGTTTCAGATGAAAACTTTATATACTTAATATAAACATACGTGTGTGTGATAACAATGTGTCAGTCATAAATGACTGACTTTTTTTTTTTTTAGGTTTTATTCCGAAAATAAATAGGACATATATTAACCACAGTGGTTCGAAAGTGTTATTCAAATTAGCACCATTTATAAAAAAAAGAAAAAAATTATATGGGCTAGTAATGAACGTCAGTCACATATGACTGGACACAGGGCTCTAAAATTTAAAATTAACGACTGGTTTATAATGTAACAGATGAAGTCGTTCCGACAAGATGAGCATTTTCGAAATACTAGACGTAGTATGGTCGGCGCTGTACTACCAATAATAGTAGTAATAATTATCGCCGATAACGTCCTATACGCTAAGCGTACGACGATTAGCGTTACCGATGCTAATAGTAATAGCGTTCGTCCGAATAAAGCTAATGAGAAAAATACCGATCGTCATCAACGTGTTACGACGAAACGTAATCGTAATAATACGTCGATAATTAATGACGACGTCGATAATTCGTTTCGATCACCGGATACGGAGGATTTCTATCGGTTAGTAATCGATAATCCGGCCTTCGTCGATAAAAGTCTATTTATACGCGATTATTTATTGAGTACCAGTTGGCGAACGTGTCTATTCGCTCAGCCTAGAGGTTACGGTAAAAGCGTGAATTTCGACATGTTAAAACGATTTCTCGATATCGAAGTAGACGAATTAGGCAATCGCGTCGACGAAGACGAATCGATAAATCGCAAACTATTCGTCGGCGGTAAAATCGAAATTTATAATAATAATAATAATAATAATAATAATAGTAATGCCGTTAAGAAAAAAATAACGAAAACGTTGAAACCGTTGAAAATATCGACGGATCCGGAAGCGATGAAGTATCAAGGTAAATATCCGGTTCTGTATTTCTCGTTCAAAGACGTTAACGGTTCGACGTACGACGAAATCGTCGAAACGGTCAAAATGAAAACGTATCGTTTATTAAATCAATACGACTACGCCGTATCGAAAGCGCGTCGACAGCATACGTTTTACCAAGAAGCGTTCGATTTCGAAACGGATCTCGGTAAAGTGTACTTAGAGCACGCGCTGTTCACGTTATGCAATGTAATATCGGACTATTTCGGCGGTACTAAAGTATTTATTATCGTCGACGAGTACGATACGCCGATAATGAACGCGTTTTTAAAATACGGCCCGCATGATACGCGATATTTACGCGTACGTTTATTCGTTCACAGTATATTAGACAATTGTTTCAAGGATACGTTCAATCTTTATCGCGGTCTTATCGGCGGTATATTACCGATACGCAATCGTAATTTCATCGGTCCGGCTAACGTGAACGATTATCTGATAAACGGACGGCAATTTTACAAATATTTCGGATTTACGCGTGACGAAGTCGAAGAATTATTAAAAAAGACCATCTATAATAATAATTATCATAGTAAAAAACCCGACATGCGTACAGTGAAAAATTGGTACTACGCTTATAAAGCGTACGGTACGGAAATTTACAATTCGAAATCGATAATGACGTTCGTCGCTTTTAATACGAATAATAATAATAATAATAATAATAATAATGATAAAAACGTGGAATTTAAATCGTTTTGGAATGAAAACGATGAAAAAACGTTCGTCGGACGAATTCTAACGGACGAAGACGATATACAATTCGAATTGCAAAATTTAGCCGTCGGCCGTGATATACCGACCGCTTTTCGTATCGATATTAATTTCGAATTAATCAGCCGGCACGATTTAATGATGCAAACGTTAACGTTTTGCGGTTATTTAACGCCGACCGACGTCGACACGCCCACTTACGATATTAAACGTCCGGCGAATTTTTCCGTACCGAATAACGAAATCGAACATACGTTTAAAAATTACATAACGCGTTGGGTATGCCGATCGTTAAACGTCACTATCGAAACCTATCGAGAATTATGCGATTTATTGTCGATTTATCGCGTGAAAGAATTTGCAAACCGTTTCGATAGTCTGGTAATCGAATCGGCCGTATTTAACGATACGCATAAAAGCAAAGTACAACTTTTCTATCGCGGTTTCATCATCGGCCTTTTACACGTATTAAGCGATCGTTTCGTTAACGTTGATTTATCGTACGACGCTGAAGAAAAATCCGTCGCCGTATTAGTACCGACGACTGTTAGTAGTACTGGGTCGGATTATCAGCAGCAGCAGCAGCAGCAGCAGCAACGTAATACGGCTTTCATAATCATCGGTTATAAGATAGTTAAATCTGCGGACGATTTAAAATCGGCCGCTAAAGCGAAATTGAAAGAAATTTCGACCGTCTCCAAAAGTCGATATAACGATCGATTGAAACGAACGCCTATAAAACGTTTTGTTAAACTGGCCATGGCGTTTAGTCGCAAAAAAATCGCCTGCGAATATCAGACAGAGGACGTTAAATCTTAAAGATAGACACATAGTAAACATATACATATAACATATATATATATATACATATTACTGGCCATGGTTCTATCGGATATTTCTTGCATAAATTACAAATCATCAATGATAAAAAATCTGCCGTAATTGTACAACTAATGAAATAGAGGATGTCCGGCACATAGTATACACATGTAGGTAAATATAACCATCTGAGAAAATTGTATAATATCGATTGCTCTCTAATCCGAATGAAATTATTCTATTAGAAAAATTTCCTATTTTTATCTCGGAATTATTTAATATTAAACATAGATATTGACAGTCACTACCGGGTAGCCATAAGCTAATTTCGCAGGCTACTCTATATTTTTTCTTATAACGTATGTATATGTATATATATATATATATATATATATATATATAAATGTATTATAAGAAAAAAATGTTATATTTGTATCAACTCGCTACTAGTTGTACGCGTGTACCAGATGTTTCCAATGATTTCTGCTTTGTATAACTCGCGGATCCAACTGATCTAGGCATTTTTCACAACGTCATCTCGCCACCGCGTTGTTAATCTGCCTGTTTTCCTTTGCAAGTTCAATGGGCACCATTGCGGAGTGTGTTTATCCATCGTCTGTACGCGCGAAACGTGCTCGAGTCATTTTAATTTCGATATTCGCTGAATTCGAAATAATCTTATCTATGCGTCTTAATTATTCACGCTATAAATTAAACAATTTCCTCGCATATTATAACCCGGGGAATATATGCGGCCATGAATTTGCAGCTTATGGCTTTAATATATATTGACGACGTCTTACGACTTTGAAGATTTTTTTCTATCTACTTCGATCTTAATGCATCCGGTACATTAAGCCCATTTAAGGTATTCACTCGATCTGACCGTCGCAATGGACACATCTTCCTCTAGGTCGCTTTCGAGTTATTTTGTGCCCCGTATAATATTTGTCTGCATCGAGTTCTCATTTCTTGCTACGTGCCCGAAATATGTTAATTGTATTTTTATCGATTTATTTTAGTAACCTTACGTCTAATTCTTCTAAAACCGACGCGTTTGACTTTCCATCGTATTCAGAACATTTTTCTGTAGATTTCTTTTAATTGTCCAAGTTACGAAATGCGCAGATAATAAATAACTATACACATTTTATATATGTATATAACATTCCCGAAATTATTTTCGCGCCATAAATTTATATAATTAATAACTTACCCAAGGTATATCGCTTCGCTGACACTACACACACACACACACATATATACATATATATATATAATCGGATGAATACGAATAACATATGAAAATCTCGAAATTATTTTCGTGATAAAAATTCACATTGTGCATAAATTTTAATGGTACTGCATCGTATACGCACACACATATGTACATAACGTAAATAGTATTTCACTCTATGTATTCACATTTTAAATAATAAACACACGCATATATATATATATATATATATATATATATATATATATATATATATATATATATATATATATATATATATATATAATGAATGTCATATAAATATAATAGTATATAAATAGCATGTAAAAATATCGAAATTATTTTCATGATGTGTTCATATTATCAATAAATTTAAATTTTTTATAAAAGTCATAAAATTATTTTCGTGGTTTAAATTTGTTCACGTCATCGACATACATACATACATACATATATATATATATATATATATAGTGTATAAAAGCTCGAAAATTATTCTAATTATTTGTATGTATATAGTCATATTATTAATTACAAATATTAATCAATTTATTTGTACATTTATTTTATCCTTATGAAATTTTTAAAAACTGAGACTTGATGTTTACGGAAAAATGTTACATATTCATTTTTTTAATCGATTTCCGAAAATGTTACATATTTATTTGCGGTTCCTGCAACTATACCAGAGCTACACGTCAATTACAGCATGAACCCAAATATTTGAAAATTATATCGAGAAAGAGTAGAACACACAATACTATTAATTAATCTAAAGTAAACACAATTCATTTTTATTTTTTAGAATAATTCCACCACCTATCTTCGAGTTCTGTTTTTCTACACGTTGTAGATTTCTATGAGTCGTTCGGTGTGGAATCTGTCCACCTGATGTATGCTCGTTCTCGTGATCGCCTTCGTTTCGATTTTCCATTGAATAATTAACTACTCTATAGAATTCTTTTACCGTATAAATTCAAATAATCTTAACTAGGACCAAACTGGTTAAGTTCCTAATTTACCATTTCGTTTAAAATCGATATATTCGTTTGTTTGACCATGTCCGTCGATATATCCACATTTGCTAGTTGAATTCTGCATTTTATGTTACTTGTAAAGCCGTCAACATCTCCTACTGGTGACCCCATATATTCAAATTTCCGCATACCGTATATTTATCCTGGCAATCATTTATTTAGTTTTCTTTTTATTAATTTCTAAACCATAATCCGTGCAATAAAATTTTACTTATTACATTACACTTGTTATCAACTTCGCATTAAAATAAAACAAATTATTTTATCAATACTACCTGAAAATCGCTCAAATTGAATTTCTGTCGATTCATTTTATAATCTTCTACGTTAAGATTTACCTCGATTTGAATTAGATATTAAAATAAATTCGATTTCCTAATTTTTTATCTATACTACCTTACAAATTGTTAAAGGAACCTTAAAATTAAGAAATAAAAATCTAACGGAACTAGGAAATTTTCCAGACTAACCGGCAAAAGATATAAAAGATCGCGTTAAATTAATTTATACAATTAAAAATGAATACAAATTAAAACTCAGTCAATATTTTAAAAAACAAATAACGCTCGAACCGAAATTTTTCAACATTTCACGTACTTCATAACGTTGAAAAACATTACGACAATTTTTAATTACATTAGTCCGTTATTTATGTTTAAACAAAACATATTAGCGGGTAAATTGTTTGTGTTATATTAAATTATATTTAAACAATAATCAAATTTTTGGGAAAGGATAAATTAAAAATTATTGGTTAACAATTCTTTTATTTTATTTTTTAAAAATATATCAATTTTTTAATTTTATTTTAGACAGAATTTTAAAATTTTGTCGGAAAATCGTATATTTGAAATAAATAAACGGATTTTGCATTATAAATAAAAATTTACGTATTGAAATATTTAAAATAATGATTGACAATGCAAAAAATAAATTTTTGTTGAGTTAAATAATAATAGTTTTAAAATAATTCAAAAATATGTAACCTAAATATTATGGCACAAAAATTATTTACAACTAAGGAAATGCATTTTTTTTTATTTTTTTTTTTATTTTTTTTGTCATTTAAATAGGTAACCTATTAAAACTTATTTTAAAAAGAGATACGAAACTTAATCTCAATTAAGATTAGCTTTGGTTGTGTTTTCTTATTTAGAAGTTTTACAGAATTATATTTCAGAGAATAAGTTTTAAACACTAAAAAACAGAAAATATAGATAATACAATAGTTTGAATATTTTCGTAGTTCACACAACGTGTGGCACAAGTGATTAACGATTATAATTATCTTACAGAACATTTACTGAAAAATGTTTACTCGTCACATAAAGTTCACATACATCGTTATATTACGCGTATGTGTATCAGAGAGAGACAAAAATATTATCACATTTATAAGAACGTTGATTACGCCCTTATGAAGTGTTCATTCCAAAATGTCTGAAGAAGAAAAATGACGGTTATTACTTCTTTATTTTATAAATGATCAGTTTTTATACATGTAGCATAATCGATATACATCGTTTATAACGGTGATAACAAGATTGCGAGTAATCGATTATCGTTTAAATGTATCACGGAAAAAGTAAGTTCGTTGCGTTTTTAATACTATTCATTGTAAAATATATACATGTATATTCGAATGTATTTTTATTCTTTTTTATCGCTTATTATAAATATTAGATATAATATAATCAATTTTTTCATTAACAAAACGAAAATAATTATACTTTTCACCTTGAATATCACACACACACACACACAATAATATATATATATATATATATAGGATAGATAGATACAAAGCTAAATGATTGACCAAAACCATATTTACTTATTTATTTTTAAAGTATACATATTACATAAATTAAATTTCATTATATAAAAAAGCTTCCTAACATATATTTCGTATTAGCGTCATCTTTTGAAGAAAATGTGTACTATTTAATAAAAATAGGTTTATGATCCTAAGAAAGCAGACTATTGGATATTATAAAAATGTCCTGCTCGCTTTACATGGTTAAAATATTTTAAAATAATTATATGTAGATATCATAAAATTTTTTCTATATAATAATAAAAAAAAATTAAAATTAAAAGAACAAAGGGATAGGTGTTCAAAATTGTTTTAGTATTGTTACGCTTCAAAAATTTATAAAACTGGATTTTCACTACATTTAAACTTCAATTAAAAATGAACTTTTTTTTCGAAAATGTCAAATATTTCCAAAAAAAACAAAAAAAAATTAACAATTAAAAAACATTGCTAATTATAAATCAATAAGAAAGGAAAGCAAATTTATACTTTTTTTTTTTTAATATTATGTAAATCATGCCGTTTGTAACTACCAGGGTTATTACAGCATAATAAGAAAACATGTGTCTCTAGTTTATATGTATGCTAGGAGTCCGCTTTCTCTTACAAAAGCCAGAATGCTACCTATTGATTGAGGCTTGTTTGAAAGTATTTTGTGTATCGGGCCCTGTATTTTGTGTTTTAACCTGTGTAGTGTGAGTGTTCGGCAGTTGTAGAATAAGTGTATGACTGTTGGTTCTGTTAAATGCCCGCATAGGGGGCAGTCTGTTGATGGAGAGCTTTTGGTATAAAGATAATTGTGTGATATGGCTACCTACACGTAGACGGTTTAGGGTACCATATTCTTTTCTGCTTGTGCCGTCCTGGAGGCCACCAAGATTCTATGGATGATTTTATGCTCTTAAGGAAGGTTGTTTGTGAGGTCCAGTCGGTGGTCCATTCCTGTTTACTGTTGTTCATGAGCACGTGTGTTAATGTTGATGGAGGTGGTGAGTATTCTGGTACTGGTGAAAGTACCATAGACCGAGCTTCAAGGTCTACTTTACCGTATATCCCAATGTGATTTGGGATCCACAGAAAGCGTATTTCACATCCTTCCTTATATAGTCTGTGTAGATGGTGTTGATTTTCCGATATTATGGTATTCTTGTTGTCTTGACGGCATATTAGTTGTGTAGAGAGAAGAGGGAGTCTGTTATAAACAATGCTTTTCGATGTGGAAGTACAACTGATCCGATGTACTGAATACAATACATAACTACATACAGCTCTGCACTAATTTTCAAATATGTGTTAGGATTTCATAATGAGAAGAACATTTTAGCAGATGTTTCGAGTTTTCCGTTATTGATAGTTGTTTTAAAAAATGATCATATTTTAAAAATTTTTATTTACGAATTCCTTTAAATATAAATTTTACTACGTTTCTCATATATAATGGCGGTTAAAATCATTTAAAAAATAACAAAAAGTAAAATAATTTTATTTTCAATTCGAAATATTCGAGTAATTACAAAAAAAAAAAAATAAAAAAAAGATTATATTTTTCATATATCCGAATAACAGTTTAAAATCCGAATAAACGCAATTGAATCAGTTTGTTTTAAGTATCGACGGTAATTAACCATTTCTAGAATATACTTTCGAATAAATTATTTTCCGCCTCGAATATCTCACATGCTCATTGCTCGATGCCGGTTAAATTTGTTTTTATAAATAATTTCTTCAAAAATTACTAATCGCATACGTCTGTTACGTACTTTTGGATATACCGTAATTTAAAAAATAAAATAAACTTCAAAAATATTTTAATTGGAACACACTTTCATCATCCAGAGTCTCGAAAAATTGTTTATCGTTGTGGGGTCTTATTAACAATTTATCGATTTGTTTTTTACTTTCCTCGTTATTTTTATTATTCTTATTAAAGCTTTAAACGACGTAATTTTAAACGTACCGATGAGAACACTGCCAATTATTTTTCTGCTCTCGTTCCCGAAATTTCGCGATGATTTGACTAATAAACGTTCGCAATTTGGAAACTGTATCGAACTAGAATATAGTCGAATTAACGAGAACAGTTTTCACCGGCTGTTACTCGATAATGAGGAAAATCTGTACGTCGACCGAAGTATGTTCATCGAAGAATTTCTTAAACAAACCAATAGCGGTCGAACAATATTAGTTACACAACCGAAAGGTTCCGGAAAAACCGTCAACCTAGATATGACGGAAACTTTTTTACAGATAGAACTAGACCGGCAGTGTCTAGTATCGTCGCATAAACGAACTAGTAGGAAATTATTCGTCGGGGCCGAAATAAAAAGACGGAATTATAGTAAAGTTTTAAAACCGTTGAACATCGCTTCACGTTCGGATATGCTCGATCGCTATCAAGGTAATTTCCCGGTAATTTCGGTTAATTTCGGAAACGTAGCCGGCGGAAATTATCGAGAAATCGAAAGCGAATTGGAAAAACTAATTAATCGACTAATTTCTCGATTTGAGGAGGAATTTTGTTTAGAAAAAGATAATACGGTATTCAGCTTTGTCGGAGAAGATCGAGTTAAACGACTCGGTGCGAGTCTGGCGGAATTAAGCGAATTACTTTTTAAACGATTCCTGAGGAAAAGTTTCATTTTAATCGACCAGTACGATACTCCTATACTGAATTCTTACATTTCGTTCGGCGAACGCGATGACTTTTTCGCTGTACTTAATTTATTCGGAGATTTACTGCATAACGCTTTTAAACGTAACGACTACTTAGAAGGCGGCTTAATTAGCGGAGTATTGCCGATTTTACGAAGTAACTTAGGTCCTAATAACGTGATCGAATATACGATGTACGACGAGAAATTTTCCAACTATTACGGTTTTACCGACGAAGATTTACGGAAATTACTGGACCTAGCCTCGGTCGTTAATAAAAGCGTACTTGTGGAAAAGATAAAAACGCGAAGTTATAAACTTGCGCGATGTACCGAACGAAGCGTATACGCACCTTGGGCGGTGATGAAGTGTTTAAGCGGACTCGTCGCTAAGTCGGAGTCGAATAACTGGAATTGTAACGAGGAAAAATCGTTCGTTAACGTAGCTTTAACTTCGGACGAAATACAAGAAGACGTACAAAAATTAAATTCCGACAGAACGATCGAATTTTATTTCGACGATGACGTCAATCTATCGTACACCGATAAGAGAGAATTATTTTTAAACATTTTGCTATATAGCGGCTATTTGAAATTAAACGTGAAAAATTCTTCCCACAACGTCGGTACATACCAGAATGCTTCGTCCGTACCGAATCGAGAAATAAAGAATTTATACCGGAACTCTATCGTGAAGTGGGTGTCGAATAAGTTAAACATTAACGACGGGATATTTTACAATTCGACTAAATTATTAGCTAGCGGTAAAATAACGGAATGGGAAAATCGATTAAGAACGATCTTAAACGAAAGTCAGGTTTTTAATGGAACCGTTACTAAAACGATTAACTTCGCGAAATTATTTTACAGAGGTCTCTTCTTGAGTATAACGCACGTTTTGAGCGCAAATTATTTAATCGTTAACAAACAGCGCGATATCGACGTTTATTTCGACGTGTTACTATTACCGTTAGAAAATACACAACCTAAACACGCTCTAATTTTTAAATACGCTATATTGAACGACACGCTCGAATTAAACTCCACCGCCCAAGTTCTGCTTGCTCGAATTGATCACAAAAGATATATTAGTAAAATGAGACGAGCTAAAATCGAAAATATCATCTGCATTTGTACGACCTTTAATAATAACGAAATCGGTTTCAAGCATAAAACGGAAAAAATGCCAAATTAAAATTATAGTTTCCGTAGTTTTTCTACATGTATACACTAAGCAAGCGTGTTTGATACGTATTAGAATAATTAGTTCTCAAACAGATTCGTATATTTCATGTTATTAACATTAGAATTAGAATTTATAGAGTTTCGCTATTGTATATTTAAAAATTCTCTATTCCGATGTATTCGACACATGATTTTCATAATATATCAAATTTATTAAACATATGATCGCACAAACATTTAGAAGATGATTTAAAATATCATTACTCGATTTTTTCGCTATATAAAAAATACTAAAATCTACATACATCTATAGATCGCACGAGCTAAACACAAATAATTACGATAACAAATTCACCGGGTTCAAAAAACTGCATTTTACCTAGAAAACAAAGAATTTTGTTCACCCGTATTTTTAAACATCAGTCAAGCATTTATAGTTTTTAGCAACTATCAATTAAAATAAAACGCTGCTTGTCGCACTCGTACTTTAAAAGTTACTAGTTTCATATTCAACAAACATATATTTCAACGTTTATATATACATATATATATATATATATATATATATATATATATATATATATATGCGTTTTATCACGTTTGGCCGTTGTTCCTAAAGATCTGTCCGGAGATTTTTACTTTTTTATATATATATATGTATATATCCATGTCATGCCGGTATATCGAAATTTGTAACAAAAGAATATGCTGGTGATATTTCTTTCTCGTAATCGATCTGACAATAGCTACAAAATTAATAAATTAGCTGATTGAGCCCAAAAATGAAAATCAAAATTTCAAAATCAGTTTATGTGATCTTCAGAATTAGGCGCGCGACGAAACCCTAACAATCCGGTACCACAGTATAATAATGCCTAATGTAGTTCGATGGCAGACTTACCTAGATGCATCATATTAAAAACAATCGCAAAGAGTTAAATATAAGCATTAGGACATTCGACAAAACGTTGGAAATCTCTCCGAGATGAAAGCTAATATTATATAATACGGCTGTGAAGCTGGTATATACTTATACGGTATACTATTGCAGCATTATCCAATATTAATATAATTCGACGGTTTCAGACAAAAGCGTAACGATGACAAAACTCAAATACAAAACATTGAACGGGTAGTTTCCCATTATCTATGCGCAAAAATAAAATAATTCACGCGCACTTACAGACGAATAATTACATTAATAAATTTTGTTTTTCATTTTCCCAATGAACGTAACCGCGTTTTTAATCCTAGAATCATTTCCGTGAATAGCCTCAAAAAATTTCGTATTTTTCTAAATTAACAAATGGTAACACTGTGTGATATTCCACCTAAGTAATTTATTGTGGACAAGTTTCAACAAATTATGTATTAGATTTTTTAGGAAAAATCAACAAATACTGACAGAAAGCAATTGGCTTTATATTTTCTAGAAGAGCTTGTTTCAACCATCATTAGCCCCAACCATAACATAACGCGTTGAACTTGCAAACAACATCCTACAGTCTCATGGATGTACAATACTAGATACTATATATGAAAAAACACAAAACAGATACCGCAACAAGTATTAAAAATGAAACACGAGTACATCACCTATTTTCGTTTATGATAAAAGCGGTATAAATGAAAATACTAAAACATTATATATATGGTCAATTACTATAACAGTACAAAGGGAGCAGTAGATAACGTACATCAAATGTGTAAAGGACCACAACACAAGCAGAGAAACTAAACTTTGATCCATAGCTATATTTTTTAACATAATACATTTAGCTATTGTTAATGGCTATGTTGTATATAGACATAATATTACAACGCAAAGAATGAAACCGATGAATAAAATATATTACATGATAACAGTTTAAGACAAATTAACTGAGTTGTGGCAAAGAAAATCGTCTAATAACACTAGTAATCAGAGAAATCAAGACGAAAATATAAAAGTCGCTCGGAATAGAAAAGACAATTACAGATACCTCCAATGCCACATCAATAGAAAAACGGAAATATCGAGTTCTTTGTCAATATTCTAAAAGAAGATGCACGAAAATTATTTGCGGTATTAATAAAAAGACAATGTACGGTTAACATTTAAAAAAAAAAAAGTATTACATGCCTTCATTGTTAAAATTGAATACGATAACATTTTAATTATAGTTATTACTTTCTCGTGTTATCATTTTTTAAAAACATTTTAGTGATATAAGATTTTATTAGCGATTATATATTATCTATACAATTTTTGCTTTTATTGGGTTTATGATTTATTTATGAACTTTATCGATATAAAATAAAGGCCTTAAATATTGTATTTAATATTTTCATAAATTATTGATAACATTTTAGTTATATTTTACTTCACATAACTGAATTTAATCTGAGTGGTATACAAAAAGTATAAACTTTACTTCGCGTTATGAAAATGCGTTTACTGATACATGTTAGTATTCTAGAGTTAAATATGTTTTTTTTTTCAGTATTTCATGCGTTTTTCAGTTTATAATTTTTAAAAAATATTGTAATGATGAGTGCTATACTTTTAAGAACTTTACCAACCATTGAAGAATTTGGGTGTTTTTTACAACAACATGAAATACTTCCATTAACCAGATCCTGTCGACTTGGACAACGTTCCGGTTAATACTTCGCATAACTTTTTTTGTGAAGGTACATCAGAACAAACGAATTTATGAAAATCGTTGAAAGAATAAAAAATATATTCCCCCTGAAAAACAACTAATATAATTTAAATGTTGAATATATTGAAGAGTAGTGATTTTATAAATTATAAACCAAACAAAATCATAACACAGTTTAATAACTAAAAGTTTTTTAATATAATTTATCAATTTAAATGAATTACAATTCGTTTCCTACTAATATGTTTAAAATTATTTCTTTAATATACTTGCATTTTAAATTTTAATATTACTAAATAGTACTGTTTTGTTGCATGTGCTCACGAATTACTTTATTTTTGCGGATAAATAATAGGAAAGCACCAAAAAGGTAATTTACATATGTTCGGAACCATACAAATTTGGTGGAAGTAAACTTATAGGATAATACTGAAGATGTGAGGAGATAGTGCCGTTTCATTACATTAGAACTTAACTGATCATTGTAAGTACCTCGACAGTCATCTAACTTCTTTAATTTCTAATCATACTATGTTCTCTAGGTCAATTTGCAGTTAATATGAAAAGAAAACTAAAATCTTATATAAAATAGCCGTTACTTTTCAGTGGCATAAAAAAAATATATATATAAATTGAAATTTTGAACAATAAAATAAATTATGTTTTGTTTATCTGCCTGCATTCGTATCAATAAAAAAGTGAAAATTATTAACAATTTATTTGAGCAAATTATAAATGTTCAAGAACATTGATATAAAGTTGAATTTGCTTTGCTTGGAAAGAAATGGTTGATATTTTTTGTCATATGTGTAAATTGTAAAAAATAATGTTCTATATAATATACATAACATAAGTAAAGTTTTTACAATTAAACTAGCTTATTCGATCTTTTTTAAGTTTTTATAATTATCGATAAACAAAATCTATCATCGATTCTGAAGAACACCGTGTTTAAACAACTTTAAAACTGGTCTTATCTTTAGGTTGACGTGAATGAATAGTGTTATCTGTAATATATGTTGCTATTTGTTTCGATAATGAATTATAATTTTGCAATGTGGCTCAACGTATGTAACTTATTTAAGGGTATGTAGTTGTTGTTAAATTATAAATAAATATTAAAGCACAAAAATGGAGGGATCACTGAGTAAATGGACGAATGTGATGAAAGGATGGCAATATCGATGGTTTGTTTTGGACGATAACGCGGGCTTACTATCTTATTATACGGTGAGTAAATTTTACATTACATCGAATAACAAATTTGGGTATACTTTTCGGTTACTCGTGGAATTATAATTCTTGCAACTACTAATATCAAAACGAAAATTATTGTCCCCAATTAATAGCAATAGAGGTCTAGCAAAGTTGAAATATATTCGTAGAGCGATCAAATGAATTTGATATGAAACATTTATTGATGTGATTGTCGTAATTTTTCTGGTTTTTATTATACATTAAAGGTTTCCGAATGACGCCAGAGTTGTATGTGTGCAAGAAAAACTTTATGTAATTATTTTAAGATGTGAATGATTACTGTTCGAACAAAATTCCCACATTTTGAAATGTGTTGTGTTAAATGACTGTGTTCAATATGATATTTTTTTCAGTATTAAATTTTAAATAAATTTTTCTTTATATAGTTAAGCTATATCTATAAACTCGTATGTTAATTTCGTTCGCTAAAGTAATACTTTTATTGCTGAAAAACATAAAATATTTATTTCACAATGAGTAAAAATATTAGAAAATGTTGTAGAACTAATTATCGTTACTAAAGTTACATTTTTTGAATACGATAACCTTTCATTTGAAGAAGCCTATTATAATCCCTTTGTTTTTCTACACTACTTTTCGAATCTAATCATTCATTTTCCAAATTGCGATAGATTCTTTTCTTAAATATTGAACTGGTTGGTTATTGTGTTTGCATTTATAAAAAATTATGTTTTTTGTTAACAAACTTATGTTAACTATGTAGCGCGAAAATGTCTGTATCCATATATTTTTAACAAAAATATTGATAACGCAATTTAATTTAATTTTAGTTAACATAAAGTGTAATTTGCAATATATATATATATATATATATAAACTGTTGGTTTAAAAAATAAATTTAATTGGCGTAATTTGTATGAACTTTTTATAATTTCTTTGGAAGTGTGTTTTCATTTTTACCAGCAATGTACACTGATCGAAATATTTCGTGTCGTGAGACAAAATACATAATTATATATGGACTTTCTATAAGAATAGGAAATTGTAGGGAATTAAATATAATAGCTTTTTGTAATAAGCTTTGAATACGAACCAGCTTCTTAATTTTTTATATATATATATATATGTGTGTGTATGTGTGGGTGTGTAGGCATACATTTAAATATATATACTTGCATTACTGCTTAAAAAATGACTAAAGATTCGAGATGTTCCTGAAAACATAGATTTTTCAATATGATTTATACTATTTTATTACCTTCGCTTTGTGAGATACGGTATAATCTCACACGGGATCCATTTTAAATAAATATGATATAAGTTTTCCTTCTAAAACCTGTTAAATTGTACAATTCTTGCTCAAATTCAATAAGTGTAGTTTGTTTGTATATGCATGGTCATAAAGAAATACGTTAAAATTCTGCAAAGAAAAATTAAGAAATATCAATATATGAAACTAAATGTTTTATGTACTTAAAAGTTCGTGTATACCAATATTATGTATACCCGAAGTAGCGCATATATATATATATGATTATTTGTGATATATATATATATATGTTTGTATGTGTGTGATGGTTCCTCACTTTTATATCTTAGAAAAACAATTTAGCGCGAGTATAGTTGAAACTAAATAAATTCTCGAATTACTGCCACATAATAATAAACCCGCCCTGGTAGTGTGAAGACACTAGTTTAAGCTTTTCAAATCGTCATTTTTTTTATCGAACAAAGCTGTAAGAAAGGAAAAACTAATTGCCAGCGCCATCTAAGAGTAATCTTGTGAAATCAAACATATAGAAGGACAATTCAATTTAAATGATAAATTATCTTATTTTACGTTTAAAAATATATTTTATTGTGGAAGATTCAGCTATAATTGTATGTTCGAAAGTGTTCAAATTTACGTTAACATTTGAAGATTTTTACACACACACATGTATACATATATAATGTACACTAATAACGTGTACGTGAATTGTGCGTGTACATATATATATATATATATATATCTATCCCCGTCGTCATGAAATGTTCGTTACCGAATGTTGGCTGACATTCGACATTCATTCATCTAGAATTTGTCAAACTTTTTGATTGTCGAACTCCATTTCATTATTAAAAAATTTTTTATCCGTGCAATGATCATTTTTCGGCAATGTTTTACATAAAACATATTAAACATCGAAAGAAAGAAGATTATGTCGATGGCAAAATTTGTATCAGTAGAGATGAATTAGAGCTTGAAAGGAAAACATTGAAATACGACAGAATCGAATGAGAACTTTATAATGAAGAGCAGATAACTCAAACGAAATATCTAAAGTTCATACTCTTATTAATAAACGGTTGCGTATGGTAATTGAGATAGTGGGAACAGTGCACTTATTAATTACGTTTTAAGAAAATAGTAGTGAAACATTAAAAAAAAAAAAAACACGCTGAAAGAATAACATATATGTTAAAAAAAATAATATGACTCTAAATATAATTATATGTGTATATGAGAGTTCCCACACAGGACCAAAAATAAGTTACTTTTCTACGTTACTTTTTATAGGAAGTTATAGATAACGATTGAGATATGGATTAGAAACTTCGTAGAGTGAAAAAACATCTAGAAAATACGTGTAATCTACTTAGTATAGATATTAACGCCTCTGTAATTAGTATGCTTATGACAAATGGCGGATAAAAAATTACATCTGTCCCATACTCGTGTATATATATATATATAAATTCGACGATGCTAAAATTAAGGCAATATGTGGAAGGTGTAACAACAGCTCCGAATACGTATTAGTGACGTTATAAGGAAAACTGTTCAGAATTCATCGTGTACACCACTCCAAAACTAAGTAACTAAATGTAATTGACAAACTATGTCAATATTTTTTTTAAAAAAGCTCAAAAATAAAGTGAAAAATCGATCAAAATATAAAATAAAGATGAAAGGCGTTCATATTACTCTATAAATATGCAGAAGAACAGTTCTTTCTTTCCTCAGCTTTCTGTCACTAGATTAAGTACCATTTCGTATATGAGGGCTGTGAACGCACGGGAGATTTATGATCACTTGCTAAAAAGTGCCTCTGTGAAAGTGTTCCACTAATTAATATAAAATAAACTTTAAACGCGTAAATAATATTTTATCCTTTAGTATATGTTGTGTGCGTGTGTTTGTATATATATACAGTAGACTTCCGCTTATCCGAACTAATTGGAGAATTTGGTTGTCCGGATAAGCGAAAATTCGGATAAAACGTAGTACATATTTTTTGTTGAATTCTTGGTAGAAAATGATTTTTATTAAAATTTTAATAAGTGCAAAGGAAAACCATTTAATTTCTTTACAAAACAGAATAAAAACGAACAAAAAACAAAAATTGCAAAATTTTTTGGGTATGTAGGTTAGGTACATGTAAATACATACAGTTATTTTCTAAAAAAAGATTCAATACAAGTTTGTTTTACAACAAATCTTTTCCTGGCCGCATAATCTCGCCAAAAATTTTACTTGCAGTTACCTCTTCTTGCTATCCCACATATTGTAAGGCTTTTTCCAGGATGTCAAAAGCTTCGGCATGATTAATATGACCAGAAAAAACATCGACTTCCATTTCATTGTCTTCATTTTCGCTGTCATCATTTTTGGTGACTGTTTGTACAATGTCGTCATCTGTATACTCAATACAATCATCGTTTGTGCTTCAAAAATTTAAATCCGCTTCCTCTACGTTTTCGCATCCTGAAAGTTTTTTTTTAGCATGGAAAGAAGTTTGTTGTCTTCAGATTCGTCTTAACATTCTTCCACCGGATGTAACACGATGACCACTTCCTGTTATTCTTCCACTTCTTACAAGCAGCAACCTCATTTTTTGTCTCATCTCTGTACGTTTAGCTGTTATTTTTTTATATCGATTTATATCCAGATGGCGTTTAAGTTATTTTCATTATGTATTATCCGCTATCATTGACAGCGTGTAAATAATAACAGTAATATATCGCAGCGTGAGGACCCCTCATTTCGTGACGTCACCGCGTTTCGGTCGTTTTACGAACGGTCTTCTTACGCTTGACAGACTATACACTTGTTTGAATAATACGGATTTTGTTCGGATAATCGAAAAATTCGGATAATAAGGAAAATTTTTTTTCGATCAGATAATACGGCTGTTCGGATAAGCGGAAGTCTACTGTATGTAATATATATGTAGATAGATAGAATATACTAAACAATAGATATACAAAGTAAGGAAAGTACATAGATAATATATTTGGAATAATTTTAAAATCATATAGCACATAAAGAAAGGGCTATATCTCATATTAATATTGTAATTTTAATAAGATCGCGATAACTTATTTTTACTTAAAATTCCTACAGTTCTATATATTTCGACATATGTACGTGTAAGCTAAGTAGGATTAGATGTATTTAAATGCCTTTCTTTTTTACCCAAAAAAGAACTTCCTTCTTTCCTAAGAACTACGTTCTTTATTCTCCGCCATTGATCCGCGGGCTACATTCAATAATATTATCTCCGAGAATTTTCGTACGAATACCCTTACTTATACAAATGTATCAAAGCCGAGCCGGGGAACGGGAAGTTCTCATCCCATCTCTTAATATTTACAAATTATCTGATCTTTGTTCCGCATTTACCTCTGAGTGTGCAGCGGTATTACTATCCTTATCATTCTTAATTGATATGAAACTTCCGGATAGTTATCTCATTATCACCGACTCACAAAGAATTTTGAAGGCTACGGAAAACAAATGGAAGAAGTCAGATACATTGATTTCTTTCATCATATTAAAACTTAACCATATGGAAAGCTTGCGTATGTTTGTTTCTTTCTTGTACCTGGACATTTAAAAATCCTCGACAATGAAATTGTAGATTCATTAGCTAAAGAGAGGCCTTCTAGTGGTGAGGTATTCTCTTTAATTTCTGCACTTGATGTCATAAATTTTGTACAGTCAGAACATAAGAAACTTTTGGTAACATACATATGTGGGGTGTATACAGCAGCCGCCCCTTACTAGGTACTATCAATTACAACCGTCTCTTCCTAAATTTCCATGGTTATACTTTTTCAAAAACATTAAGAGAGAAGTAATTGTATTTATCAGTAGATTGCGATTCGGGCTTTACTTGTTGCCAGATCGCCTGTTCCTTATGCATCTTACAGAAACTCCTAACTCTCCATATTAGACATGCAGTTTGCAATCCTGATCACGTGTTTTTCGAATGTCCTTCTTTAATAACTACGCTCCGAACTATATCTTAAATTACTATACTCAACATGTAACGGTCTTCCGTACAATGTATCGTCCCTTCTTCATCTTGAGAACTTACGTATATTTCCGGGCATAACGATATTTCTAGAAAAGGTGTCCTCATTGATAGAAATATGAGTTAGTACGTACCACGTTGGATAGGTTATAAAGGAACCCACATTAGAAAAATAAGTGTGAACTCTGTGTTTAAAAATTTTATATATATATGTGTGTGTATATATATATATATATATATATATATGAGTGTGTGTATGTATATATATAAAATTAAACTGGCGTTATTTATTAATCAAAACGAAAAAATTGAAAAATTTTGTATATTTTAAAAACTGCGACATAATGTAATAATAATTATTAAATCAATTATTAAAATGCGCCCAGTTGGCCTTCTGTCGTGTTATTTGGACTAACGACGAGTCCTAATTAGATTAAATCTCTTTCGATTATTGTCTTCTATTTTTTTGTATATATATTTTTTGGTATGGAAGAGGTTATCTTCAGTTATGTACTATTTGTCTTCATGGTCGTCAATAATTTTATTTTTGTATGAATTTTGTAAATACGCTTCTCTGTAAAAATTGTAAAATAAATAAAAAACTAAGAATACGTTTGGTATGAAAAGGAACGGATATATGATGGGTATTTTACATCGGGGATTGAAAATCTGTGCCGTGTATATAACCAGCAAGGCAAACTGAATCTGAAAGTAAAACGAAACAATTTTTACATTTCTTCAGAGTTTACGCTTTTTATAAGTTAGTTCGTTTCTAACGGATAACAAATTTTAATAATAATAACTATTTAATATGTAGTGGCCGGTATCCGCCCTAGACCGACTAGTATGTTTATCAAAAATATTCGTATACAATAAATCGTGTCAAGCACTGAATTTTTTCAAATCTGAATTTTTACGCATAATTCCAAAACGAAGATAACGTAAATCGCTTTTTTAAGTGAAAATTTAAAAAATCGTGCGAAATCAAAAAATTGAACACCAAAAATTAAATTTTATAATTAAAAAAAATTAAATATTAATTATTTTTAAACAAAAAATATACGAATTTTTTTTCAATTAAATAAGAAAATACAACTAAATAAAAAAAATACAGTAAAATTACTAAAGTTGTCAAAAACTAAAAAATCGTGAAAAGTAAAAAACAAAACCTAATAATGTATACGCACGCTCGTTTTATAATGTGTTTATAAAAATTTTCACAAATAATAAATCCCGTCAAGCACTGACTTTTTTCGAATATAAATTTTTATACGAGATTACAAAAATAAAATAAAAAAAAAAAACTATTATTAGGCCATCCTACACAAGTGTCAATATATATTTTGATATTAAAATACATCGTAAATGAATGTTTTATTTTTAGTTTTAATGAAAAATATATTAAAATTTAATAACTGTTTGAAAATGATTCTTTATATATATATATATATATATGTATATATATATATTCCAAATTTTAGCGATTACATGATTGTATTTTTAATATAATAATGATATTCTTCTAAATAATAAATAGTGGGGAAAACTATGAAATTCGTTTTTACAATTGACAAAAATTTCGTTCAGTTTTGAATGTTTAGCGTTTTCTTTTCATCTGTGAAACTAGAGTTGCTTTTGAAATTTTTGCAAGTGATTTAACATCATGCAATTGCTTATTATAACCGACTTGTATATATATATATATATATATATATATATATATCTGTGTGTGTACTCAAGAAAGCGAATAATGTGTACATATTTGCGAAATAAATATACGAGCCTAACGTACTAACAAATAAATTTTTACGGTTCAGTTTCTTCGCTGATATTCGTGATGATAATTTTAGTAATACGTGTAGTGCACGAATAATATTACGTAATATTTATCGCAGAGAAAACTTTCGAGGAATTTAGATTCTGACATCTTTACTATACAATCAACTAGATGAATAAGAAAAATTGACCGTTATATAAATAATTAAAAATCGAATTTAGTTTAATTAGCCGATTATTGAAATTCGGTCGACTTGGCGAATTTTACTTCGCCTTCTTCAACTGTTTTCGACCTACTGCTGGATGTCGCTCTCTTGAAGTTCGTTCCATTTTTTAGTCCTGTTGAAACTTATTTATATCATCGACTCAACGTGTAAGAGATCTATCAGTTTTACCGATTCTTCAGTTACGTCAAACATTCAATTTCCTCTAAGCAGCTCTTATAATATTTCTTCTATAGTGTTCCGTATTCCGTAAATCAGTATTAGCGACGCGCATTGATTAAATGTCTTTTTTTTTTTTCAAAAACTTGGAGGAATATTCGTGTTTTGTATAATGCTCTCGAGCTTACCACATGAACGCGAGTAAAATATATTTTAGGTGTCGGGATTTATTTTTATTTTTTTTTTTGTTTTATAACGATTTCGCATTTTTTACTCCATACGTAGCTCGACACGTGTAAATGCTTAAATCGTAACATCGTAATAAAAACTGAATCTAACGGTCAGTTATTAGAATGAGACGACTGATATAAAAGTAATAACGATAAAGGCGGTTACTATTATTGTGCCATTACTCAATAAAATATTTAGATCGCCTGTTCTACCGTAAATGAGATCCAACGTTTAATATTAAATTGCGAGTAGAACCGATGAGTAGAACATTTCAGCAGCTGAAATCCGCAATATATAGATATTTTTATAGATCAGTATATCGGTGTACGCGTTCTCAATGCTGCTATGTAGAGTGTGAGAACGTAGATATATCTATCATATTTTTACCTCTTCAACAAAAAGAATTCATACTTTTTCCATGAAAACCACAATCTGTATCATTCTCAACTAATCCTTGTCTCTTTCAATAATATTATCTGCAAAAGGTTTCCATTGTACGCCCTTATTTATACAAATGGATCAAAAAGTCAACTTGAGGAACGAGAGCAGCAGCAGTGTTCATTGCAGCTTTCGATACTAGTAACATGTACAAATTATGCCAAGAATGTTCAGTATTTACTGTGGAATGTGCAGCAGTACTACAAGCTTTGTCAATTTGAATAGAGTTAAATCTTCGCGGAAATTACCTTATTATTACCGATTCAAAAAGCATGATGACGGTTATGGACAATAAATGGAATATGTCAGATACACTAATTGGATTAGTTTTACCAAAAATTTGGCACACGTAGAAATATTTGCGTCCTTCTTATGGTGACGGGTCATAAAGGTATTCCAAACGAGGAATTTGTTTGACTCATAGCTGAAGACGCGTCATCTAATGGCATAGAACCCTACCTAGTGTCTCACAAGGATATCATTCACTCTATTTCAGCTGAAGCATAAGGATCATTGGGAACTGAGAGCACTAGTCAATCGCCCCTTACTAATTACTATCAACTTCAACTGTCTCTCCTTAAACTTACCTAGTTCTATTTCTTTAAGAAGATTAATTGCGGAGGAATTGTATTCATCGACGTCATTTGTTACCTGGTCGTCTTTTCCGTATGCAGTTCAGAGAAAGTCATTTCTGTCCCCTCCATTCTGAATAGGCAGTCTGCAATCCCGATCATGTTTCTTTTAATGCTCTGCATGTATTACACCTCCGTATAATGTATCGTCCCTTCTCCATTTGGATAATCTACAATTATTCCCCCATATAGCAACATTTCTAGAGAAGTTAGCATCTTATCCCTTCAACATCACGTTGGGTAGGTCGTAAAAGCATTCCCACATAAAAAAAATAATAATATGCATACGATGGAAAATATTAATGGTAGGGGATAAAAATGAAAATTTAAAATAAAAATATCTAAAGCAAAATAAATGGAACCTGTAAAACAAAATTGATAAGTTCGGCGGTGAAAACGAAAAATTAATTGTAAGTTTAAAATAAACGAAATCAATAAAAATGTTAAATCGTAGCCGATCTGTTTTGAAAAAAACATTACAGAAAAGAAAAATATGTTTACTTTTCGTTTAGTTTTATATTATATTAATATGTTGTGGTCTATAATGGTTTGTCGATATGAATTAGAAAACAAATAAAAAAGATGTACTTTAAAACTTGTGGTAATAATTTAAAACACATGTATATGTCAATTTTCAAAATATTTATATAAATACGTTGAAAATTATCCACAGTTCATTTGCATAAACTAAAGAGAATACCTCACCATTAGAAGACCCCTGCTTTAGCTAATAATGACTCTACAATTCCATTTCCGGGGATTACTGGATGTCCCGGTACCCATAAGAAAGACACAAATATACTCGAGAATTCCGGATGATTAAGTTTTAACACGATGAATGAAATCAATGTATCTGACATTTGTTTTCCATAACCTTCAAAATGCTTTGTGAGTAGATGACAATGAGGTAACTACCCGGAAGCTCCGTATCAATTAAGAATGACGAGATTTGTAACATCACTACACATAGCGGTAAATGCGGAATAAAAATCAGATAATTTGTAGGCGTTACTAATATTAAGAGATGGAATAAACATTACTAACGTACGATTTATATAGTCGGAACATAGGAAATTTTGGGAACAGACACTTGATAAATATACACCAGTCATCCCTCACACAATACTATCAGTTACAACCGTCTCTTCCTAAATTTCCACGGTTCTACTTTTTGAAAATCATTAAGCGTAAAGGAATTGTACTTATCAGCGGATTGCGATTAGAGCATTACTTGTTACCGGACCGCATGTTCCTCATGCAGCTTTACTACCCTCCCCGTACCGGACATATAATTTGTAACGCTGGTCGTGTGATCTTCGAATGTCCGACTTTAATAACATAACGTTCTGAACTATACCTTAAATTACTGCGTTCATGACGTAACGATCGTCTGTACATTGAATTTCGTCCATTCTTCATCTTGATCATTTACGTGTGTTTCTAGACATAGTGATGTTTCTAGTGATCCACGTTTGTAGAAATATGAGTTAGTTCATCCGTACAGTATCACGTTGGGTAAACTGTACAGGCATCCTCATTAAATAATATTTAAAAAATATATATATATATATCTTCAGTTTACCTAAGAAGCGGTATTGTATGGTAAACGTCTGTATACAATTTATAATTTTACAATGTATTACTGAAAGGGTTAAAACGTGTGTGTTCGCATATTAAAAGACATCCCTGTTTGTATAATAATATTATCGACAAAATACAATACGAGGTCGTAACGAAATCAAAATTTGTTTACTTTGCGATGTAACATTTTAAAGATTATACTTACCATTTGTATGATAGTCAAATAACGTTTAAGTTTCAGTATTAGCTGTTGTATGGTAGGATTCCCAATAGCCGACATCAGATAATAGGTATACATTAAGGTGTGAACGAAACAGTTCATTACGATAGGTATCAGTACCATTCTGCCTGTTAATTTAAGCGAAAAATTAATGTAAATAAACCTAAACAATATCGCATCGCATAGCTAATTAAATTCGTTCTTTTCTTTTTTTTTAATATATACTCGAGGTAAAACGTATATTGTTTAATAATATTTTCTATTTAAATGGAAATAATGAAGTTGAAGAATAAAAACAACTTATTAAAAGCAGAAGTAATATTTAAACAAGAATTACTTAAAAATAAAAAATGAACCTAGTTAATTGGTCATTTAATATTGCGAACTGTTCTGATTCGTTGGATATGATAATCTTGGAACGAGCATTTCATTTTTATATTTTACGTGTTGCGATCGAGCTTGATTAATGCGTAATTATTTTTATTTGAACGTTTTAGATAAAGTTAATTATTGTTATAATAATCTTATTTTTAATTTTAATTATTAACCCGATGACAATACAACTGTCAAAAGACATCACTAATTTAAAATAAACCCGATGACAATGCAACTGTCAAAAGACATCACTAATTTAAAATAACTGTTAAAAATAATAATATTGTTTTGAAACCACGTATCATTTTTTTCCAAAGTTATATATATTATATATATATATATGTATGTATGTATGTATCAATCGGCGTCAGTCCTTGGACTGGTTCGCCCCTATCTTCAAAGTCATCCGTTATGCTGTTAGCCTTTTCAGTTCAATGTAGCCCTTAATGTTTGCTCGTTTCTTTATTATATATATATATATATATATTTGTGTGTGTACAAATAAATTTTAAAAAACACTTACTTGGGAACATTTTGGTCGCTGCCCAACATACTACAAACGTTGATATATGATGGTAGACGTGAAGAGCTGATACTTGATTTTGTTTTTTCCTTAATACGAAAAATACCTAATAAATAACATTCTCAGAATAAGAATTTTCACACAAATATAAACGGTACGTACACACTTGCTAATGTAATAAATATGTTAAAATTACCACGGTCGGACGAGATATCGAAAACGCCGATTTACGACGGCTAAATAAAGAACTACAGCTGAAAATACTATAAAGAAAAGGAGATTGTCCTATTTCGGTCATTTAAGGAAGAATAATAAATGCTGGAGGGAAACATTGTAAGAAAAAAAAGGAAAACATGATTAAAAAAAATCAACAGACATGATTCAACGTAGAAATCTTTTCCCGAAGGCAAATTATTTAATACAGTAGAAGCCAATAATCGTCAATGTCTACTGAAGATGTAACATGAGAGAAGAAGATAACATCGCCGTTAACTCGCGCGATAATGTTACCTTTATCTAATGTGAAAAAACTAAAAAAAAAAAAACACTTAAATGTTACATTAATGAACACACTACATACGTGATACCTTCGCCATAACGTATAGAGCATCGACTATGGAGTAGAAAAATTCACCAAAGTCATTCTTGAAGTTGCAAATTTGCATATTTCAAAACAGTCATCGCAAACTTATCGCATCCGAAAAAAAACACTCCCATTTATATCAACGAAATAAGAACATTAAAACATTATAGACGTCAATCAAATAGAAGGAAGTATACAGCGTCGTATAAAAACACCAGATTAGTTTATATCATTTTAACCAAACTTGTTAACCATCTATACTTAAAGTAAATTCTTATTTAACGTATCGCCTAATAATCATAAAAACCTTTTTTAAAGTACACATTTGCTTGGGATCCTTTGCTTTCCAACAAGGATCCCAAGCAAACGAATTTCATAACCAGGAATGATTTTATGTTTTCTCTTTATTATACTCTTCCGACCAATCACCATTAACTTAGTTTCGATATAAATAATAATTAAATTTTGCCATCTTACTCGGACTCTCTAGACCGAGAAAGTATAGCGGCGATCGTTTTTCATGTAGTGAATACATTGTTTTTTCTTCGGCTAAAATTGTTCTTGCGCGCAGAATTAAAAACTGTTCGCGTAATTCTCGAATAACCTGAAGTCATCTTTTTCCCTTACCGGGGTTCGTACTTTTAATATTAAAACGAGTTTATATTCGCGTTCTTAACAAAGCAAAAATCTAAGATAATTATAATATATATAATAACGAATTAATGATCCAAAATGGAAGTATTAAAATAAAAAATAGAAAAAATTAGATATGATTTATAAAATCGATAAAGTAAATCGCGGTAACAATATTCCTGTATAGTCTTAAAATAATTATATTATCGCGTCGTGGATCATTTTACATCGATAAAATTAAAATAATAAATACGTAGTCAAATATTCAAGTAATTTCGGAATGCGGTTTAAAATTATTTCTGTTCCGTAATATTCCCCAAAATATCGTTATTAATTTAATTCTATTTTGATATTCCCATAAAATTCTCAGTATATGAAAATAAACGTTAAATGATAAAATTAAATCGCTGATTATATAGACTAAATTAAATAATTGAACATGTACAACGGTATAAATATCTTGAATGCGTACTAATTAGCAGAATAAATATGACGAAAGTAGAGAAGTTTCCAGAAAAGACAATTCTTCACTTACCAACAAAAATCTGAACTTAAATGATTAGGAAGACTGGCGGTTTTGTAATAGCGCAGTTGGTTACACTGCTACAACGAAAACCGCCTGCTCCACGTTTAGTGTACGCGCGTTTGTTTTTGTCTAGTTTATCCTATAACGAGAAGCGCGTTTTGAGTGGAACGTTATTTTCGACGTGAATCGATCACGACAGTGCGAAATGAGTTTCGAAAAGAATTCAAAGTTACGCGGTGTAAACTGTACCATCTCGCAATTCAATTTTAAGGTGTGTTGAAAACTTTCGAAAGACAGCTTCTGCAACGGATTAAAAACGGCCTGGACAAAGAAAAAACACAAACATAGATCGAGTTTGGCCGAATGCTCTACTCGTCGTCATGCTGTTTCTTTAAACCGGTCGAGAGAATCTGCTCGCCGTATATTGCTAGAAGACTTGAAATTTCATCCTTATAAACTACCGACTATGCACAAAGAAAACTTTTTACTGCAACGATGCTGAAAAGAATCGAAGACGAAGAACAATCTTTTGATGAGCGATGAAGCTCACTTTCAGCTATTCGGATTTGTAAACAAACAGAACTGCCGCTATATGAAAACTCGGATTTCTGAAAAAATTTCAAAATCTCAACGACCTATGCTCTAAAAAGTCTTCGAAAATTTTATAAAGACCGAATGAATGTATTATTTCAAATGACAGTCATCTGAACGAAATTGTGCTCCACAAAAGCTAATCTCTCGTTTTCCTATTTTTAAATAAAATTTCATTCAAAAATTTTTGGCGAGTAGTTTTTGTGTTATTCGAAAAACAATAAAACCGCCCATCTTCTCTGGGTCACCCATATATATATATATATATATATATATATATATATATATATATATATATATATATATGTAAGTGTTAAAAAAACGACCGTTTTATTCAATTTAATTAGAGTGATGCGAATAATAAATTACTTTGTTCAGTTTGATATTATTCATGTGACGTACATATCGAACGATATACGCCCGTGGTTAATCAATTGTTAATCGACGATCGATGTTACTTCCTATAATAGTCTGCGCGTAAACATATATATAATTACGTGTGCGTAAGTATGGATATATTTTATATATATGTGTGTGTATGTTATATATGTGTATATATATATATATATATATATATATATATATATATATATATATATATATTGAATAAATTAAAACTTTATTCGACGTAGCTATTAATTACTCGGTTTTTAATTATTTGTGGTCAATTCCGTTGTTGTTTTTTTAGTCTGTGCGTTATAATTACGTGCGCATGCGGTATGTATTTGTGATATATGTATTGAATAAATTAAAATTTTATTCGGCGTAGCCATTTACTTACTTTCCGTGTCCGGAAAACTCAATTAGCCCAGTATGTAGATGCGTAAATCGCTTTGTCATTTATCGACCACAAATCGGCTATATCACACAATGTTTGTTCATTAGTGAGCTGCTTAACATATGCGCAGCGTTTGAATATCGTCGCAGTCACATCTATTCATCGTCAATAATATCCCATTCTTTCAGATTAGCTTTACATCGTGCTATCCACATCTCAGTCGATTAAGAGACCACCAAATCTTCCACGATACATCGTGACCTAGTCCCAGCTTCTCTTGAGGACTTCGCGTATTAGTTCCGATTGCAGTCTTACATAATCTCTCTCTCAGAGATCCAAATTATTCCACCGGTACAGGGATTGTATTCAGGAAACTCGTCCTGGATTGTAGTCGACTTCTTATAACAGTATAACTATAAAGTGAATGTCTGTAGTCCTACATTTGCGAAGCTCGTTCTTATATGCTGCTACTCTTCTTCTTATTTCAGAGGGTGCTATTTCCGCAGGTCGGTATATATTTTCTATTTTTGTCGGATTCAAACAGTCTGTCACTATTCTTACTGTGTCAGTCAGCGTGGCATTTCACCTGTTTCGTAATGAATTTTTTCATACCGGCGTTTCACATTGAGCTACTGAAACACACAGGATCATTGCCGAGACTCGCAATGTGTGCGGCTGGGTGCCCTAGTCAAATCAGGTAATTTCTTGATTACGTTATTCCTCACGATGACTTTGTTCCTTGTAGCCGCACAGTGTTGTTTGAATGTTAAAAAACGATCCGAGAGCACGCGTAGGTATTTTTGTATATCACAGTGTTGAAGCCGGATTTCTCTCCAGTTTTCATCCATTTTCCTTTTTTGAACTTCTATTACGAAGTTGGAGTGAGGAAACTTGCGTTTTATCTGGATTCAGTCTTAGCTGGTTATTTTCATAGTACGTCCCCTTAGCCTTTAGCGCAGTCTGCAATAGCGTTTCTACTTCTTTAAAACACTATTTTCTTGAAGTGCAATAGTAAATAAATTTCCTTGTATTTAGGTTGATTAGCTGATGGTTCGTGTATATATATATATATATATATATATATATATATACTGCATAAGATAGTTTGCACTTCCTTGACGCAGACCATTCTTCCAAATCATCCACGGCTCTTTTTCCCCTGTAACGTTACAAAAAATCGTCGGTTCTATAGCATCGTTTCCACTATTCTTGACAGCTGATAATCTTTGGTCAGTTTATGTATTTTCCTAACTAATAATCTGGGGTTTACTATATCATACGCTGCCGTTATATCGATAAAAGCAACTTCGGTTATCTTTCCTAACTCAAAACCATCTTCGATATACCGTGTCAGATTAAGTATTTGGTCGCAGCAAGATTTTCCCGTGCTATTAATTACGCAGTTTTTCATTATTTGTAGTTTCATCGTATATGTTATACGAATAAATTAAAACTTTGTTCAACGTAGCTATTAATTACGCGGTTTTCAATGATTTGTGGTTAATTTTCAATCGTTGTTTTCTTTCAATACGCGAATATAAATTTTAAAATAGATGAATTTATAAAATTAATCGAAATATGAAATATATAAATTAGCCAATCTTTCGGATATTAATGTTGATATTCGATGAACAAGCGCGAAATGTTAATTTTTTCCCGATTATTTTAAAAACGAACTCACCGTTTCTAGGTACTCTGCTAACTTCAATTGACTAGTCCACCAACATATTTTGGCAAACTGTAAAGCGAAATAAATTGAACTATTTATTGTTCGATACTTTAAAATGTATTATTTGATTCTAATTTCGATACTATACTTCATTTCGAAGTTAATCTTAAATAAAGTAGACGATTTAACCGTAGACGTTAAGTTGTTCTTCATACACGAAAGTCGATTGCGTTTTCTATTGCTCGTAAACGGCGATACACTTTAAAAATGATTGCAAAAGAAATCTATCTAACGAGCTCGTAGCATAGTGATAATGTCTCAGCTTTCTACTCGAACGGCATGAGTTCGTATACAATCGGCGATGTGAATTTTTCATGGTACCTCTAGTTAGTTCAGCTATTCATCCAATTGAAAGTAAAGAAACCGAAGAATGCAAAAGCAAACCTACCCCATATGGCTTGCTAGGATGCGTCATTTGATCGGTCGTCTTCCTATCAATGTTCGAATTAATGAATATCGGTTAGAGGACGTCATCTACCGATTTTCGAATTGATGAGACATATCGTCAATCATCATCATTATCGTTTTATTAGTCGTCTAAGGCTGATTTGATCCGTGGTAAGTAATTTCCAGTTCGAACGACTTTCCGCGACTTTTTTTTATTTTCCAGTACCGATCTGTTTGGGTTTTTTTTTTTTTTTTTCAAAAATTCTCTATGTAGAATTTTTACGTTTACAACTTTTCCAGTCAAGCTAATTTTTCACAATTTTCTTCAACACCGTATTTTTAACTTTCGAAGATTACCTTTGTTTAAGGTGCGCGTTTCAGCACGCTATAAAACCACACGTAAATTTTAATGAAACGTTTTCAAAACTTCAATAGTACTTATAACTTAATTTATTTTGGCCTAACTTCCATGCGAGTTTAGTTTAACTAATCTGATGTTCGAATTTATTTCCTATCGTAGTACAAGTGTTTATATTCTTTCTTACGTATATTTAAATATGCCTACTTGTCGAACCTATTTCTAGTTAAAAATTATGCGGTTATTTATCTAGAGCATCATTGTTTTGTGTCCATACTTATTTCTAGACCAACTGCCTTTCCGTTTCATCGAAGGTCTCTACCGTTCTAAGAAATTGTCGCGTTGATACTATATTCATAATTGATTATATCTTGAACTAGAAATTACCCACGCCTTCGCCTGTGTAATTATGTTTTTTTAATATAATATCGCTATCTCTTTCTTTTAACTATATATTATATATATATATATATATCCGTTCCTAACGTACAAAACGTGGTCTGTATTGCAGATGTTGGTAGTGAAGGTACATTCGAAACGGAAAACGTGTGAAATTGTAAACGATTTCACAGAGATATCTGTAATTTCTGTCATATTTGTGATATCAGTGTGAGAGAAAGCTTAGAACGATTCCGAGGGTACAGGCTATAATCATTATTGCTTTAATAGTTTTCGAATTAAATCGGAACAGACGATAGATTTTCCATTTATCCGTGATAAAAATAGCCGAATGCGGTGGTTATAATGAAAATTTTCGTAAATCACAGACAAACACTACAGTTTTATATATTAGTTAGAAAGGTAATAGGAAAAATTAACTTTTATAAATATTCCCAAATTTATATAATGCATTTATTAAAAGTTTTGTACTGAATAAAAATCGTGTTTTACGTATTGCTCGTTTATACTAAGTATTTCGTCAGTCTGCATTAAAAATCCGCCTTGGCCCCTTGAAAATACTCAAAATTCTATCGAATGTATATATATATATTATAATGTTTTAAAATAAATTTTTATAGGATGCATGCGAGTTTCGTGCAAACTAGTAAAATACTAACAATACTAATAATAATTTATACTAATTTTTCTCTTCTGAAAAAGTACCATAGGGTATACGATATTATACTTTCAAGTTGAATATGTTAGAATATTCGTTACAATGTACTTACCAACATAGTGTCGGGGCAGAACTCTTGTACTGGTACGCAACTGACCGATGGATTTAACCTTAAAGCCTAAAATTGTAACATTATCGCAATAATAACATTTTAAATAAAAATTAACTTAATACAAACGATCAAGTTCGATAGATTTATACATCCTTATGAATTATTTACGAACAAATTATGCACAGTGGTCAACAACGATGAGATAATTAGTTTATCTTTTATAACGATAAATTAATACGTCGTTTCGTTTTTTGTTTTTTTTTTTCTTAATGAATTTTGTAATAAATTATTATATAAAACGGCAACGTTAAAAGAGTATTTGCTAACGGTCGGTATTAAAAATCTATGAGAATTTTATTTTTATATATATATATATATATATATATATATATATATATATATATATATATATATATATATATATATGCAACAATCCCTGTTAATAAAGAAAGAATTAAAAAAAAAAAAAACAGATTAGAATTACAACTGAATATAACAGAAATATTACGAACGACATTCTTATAAACAATTAACGAAAGTCGATATATTTTTTATCGAATAAAGTTTTAAAAAATAATATTCGAAATATCGAATAGAATTTTTCGATTATTTTAGTTGATTACTATACCTTTATAAACAACGGAGTTCGATATACTTTATCTAATAACGCTTTAAAAATATTCAAAATATCGAATAAAGTTTTTCGATTATTTTCCGTCTGAATAATATATAATTCTATAAACAACGGACGTCGATATACTTTATCGAATAACGTTTTAAAAAATAATATTCGAAATATCGAATAACACTTTTCGATTATTTTCGTATAAACAACAGAGTTCAATATACTTTATCTAATAACGATTTAAAAATATTCGAAGTAAAAATATCGCGCTGAAAAATTTTATTGTTATTTTTTATTTTCTTACAAATTATCGATATATGTCATTTAAACATGATTTACGTAATTAGTTTCGTTGGTCGATGAATATAAGAAAATTCGTCAATACACGAACTATGTGGTTAAATTTAAAAAAAAAAAATTCGTTCGCACTTTCGTATTTGGTCGAACCGTACTGTTTTAATTCTAATTCTCGTTATATTTTCATAAAGCTCGCCTTAATGTTAGTAAAAGGGTTTCCATAATCGGTTCGTTCGATAATTATTTATTTTTAGTTAAGCGAAATGAATACTTTTATACGGTATAACAATTTAATAAACACAATCTATCAGTTTCGGCGGGTTGAGTGAAAACGATAAAAAATTAATGAATTCGACCTTTGGTAAATGGAAGAATCCCGAATTTTTTTTCAGCCACCTGCAGGCGGGAGTTTTGATTAAAAATGATTCCAAGTGTTTGAAAAGAATTCTTTCTAGAATTTCGAAGAAGCCCATGATTCGATTGTGTTTATGGGAATGTGTAATATTTGAAAAATTAAAAGCAGAAGCAAACGAGTGTTCATTATGTACAGGGTGATTAGAAAAATCGTAAAGATCGGTTCATTAATTTCTTTATAAGACAGTATGTTCTTTAAAAAATCCTAACATTATATACAGTTTTCAAATTAGCTTCGTTTATCCGTTACATAAACGAAGCTAATTTGGAATCTACTCGTTTTTAAGAAAAGACTATTTAAAACCGATTTTACTTGAGAAAGAAGAAAAATAAATATTTATAATAACGTCTAAAAATCCGTACCCATATGCAAAGCGTTGTACACGATACCACTTGCAGTATATTGTAAACGATGATAACGTGTTTTAGACTAAATGGTTTTCGTTTTTCCATCAATTTTGGCCCTAACGATGTGACTATGAATAGATAAATCATAGATAACCAAAATAACGGATAAATATTCTTCATCAATGCCCATTGTTTCACGTCCTTATCTGAAATACAAAAAATAACCATTATCAACAGCGGCGCGAAAATGTATATATATATATATATATATATAATACATACGTCAAACGGAGGTTATTACAGTATACGGGGATATATCTAAACCGGCAAAAATAAATAAAGGAGTACGACAAGGTTGTTTGTTAAATTCCTTTTTAACGCATACGGGGAACTTGTGCCTAAATTAACTCTAGCAGAAACCGCATATGGAATTTGCTTAGGCGGAGAAAAACTTTAAACGATATCATTTGGAGACGATCAAGCTATAATTGCCAAAATACTATAAAAAATGGTACGTACCTTATAAATGATACAGGAAATCAGTTTGGGTTAGAAATAAATGTTGATAAAACTAAAATCATGATGTTTGGTAAACAACCCAATAGTTTTCAACTGAAAATTAATGGTCAGAAAATTCAACAAGTGCAAAGATTCAAGTATCTCTGTCAAATAATAACGGAAGACTTGTATCGCGATACAGAAATAAACTCAAGAATTAGATTGGCTATGCTAGCCTGGCAAGAAAAGCGAAACATATTATGCCAAAAGTCAATACCGTTAAAACTACGTAAACGTATTGTTAAAACTTACGTGTGGCCTGTAACGTTTTACAGTGCTGAAACGTGGACACTGAACAAAAGGAATGTTAAAAAATTGCGGACTTTTGAAATGTGGTGTTGGAGGAAGATACAAAAATAATTTGGACCACCGAAAAAGTTTCGAATGAAGAAGTTCTCTAAAGAATTGACGAAAAACGGGGCCTTATTACATTCGATAAAAAAAAAAGAAGATTAACCTGGATGGGGCATGTACTCCGACAGGGTGGTCTGTTGCGCGATGTAATAGAAGGACAATTCTAGGGAAAAGAGGTCGTGGTAGACACCGAAACACTTTCGTGACAGCATTGTTGCATGATACAGTCACAGATCAATACTTGAAAATGAAAAGAGCTGCAGAGAATCTGTTGGGCTGGAAGTTACTTACTCTGGAATAAAATCAGTCCTAGGACTGCCAAACTTATTGTGTATATATTATGGCGATTTAAGATGATGGTAGTACCTTAGGAAATATCGAATAAAATGAATATAATAGAAAAGATGTCGGAATAATTAATTTAGCATTACATAATAAAGTAGTATAAAGGTATTACCATCGAAAGAGTCTTAGATCGTCAAAACTGATAAGGTTACATCGGGAAGTCAGAAAAATAAGGAAAATAAACAGAAACATGGGAAATAAACACAATTTACTTTATAAAATGAACAATGTCGGATCCGTTAAGGGAAAACCCGGGGAATAACGGCTAGTAGAGCTAACAGCCGGTGATCGCGTGTTGGTGTGTGTGTGTGTGAAGAAACGAGAGATAGATATAGTATTTTTGGAAAGACAGTCGATATATCTTCGTATTAGATATCGGTCGAGTCTTCGTATTATTATATCGGTCAAATCTATCGTAACAGTCGTCTAGTATCGTAACCACATATCTAAACGGTTACGTAGGATTATTATTATTATAGTATAAAAACATTTAAATTCTAGTCGTTACGTATCAATATCAATTCGATATCATACGGAATAAATTGCAAAATTTGTTAAAGAAAATAAATAATAAGCCGATTAGAATTGACGGTATTTTAATGATCCACTAAAAATAAATAGTTGATCATTATTGTTCATCTTACGAACGGACATCGGGAACACGTTACGAAATTCGAATTACGATTGAAAATATATCAGCATCCGGCAACAACGATGGCAGCAACTGTGGTACCACAGGTCTTATGTTTTATTTCTATATAATTTATATTTCTTTTTGTATGTTGCGTATTAAATGTAATATATGTCTGTGAATTATTTGTGTGCTGACCGATATTATAAAATCATTAATTTTTTTTTTATTTATTTTTAAATTGATATTGTCCGTATTTAAATGCATGGTAATATATATTTGTTAAATTTTATTGCTGTGTAATTAACATTTATTTTATATATAAATGTGTCACTGGCTGTGTGTTCTGCTAGCAGCCTAGAGTTGACACGGGCGACCACGATTTAATTTCGGGTCCCATTTCCTCGTGAATTGTCGTCAACCCACGGAATCTATCTCAGAGTAGATATATCATAAAGTGACGACTAACGACGGAAGCAGGGCCCCATAAGAACGCTATAAATTGTCGACCTCACGACGGGATCAGGTTCCACGCAATATTCGGATATGGCTGAAAAAAGGGAAAAAATTGTCCTTAGAAGTGATAGCCGCCGAGCGTCTCAGGATGACTCGGGACTAGGCAACACGACAGTGGTAGAGAGTGCGTCAATAGCAAGTACTCCAAAGGCTCAAATTAAAACTAATAAGGAAACCAATAACGATGAGTTATTAACGAAAATAATGCACATGATACAAGATCTCCAGAATAATCAGAATAATCTTAATAGTACCTTTAATAATAAATTCAAAGAAAATGAAAATAATTTTAATAATACCTTTAATAATAAATTCAAAGAAAATGAAAATAATTTTAATAATACCATTAATAATAAATTTAAAGAAAATGAAAATAATCTTAAAAAGTTAAAAGAAGAAATTAACAATACCATAGATTATAAACTTAAAATACAAGAAGAAAATATTTTGGAAATAAAAAATCAATTAAATCAACAAGAAGAAAAAATTAATAAAAATTTTCAAACAAAATTTGATAATCTTGAGCAAAATCTAAATATGGTAAATACTAATCTAAATCAAATAAAACTTGAATATGAAAAACAAAATAATACCATTACAGAATTACGAACAGAATTAGAAAATAAATATGATGAACAAAAAATAGAATATAATAAAAGAATGAAAGAAGTAGATGATAAAATCACCAATTATAAAAGTGAAACACAAGAGATGATAACGAACAAACTAAATCTTTGCAGTCAGGAAATCAAAGAGGAAGTATACAAGATAAACAATATAAATAATAAATTAAATAATAAAGATTTTGGATATGTGTATGGCCATAAAAGTTGGGTACACTGTTCAAAATCAAATAAAGTAAAATTAAATAATAAAAATATTGAATACGCATATGAGAAAAGGGACCAGGTATGCTATTCAATAACAGATAGAAATAAATTGGGTATCAAAAATTTTGGATATGTGTATGGCCATAAAAGTTGGGTACACTGTTCAAAATCAAATAAAGTAAAATTAAATAATAAAAATATTGAATACGCATATGAGAAAAGGGACCAGGTATGCTATTCAATAACAGATAGAAATAAATTGGGTATCAAAAACTTTGGATATGTGCATAGTTATAAAATTTGGGTATACCGTTCAAAATTAAATAATAGTTATGTGAAAAATGAAAAGGTTAAAGATATTAATAAAGCAATAATTAATAATGAAAAATTTTGTATGTCATGGCTCAATAATTATAAATTAGCATTAAAACTAAAACCCAGATGGAAATCAAAATTTAAATCTAAATTGAAATTAAACAAAATACTTAAAGTTGGAAAAACGCTTAAGAAACAAGGTAAGGCTAAAGATTTAGCTGATTTAGAAAGTCAAAAACAAGAATTACGACTTTTGAAGCAGGAAATTGATTTGATGCCGAAGGACAAACGGAAAACTATATTTAAAGAACATAAAGAGAAACTAGAACGAGATCACGAAGGAAAAGAGAAATTATTCTTGGAGAAATTAAATGAGAATCACGAAAGTTCATTAAGACGGCAAAGTGATTCCTACCGAGAAAAAATAGCGTTAATGGAAAGACAAATTTTACAGAAAAAGCAACAGATTATGAGAATGCGCGAATCTACCGAATGGGAACTAGAGGAAAAACAGATTCACGAAAAACACCAATTATCTAAGAGATTATTAAAAGATGCTTTCTTCTCACAAAGACATCAGATATTAGTAAGACGCGAAAAAGAATTGGAACAAATGAAACGAATGAACGTGAAGAGAGAAAAGGAATTTTTAAAACGTCAAGTAATCGAAAAAAGAGCTTTGCTGAAGCGAATTCAATCGGAAATGAAGGCGAGGGAAATGATGTTCCGTGAATCTATGCGAATAAACATGGTTAAGAATCTTGATCCTGAAATGGAACGTAGTAAATTTAAAAAGTTTCAAGACAACGAAAAGAAACATTATAAAGCGGAGACTTTACGATTTGAGCTTAAACATCAGCATCAATTAGAAGAGTTACATATTGCGTCTGAAACGGCTATTAAAGAACTGGAACAACTTCAAAATGAAAAACGTAAACTGATAGTGGAGCACGAAACGACGAAATTAAAACATCAAGAAGAAGCTTATAGTAGAGAATTAAAAGAATGGAAAAGTCAGCTGAAATCTAGAAAACAGAAGTTAGAAGTAAGTATGTATAGAGTGGACAAGGGAAGAAAGTGGAACATTTTTAAGACAGTCGTTGGAAGCCAGATTAGTATTGATATATTTCGATTACGGAATGTTTATGGATTCTTTGAATTTTTGTTCTAAGATATTAAAAGAACTGAAGAAAATAGACGATAAAAATTTTTTTGTTAGTTGAAATTTTGTTATTGGAAAGTAAAACGTATCACGCTTTGGGTAACTTATCAAAAGCTAGAGCATCGTTAACTTCAGCTAGAACAACTGCCAATGCTAGTTATTGTCCACTGAAATTACAGTCCACATTAGATCTTCAGTCTGATGTATTGCATGTAGCGGATGAGAAAGATTTTAAAACTGCTTTTTCTTATTTTTATGAAGCATTCGAAGGTTACAGAAAAAATATATATAAAAAAAAAAAAAAAAAATAAAATAAAATAAAAAATTAATAATAATACTAACAATAATAATAAAATATAAAATATATATATCGTAGTATAGCATGTGTATATGTGTATAAATATTTTCGGAAATAAATCGTTTGTAAATACGGAGTAGCATATAATATTTATCGTTAGGTTTATTCAAAAATATATCGTTTAAACATTGTAAATAAATAGAAATAAAATAAACATAATAATCATAATAGTAAGTATTGTCTTAATAACTTAAAGACGCATAGAATATAATAAAGGTCGTTACCCTGCACACATACACAGTAAACGACATATAAATATAAGTCAATTTTGAGAGTGGTAGTAACAGAAATTCAATGGCGAAGATAGAATTACGTTAAAATGAATAAAATAGATAACACAGTCAATGTCATTTGAATATAGGTCATGCCTGAACTGATAAACATTCCACCGTCAAAATTGATTAACTGATCCGATAGTGTATTAAACGTACGTATTCGAAGATAAATATCCGTAAGAACAAATACTATCCTAGTAATAATGATGATGATGATTAGCCTTGAACGAAAAGGGATAAAGAAAACAGGTAAATTAAAGGTCGTTAATCGTACATACACACACTAAAATACATATACGGTAATCAAACCGGTACGAGTTCTTATCGCGTCAACGTTTCAATGAGCGAGTGGTTGTGTGTGTAATGTAATACCGATGTTACGTTACGTAGTCGGACTGCTGGTTCCGAGTCATCCTGGAACGCGCGTGTGACGTAATCTACCCTTTGAATTCTTATTAACTTTCATGTAACCTTTCGTAGATATTTTCATGAATTGATTTTGCAAAAATTTTACCATCCAAAATCAATTCACAAAAAGGGGGAGATTTATGGCGATTTAAGATGATGGTAGTACCTTAGGAAATATCGAATAAAATGAATATAATAGAAAAGATGTCGGAATAATTAATTTAGCATTACATAATAAAGTAGTATAAAGGTATTACCATCGAAAGAGTCTTAGATCGTCAAAACTGATAAGGTTACATCGGGAAGTCAGAAAAATAAGGAAAATAAACAGAAACATGGGAAATAAACACAATTTACTTTATAAAATGAACAATGTCGGATCCGTTAAGGGAAAACCCGGGGAATAACGGCTAGTAGAGCTAACAGCCGGTGATCGCGTGTTGGTGTGTGTGTGTGTGAAGAAACGAGAGATAGATATAGTATTTTTGGAAAGTCAGTCGGTATATCTTCGTATTAGATATCGGTCGAGTCTTCGTATTATTATATCGGTCAAATCTATCGTAACAGTCGTCTAGTATCGTAACCACATATCTAAACGGTTACGTAGGATTATTATTATTATAGTATAAAAACATTTAAATTCTAGTCGTTACGTATCAATATCAATTCGATATCATACGGAATAAATTGCAAAATTTGTTAAAGAAAATAAATAATAAGCCGATTAGAATTGACGGTATTTTAATGATCCACTAAAAATAAATAGTTGATCATTATTGTTCATCTTACGAACGGACATCGGGAACACGTTACGAAATTCGAATTACGATTGAAAATATATCAGCATCCGGCAACAACGATGGCAGCAACTGTGGTACCACAGGTCTTATGTTTTATTTCTATATAATTTATATTTCTTTTTGTATGTTGCGTATTAAATGTAATATATGTCTGTGAATTATTTGTGTGCTGACCGATATTATAAAATCATTAATTTTTTTTTTATTTATTTTTAAATTGATATTGTCCGTATTTAAATGCATGGTAATATATATTTGTTAAATTTTATTGCTGTGTAATTAACATTTATTTTATATATAAATGTGTCACTGGCTGTGTGTTCTGCTAGCAGCCTAGAGTTGACACGGGCGACCACGATTTAATTTCGGGTCCCATTTCCTCGTGAATTGTCGTCAACCCACGGAATCTATCTCAGAGTAGATATATCATAAAGTGACGACTAACGACGGAAGCAGGGCCCCATAAGAACGCTATAATATATATATATATATATATATATATATATATATATATATATATATATAGAGATAGATAGATAGATAGATAGATAGATAGATAGATAGATAGAGAGATGATTTATGGCCTGCATATAAACATAAAGAAAACTAAATGGATGGCAATTAGCGAACAACAAGTTCATGATCTCGCTGTAACTGTAAATAATGAAAATATTGAAAGGGTCACAGGTTCAAATATCTTGGTTGTTATATCACTGGTGATCTTGACGTGGATGTTGAAATTAAAGTCAGATGCACGAGCGGCCTTTAATAACATGAAGTATTTATTACGAGACCGATCACTTTAGTCTTAGTATAAGACAAGATATTGTTCGTTGTTTTGTTTAACATCGAAGCCGTACGTTTAACTAAAAAACAAGTAGGTATGACATTATAGAAATGTGGCTCCATCGAAGGATGTTAAGAATTCTCTGAACGGCTAAGATGTCAAATAAAGATGTTTTTAAACAGGCTAATACAGACAAAATACTAAAAAAAAAAAAACACTTATACAGAGAAATGTGTCATACTTTGGCCATGTTATCCGGGGTCAGAAAATATGAAATACTCAACTTATTATACAAGGACAAATGGAAGGAAAGAGAAGTCATGTAAAAAGGAAAACAGATTGACTGCAAAATTTTAAAAGTTAGACAAGCAGGCATTTATTGACCGCGCAAGATCTGCTCGATAGATAGTGATCGCTTGCGCTCTTCGACGAATATGGTGATGATGAATATATATATATATATTTAAAAAGATATTTGTTCTAATTGTGATTCAAACCGCGTCGATCGATAAAATTCATTATAAAACGGGCATTTACATTAATCGAATAAAATTATGTCGTATTTCGTTTGGGAAATCATCCAATTTCAACTAGAAAAGGATATTTAGTAAAAAAAAGAGACACAAAGTAAAGAAAGAACTTCGTTTAAATTGTACGATAGGCGTATAATACACTTTACATTTTTAACGTTATGTACTCGATACTTTATGAAACTAGCGCTGCATTAGAGTAAAATTTCATGTAAATATATACAAGAAAAACCAACTGAAAAAAGAAAAACTGAAAGAAAAGCAAAAAGCTAATAGAATAATATGAAAAAAAAGCAGGGACAGAGAATAGTTATATAATTATGTACGCGCATATACTTACATATCACACGTATACAACACATATACGAGGGTAACTGTGTAAATAAAAATAATTTAAATGGAGACGCTAAATATTATTTTCTAAAAAATAATAATAATAATAATCTATACTTAATTATTCGATGTTGATATCTAGAATAACGCATAGACTTAACATAATTTCCTATAACATTAATCAATTTATTCTGTCGGGCGTTTCGTATCGTAATTTTTTTTTAAGATAATTTATTCGTATACGAAAGTAAGTATAAAATGGGTAATTCCGAAAGCGTATAAGTTTCGCATACCTGTAACGATTTAGTATTTTGAATCAGTTGCGAATTTTCAAACGTGCTGTTTGAAACTGATCACCAAATAAGGTGACAGAAGTAGGTTAAAAATGTATTAGTTTATCGTCGCTTAAAAATCGATAAGAGCGTACGGATATTATACTAATAAGGCTTGATTCACACTATAGGTATGGTCACGCTCCACACTTCGGTCAGTCTTGAGACGCGAATAATTAAATTCGGTTGTATTCTGCTTTTAATAAAAAATATTTTTCTTTGTTATTTAAAATTAATTAAATATTTAATTAATTGTTTATATTTTCCATCGAAAAATGTCTTCGACCAGTCAAAATAATTTCTTTTGGATTGATCGTGACTGAAGCGACACTGAAATTACCGATAGTGTGTGAATGCTTACATTGTTTCTCATTTGAGAATATTTTACCGTAGCATGACCGTACCTATAGCGCGAATCGAGCCTAAATATTAAACGAGAATCCGGAATGACTTCTTAATAGCGATCTGGTTTTGGTACTCTTATCCTTAATGGTAACTTCGGCTAACGAAGGTTAGCTTCGCTTAGTAAAGAGAATGTAGCTTCTGTTTTTTCTCTGTTAATTTTGCGCGTCTAATTCAATATTTAGAAACCCACTACTACTTCTAAAAATGCGTACCTAATTAACTGTTAATTGTTAAAGTTAGTACGATTAATTATTTATTAATATGTTCAAGTGTAAAAACGGATAACTTTTTAAATTAATTTTAATAAAGCATTTTCGATTTACGCTTAATAATAAGAAAAGTAAACGTAATAATTTAATAAAATCAAAATGCAAATAGGAAAATAATTATATATCGCGCCTATAAAGTAGGTTTTGCTCTTCAATGTGTAAGTTTTACGAAATACTTCTACTTCCAATATCCGTTGATGTTCGCGATCGAATTAACTATTACAGTTTTGTCCATTGTTGTTCTGAAGAGTTGTGTGGATGTTGCTCCAAATCGTGTTTTTAAATTCTTGAGCCAATATATTCTTCTTCGTCCCATTATCTTGCCTTGAAGAATTCTTTACCGTAATTCATATCTTCTTTCATTTCTCATCCAGGTATTCTAATTTCTTGGATTTTACTGTATTCAGGATTTCCAGTTCTTTGTTCATCTTCAATAAGACGTATTTGTTAGTACGTTTCCGCGTCCGGGAAATTTTCAGAATACGACGATATAACCACATCTCAAAAGCACTCAGCTTTTTCGACATGCTTTCCGTCAAAGTCCATGATTCCACTCCATATAAGAGTATTGAAAAAAGTATAACATCGGAGTAGTTTACGAAATACAATTTTCTTAATTTATTTTAATCTTCGTGGTGTTTTTTATTTATTACTAAATTTTTGTTATTTAAATTCATTAAAATCTGATGCTATTTATTAAAATTTTATTAATTTCGTTCAAATTCTCTTTCCTTCTCGATATATATATATATATATATATATATATATGTGTGTGTGTATATATATAAATGTCTTCTGTGAAGTAGAATAAAAAAGCAAAATTTCTGTTATTCTCGCATTTGTAAACTGCTAATTTAATTTATTTGAATGATGAAATATTCTGTTTTTGAATATCTAGGACGTATTATTTTTTAAACGGTCCACTTCTATTTTATGACGTCATTTAACCTCGTATCGAATTTTTTTAAGGATACGAGCGGGTCCTGAGTGTTTATTATTAACTGGATTTGTCAGTAATTACCAGTGTATTCGTCTATATGTTTCCTCGATGGACGCGTGTATTCGTAAGGATTCTTTTTCTGTTGCTGGGCCGATATTCATTTATTCTATTTTTCAATTTTATCGTTATTAGGTAGTATTTTTTTCTTTTGTAGTTATGTTAAAAAAAAATACTTCAGATTATTTGAATACCGTTGTTTCACCTTTATAAAAGTTTTTAGTTAATAGAATTGATGATACACGTATGTATGTATATTATGAATAAAATAGCGTTAAAACTGGCAATTAATGTTATACGTTTTGTAAATTACTACAAAAAATAAGTAATATTCTTATATACGAGTGAGATAGCGTTAAAATAAAAATATTTGAAGCCTCATCATCGTCACCGTGGTCGTATTGTGTCTACAAAATGGTCCAGCATTCATGGCACTAATTATATGCAACGCAGGTGCGCTCGCGTATAATGTTATGCGGGTACCACTGTCTTCTTCGTGACAATTAATAGTTACCTATTGATGAAAATATTTATAAACTTTTATGGACACTCGAACACTAGCAATTATGCCGCCGCGGTAATTTGAAGTCTGATGTGGCTGCTAAAATGTGCATATCGCTTTTGGAACGATTATAATTGAATTCAGCCGAAATAACAACATTCAATCGAAAGATCGAAATACGAATGATAATCTACTGCAATACAATTGAATAGTCAGAGTTCTATTATAGCAACAAGTTAATCGATTGTCGTTATTAAAGTTTGTCGAAGTAATCAGTAGACGCGGAATTGGAACTTTATATAATAATAATAATATATGTTTACTTTTCGAAATTCGTAGACTCGGATTTATAAAAACGATTTTACACACACACACACACACGTATACAACTCTTCTCTAAAGTCATCGTATTAGTTCGCGCATTTGATTATTTCCAACATCCAAAAATGATGACCACTTTAAATTACTTTATTGTTTTCGGTTACACCTTATGAGATATCATGATCGTCGTACGTCATGCCTTGCGATCTTTTGCTCGCTGTATACATCGGTGTAGAGTAAATCCAGTTTAATTTTTTTATTACATGTGGCCAACGCTGTGGAGGACGCCTTTTATTGTCTCCTTAGCTTGTTTCTAATTCTCGTTTGTGGCGAATTTTACATGGTCGACACATTTCATTAAGCGAAGTTATAACTATATTAGCCGATCATTGTGTTTATTCAACTCGTGGAATATTGATTCGTTTGTTCATTTCGCAGTTCATGACGTGCCGAGTAATTTTTTCTCCGACATCTCTTTTCAAAAACTAATGAGTCAGACCAATTTGTTGAAAGTCCGTGGTTCAACTTGGCACAATACCCGGTATCTTTACTATATTTAATTTTTTCTTTTAATAGATCGGTCCGTCCATATTCTAGCCAATTTTCTCATAGCCCATTTGAATACGATGCCTTTTGTACATATTGATGTACGAGTGTGTGTGTGTGTACGTGTTGATATTTGTCAGTATGACGCTAAATATTTGAGGTATAAAAATAAAATTTTTTAAAATTGTTATACATATATATATCTGTGTGTGTGCGTAAGTGGATGTAGGTGTAGTATAATTCTAAAAAAAAAAATTAAAAATAAAGCGCATAGAACGTACTACGACATACATGATAATTCTTCTACCCAATCGTTAATGTAGTTCAACCATTGGAAGACAAAAATCATTTCTTCTCAGAAATCCGATATTTTTCTACGTCCGATGAACCTGTAAAATCAAATAAAATTACCGTATGTTTCACCTGAGGTATGGTAATCAGTTTAAATGAACGAACAACCAAAAGGAAAACAGTTTATTTTATTGAGCGGACAAAAGAATAAAGAACACCGTCGTATTTAAACTTCTATTTGACTGGAAAAAGTACATAGACTGTACCTCGGGAATATTTAATACACGTTTCATAAAGATATATTTTTAAAATCTAATTTTTTGTAAAATATTATCTCGTCGATGCATGGTATTCAGTGTACGTTTTCAATATATGTACATATATATATATATGTATATATATATATATATATATATATATATATATATATGTTATTATTCTCTTCGAATTTGGCCATCTATGGACTACGTGAGAACAACAAACTTTTTCTTTTTCTTTCTTACCAGTATTTCTTCAATAATTTCACTATGTTTTTTCTTCCTATCGTCCGTCCACTTTTACCCAATTCGATGATCTTTGATTTTTTTAAATCCAACAAATTTTTAAATTTTATTTCTAAATTTTGTTCTGTTCTACATCGTTGAACTATCTGTTTGCACCTCATTAAGATCCTGTTTCGTGTTAAAAAACCACCTAGGGCTAGTTTTCAACCCACTGAAATGTTGAAAGATTCTTTTTGTTAGCCTGCTATCGCTCATTCTCTGGATATGTTCGTAAAATGCCAATCTTCTTTTCCTGATAGTATCGAATAACTTTTCTACTTTCTCGTATAATTCTTTATTGGGTCTGTTTCTGAACATTTCCCCTTCTTTTCTTGGGCCAAGAATTTTTGTTATAATCTTCCTTTCCTTCCTTTCCAATATTTCAATTTTTCCGATGTCATTTAGTTCTTCAGCTGCATATAGACACTCCGGTTTAATAACTGTATAGTAATGATATATTTATAATACCGGCGTTAAAATTAATTCTTCGTCAAATGTTATTAATTACCCCGTTTAATACATGATTTCTTAATTTTATTTTTCTAACCATTTTATTTTTTATATTTTCTTTCTATATGTAAAATATTAAAGCTACGATTAATGATAAAAAAAAATCGTTCACTCTTCCCGAATTATTATTTTTAGGTAAATAACATTTTTTTTTCTTTTTGCAGATTACGAAAGAAAATAATATAATTAGCGTTAATGTAATTCGTGTATTTATTTAAATCGTTCGTTAAAACAATTTTCCAATTGAAACAAATAATTTTATATATATATATGTTCATGAAACAATTTTCTTTTTGTAGTTAAAATTACGTTGTTTCAATTAAATCTTTTCGTTACAGCGTTAATTTATCCTACACTATATCTAATTCGAATCAACTTTATTTTTACTTCAATTTTTTCAAGTCTCGAAAAACCAAAAGTAAAAATTGAAAAAAATATACGAATTGCATTCTCCCAATAATTTTTGATGAAAATATTCAAATTCGAATTTACATCGAGTCGTGAGTAGGATTACAGTTAAGGCTGTGTCGGTGCAGGTGCAGTGACATTACGTCATTTAATGATAATATTTCTGTTTAATTAGCTTTCGACCTCCAATTGGTATATTTTTTTTATTTTTTTTTTTTACGCTTCCATTATTATCACCATGAAAAACTTGTTTTTGCAAAACTGATTTTATGATAATCAAGTTGTAAATAAATAAAAAAAAAAGAAGGTTAACTTATTGGTGTCATTTCTTCCGTTTATATGTATGTATATATATGTGTGTGTGTGGTATGCTTATTTATATAGAACTAATCTTACATTTATAGTTTTAATATAAAATATTTACTTACTTCGTTGTTCTTAAATTAGAATAATAATACTGTAATAAAAATATATTAATTAAAATAATCGGGCACTGTGTCGTAACCTACATGTTTGTATGTTTTTATGTAAAAAAAAATTATCATTTTAATATAAAATATTTACTTATTTCATTGTTCTTAAATTGGAATAATAACGTCGTTCAAGTTGTAAATAAAAATAATCTCAGCAAAAAATTGTTTCTCGGTGCAATTTATTTTACTTATTTTACACGTATATAGTTTTAATGTAAAATATTTACTTACTTTGTTATTCTTAAATTGGAATAATAACACTGTAATAGAAATATATTAAAATAATCGAAAACGATAATAGGACACTGCGACGTAGCGATGAGATTGGTTGGACGGTGCACATCAAAAAAAGAAAAACGTGGTAAACGGAAAAGAAAGAAAGCAAAAAAAGAAAAAAGAAAAAAAAAGTATTCGAAGACGAGTTTTAACGAACTCTTCAACTTTGATGAATTGAACTTGAACACTGGGAAGGAACCTGAAATATTGTAACTGCGTTATGCTGTACTGTCCTGTTTTACATATTTATAAGATGCTAAACATTCGACCGCGGAAATGAATAAAAAGAAGATGTATGCATTATTAATTAGGAAATATAATCTCTGTGCGCGTGTATGTTATATATATTTATGCATGTATATGTAGATATATATATATATGTAGTGTATTTAAATATATATATATATATTTGTATGTATATTTTTATTTCGATATATACGTATAAATGATGATAATGGCAGAAGTCTTATCGACAAACACAGGCAAACGAAAATGTACATACAAAGAATCAAACGGTTAAATTAAGATTGAGAATGAGCGATTTTTTTTTTCAAGAAGGAACAAAGTAAATAAAAGTAAATCGACATCGACGGTGATATTCAGTAATACTGGGGAAATTTAATTTTTAAAACAATTTTTCGGGGTTTAAATTATTAATTACTATTAATTTCTCTTAATTATTATTAATTTCTCTTAATTATTATTGGTCTTTCTTAATTATTATTAGTTTTTCTTAATTATCATTAATTTTCCATAATTATTATTAATTTTTTCGAATTATCGTTAATTTTTTAAAATTATTATTAATTTTTCCTAATTATCGTAATATTTCTGAATTATTCGTTAATTTTTTCTTAATTAATATGAATTTCCCTTAATTGTTATTAATTGTTCATTAAATTTTTTTTCTCGTTATTTTTACGTCGTGGTTTCCCTCCGCCTTGGAATTTTGTTGTCGTATATATATGTATATATTAATAAATAAATATGGCTCGTATGGTAAAATTAGTAATTTTAGTACGGCATTTTCGATAGCAAATATTAATATTGTTCTTACGCTCCAATTTAGGCATACCGATGGGTGAATTCTAATGACGAAAGCATTTTTTATACTCGTTATATAGTGAAAATGATTAACGGTGTGTGGCCGGTTCGGAGGAATTAGTTTTTCGATATTTCTATGTAGTTTTCTTCTTCGAACGAGATAATATTACGTACATATTATAGTTTCTTTCTTCATATATTTTTTAAATTCCAGTCCGAATCATTATTTCGAAACAACTTTTTTTAATTATCCTCTTTTACCTACGAATATGTACGTAGTAATACCAGATTAAATTGGCTTAAAAACGTGATACGTTATATACGTATTATTATCGATTTTGTTTTATTAACATTCTTCTCTGGGTCCGTTTTTTTTTCTGTTCTATAATTCCTAAAAATTAGGATCTCGCGATCGACAATCAATTCTTCTCGATAGTTCGATCGATAACTATCGTATAGAAAAAATTTTCTCGTTATCAAATTTACTAAGGATGATTCCTATGTATCGCATTATTTATGATAGCACCTACACAGTTACCCCCCCCCCTATTTATTTATTTCCCGAATATTATATATTGCTTTTGACTCTAATTAATCCAGTCAGTAATTCGATGCCTTCCCCGATAATCTGTGTCTCCATTTGTTTGTCCGATGAATTTTTTTTAATAACAAATCTCGGCGTCATATACCTTTTCTTTTTTTGAAACTTGAGTCTATTTTTTATTGCCTATGCTTTTAATGAAATTTCATTTCGTTATCGTTATTCATCTGGTCAAGCTATGTATATATGTTATTATAAAGCTATAATGACTATTTATTTGTTGTTTTTTTAATTTTTACGAAAGAAAAAGTTGATTTATTATTTAGAATTTTTATACAAGTTATATCGATTTCTATTATTTATTTATTAATATGTGTATATATATTGTAATTTTTAGTCTCGGGAAAAGATGGTTAAAGGAGCTAGACGCGGTTGCGTCAGATTAAAAGGAGCCGTTATCGGTATAGATGATGAAGACAATACGACGTTCACGATAACCGTGGATGGAAAAACGTTTCATTTTCAAGCTAGAAATTGCGAGGAACGTGAAAGATGGATTCGATATTTAGAAGATACGGTCATCAGACACGAATTCGGTTGTCACAGTTCAGCCTCGTCGGTAAATTCGTTTTAAAAACGTGTTTTAGTTGTTTTTTTTCTAGTTTTTTTTACTTATAAAAATCGAAACTTCCGAAGTTTTCTATTAAAACCATTCCTAGAGCCTCAGCTACGAACCATTGCAACGTAAATGATATCGGGACTTTATGTTGTAATTTAAGCGATAATAATGATATGATTTTTTAGTCGAACCTCGTAAATAATCACCGAAATCTCCGTAATATTTCGTTAAAACTTCATCCAACAGAACTGTATTTCTTATAAACAAAATAAAAATACTCCGTTTATTGTCAAAATGTATCACCAAGTGAACACTAAATATATATGTTTTTTATATCATCATAATTCCTCAATCTTATTAAAGGTTGGTGTCGGTGGACAGCTAATTTGAAATGTCGAGAATTCTTTGGGTAGCGCCATTTTTTTCGTGTTATATCCGGTTGTTAGTCGTATTTTCATTCATGGCCTTCCTCTCGATCTTTTTCTTTCTATAGTGCCTTCAATTATTAATATTAAATGTTCATTTTGTTTCTGATGATGTACCTATCAATTTGTATCTTTAGCATTCCTAATGAGCTTCTTTTTTTCACGGATTAATCCAAATAATTCTTTGTTATAATTTTTTTTTTGTCCATGCTATTCTTTCCATTCTCCACCAACATCAGATTTCAAACGCTTCCAACTGACTTTGCATCTTTTTATCTATCGTTCAAGTTTCCAAACCAACTCCGTACGAATGTTTTTTCGAATTTTTTCTTAATTTTTGTATTCACCTGTATTGATGTTAATAATCTTTTCTTTTCATAAATATCAATTTCGCCAAAATCCTGTTCTTCCTTTTATATCTTGTATACTCATTTGTTAATATGCTTCCCAAATATCATTGCCATTTTATTTTATTAATACTCTATCTGTTTTTGTTTATTTTCTTATGTATTTATTTTCTATCGCATCTCATAACCGATGTCTTCTTTTTGTTTACCCCGTGTTGTAGGTTTTTAATATTTGATTAAAACGCCTGTTCTAGGTCTTGTTCATTTTCTGATAGCATAGCGATGTCGTCTGCAAACATGATGTTTATTTTCTTTCCACCTATTGTAATTCGCGTGTATTATATTCTTCTTTCCACTGTTGCATCACTTGTTCTGGCCCTAGGTATATATTAGATAGGGCAAGGCAAGTGATTTACATCCCTGTCTTACTCCCTTTTTTATTTTCGCTTCTTTTTTCGTATATCTTTTATATTTATTTTGGTTATTTGGTTTTGATACAGCGCATCTATAAAGCCTACATCTATTTTATCGATATTTATTTCTTTAGTATATTTTTTTATGTATTCAAAATGTCTCAAAGACGTTTTCTAGGTCTATAATGGCAATATATAACAGGTTGATTAATTTTTATCTTATTTTCCAGTATTGATCTGAAATCAAAAATAAATCTGTTAGATAATAGCAGTGAAGTAAGAAGACTTAAACGGTAACGGGACCCTTTACTATATAAATTAATTTTTTTTTTTTTTTTTAATGTAAATCTCCATATGCTGTTTGTAACTACCAGGGTTATTACAGCATAAGGAGACGTGCGTCTAGTTTATATGTGTGCTGGGAGTCCGCATTAATTAAAATTCGATCGGTGATACTTTTGGGTGTTCGCTCGCACATGCCACTTTTCATTTCCATAAAAGTTGCTGGATGGTCATTTAAAAAAAATATATATTGTACTTGCGCGGCAATTTACCTATTGAACGTAACTCTATTTACTCTATAGAGAAATTATATATAAGTATGTTGAAATATAAGTAAAAAGTGATATTAATAAGAGTATGAGAAAATATATTATGAGGGGGGGGACACATTAAATTGCTATATTATTGTCAACAGTAAAATAATACAATGAAATGAGAATTCAAGCATTATTTAGAGAAAATAAGTAGGACATATTGACGGGAAAACAAATATGTAGGAAATCAACTGGTTGTAAAACCGGAAATGTTGAGGACGGTAGTAGGAACATTCGAGAAAGACATGATCGTCATCAGATCGGAGCTTTTAAATAATGAATGTGGGGCCAGTTATTACCGAGACGTAATCTGCATATTGTTACAATAAACTTATATATCATAAGTATTGAGTTTATAAAACCAAGATATGGAAGCCGTATCGGGCTGGATAGATTTAAACGTGTAGTTACCATAATAAACTGGCCACAGTGTTTCCCAATGTTCTTTATGAGCAGTTTTGATAATAGTAAGTAGATCTACACAAGGAGAGTACGGAATAAAAGGCGTTAAAGGATCAAAGGAATTGACAATCGAGTCAGCAAAGGAGTTACCATAATACCTGGTGGCCAGGAATCCGTGCAAGCTAAACTGCTATACCAACATTATGTAATGGTACTAAAACATTACGTTTTTTAACTATAATTGGAGGAGAATGATGATTAAACGATGAGTATTTTAAAGCTGTAGGATATTTCTAGAAGGACGGTTGTGTAGAACATATTTAAGAGATTGAAAAATCGCCATAGATTCAGTAATAAAAATTGAAGAGAATCGTATTAATAAAAATTTCTTAATAATGTTTAAATAAGGTATAAAAAAGCAGAACTAACGAAAGAACCCCATCGGTGAAAATGTGTTAAAAAATTAGGTCATTTAGCATTAACCATGGAACTAAATAAGTCATTCGTAATTGAGTAAGGGACAACCTGCTTACGAATTGAAAATTTTCCAAACTTATATTTATGGAGACAATATTGTGGTACGGAAAAATATGCGGAAGGGGAAGTAGAAAGAATAATATCCTGGAATCTGAAGAGATTGCGTGATGATATACATAACACAGGAATGCGTGAAGAGGCGAATCTCCAATTATGATAGATTTGTAGAAAAGATTGAAAGAAGAATGTGTTATTTATGGAGTAGCAACTTAGTATGAATTTTTCAGCTAGGGAGGTTCTACGCGTAAGGTGAAGTCTTCGACTCAATCTATAATGCACGAATGGAAATAGAAGAAAAAGTGCCAAGGGCGAAACGTGGACAGAGGTTTTGGATTTTATCTAAATTATTGAAACGATGCCATAGTCTGAACACTTCGGATGAATGATTTATAAAAAAGAATTAGGACCACTGGGTCGTCATCCCAAGTAATGTGATTAAGAACTTTTATCAGGTTAGTTCGTTTAAATGACCTAGTGCGTGAAACGCAGTATGCTTCACGCAATTAAATCTACGATCTAAAGCCTAGCTACTTACACGATGTAACGAATAGATAATGGGGATATTGATGAAAAGTTTCTAATTATATCTATATTTCTAATATAACCGATTCACATTTGTTAGGGAAGAGTGTAAACCCTAGATCGGATAGTCTATTAAAAAATTAAAATAAGTATTAATAACTTGTTAAAGGTGTGCGTGTGTTTATATTATACAACGTGAAATAATTTTGATGTTGTCAACTATTTGGGGGTTTAACAATTAAAATATAAACATTAAATAAGACTGGGCTTTGTAATATACCCAGATGTACCGATTGCACGATTGGATCTATTTACGGATGTTTAAAAATAAGAATAGACCGTAAAACCGGCCAGTTGCAATGGATAAAAAATCAAAATGAAAAATTCATCAAGTGAAACTTAACTCTGATTGCGTATATGGCATAGAGTTGTGGGAGTGAACATGACGATGTAAACGTAAATTCTGTACCACCTGTGTGATTCTTTCGTCGTAAAAATTTATCAATTCGTCCTTTCGTTGAGATTTTCCAACGACGATATCTTCGCTTCTCCTGTAAAATAATCGTTAGATTCTCTTCGGTATAATAAGCTTTTTCATTTAACAGGTAAAAATGCGTGTGTGAGGGAATAAAGAAATATATTTATTCTTGTATGCTATATAAATACAGATATAATAATAATAAAAACATCACGTTCATTAATGTGTATTGGAAAATTGACCAAGTAGAAAAATAACGATAAACATCGGTTCGAAAATAATTTCCTGTTTAAGAAAATAAATTTAATTTGTTCAACGCGGTTCATTCTTATTGGACAGTAAGAATTTTAAAATTACGAAAGACTGTCCTTGGAAGAATATGATTGTAAAAGAGAGATTAAAAAATTATGCAAAAATAGTGAAATGGATGGTTACAGGATAATCATGTTGCGCACCAACCTAATGGTTGAGGAGATAAACAAGTAGATTATATATATATATATATATATATATATATATATATATATATATATATATATATATATGAGATAAAAAAATTTGCAAGTCATTCTAAAGTATATTTATCTCCTGTCGTATTATTTAAAATTTTTACTCACGATTTATCAATGCCGTCTATTTTTCTTGCCTCCGTTAGAACGTCTCAGTTGCTTGATGTTGTAAAAAAAAAAAAAAAAAAATATATATATAAAAGCGAAAAATTAAATTGAAAAACACAGTCGCTTTTTTATTCATTTATTGTAATTGATTCCATACAACAGCTATAAAGCCGAATATAGCGCAGGCTTATAATTATTAAATAGTACAGGGAATAATTTTAAAAATTACGAAAAAAATACAGATAAAACTGCATGCATTCACAAGTATTCTTTCACCCTAAAACACACATTAGTTATACTCCATTTACATAATCCCACTCCAGATATATTATTCGCCCACGGATTAATAAATACAATATAAACTTTTACTTACATACAGGTGTCCACTAATAAAGGAACACATACGCCTAACACCCATCATATAATACAAATCTCGAAACTATTAGAAATATAATGTATGGAAGTAGCAACGTAAGTTAAATGTTAAATTAAATTTAAAAAAAAAAAAAAAAATACATAGAATTAAGGTGCACAAAACACCCCAATATTTTAAATAAGAGAAAAACTCGTGGTCTTATCGTAAAATATGTTGGGGAAGTAACTTTTTTTAAAAATAAAACTCCTGAAAAGGATAGCCGCTTTATTTCTGTAAACTTCAAAATACGCTGTACTCATAAATAGCGTAATACGTGAAGAAGTATAACCCAATAACTAAACTCTGCTAATTATATTAATTGATAATGACCAATTGATGAGGTTTGATGCGTTTCAGCCCCCTCTAGACAAAAGTACCGATGTCTCCGGATTCGCATGGTAAGAAAGCCGTTTCTGATGCTGACGAGCATAATCATATAATATTACATTGTTGTTGACCCACTTGATCTGTAGATCTGCATGGAGTACGTCATTTCGTTGAAACCAACGAGCATTAAGCCGGAGAAATTTATTTTAAACTGTTTGGAGTACTTTTCGATTCGATGCTTTAGCACATCCCCATATTTGTATTCCGTATGTCCATATTAGACGTATAACAATTTTATACATTGGAGCTTGTTGTATTGCTTCATTCTAGAGCGGTAACTTATTAAAGAAATATCTGTTATCGACATATTTGATCCGTACGGAGAAGAATGTTTAAAAGAGAATTATAAAAACGAAAAACTGACGGCAGCGGAGAAATTAAACCCAAAGGTTTGTTCGTGTACGTGGTTCACAACAAAAATTCGATCGTCGTATTCAGTTTCAAATAAACAACAAAAAAGTAGTTAAATCGCTGAAAGTTTTTTTCTTTATGAAAAATCACCAAGGCTTTTCGACTGTTAGGCCATTATCAAGTAAATATTTAAAAAGATAAAAGAATATAAAGTTAAAAGATATTAATTTAAGATTACAATTCACAGAAAATCAGCAAAATAAAGAACAGTATTAATAATACAATCTGGCAAAAAAAAAAAAGTATTTAGTTTCGTTACTATGTAAGAGATTGTTGATGTTAAATATTCACTTCTCATTTTACCGTTATTTTTTTTTATTTTTTTTAATGAGGATACTCTTATAGTCTACGTGATAATTTCTAACTCCTTTTACCATTACATCGTGAAGAAACCTTAATTTGGCTATTTTCCTCCTGTAGTGTAAGGACTTTGCATCCCTTACATTTCGCAATATATCGTAACTTATATATTTAGAGTAAATACGATAATATAAATATTTCGAAAATTTACACTGAATTTTAACAACTAATCGGATGTATTTATTATAATACGGATCCCAAATAATTGAATAATATTCTAACAGTGTACGCACTAATGCGTTATAAAACGATAACAACGTCCATGAAACTCTAAACACGTATTACTTCCTCTTTCTCCTTTAACTTAGCCAGCTCGTATTATCCAACATTGAGACGGTATTAAACTACTTCTAATTCTTTTAAAGTTTTTTTTTTTTTTAATATATACCATTTTGCCACAGAAATGACAAAAATAAATCATAAATAAATATAAATAGACGAATTAAATTAAACTAAAGAAAGAAAAAAAACTATAACATATTAATATAACAAGTGAGGAGAATGAAAAGAAACGGAAAGATATAAAAGAGGAAAAGGAAAATTACTCCTTGAATTAGAATATATTTAATACTAATGAATTTAAATAATACTATTAAAACACCAAACATAACAAGGATAACAAAGATAGGATACAGTAAGGAAGGAAAAGAAAAAAGTGAGCGATATCGAATCATTTGGAATACATATAACGGATTAACGTATCGATATTTTCCGAATTCGGACGACAGTCTCGATAATAATCGTTTCATTCCTAATTTTCATAATAATCAATTTATTATTGGTCATTATTTGCGCTAACTCGTTTACGAATTTTCTATTTACGTGTGTTCTGCTTGACTAAATATTAGTGAATCGTATTCATTTAAAAAATATATTGATATGTTTACGTAATTTTTCTAAATCTATAAAGAAAATTCGTGCTATTACTCTATTGATGCTCGGTAAACTGATAGTTTTATATGTTTTAATCATTTTAATTGCTATTATTCTCTGAAAAGATGTTATTAATGTTATAAATCTTCTTATTTTTAACATTTCGTAGTAAATGCTACTGTTATGCTGGCATATATACTAAAATTAAACTATACAGACGAGACTACGATGACACACGCATAAGGATGACAGTCTCGAGCTTATTTACGAATTACTTCATATCAACGTGTAGTATAACGTTTCTTTTCTAATGCAATATTTGGTTAGAACGGATTTATGAAACTTATTATCGGCAACCTTCGACTGACCACCTGTTTTTAATTCTGACGTATGCAATATGTTGTTCCGAAACATTGGCGTAATTAATTTATTTCATATTTTAAGTTCTAACATAAAATATTGCCGTGTCGAATTTTATCGAACGCTTCAATAATATTAGCAAATAACATGTTATACGTTTTTGGTTTTTGTTTTTTTATAATTTTACACAAGCGGTCCTTTCGATTACATTGTAGTTCTGTACTATTCGAATTTTCGAATTCTAAAGAGTATTTCATTTTCCTAAAAGTTAGTAGAAAATAAATAGATTTACGCTACCGGGTTTTAATTTTATATCGGTTTCTACAATAATTTCTATCGTGCTCGGAAGTACGATATTATCTAAAAATTTTAAAAAATAGTTCCCGGAAATTTTCATTTTATGATGCAAGCAAACTCCTTATAAAGATATACTAGTTGGTGATGACGTGGTTTTTTTTAGCAAGTTCCTAAACATTTTCGCTGTTATTTGATAAAATATCGACAAATTTTTGTGTTTTATTTATTGATATCTGATATATTTGTGTTTAAAAGTTACTTAAATTTTATTTAACATTTTCCACTAAGTATTTCGCAAATATACGTTTGTTATCGTTGCTTCTAGTCCGGTACATCTCATCTTATTTATTATCAGCTGATTTTACATACTATTGGTCTCTTCGTGCACTTGGTAGTTTCCATAAATCGTTTACAGTTATATAATCATTAAATACTATAATATTTTAATTTTTAATTAACTTCCCTTTAAGTGTAATCATGTATTTTGTTTGAATTGATATTTGTATAAGTTGATAACGTTTATTGGGAAATATTTAATCATTTTACAACATTTATTAGCTATGGCGATACACATAATTACCCGTTTGTATCGAGCGAACTTAATTTCAAAATGTTTTGAGAAGTTTAGTAGCGTTTCAATGTTGGAATAATCGTTCCTAAATTTTATCTTTCAATCTAATCTACGTCTGTGTATAATTTTGTCCCTAGGCAATGCGACTTTTTTTAGGCGATTTATATTTGTACATTTCCGCAATTACGTATACATCTGGATTTTCAAATAGTTTCACAATTTATTGAGCAATTTTTATCGTGCTTTTGTTTTTTTTTTTCTTGCTGCATTATATAATTGATAATTTACACTTTTTTGTATAAAATGTTGATATGAAGTATCTAGTTATTATTTTTCTATATTGCTATGTAAAACTTTGTTTTAAAATTAAGTTGTTTTTTTTTTGAGAAAAAAAGGACGTAAATTAATTCAGTAATTACTATTTTGTAGTTAACCGTTTCACTAGAGATGTAAGTAGGCGGTAGTGTAGATCCTTTATTATTGTCAATAATATAATTCGTATATTATTCATTTATCATATCCTATAGCATTGATAACTTTTACTAAACTACTATGGTATATATATATATATTACCTAATAAATTTTTACATATTTCGTATATATTTTCAGGTGGATTATTCGAGGCTCCTTGCTCCTTCGATCAATCATTTCGATAAAAAAGTTGCAGAAGCGGATGCTTATCTCCAATTGCTTATAGATCAAGTACAGGTAAGTATCGTTCTAATTTATATCTGAATAATTTGTGCTATAAATCAACTTTGTTTAATGGGAATATGCGAAAATTTAATAAAAATCGAAACTTTCCTACTTTTTATTAAGTTACCTTCAAATACCACCATAGAATGTAACAAACTAAAATGTCCTCGAAATCATCGTATACTTCGCATACTCATATACTATTCTAAAGTTCGTCTAAGTTATAATAATGAACCATCCAAGTAAACATGTTTGTACTCCACAATACACTATAACTAATTTATATGTAATCTCGATATAGAATATACAAAATTTAATTTATCCATAAATGCAAATAAAACGAAGATAGTACTTTCGTCTACAAATAACGTTCGAAATTAAGTTGTTTTAAAAGTGTACAATGTACCGATAGAACGCGCTGAAAATTTCAAATACCTCGGTAGTCTGTTAAATGGCAATATCCGCTTATATTATGAAATTCAATGGCATAATACGAACAGGTTCGGGAATAATGAATAAACTAATTTGGAAAATATTTAGAAGTAAGCATACCCTGATATCCACACTAAGTTGATTATTTATAAATCCGTTGTTCTTCCAACATTATTGTATGGTTCAGAAACATAGGGTCAATACAAGAGACTTATAAGAACATTAAAGCATTTTCATCAGTGAACTATGCGTAGAATTATGCGCATGAATATCTAGTAAAGTCACTCAACTGTTGCTTTATAAAAATAACGAGATGGTCGGGCAATGGATGAACACCAGGTTGTCAAAACAAATGCTCTTTAGCAAATATCGGTGGGGAAAAAGCATGTACTTATTGGACATATAGAGATGATATTCGGCTTATATTCACTGAATGTGGTATACAGCTTGGCAGCTGGGGAAACAACCTCCGGATCGTTTTATATAGAAAGATGGTCTAATAACCGCGAAACGAAATGGTGATATAGCGAGAAACAAAGAAGAGGCAAAAATGTCTGCGCACTACCTCAACATACTGCAGTGCAGATAAAGTTTACTTTTGCGATGAGTGTACAAAAGCGGTATACCGCTAAATTCTACTTTTTAGTCACTCTAAAACACCATGACTAACCATATCCCATATTATGAATATTATCATATTAAAAGTTAATAATTTTATTTATATTAATGATTATTTTTTATACATTTTCACAATTTTCTGTATACCAATTAATATTATTAATCTTAACAGCGTTTACTCTATACTGCAATTTAAACTGATATATCAATTAGTCCACTGAAATTTACATACTTCTCATTACAGAGAAAAGTTATATTTATATTCCACATTACATTTCTTATCGCACTTACATCAAGATGGACAAGTCCATTGCGCTACTTATATAAACCATTATGAGCAAAAAAAATATAGATAGTGATAGGCACCTGTGATGTTCGATCACCAAAATTCTCCGTTGGTAATAACTTTCAGCTATTGTCCCCTCGTCACACTATTGCTTCCCATCAGTTTGATAGTTTCTTAACTGCATTGGATTGGAAGTACCCAGTTGACAGAGATTTAAATGGTAAGAATGTACATTTGAATGCACGAATCACAGTGTCGAGAGGATGATCCTGTTTACTGTGGTTGTGGCACACAATTGTGTATTCTTGACTACAGAGAACCCACACACTGACCATTAATAAGAGAAAAACACATAATCTTTATTTCTATATAGCTAGAGGTACAACAATTAATTATATAACTGTTCGTGTTCAGGTATAGATTTATACTCAGACCGTTCATCTGTTACTTTAAGAATAAGTACTAAAATAATAATAAAGTAGTGCTGCAAATTTATCAATAATAACTGCACAGACTGGCTACGCTACAAGGAGATTTTTGGGAAAAAAAGTAACCTATCAATTCCATTAAAGACTAAAGAATAAATAGATGCGCAGTCAGAAACTTCACTGAATTAACGCAAATAGCAGCATAATCGATATGAAAATGATAAGCCTGATCGAAAAACCTATAAAGCGATGCTGACAAAAAGGTGGCCATGAAAAGCTTGAAATGAAAGTCGTCTCCCTGATGGAAAAAATTACAAAATAAAAATTATTGTTAACGGAATTTAAAAAAAAAATAATAATAATAATCTAGATTATCTTCTTAATCCGTCACCATTAAATCAAACCGACTACTGACTGTGGAAAGCAACAAAGAAGTTAATTTAAAAAACTGGCCACTTAAATAACAAAATAGGTCTTACAGTGTTAGGTATGAACTAAAAATGATAAAGGAAAATTAGTAGATTACAACATATTTTTCATCCAGCGAAGTTAATGCATTAAACAGCTAAATCAGAAAGCACCTCTTGTATTCGACATAATAACTCCGACGATATTAAAGGAACTGCCCCGCTAAGGAGTGATTCTTTTGACGCAGATTATAAATTTGTCGAAGTATTGATGGTACTAAAACCAGGTAAAGACGCAAGTTCTTGAAAAGTTATACGTAGAAATACAAGATATTATCACAATCGTAGACCTTATCCCTCCTTGTCAGTTTGGATTCAGGAAATGCCACTCCACGCTACAGCGTATTCACAAAATAGTTAACATCATTCATAAAAATGTAGAAAATAAAAAATTCAATGGAACCATTTTCGTGTATATTAGTAAGACGAACGTTAAGATGTTGTATAGAGTGTTGTTTAAACTGAAAACAATACTACCTCATTATAATTTTTGCTCAAATCATATATTTACCTAAGGATAATAATGTTAAATTGGATATTTTTGCGGATGATAAGCTAATAATAGTTTGATACACAGATATCAATGTGTACACAGCAAAACTTCAAACGCATGCACTAATAGGATATTAAAAAATGAGGAATAGAAATTAATACAGAAAAATCAGCTTATCCCTCGTTTACGAATAAAAAAGATACCTCGCCATACATAATGCAGGAAAATTATTACGGAAAACGCAATAAGAGAAAAGATGTAGAAATCAAGTATAGAAAATGCTTTATCTTATTACATATAAATCGGATTTATCTCTTGAAAATAGATTATTTTTTTACAAAATTATACCGAAGCCAATCTGGAGTTTTGCGGAGATGTATCAAAAGCTCCTTCTTTTCCTCAATCGTAGATTGGTAGATAACCTTTATGACTCATGATCCTAGTGAGTTCAACTAAAATTGTCTTTTTTCTGTCCTTCTTTTAACGTTTGCATAACTTGTTGCTTCCGTGTCTTCTATTATTTGATCTATATATTTACTCCTTGGCCTTCCTCTGTATCGTTTACCTTTCATTTTCCCTTCAATTATACGAAACTTACATTGTGTCGATATAAGTGGACTATCAATTTAATTCTTCTACTTTTCAGTTTCTGAATTTACCTGCTCGATTCGTTTATGTTTTTAAAAACTTTTTTGTCCAACTAATTTTCTGTCATCTACGCCAGCACCAAGTTTTCAATCCATAATACTAAGATAATGTAATGATTCCAAAACAAAACGTTAATGCTATACATCAAGATCTAAAGATGGAAATTATTCCGGGAACAATATCTAAGATTGCAGTATCACGTACAAATGTTTGCAAAATCTTTCAAAGAATTATTGTTCTACTGACGACCCCAATGACAAGAAGACTGATCAGAACCAAGCTGCTAGATTTAATCTCATAGAACAAACAATAGCAACATAGCCACCAAAATTAATTCATATATCCACAAGATCGCGTTGGTGGATGCATCCTATACACAGCACAGAATTTTAGGGAAAAAATATTCTGATTTTTAAATTACTATAGTTTCATAAACTTTTATTTTTAGTAATGCAGTTTAAATCTATATAGCTCTGTTATTATTTATCTCTCTTTAATGTTGTATTTTTATTTTTCATCAGCTTACTAGTATATGGTTCTATTTATTTCACATTATGCGTAATGTTTATTTATTTTTTATTAATATTATTATTATACATTGCCTAATAATCTGCGATTAAACTATGCGATTAGATCCGAATTTCCTACGCATTATGTTTGAAAATTATTCCTAGACAAACATTACATTATACGTTCCCATTGTTAACTATAAACCGAGTATTGAATGCAAAAATTTAAAATGATTAAATTTTAATTATTAAGTCAACTTTTTGAAATTGATTTATTTATAAATTTAATGAAAGTTCAAGCAACCGTATGGAATACCTCCTTCTGCGCGCAGTCTATGTTTTTTATAACCGCCATATAACACAGTTAAATTTATTTAATATATCAAGAAATATACCTTCATTATCAAAAATTATTCGAAAATTAATTATGAAGTTTCTAATCATACCTCAGGTTAAGAAAATAATTAAATTTGCTCAAATCTATTCAGGTTTTAATGAGAAACCGTAATGCTTTTGATTTTAACGAAAAATGATAAAAATGCCTTTTTTTAATCATAAATTATCAATTGCATTTCATTTAGGGTGACTTGAATATAAACAAACCATTAGAGAAACCAATGTATTTCTTCTTTTTTATGTTAATATTATCATCATTAATGTTGTTATTATTTCACATTTATTCACTATTTCAACGTGACGTATATTTTTTATGCATGAATTTCTTTTTATTTTCGAAGGCTTTAGAAAAACGAGCAGAACAAATACAATTCGAACAAGAGAAAGAAATCTGTGAAATAATCATAACTAACTCTAAGGTAATTGGTTTAAAGATCTTTTCGTTAAATTATTTTTAAACAAAATATATATATGTCATTTTTATCTTAATTCACTCGGTGATTTTCATTGACAAATAATTTGTTTATTAATTTCGGTCTGTCGTAGTATTTTCAGTCACATAATATTGCATACGATTTTTTTATATTATTGTCGTACAATAACACACACACACATATATTATATATATATATAAAAGTAGCTGTTAAAATTTAACTTCTAATATTTTATCAAATAAATTTTATTTCTATGTTCCACCGCATCTTGCGATATGTTCTTAGATTTTATAAATTTTCGATTGATTAAGCAGATAACCAGTGCGATTAGATGTAAGAAGATAACACGGTAACTAACCGTCTAGAGGACATAATTCGTATGAGTTATGATTGTTCCAATATAAAACTCCGCAATTGACTAGAAATTTAATTTTGTTTTTCTGTAAATTCTTTGAACACCCCATTGATTCCTTTCATGGTTATATTTTAGCCGAATAGCTCAAGGCGATAATTTCAGGGAATTAGAAAGAAAATTAAATGTAGTTTCAGAACAACTGGATAAATATTACGAACAGAATAATCTTGTACCGAATCCAAGTAAAACGCAAGTATTGCTTTTCATTTAAAAAATTCAATGACGAAATCAAAACTGAAAATCGAATGGAGGGGAACAGAACTCGAACATAATAATTGCGTAAAATATTTACGGCTAGATAGATCCCTCACGTATAAACAACACTGCAAAAATACTAAACGAAAAAATCAGTACACGGAATGGAATACTAAAAAAGCTCGTAACTTCAAAATGGGGTGCAAATGCTACGGCTATAAAAACGACAGCCTTATGTTTTACAGCGGCAGAGTGCGGCTGCCCCGCTTGGGCCAGATCTGCGCATGAAAAACAGGTGGATGTTGCTCTGAAAAGCGTGTCGTTTAGTAACAGGATGTTTGAAACTAACGGCAGTAGAAAACCTCTATTTACTGAGCGGTATAGTGCCACCACACATAAGACGCCGTGTAATAGTTGACAAAGAAAGAACTGACCAAATCTACGATGAAAGGCATCCAATGTACGGTCAAAACTAAGGTATAATACAGGCTGAAGTCAAGGAGCGGTTTCATGAAAACTACCAAGGAATTAATATTGCAACCCGAAAAAGAACGGATAAATCAATGAAGTAAAGAAATTAAACCAAACCCCCGTGAGACCGCCAGAGGAAACGCTGGCACCAGGACATAAAGAGAGATGACCAATATGGCGCACAATAAACCGAATACGGACAGGCTGTGCTCGGACAGCATCAGAAATGATGAAATGGGGCCTGGTGAAAGACCCAAAATGACAATGCGGAGGACGCCAGACAATACAACACATATTAGAGTGTAAAAAGAACCAGACGATGTGTACAATGCATGATGTTACTCTAGAAAATGAAAAAGCCAAGATCCTGGCCGAATATTGGTGCGACAAAATATGAATCCCAAGCGTACCGGATACGAAAAGAGGAAGATGGTTATATAGCGTTTGGTTATTGATCACAATTTTTATCTCGTGGCGCACTGCATTTTGTATGGCCTTCTAAAAATTCTTCTATTTTTTAATTAAAATTAATATATACATACATACAATATATATATATATTCTTCTTGTTTGCCCGTATTACATCATTGATTTGATGTAGGCCTCCATTAACATTTTCCATCTTCCTCTATCTTGAGTTTTCCGAAGCCACTGTTTTCCCGCGGTTCTAACAATGTCGTCGGTCCATCTTCTGTTTGGACGTCCTTTATTTCTTCTCCCATTGTATGGTCTCCATGCTACCAGTTCTTTTGTCCCACCTTCCATCAGGTTGTCTTCCAATATGTCCGGCCCATGACCACTTGTTCATTGCTATCCTTTTACTCTTTATCTTGAAGTCTAATACTTAACAATGCGCGTTCCATTCTTCTTTCTGTTTTCCTCATGATTTCCATTACTTCTTTTGTGAGTGCCACGTTTCTGTAGCGTATGTCATTACTGGTATTACACATTGATTAAATAATTTTGCTCTATATATGTATGTATTGCATATGCGTATATTTTTTGATACACGGTGCTTTTCTGTACTAATTATAGAAAAATATTCTGGTTACATTAGTAACGAAGCACAAAAAATTTAAAATGCATTTTTATGTATATTGTCTATAATTTTTTCCTTTTCATTGTGACGTGGTGTAAATCTAATTGAAAAATCAAGTCAGACGTGTAAATTTAGTTTAAAATGTAAAATTACGTTGTACTTTAATGTATAAGTTTAACAAATATTAAATGGTTCTTCAGTCTGTAAATATTTTTACTATTATAATGAAATTTTAACGTTATTCGTGAAATAAGTGGTATTTAATTTAAGACTTTAGTTAACTGTCTGCGAAATGTGCATCCATTTTTATTTATTATCGGTTTCTAATTTCGCATTTTATTTCATTACATTTGACTCGTTCATTTAAATTCGCGTTATTTTTTTTTGCAGATGATGCTGGAAGAAATTAAACATACAATTGTTCTTTTACAAATTGCTAAAGTAAGTTATAATTTAACTGTGTAAAAAAATACAATCCAAAATATATTAGCTCATTTTTGTTAAATATTATCAATATAATTTTTCTGTTTTAATTTAAAATTATTTAATTTATACATTTATAGGAGAGAGAGAGAGAGAGAGAGAGGTGAAGATTTGAAATCTATTGCAAGTCTGTAACAAAAAATTACGATTTAAAATGTTTTGTTATTATTTTAGTAATTGCTAAATTTATTTTTAATTTCTGTTGTAGTACTTTAAGTTTTGCGAACTGAAAACTTGCACATTAAAACTTTTAGTTTAATATAATTAAATTAAATTTTATTTATAAAACTAGCGAGTAGCAGTAAACGAAACTGCTGACAATTTACTAATTAGCAGGCACCCAACTTTATCCTAAAATTTCTTATTATCGTTTTTAGCAAATTACTCCGACTGATATTAATTTTAAATAATAATAATAATAATACTGTATTAATAAGTAACAAACCGCGTTATAGATGTTATAGTTATTTCTGTACTGAAACTAAAGTAGATATTTATAATAGGCTTAAATAATTTTTACGTAATGCAAATAGTTTTATTGTATTAACCGAATTTCTAATTTTAAGTACTTTTCATCGACGAATTGACGATATTGTCAAAGGAAATCAGTTGATTAATTTTGCTTATGTAAGGGTTTTTTCCGTTTGATTTATTATATTATGGATATGTTTTCGGGTATTTTTATAAACTCGCGTTTTTCTAGATTGCGCTGCGATGTGTTTCCAGTCACCTTTTAGTATTTTTGCTTTCGGCATTTCCTTTAAAATGTGATCGATTGTTTGTTCGTTCTCACCGCAGTTGTATGTTGCGTAATCTCTGATTCCTCATTTATTTTTTCCACATCTTTGGTATTCCGTCCTGATGCGACTAAATTTAGTTCTTAAATTTCTCGGGAGATTCAAAGCTGGTGGATCAGTGTATGGATCTTAAATAAGTTTATTCGTGTGAATTTTATTTTTATTCATTAGATATCAGGAACAGATACTTGATCATTTGGCTAAACTCTATTTAAAAAATAATAATAATAATAATTTACATTGGGAAGAAGTCACAATGAGATTGTTTATAATAAAATCTAGCTTAAAATATTACGTTTCTCATGTATAATCGATTTATTTTATTCGTTTATAATGTATCTAACATTTTCGAACTTTTCGTTAATCTAGATAGATTATCTGAAAATTGTTGAATATTATTTATTTATTTTGTTGTCTATTTTTTTTTTTTAAATTTAATTTTATAGAATTCAGCATTTCCGGTTGATGGAACATATCGTCCAGAACGTGATACATCTAGTTTGTGTAGTCTTCCAAATGATGGTATGTTATTTCTTATTGTTATATATATATAGAAACCTGTACGGCTTTCTATTTACTAAACATAAAAATTGGTTACGTATCAAATTTAATTTTAAGATAATTTAATAAATAATCAAAATAAACTATTTTTTTTTTTTTTTTTAATTTAAGTTGTGATGTGTACGACGCTTATCTGTTACTCTAACCTGTGATGTTTTTTCATCCACCTATATTTCAAAATATTCATTATTTTTATTACATAATAATAATAATCCTCGGTAGATAATAACTACTCATCCCTTAAGCATTGCGTTTTAAACCATTATCTCAAAAATACTGTATATAACAGTATATTTTCTACTTATAGGATACGTAATTTTCTTATTGCTTTTTTATCAAATGCGGAGTTAGTATATCTTAGAAAGATACATATATATATATATATTTGATTTGTTTAAGTATAGGGTGACCCAGAGAAGGTGGACGGTCTTGTATTTTAATAACGAAAAAAACAACTCAACCAAAATTTTTTCAGCAAAAAGTTTTCGTTGTGCATGGTCGGTACTTTTTAATTCCTGAGTTATTACCAGTTTATAAGGATGAAATTTCAAGTCTTCTAGCAATATACGGCGAGCAGATTCTCTCGACAGGTTTAAAGAAACAGCATGACGACGAACAGAGTGTCCGGCCGAATGATCGCTGCCCGAACTTGATCGATGTTTGTGGGGTTACGAACCGTTTTTTCTTTGTCCAGGCCGTTTTTTATCCGTTGCAGAAGCTGTCTTTCGAAAGTTTTCAACACACCTTAAAATTGAATTGCGAGATGGTACAGTTTACACCGAGTAACTTTGAATTCTTTTCGAAACTCGTTTCGCACTGTCGTGATCGATTCACGTCGAAAATAACGTTCCGCGCAAAACGCGCGCTCCTTCTCGTTATAAGATGCCATGATAATTGAACTGTACAAAAACGAAACGTGCGTACACTAAACGTGGAGCACGCGGTTTTCTTCGTAGCAGTGTTACCAATTGCTCTATTCAAAAAACAACCCTGTCTGTCCTTCTCTGGGTCACCTTATATTTTTATAAACATTTTTCTATTAATTTGTATTCAGTTTTGGAGGGAGATTGAATCTGTATGGTTTTTTGGTGAGTTCGTTTATATTTTAATTGGCTTATCCAGTTTCAAAAATTAAATAGTTCTTCATTCTATGAAAATAAAAAAAAAAAATTGACGCTTTTTATAAAAAATTTCAAAATATCTCGCATTACGTTTTTTACCCGCAATTTATTAAAATGTACTTCTTCTTAAAACTCTACTGTTAATTCGTGTTAGCTGTTTTTAGTAGTAATGATTATAATTTAGACAGTAATTTTACTCGATTGTTCTAGTTAGATTTGTCTTTAAACGTATTCTTTTCGAGTAGAAAAAATTAATATATCTTATTTCCGGAGAAAAAAGTGAATTAATCATCAATAAGTTACGGTAAAAATAGATAAATTAAAATATGCTACATAATGATAATATAATGAATTTTAATGATCATCAATTTTTAGATGTTCCAAATATTTATTAAACATTTAACGAAAAAATTATCTGAAATACAAACTCCATTGTAAATATTAATAAATAATGTTGTAAATATAAAATTTAGTCCTAAACAAATTTTCGAAGTAATAACTAAGAGTAAGTCAAAGGAGAATCGAAAGGTAAATTATTGGAATAACACTGAAAGATAAAAAAGAAAATAAATGGATTAAAGAAACAGCAAGAATAAATAATATAATACTAAACTGAAAAGAATAAAAATGAAGATTTGCTTGTTATCTGGCAAGAACCCGAAACTCCTTACAAATAAAGTAACAATGTGGACAACCAGACGGAACCCGTAGAATATGCAGACTACTGACACTTTGGGTTGATGATATAAATAAAATTCGAGAAGATTGAGCAAGTAAAGCGGTCGATAAGGGAAAATGAAAGGAACTTCGAGGGAGCTACATGTAGCAGTGAATTGAAAATGGCTGAAAAGAAGAAAAAATGAATTTTACTATCAGTCAGTATAATTTTTCATTAGCACGTTTCCTAAAAGTTTCATTGCTGTTAGTGTATATAATATATAGTCGTTCTCATGTTTTTCCCGTTTCATTAATTATATCGTATATTTGTTAAAATGTAAATTATTGCTCTCGTGTGTATTTTTACTAAAAAAAAAAAAAACAGTGTAATTATTTCTTAAATATCACAATCTCTAAAAATAACTACTAATAAAAATCGTCGGACGTTTAAATTAATATTAATGTTAGAAGAATTACAAAAAAATCAGATATTATAAGGATCGTATTTAAATTAATTATTTTTAATTGTGTACGCATGGTATGACGCAAATACATATGAGTGTATACATTTATGCAAAATTTAATTTACAAATGTCTAAGAATTACGTCGGACGTATAAAACCAAGGTCAAGAAATTAATGCAAATAAACACAATATAATCCCATTATTATTAATTATTTTTCTGCGATTATATAAGGGTTTTTTTCTAATTAACTCAAGTTAAATTGTAACTATAAACGTAAAATTTAATTTATCGTATAAGCGGTAAATATTTTTGTACATCTTAAAACATCGCAATTTGATATTAATTGTAATTTATTGACGCTAGTATTAGGGAATATGCGGCTGAACAGCATGAACAAATTAATACATGAACGAACTTATCCGTCTAAAGTACACGTATAAAGTCCAAGAATGATAAGTATGGTGACATTTTTCACTTTCGCGAATTAATCAGTTGCAAAAGCTAAAATTTTGTTAAACCACCGAAACGCGAAATATTTCTTTATTTTGTATAAAATAAAACGATTTTTAAGACCCAATGATTTTATAGAAATTATTCATAATATGGTCATATATTTTTTAATCTGATTCATTTTTTTTTTTTTTTTAATAATTTAGCAAATGCTAATATTATTTTTAAATTTTTCAGTTTTTACAGACAATAGAAATAATGACATCGAAATGGGAATTGAAATCGATGATTTAAATAGATCGTTACCAATGTTTAGATTTTCAGTACCAGCCAATTATACTTACTCGTCGGGTAAGACTTATTCATTAATTAATTAGTACACCCAACTCGCATAATGGCGTTACTCTGAAATTCGGATTTATTACGATGATTTTACCGGGTTACCAATCGAGCCAAAATAAAAATTAATTTTTGCAAGTACTTTATTTGTAACCTAGAAATTTTGAACATTTTAATTAAATACGGATTAGATGAATGAGGTATAAATATAATTAAATATATGTACTATTAAGATACACCATTCACAAAAACGATTGATGTATTAAAAAGATAAACGTAATACTAGTACTAGTAAGGCAGCTGAAGTAGAACTGGGCAGGATATATAGCTGAACGGATGAAATATGTACCAAATGAACTATAAAGTTGGCTCCCGTGTAAAGGACGGGGAAATATTGGTTGGTCTTATTTTTAGGTGGGGAGATGATCCATGTTAAATATCCTCGGAGTTAATATAAACGGAACAAGAATAACGAATATACGTTGATGATCGGGTATATCTACCGAATTCAAAAAAAAAATTGCAAACAATTATGAATAAGGATCGTTAGAATGAAAGAAAATGGAAATGAAAACACATCTTAAAAACATGAGAAAGTAATGGAAATAATAAAAACAAAAGGTTTGCCTGAACGAGTAGCAAATACAATTATATAGAGAGCTTAATTACGAAAAACAGAAAAGATGGTGAGTAAATAAAAAGAACGGGCTGTAAACGAAGTGCATTTAATAACATAGAACGAATTTTTAAAGGTAGAAAATTGAATGTAAAACTAAAAATGAGAATTCTCCCTTATTCTGTTTGGTCAATTCACTTCTGTGACCCGGACGTTTATCGGAGATCAAAAAAAAGCAAATAATCGCCTTTGAGATGTGGTGTTAAGATGAATGCACCAAATATCACTAAAAAAAAATATTAGAACCGGCGTAAAATTTAAAAGAAGTATAGAAAAATAACCAGGAAATATTACCAACGTGTACAAAAATGTTACAGGAAAACAATGTTCATATTTAATGAAGATGTACAAATAGTAGATCCCGGCCGACTCGCCAGAAGATTTATTTTCAGAATAAACGGCGCATGGTACGCATATGTTAAAAATGATATGGAAGAATTAAATATTACTCCTCAAAATATAAAGCAGCGAATAACAGTGAAGAAAATTTTGAGTTAGCAACTCCCTGTATTTAGTATAGACTTAGTTAAAATCAGGAGAGTTTTGTTCAATCCCAAATTTCTCTCTTTTAGTGAAAACAATATATGCTACGCACTTCCGTCTTTGAATTTCAAATTACCGTACGAAATTAACAGATTCAATTTAAATATTAATACGACTTTATTTGAATAACACTAAATATAGAGATGTACACCTCCAGCTGCAGTTAAAGATCTGGTTTAATATTTAGTGTCTAGTCGGCACAGTAGTTGTATTCAGGTATATACAGATGCCTCTGAAACGCAATGATGTAGCAATGATTTAAATACTGGCATATATCTTTAATTTTTTCTGCCAAGCTTTTATCTACCAATAAGACATTGCAAGTCATTTTCAACACAAGTTATCTCATCAGAAAAAATCTTACTTCCTCAGATTTGGTATGGACTCCTCGACGGTCTGTTATTGTTCTTATGGTTAGCTAATTACCTCGCGTTGTTATCTCGCTACCTCTACTGTCCTTTAGTATTTCAAATTGCCTTCTATGCATTTCAACTATCGCTAATTTATTATCATCATCACCCGTTTACATTCTGGACATAATCTACTTCCCGCACCTTTATTCAAGATTGGTACGTGTAATTACTAATATTACTCGCATCCTCCAATATGCGTATTATCTCCCACAAAAACCACGCTTTCTTTACTACCTTTTATACCAACACGAGTCTTAAATTCCTTGATCTACTTTTTCCATTACTTCGTTAGTTTACTCCGGTGACATTCACGTCTTTCCCTTCCTTTTTAAATTCCTAACCAAGTGTCATATTAACGTCTAAAAGTTAATCATTTATTAGTGGGTTATGATTCCTGTGCAAACCTGATCAAATTTTAGTATGCTCCGGCAGCTTAAGTGTACTGAGTTAATAATAGTAACTTTGATCATAAATGGCACTATTGATTTCTCTAATTAAACATAAATGCATAACTAACATTTTGTTGAGTGCCTAGCCATTGTGGCATCGGTTTGAATGAAACAGCGAATTCAACGGCGAAAGAAACTAGTTCCGAAGGTGATTTATCGTCATCTGTTACCGCATTAGACCTTCTATCGGATATTAAATCTGATAGGCTTGTCGAATTGAATTTAGTTCTTTGGTATGAAAAATCAACGACAAATATTATCGCACGATCCAAAGTGAATCCGCTTTGGTCCCTTGGTACTCCTCGATTCCTAATCATGTTCCCCGACATTTCGTTCATACTTATGTTGCCGATATTTTACCTTGACACCGGTTTTGTTTAATTTTTCTTTTATGCATTAAGAAGATCATTCCCATATAAAGTTTAAACAAAGATCGTGCAATCACACATCTTTATCTCACGCGCATCATTTGTTACCAGAAACTTTTATGCCAATTCGGTATCACAAATTACCGTATTCTGAGTGTCACTGTGTTTTTGTTTGGAGACAAATTATGACAGACATCCCAACTATTTATGGATATTACCATTGCGTAGTTCTGTTAACTGTGTCGAAGGCCTGTTTGGCATCTATGAATGCCGTTTACAAAGCCTTATTTTATTCCCTGGATTTGTCTAATAGTATACACCGTGTTTAGTGTGCTGTGAATATTTTATATATATATATATATATATATATATATATATATATATATGTAATATTATATATATAATTACAGATATACCAGACACGTCTTATTCGAGTTCGGATGAAGAAAATTATTATGATGCTCGAGAAAATGACTACCAAAATGATTTGTCGAGCAGTGAAGACATGAATAACTCATCCGAAGATACTCCTTCCGATGATATAAGGTATTTATTGTATTTTATTTTCTATTTTGTATATTTTATGTAAATATCGTGAGTCTGTGTTGTTGTCCAATATTTGAAATGAACCTGCATCGTAGTAGTAGATATACTTTGCTTAACGTCAAGAATTAAATAAGCAGTAAGTAGTTAAACTACTTTACTAATCGAATTTGCAAACAGATAACTGCATTAGAGTCATTCGATGAAATTTTCAAATTTGGACTATATGTAAATTATTTCGATCCAGCTATTATCGCGTAAATTGTGAACAGGCGTTATTTTAGTGGCGTCATTTATAAAAGTAAACTTAACAGAAAGAATCCTGGTACATATTATTATTATATCGATCAAAAATATAATAAAATTTAAACTAATCGGCAAATATGTATGATCGGTTGATTATTAGCAACTTCCTTTTAAGGAAAGAAACATTCTGATCAATATATGTTTTCTTCGTCTGTAGCGGTCATCTTTATTTGTCGATAGTCGAATATATTAAGACGAAATAATTATACTCTCTCTACTTTTCAATTATTATTGTAATCATAAATTTACTTTTCATTGTTTACTTTCAACAGCCTTGACTAATGACCCCATGTCGGAACTGTATTTTCACTTTTTTTTTTTTTCGTTTTATCTTATTTCGGGTATTTGAATGTGAAGTTGTTAAAAAGAAGATATGCTTTGCCGCAAGTAATACACGATAGCTACATTTCAATTGAGAATTTCGTGTATTGATTTTGATGTAAACTAATCAACGAAAAAGAAGCTAAAATCGATTATTGGTTTTTTTAATGAAAAATCACAAAGCTTTGTAAGTGTTATGCTATTATCTAATGAATATTTAAAAAGATAAAAAATATAAAAGGAAAAAATATTAATTTAAAATTACAATTCACAAAAATCAGCAAAATAAAAAACATTATTAATAAAACAAGATCAGATTTTTTATTAATACTGTTTTGCCGATTGTTGTGAATTGTAATCTTAAATTAATATTTTTTATCTTTTTAAATGTTCACTTGATAATAGCTTAACAGCCGAAAAGCTTTGTAATTCGTCTAGAATTATTTTCGGTGAAAACCACGTCCTGATTATTCAAAAAACTTAACGTTTCGAATGGGCTTACACCACTCATCAAAGACAAAAATTCATTGATTTTAACTTTTTTTTTTCTTTTTTTTTTTTTAATAAAACATCACTAAATTCCAAATTCTTCAAGTAATGTAAGAATATTTCGAATGGAAATCTAAGTTAATAACGCAATACGACGAATTGATAACAATTATAGATCCAGAGGTAGTGTTCGGCAGAGTGTACAAGCGTGCGCGTATGTGTGTATGTGTATGTGCGTGTGAAAGATAAAGATTTACACTGTATATAGTAGAATTGTAAACTCATCACGATGTCATCTAGTATTGCAGTCTTCTTGTTAGGGGGGACGATAGACCTGAGTAAGTGTTTCATTGAATGGAAATTGTCATTGAGTACCAGGTCAGCTTCGATCCGCAAGCATTGGTGGGTGATTAGTTCAGACGATTGATATTTCCGCAATTCCTCTATTACGTAGGTGTTTGGAAAAAACGAGCCGGCGGTATAAACATAAGAAACACTTTGTCTAAAGTTGAGTGCACGCCGGCTGAAGAAGGGGAACCCTTCTAATAAGTAAAAATGCACTTTGTCAATTTGTTCATATCGTTTCGAAAATAGTTGCAATTTACAATTAAAATGTTTTTTAAAATATCGCAATTCACCAGAATAAATTTATTAATACTTATTATTTTGAGGAGATTGAGAATTTTCCAATATAATTGACGTAGACGTAATTCGCCAAACTTGTTTCAGTATTGTTCGTCGCTACTTTGAAACATTTTCATCAAATTCGAACAACATCGGTTTATTTTCTACCCTGTTAATCGTGAATGAATTATAAAAAGTTTAACTATTGATTATTTTTTGGATTTTAAAGCTAGTTTGATGCTTTGCGCATTAGTCAACCTCATAAACAGATAAAGCTTGTTAAAAATTGATCCCGTTTCGATGAAATCAGTTTAATTTGTTTTAATAAATTTCGTTTTTCTGAAAATTTTATTTATATTTTGCTACGTTCGCAATGATTTAAAAGAATAAAAAAGATGAGTGGACGTAATGATATTGATTTTCCAGAGGTTGTAGGTTCTGCTAATTCAATTTTTATATTGGATTTGAATTCGTTTTTTGTCGATTTTATCATTTCAGATCATTTGATTTATTGATTATCATTTGACGGACGAATTTCATATTTCAGTATTGTAATGTTTCACGATATAAAAAACGTTAAAAATAATCGATTCAGTTAGTCATCGGCTGTAACGAAAAAGAACTAATTGTAGTATAAAACAATCAGTAATTTTTGTGTTATAATCGTATATAATAAAATTTCATGAAAGTGATGAAGAATTTTTTTTCGCAATCGTATGTAATTTACCCGATCTTCGAGTGCAGTGATATTTCGAAAATTTCCTAGAAGCAAAGTGTTCAGTTTAAATACTACAACTTCGTGGCAAACATTGATGAAAGTTTGAGCATTGTCAAGAAATACAGAGTGACAATATTTCTTCTAAGATCGTTACAACTGTATGGACTTTGTCAATTGTGCCGCAGTAATCTTTTTAACACCATATTCTCAAAAACAGATTCTATATTAAAGGTAGTAAGAGACAAGTCGATATGACTTAACTTCCTTAACTGAATTTTCTTACTTCTCGAGTATGATGATGATTTGTACTGCCTCGAAACCAGTAGACACATACTCGAAAGCGTTGAATATGTAATGCCCTTACGCGATAATTATTTCAAGTGAGCTGGATTTCATCCATACCAGGAGCTTTTTCGAATTAAATTTGTCGATTTGTTGAGGGGAGTATAAGTAAAGAAGAAAAATAAATAAATCTAACAACTGCAGCGAATATACTAGATTCTTATATGAAAGAAAAACATCGGATGACATATTTTACTATCTCCTTCTTTTTAGTATCCTGTTGGATTTATTTTATAGATCCGCCGTAGACATTTTGTACACCAATGGATTAAAACTAACTGGCATTTTCTGAAGAGGCTTTTGTATCGCTGAACATAGTAATTCATAAACGAAATCTTCAATATGCAGTGTGTAGTTTGATACGTAGTATGGTGCTGATGTTATTATACGTAGTATCTTTGACTGTTGCCGTTGTATTTTAAGAAGGTCACTGTTGTGACACGTTGTTCCGTACACCTCTATTCCATAACGGCAGATTGGAGCTATGATCTTGAGATATATATCTCTTTACTGTCAGATTATCAGCAGCGAAATTGTATGGGCTGAATAGTTCAATAGGCTTGTTAGATCAGTAGATTGGCATAGTATCGATACTAGAAGCTTCATCATAAGACTGAAAAGTACGAAAAAGATGGCATGCAGACAACTTTCTCTTTCCATTATCTTTTCACCCAGTTGTCCACTTCATTTAGTTGGAAACTGTTTGTCATAATTTATGATATACGTTAATCTTTTATAATTAACTGAGAATCTACACTTTTAAAATTGTTATAATCTTCTATGTTATGATTTTAGCCACGCCTGAAACACCAAATTTTGCCAAAACAATGTTGTTTAGTGTGATTCGAGCTTTGATCAGTTATGTCATTGTTCTTACTTGGTGTTATCTCATATACATATTTATATCCGTAAGGCTGCGGGTTGCTACTGAGGAGATAGCGATGTTAGATTTTACGGCGAGCTAAACCCGTTGAATTTATGCAGACTTTTAGAATGCGGTTCCTCAAACTGTTGCATGTACATCCTCGTATCTCCTTATAGTGGGCATAATTGCGCTAGTCACTTTTAAATTTTCGCTGTCAATTACTATCATAACTTCATGGTTGGTTCGTCATTTTCTTCTTGATTTATGCGCGATCCTCTGCTAATTGGTCTACATTGCGAGAAACGTACGATGATTTTGGGGTTATAATAAATGAATGTAAAAGGAAAATCGTATGAATAAATACTGATTTCAAGTTAATGAGTAATACGTTAGGAAATAACTGATTTCTAGTTAATGAGTACTACGTTAAGAACGTTCCAGCTTATTCAAATACCTGCTTAACTTCGTCAATAAGGAAGCTACTCTTAACTGTAAAATTTCTTCCCGCTAAATGAATAAAAATGCAGGATTATGTCGCGGATTATTTAATAACATAACGGATCAAAAATGAATAACAGGAATTTTACATCAGTATCCACGAATAGCAAAAAAGACTACGGAAACGATCGCAGTTGTAATTCAGACGAAGACTGAGAATCACCTATATTAGAATTACCAAAATGAGAAAAAATTGAGAATAATAATAAAGGAACAATAAACATTTTAATAGAACATTCAAGAAAAGGATACGCAGTGAGATATTTGTTGATTAGCTGGCAATAATGATATATATCAACATCATATTGTGCTCAATCCTAAGATTGGTTTGTCATGATTTCCATCTCCGTCGATTCTGTACCATCCGTTTCAGTTTTTCATACGATGACGCCGTCACATATTCGAGTATTTGTGAAGTGTAATCTGTTCGCGGCTTACCAATCACATTCTTTCCCGAATGCATCTCTTCTATTAATTAGCCCTTCGTGTCGCAGTATATGGCCTAATATTTGGGTTCTTCTTTTTACTATTATTTTCAACAAAATCGGTTTTTCATCAATTCTCAATACTTCCTCGTTGGTTATCTCATCTGTCCATTTTATTTTTAGTAATCTTCTGTTACACGAGAGTTCGAACGCTATCAGTCTTCGCTTCTCATCTTTAGTTTCGCACCCATACAGGGCAATGCTGATACATATACTTGCAGCAGTTTTTTCCTAACGGATAGATTTATTTTTCTCGATGTCAATAAGTTTTTCTTTTTATAAAACGCTGCTTTCGCTTGGAAAATTCTGTTCTTTATATCCCTTTTACCCCTACCACCTTTGGTTATTACGCTTCCCAAATAACAAAATTCGTTTACTTGTACTTTTTCTCCCTTAATATTGATATTAAATTGATTATTATTATATTTATTGCATACTAATATTTTGGTCTTCCTTTTGTTTATTTTCATATTATATTCTTGCAGCATGTTTTACATTTAAACTTTTATTTAGTTATTTTTCTGATTCAGCTAATACAGCGACATTATCGGCAAATCTAAGCATACTGACATTTTCTCCATGTATTGGGTATTCCCTGAACTTTTTTTTTTAATTTTTTTTTACCGTTTCTTCTATGTAAACATTGAATAACATGAGTGACAATACACATCTTTGTCTTACACCTTTTCCAATTTTTGCTTTTCTTTCAACCGTTGATTATTGTATAGATTGTATATAATCCTTGTTTCCTTATATTTCAATCTCATGTTTTTTTTTTAATATTATAAACATATTTGTTCATTCGAAATTGTCAAATGCATTTCCTATATCTATAAATTCTATAAATGTGCTTTTTCCTTCCCTTATTCTTTCTGTAACGATTAATCGTAAGACCAATATTGCTTCTCTGGTATCTTTATTATTTCTAAAACCAAATTGGTCTTCTGCTAATATTCTTTCCATCATTTGTTCTGCTCTTCCATGTATAATTTTTGTTAAAACTTTTAACGCATGTGACAATAAACTGATAGTTCTATATGTTTCACATGTATCAGCCTTTTCTTTTTTCGGTATAGGACTATTATATTCTTTTTTAAATCGTCGGGAATATTCCCTGTCATTTCATGAATCGCATCGTATCGTATCGTATGATGTTGATTTATAGATCGAGCTCTAAATGGGAAAGCCAGTCTAAACTCCCGCCGCGCAGATGATGTACATCTTCAACCGTAATCCTATTTTCCGAGTATACTTCGCATTCTTCGACGATGTGTTTTATTGTTTGCATGGGATGTCCGCAACAGCAACTAGCCGAATCAGAAATACTCCACTTCTACAGAAGGTGACCGCATCTACCATGACCAGTTCGGATTCTGTTCAAGAGTCGCCATTCCTTTCGTCGAAGTTCCATTCCTAGAGGTTGCTCCGAAGGGTTTTCGACGAGGAATCCATTTATGAACGAATTACGCACCGAATTCCATTCCTTGGTCCATTGTTCTTTCCAATCGAATGCAAATCGTGCTTGATCCAAAGTTGTCCATGGTCCTAGGTTTTAATCTAACTTTAGGTGCTTCTCTTATAAATTTTGTAATTAGTAAATTTTCATTTTCTTTGAATTTTGCTGAGTTCTTTTTCAACGAGTCTGTTCTTCGAATATGAGGCGGTTGAATGTTCGTAAGAACTGGAAGCTGCGTATCGTTTCTGAGATAATACGCATTACTTCGTTAAGCTGAACGTCCACTTTCCGCACATAACAACTGTTCATCCACACCGGCGAGCAAAATTCCGCGGCTGTATAAACTAATGATAAAGCGGATATGCGCAGTCTTAGCTGTTGATCCCCATGACGTACCAGCTAATCTTCTTATGATATTTACACGTGTTCTAATTTTCTGGCTTAGGTTAGTTAGGTGTGTTTTGTACGTGAGCGAACGATCTAACGTTATTCCTAGATATTTTGGATTCTTCGTGTTATTAAGTTGCGTTCCATCTATTGTCAGATTTAGTTGTGTATTTAGTAGCCTATTATTAAGGTGGAATAGGGCAACTTCAGTTTTGTTCGAATTTGGTCGTAAATTACATTTTCCCATATATGCACTTATTATGTTTAATTCCGTCTGTAACTTCCTTTGACATTCGGCAATATTGTTATCTTGCACTGCAATTGCAATATCATCAGCGTATTGAAATACGGTACTATTCAGTATGTTTGGAAAATCTTGAAGATATACATTAAAAAGCAGTGGTGCCAAAATGGAACCTTGAGGTAAACCATTGTTTATTCTTCGCCATCTGCTACTTTTATCTCCGAGGAACACGCGAAAGAAACGATCAGCCAACATTCTGTTTAGTAAATTTATAATTTTGGAACAAGGTATTAATTTTGACAACTTAATCAACAAAATATGCCTCAAAACTGTGTAGAGACCTCCATGCGGTGCTCCTGGAAACGACAACAATTGTTGATTGGCTAACTCTACCTCCTAGATGTTGAGAATAACAAATGCTCATATTGGAAAGTTTAGAAATAGTCCTTTTAAGGACTCCCGCAATGATAACGACATTAAAAACTCTTTATATATGAGTAAAGGATTTTTCAAAATACTAAGCTTAAATATAGAAGGTCTATCCCAGAGCAAAACAGATTGTATTGCACGGATAATTCAAGAACACAATATAGATATAATTACGCTGCAAGAAACTCATACCATCTCTGATGAAGATATTTCATGAATGATATTATACAATTATGTAATTTCTTCTTCTCCAATATTTACCATAATTCGGATGATTTCATCTATCCCAGGCGCTTTACCTGGTCTTTAACTCTTGCAACGCTCTGTCAAATTCGGCTTTTAATATTGTTTCTTTATCCTCTATATCTGCCATATCGTCTTTTTCGATAATTTCTTCTTTATCATATCCCATATATAATTCTTCCAAGTATTCTTTCAATCTATCTGCTATGTCCCTATCTTCAATTAGCATATTTCCACAATTATTTTTTATATTTCTACTTTTTGTTCTATAGTTTAAAAAATTCTTCCTTATTAGTTTGTATGCTTCTTCAGTTTTCCCTACATTAAATTTTTGTTCGACCTCCGCACAGTTATTCTGTATCCATTGTTCCTTTGCCTTTTTACATTTCCGATTAATTTCATTCCTCGAGTATCGTCTTTACCTTTGTATGTTCTTCGTTTCTCAATTATATCTAAAATTCCATTATTCATCCATTTTTCTTGCGTCCTTTGTTCTCTTTTTCTAATATGGTATTCGCTCTGTTCATTACTTTTGTTTTTAATTGTATTCATTTTTCTTCAGTAACCATATTCCCTTATTTTTTAGTGGACCGACTGATCTTTTATTTTATGGATTTTTTTTTGTTTATATCATTATCTTTTAGTTTTCTGTATTCAATCTCATTTTATTGTTTTTTTTTTCAGATTCTTAAATTTTAAATATATATATATATATATATATATATGCGTATGTATGTCTGTGATAATTTTCTTAATAAAAAGAAAAAGTTTAAAATAGTTTATGGAATTAGTAAATAATTTCAAAAATTAAAATATAAAATTATATTTTCAAATAAATAAATAAATACTCTCCAGTTCTCTTACATCGTGGTTAAGATTGCAAGTATATAATAATAATAATAATTATTATTATTATTATTATTATCAAGATCTCGTGGCATAGCGGTAATACCTTAACGTTCTACACGCACAACCTAAGTGTAAATCTTAATGAGTATAACCATGTTTTGTGATAAAAAGGACTCTATCAGTTATTCATCCAATTGGTCGGTAAATGAGTACTAGTAAAAAATCCTGCGAAAGCTTTCCCACGATGCATCCTTTGACCGATTGTTTATCAATTTTCGGATTGACGAATATGGGTTAAGTGGCGCCCCCTATCAATTTTGAAGTTAATTGGACTTGACTGTTATTATTATTATTGTTACTTTTTTTTATTGCCTACAACAATACTCTTCGCTCTCCCGCACCTCTCATACCAACTAGCGCTCGCATATGCTATAATACACTAGGGCGATGCTGCCAATTACCATATAGACCGCTTAGTCCACTTCCGAAGAGATTACTTAAAATTATTTGTATTAGAGACAATATTGTGTCCAATAAAACAGAAATTTTAATTGTAAAAGAACTCTACGAGCTACAATTGCTCGATTTTGCGTGTAAAAATAAATTTAAGTTTGCGGTAAGTTATAGGGAAGGAATAACTCGATGTATGGCTGATGAACGGGTAGAAGTACCACGATTTTTAAAAACAACCCCGCGTACAGACCTGTTACATGAGGGTAATTTTTTAAACGCTTTACTGTTTGTCGTAAAATCTTAACAGATTTTAAAATTCGGGATACTCAATACACCGAAATTAAAAAATGAACCTGAAATTCGATGAATTGTAGAATATGATGTACGTACGAATGCTGTTTATGACGATAAATATTTGGACGGTGTGTGCCTGAATGTGATTAGGAGTGTGCGTGTGCATATAAATTGATTACAGTGTCCAACTTGTTGAAGTTAACATTAATATTTCGCCGCGTTATGTTCCGGAATTGATCTGTAAATACATGGGAAATATGTCTAAATTTGTAAATTGTATGTTTACTCATAAATGTATTGTAAGTTCCGCTCTCATAATGTAAGTAGATTTATAGGAGCCGATGCAAATTATAGTGCACGTACATCTATATTAACCAGCGTTATAATTATGTTGGTATTTCAATTGTACAACCTCCTCTTTATTCATGCGCATTTACGAGGAATAATATTATTTGTAATATGATGTATTTGTTTATATGTAAATATATGTCGTTCGATTAATTAAAGTGGTAAACCGGTTTGCATCTTTAGACTCTATAGTAGAAAATTGCGGCAGCTGTAGAAGTGAAATACGCCATAGAGCCCAGCTAACCATGAGAAGTTCGAATAGAATCTGGACCGACTCCGCCGTTAGTAAACCTGTTAAAATACGAATAGAGTGTTCCTACGTGTCTCGTAGACCTGGTCAGTAAGCAGTGTCGAGAGAAAACATATAGGCGCACTAAAAATGTGGTGTTGGAGACGAATGCTGCGTGTCTCATGAACAGTTAGAAGAACCAATGCTTCCATTTTGGACGACATTGGCAACCCGAAAAGATTAAAATCGATCATACTACGATTTTTTGGTCACGTAGTTAGAGCCGAAAATATGAAAGCGCTGTTCATTCAAGCTGTAGTGGCTGGTAGAAGAGAGCACGGTACCTATTCGATGGTCAGACGCGGTTTGCAGGACAGCCGACCGTACTTTCCACGATTATGTAAATATCGCACGCGACCGTATTTTTTGGGGCAACCTGGTCAGTCGTGTGACATATCGTAGTCACGATACTCCTGCATGGGGTAAAACGACTCACTGATGATTATTAATAATAATAATATAGACATTTTTTCTGTTATTATTCTTTTTCTGATATTATTGCCGATATTATTCTGAAAATATCATTTTTATTTATCTTACCCTATTTGTTGGAACCAACAGTAGTGTATTAACATGAAAATTAATTCGAAACAGTTTGTTCGTTTTAATAATATTTTATAATACCGCGACAAATGTTTTATATCGTAAAATACAAATTTAAATTTAAAGTCGTATACGTAAGGTTTTGCATTTGGTGGTATTATTTTAAAGCATCTGTTTGCTGTTCATTTCGACGCTTATCTTCTTGCATATACCGTGTTCGAAAAACACTTGGGTAAACAAATTATTATTATTATTTTATTGTTATATTTTTGTAAATTCCAATCGTTCAACTTGTTTCAAATTAATGATTAATGGTAATGAGGTAGAAGAAGTAAGCAACTTTCTGTCGCGTTTATCGGTACCCCGGTGTCGAAATTTGTATCGGTTTGTTTAAAAAAATTTTACTACAGAAATTTCGTTTAGTGGGTTAATTAATTAATTACGATTAAATAAATGGCTGTCATTTTCCAGTTTTAATCCTGACGAGTAAAAAATTCCATTAAATATCGAAGAAATTAACATATGCGATGAACTAGGCATCGATGTGAATCCGATGCTTGTAAAATGTTTGCAGTTATGGATTGTTCCTCGTTTGTAATTTTTCTTATATGTATATATTATTATTATTTGTTAAACTATCTATTGAAGATAAATTATTTCAGCGAGAACCAATTTGGTTTTTTACCCGGTAAAAATACTGACAGCGCCCTCTATCGCCATGTTTCATATATCGCGAACAATTTGGAAGAGAGGCGTTCCGTTGTAGCTGTATATTTTGATTTATGCAGAGCATTTGATACAGTTGATCACGATATTTTGCTTAGTAAATTGTACGCTTGTGAATTCAGAGGAATCATACATAATTAGTTTAGATCATATCTCAACAATAGACGGTACGTTACAAAAATAAAAGATACTACAAGTGAGTGCGAAATCCGGAAATTTGGGATACCGCAAGGAAGTGTGCTCGGTCCCTTTTTATTTTTGATATATATTAATGACTTATGTAATTTAAATGTTACGAGTAAAATAGTCAGTTACGCTGATGACACAGTTCTCTTAGTAAATTCGCGTTTTCCAGATATAACGCAGACATTGATTCATAATAACGTGGATAAGGTATTTAAATGGTTAACTCGTAATCGATTAATCTTGAATGAAACGAAAACGAAGTATATTATTTACAGTAATCAAGAGCAATGTCCGTGGCAGAATCTAACTGTAAGACTAAGTAAAAACTTTGTAATTAATATTGACTAAGTATCTTGGTATTCAATTAGATAGTAAATTAAACTGGTACGCATACGCTAAGTATGTCGTTAAAAAAAAAAACTGAGAAAGTTAAATTACTTATTTTACTGTTTAACGCAGTATTTTTCATCAAGTCATCTGGGCCGATTGTACTTAGCCTTTTTTGAACCCGTTTTGTCATATGGTATAATACACTGGGGGGGGGGGATAATTGCGCCATTACAGGTTCTACAAAATGCGGAATTTAAAATAATTAATATCAACGATAAAATGCGTAATTTAAACTCATTGCTGACAGTTCAACAGTTATACAAAGTTCGCCGTCTTAATTTCGTCTGTATAAATCGAGAAAGTTTTAATATAATAATGTTAGGGAGAAAATCAAGATTTTCAAACGAACAAAGAGCGTTTGTACTCTTGTTTAAAAAATACTATACGAGGATACAGGCTGTATATACAGGAGCCGTATTCTATAACACGTTACCGAATGTAGTAAAACATGATATAAATCGTAGGCAGCGACGGAAGTACTTATCGAAGTACATTTTGAATAAGTAAATGCGTAAACATGAGTTTGAATATATGCGTGCATGTGTTGGGAATGTTGTCACTCGATGAGCCCTGCGTTTACGAAGACCTGTATATGTGTATATGTTTAATGAACGTATGTATACTTGTGTATGTGTATTTGTTTCAATGTGGGTGCATGTATGCACAAAGACGAAAGAGTAGTGGATCTATACGTTTATGTGCGATTAAATTGTAGATAAGTATTTAAGTATAATATAGCAGTAGTCATGTGTATACACGCTTGGATATATATGTCTATTTATTTATAAATTTACATTCGCAACTATTTATTGAGCGGGTATCAATATCAATATTGGTGGTGGAAGATTTTAATTTATTTCGGTTAAGTTTGTTGCAAGCACGTGCAAGATCATTTGTATATAGATTGCGCATTAGCGGAAGTTAAGCGTAGTAAGATTTTTGTTTCATTTCATGTGTAGTAACAAATATATTTGATTGGATTGGATTTGATTTGATTTGATCATTTGGCAGACTCTCCTATTCGAATTAGTTAGTAATTTGCATGTAGATAGTTTTGGTACTAATGATGAATTTTGATACGCAAACCAGTCCAATTTTGATGTTCCATCTAAATTCATAAACTGAGCGCGTCGCTGGTGTTTGTGTTGTGATGCTGAATTTTCTTATGTAGATATTCTTCAAATAATTTCTTTCGGAAGCTGGTCCGTGTCTGTAAATATCGAATTAATTTCTGCAATTTGGTTTATGTAGCGTCTTCGGGGGATTCGGTTGGTTTTCTTTCCCCCTTATTCATTTAAAATCGATCGTATTTTCGTTTTTTTTTAGTAACTAATTTTCAATATTTTCGTTTATCTCATCTAGTAGCATATTGGACATTAAGTTCCTCACATTGTTATTATATGTCGCGATTGTCTAGTTGCCGGCGGAGCGTTCGACGATTGAGAAATTTGTACTATTCGAAAAATGAATAAGGATTGAACATTTCATTTACGAGAGTCACGATAACGCAAATTCTGATGAGGTTAGCCCGATATCAGGAGTACAAGAATGGGTCAAATTTTCCTTATAAAACGAAGTCTATACATCGTTATTATAAATACGAAGTTATAGTGTACACTTGACCAGCCCTTACCTTATAGATAATTCGTATGAGATTTGAGTGTTCACTTGATCGATCTCTATTCACCCGAAGCGTAGTTAACCCATGCTATTGTAATTTTCAGCGTCCGCATAAGGGTCCAGGATGATTTACATCATTTCTGAATATTAAATTTTTCACATATAAAATTATTTATGTTATCGCCTTGATTGCTATAGTTCTACTCTATGTTGTAATGTAAACTGGTGTGAAATGTAGTGACTTTGAATGAAAAAGTAGTTACAATCATTGAATGTGTTATCGGTTAGAAGACCCCAAACCTCTTCCGCCTATTAACCCATTTTTAAGTGAATAAAAATAAAAAGTATAAAAAACAACCGAAATAAAACATAAGAAAATACTTTTAATCTAGATACGCGATATTATACTAACCGCTCTGATTAAAGATTGAGCTGCGCCAATAAACTAACCTAACTGTCAAACAACACATTCAACCAATTAAATAATCTATACATAACGACATCCAACAACCAATCAGAATGATCTACACTCTACGTCACATATAAACATGATTTAATTTATAATATACTTCTTAAAACTAATTCTGTCATTAAATTTAGTTATTTTTTATCACTTTTTCTCCTATGTATTTTTTTCACGTTGATCGCAATTTAATTTACGTACTGCTGAATTTCTTATAATCTACTATTTTGTTGTTACTTATTACTTTCAATAATGTGTTATTATTATTCCTTGTTGCTAAATCTATATTATATTTGTTAAATATTTTTATTATATAATAGGTATGACTTGCTACATAATTAGTTGAACTTAAATCATTTGTATCTTTTTCTGTATTTTATTGCAAGATTTTTTCGAAATTTTCCTGACTATATTGGAGTTAATTTTTTTTTTTTTTTTTGTTTTATTATATTATTTTCTTAGTTTGTTTTATTACTATCTGTTAAAATTGTTTTTGCTCTACTGACAAGACTCCTTAAACTGGCTAATTTATAATTTTTTGACGGAATGAATCTTTAGGCGTTATTTATTATATTTCATTTTATTTCGGTTATTTTTTTAATACTTTTTATTTTTATTATCTTAAAAGTGATTATTAATTTTTTCTTATTGTTTATATATGTTATAGTGCATTTCTTTATCGTTTATGAGTTAAAAGTGCAATGAACAGAATTCCCGAATTTAAATTGAAAGAAACGCTCGTTTGTTAAATAGAGTATGAGCGTTTCTTTCAATTACATACCACGCAATATTGTTTTACTTTTATAAACAATGCAGCTGATTGAAACGTTTATAGAAAAACTTGTACGGATAAATGTTAAAACAGGACAATAGATGTTCCTATAGAAAAAACACGACTATCAAAAAAATGTTATATCGTTAAAATAATATATATATATATATATATATATATATATATATATATATATATATATATATATATAAAATCAATTGAAAATTAGTTAAATCACTAATATTTATTTTCTTAAAGAAAACACAAAGCTTTTCGGTATTTACGCCATTATCAAGTGAAACTTTTTAAAACATCATAATTTTAAAAATATAAATTAAATATAATTACTTAAAAATATGTGATGGTGATTGTGAAAATATGCTCCAAAAATACCGTCTGCTTCTGTTCTATTTTTTGATTTGTTGAAATTTAATATCAATATATTTGTTTATTAATTTTGTTTTTTTATATTAATTTTTTCTTCAATACTATTTTCCGGATTCTGTAAAAGTTGTGTACTGGTGGAATTTGAAATTTTTCATCCAAAAGTAAAATATAAAATATAAAAATATACGAACGCAAAAAATTTTTTAAAAAACACAATTTTACAAGTAAAATGAAAATAAATATTAAAAATCTGATATATATATATATATATATATATATATATAATAGTGAAATGGAATAACCATAATTATAATATTCCACGTCATGACTGACAAGTTTTAACGAATTTCAATGTTTTAATATTTTATTTTTAGATATATTTATGGAAATAACCTTTTGAATTTTTTAATTATTATTATTTTTTTTTTTACATAAATAAAAATCCACTCCAAAAAAATATTTTGACATATACGTATAAAAAATTCCACAACATGAAAAATATAAATACGATTATTATGATATAAGACAAAAATATAAATCTGACGGTATACCGTATTTGAAGAAACCGATGCGGAAATGAATGCGCTATATAGTATCTACATCTGTTCCATGTGATGCATACACTCCAATCATTCGCTCTTATTATTATTATTATTCGCGTATCTGGTCGATCGTGTGATAGATTGATAAAAGTTATAGTCTGATTGAAGTCAAAAATTCTAGATATCTAAGTAGTCCTTCATCAACGGTGCCATATAAACTATCATATTCACATTTACCACCGAGAGGGCAGTTAAATAAGTGAGCATGATCCTGTAGTTCTCCGCAGGTACACTGGTCAAAATCTGTCATGCCCCATTTCTTTAAGTTTTGTTTAGTGCAAGCCGTCCCACTTCTTAATTTGTTCAGTGTTTTCCAGAGGCTGTATTTTAAAAGATTGCCGCTTCGGAGTGACTCATTCTTCGTTCTTCCTTCCTCCCTTCTATGCCACATCTGGTGTCTTTCTAATTCGGCAATGCCTTCCAGTTCTGTAACAGTTCTTAAGAAACTGTGTCTGGACTTTAATCGTGAATCTATTAATACGTTACTCCAAGTACTATTTTTACCATTCATTGTAACAAAGAAGCGTCTGTCTTTCAACAACGTTGATATTATTTCTGTGAACTTGTAATCTTTCGTTGGCTCATAAATTTTGTACTTAAGTGTACGGTGGCAGACCGTGTCGAACGCTGCAGTAAGATCGATGAAGATTGCTCCAGTGACCTTACCTTTTTCGAATCCATCTTCTATGTGTTGGGTTAATTGTAAAACTTGACCAGTACACGATCTTCCCGGTCTAAAACCAGCTTGTTGTTTCATAAGCTTCGCATTAATTTTCTCAGTCATACGATTCAAAACTATTCGTTCAAAAATTTTGCATGGATGGCATAGTAATGACACCGGTCGGTAATTCTTTGGGTCATTAATATCTTTACCAGGTTTACGTATAGCTATGACATGCGCTCTTCTCCACAGTCTTGGGATATTTAATTTTCTAATACAGTTATTGAACATTTGTTGCAGCCAGGATATTGCTTCTTCACCTAGATGTTTTAATTGTTCCGTATATAAGCCATCAACTCCAGCGGCTTTCCTACTCTTTGATTTCTTAATAGCTTCTCTTACCTCCTCTTCAGTGATTGGGGTGACAAAGTTATTTTCTTCGGATATTTGATCTCTTTTGATAGGTTTTACTTTTTTTCGGCCATTTATTTTCCCATTAATTAACAAACGGTGAGCCACTTGATTAGCCGTTACTTTGAACGTGTTTACTTCAGTATTTTTCTCATTATTTAACTTCTCGAATAATTGCCAAGCTTTGCGGCTAACCTTCCTGAAGTCTAAATTTTCCACGACTTCACACCAATCTTTATAACGTTCTTTAGCTATTTCTGTCATTAGATTTTCACCCGATTCTATTGTATCATTGTCAAAAGGATTTAAATTAAATTTCTCACAGTATTCCATATACTGGTTTTGAAGATATTTTTTCATACCAGGTTACGAGCGCCACGTGGTATGAATTTTTTTGAGGCGTTCTTAATAATATTAACAAAGAGTTCATAATTTACAGGTATTGGTTGTATGCTTCTTATCGTCCGATCGAATTTTGGCCAATTAGCTTTTTTAAAATTATAACGTGACTGCAGTTTCTCTTCAATAATTGGTTTGATTGCTGCATTTATTTCACAAATTATAGGTCTGTGCTGGGTGTGTGGAATAGGTTCAGTCACTTGTTTTGTGCACATGTGTGATATCTTCTCCGAGACAAATATAATATCACGCTCTTATAATCCTGAATTTAATTTATTTTTTATAATGATTTATTACGCTTATTGGAATTATTACTATGATTAATATCAGTGGCGGCTCGGGGTTAAAAAAATTTAGCGGTTGCAATTACACCTTACCCCCTCCCCAACATACACATGCAAAAATTTGTTTGTTTCATAAACATCACAAAGCAATATTAATAATATCGAAGTCAACAAAATATGGCTAATACAGCCCCATGTAAACTCTACACCCATAGTAGCATTAGGCGCAAAATCACCGTATAACATTGTATATGGCTTTCCGATGTTTTCTTCAGGTTGCATCGAGCGTGCAACCAACAACCGTTGTAAGTACGCATTTCAAAGGACTTTTTTAACGGTTTTTTACTTTTTATAATATATTCTATGAAAATTAATATTCGCTTATTTTGTTTAATCTCCATAAAATAATTAGTACTTTTAACTGTTTTATTACATCGTCAATTTTTATGCTGTTCTGGACACGTCTGGTGAAAATTTAAATACGAGCCGATGACCAGAATTTTGTTTTCGAATTTGGCTAGAAATTTTATACTTTATAATTATGCAAACTACCGCGGCGAAAATTCAACATTTGTATACGTTTCTATTCTTCGTTGTTTATATTTCATACATTCTTACGAGTTTATTAGTTTTTTCTCATTTTATATATTTAAATTCATTGTGTAGACGAAACGAGGACCCTCTTTTGCATATATCATTGCCAGCGCGATTCTAAAACAACGAATAATCCCCAACATATAAATAATACTAAGTAATATAGGCTGACCACTAGCTAGACCTTATCTATAAGTTTATCTATGGGTATATACGTAACACGAATTCCACATTAGTTAATAAAACGTACAAGATATTTCTTATTCTGGTACAGACTACTATATAATGCTATATATATATATATATATATATATATATATATACAATACTATTATTATTATTATTGTTATTGTTAATTTCATTCTATAGGAAATATCATAATTTCAACCCCTTATCAACATCGTCGATCAATTGTTGAAAAATACAACGCATTATATCCAACATTAAATGATATATATATATATTTCAGTTAACGTATTTATTATTATTATTATATTTTAAATTTTTTATATTTTAATTGATTTATTCTTATATAAATTGCTACATTAAAATAGCTCATGTAGCGCGTAATAATGAATAATAAGATAGATGAAAGCGTAGTAAAATTGTGCTGAATCAAAGGCGATAAAAAAATGAGACTGTTTAATTCATTCGTGAAATCACACAGCCAGAGTGGCGGAAAAAAATTAGATTCAAAGATATTATAGAAGTAATTGGAAGGAACTGAGGAAAACCTACGTCAAGCAGTAGACTAATATTTAGGCTAGATAATCTAATTCTTAACTTTAGAAATAAGTAGACCAATGAACATAAGTAATTTATTAACTGAGAACTAATTTATTTATTTTCAGACCGATTTATGGAATTTTTCTTCAGATTTATGTTTTTGGTCTTAATTTATTTTACTCATTTATATGTTTGGTTTTTTTCTCGCATTTTATTAAAATTAGTCGCAGATAATTTTACTCCAAAATTTGCTGATAATAATTAACTGTTGTAATATGTTCATTAATTGTTAATTAATTTACTTCCGAATTATTTTTGTGTGTTTTGTTGAATTCGATCGTATTTTCCTTTTTAATTTTCTCCGTTACCTTTTTAACTTTCTTCGTCTCGTTTTTAATTTGAAAATTTTGGTTTGCATCTTAAATTTAATAGTTATCGCTTAAAATTTTATGTATTTATCGTGTTTAACAAAAAAAGAGCAATATACTGACGCTATTGTCTCAAGATTGTAAGTGATTTTGATGAAATTTAGCGTTTCGAACAAAGGATATTACGATATATATATAAGAAAGAGAATGTATTCATCAAATTGTTTACAGAAGAGAATTATTTTTGTCGTGCGTGTATTTAATCTTGTTATCCGAGTTTATTAATTAATTATCTACCAGCAATGCGTGTAAAAAAAAAGTCGAAATCAGGATAAATGAAATTTATTTTTATCTTATTATTATTATTAGCTCCTGTTTTACTTTATATTTATTATTGATTAATAAAGTCGAAGACCGCCAGTAATTTCTTAATGTAACGTAATGGAAATGTTACTAGTAGCTCATCATTGCCTTTTCACTTATTTTTTTAATGTAGTAGAAAATATCTATTATGGTTGTCAGAGTTTAACCTTGATGCCGTTGTTCATCGTGAGTTTGAACAAATATGTATTATATATATATATATATATATATATTTATATTTATATTTATATATACACGTATAAAATATCGAATGTCCTAGAAACGATATCCATCGATTTACCTTTTTAATAACAAGGTTAAGCTGCCTTCTTTCATTATTATTGTTACACGCCTTATTAATCTGTTTCCTTTTAGTTAGTTCTTATTGTATCTAATTTTATTTATTTTTACGGCAATCTTTCGATTTCCTAGTATTTTGGTAGTAACTATAATTTAGTTATTGTATTTTCTTTATCCGTTCCATTTATTACGAATTTTGTCGTTATTCCTTGTTTGAAAAATGGCTTGTTAGTGATAGAAAATTGTCTATCTTGTAAATTTCGTGGTGAAACATATATTCGACATTTCATCGTGAAATTGTCGTTTTTAATGTTCACTTTATGAAATTTTAATCGATAAATTGTAACCTCGCTTTTAGAATTTTGAAAATAAAATGTAGGCGAAATTCTATTATAAATGTTGTAATTTTTCAATTATAAATATTTTCATTTCGCCGATAAAAACGATCATCGTACTTAGTTAAATAACGCCGCGACGGAAAGAGTAAATTTAATACTGGATATTATTTGCCCGTTTAAATAACGATCTTTCATTCATTGTGATGGACGTCGTCCGCAGTGTTGCCAGATGTTCTGAAGTAAAAAGCGGTATTTGACCTCGCGAAAAAAATAAAAAATAAACGACAGAGTATATTTCTGGAATCATTCCAAAATTTTATAATCCAAAATATATTTTTTATATTCCCCAACAACAAATTATCAAATACTTCGTTGTGAACGTAAAATAAAAAATTTACAATGGACTTTGCGTCATACTAACTGCAACATTAAAATTTAGCTCCATTAGAAAAACATAATCCTTGTTCGTTTTTCTTTTTTTTTTTTTTAATTGACGCGTATAACTTTGACACTGATGCATCTCTTTTTCTGTAATTCTATATCCCCGCTGCAATTAATACGGTAACATGTAAGCGATATTTTAATAATGATAAATGATGGTACTAGTGTACATTTTAAATATTCAAATTATACGGAAAACCGGAATTAATAAATTAACTTTAATATTAGATCAACGGTGGATTATTTTTTTTCCTAATTGCGCTAGGAATCTGAAAAACAGTAAGTCTGGCAACGCTGTGTCCGCATTTTAGCTATCTGACAGTAACTTATTAGCAACTTTTTTTCGCCTTTCATAGTTCTCGTACATACAGAACAGAATCGTTAGTTATTTATAAATAACGTTGAGCATGAAAAACTATATTTTATTTAATAAGAACGAGAACAAACGGTTTCGACTGTTTTCCAGTCGGTTTTAAATACGCGAAACGCGTTTCTTGCAGTTTCGTAAAACTGTAACCGTCTATTGATATCAGAACGTTTTACGTTGTTTTTTTAAACAAATTTAAATGGCAACATTTACTTGTTAATAATTTGTATTTAAATCGTGTTTTACGATCGATAACTTGACAAATCCCCCACCCTCTAATGATATTTCCCAGGAGAAATTTATATTATTTTTCCCAACGACATTTTTACGTTTCAATCTTTCAATAATAATCATTAGATTTAGATTTCACGTCCAAATTCCCGATCGCTTTTTTACAGTACTAATTAAAAGTCTTCAATATTAATTTTATCACTAATTTAACTCGAAACCCCAAATGGAAACACCTTTAATCCTTTCAATCACGTATGGTACGAAAAATGAGATTTTTCCGAGGGCATTTAATTAGTGGACTTTGAATTCTAAAAATATCTACATAACGTATTAAAAATTATGTAGAGTTATCTAAAAATTGGTATTGTACACAAAAATTATATTTCCCCTCCTCTATTCGTTGTAAATTATTTCGTTCGCTAAAATGTATAATTTCGTGTGAAAAAAAAAATTAATAATGCGTAACTGATGAAGTGATTAAAAATCATAGCGTGTGAGGTCGTTTAAATACAAATTTCGGGTAGGTTCCTAGAATACTAAAATAGTCACAATTTTCACGATTTTTTTTTAATATAGACTTTTTTTAACAGTTATGAAGTTAAAAAATAAATAAAAGGAAATCATTTTTAAAAAAATTTTGCAACAAGAAAATTATGAAATATGGATATGACTAAAATAAAGAAAAAATAGCGAAAATTAATGATTAATTAATTAATTAAACCTTATCTCTCGAAATATTTATAGATAACAAATCGTTCGTTAAATTGTCGTAAATATAAACGAAAATTATTAAATAAATCGAAACATTAATTAATGGAATAAATTACAAAACCAACGACCCAACGCCATGCGGTGTAATTGAATAATTATGAATTAACCCTATCTCTGGAAATATTTATAGATAAGATAATAAACTTTTATTAAATTGTAAATATAAACGTAACAATTTACAATATATAACTGAAACGAGCAATGTTTAATAGTAATAAATAGCGACCGTTACGAAAAACTTTTCCCACGCTTTCATCTCTTTTTTTGTGTGTGTGATGTTTTAGTATTCTAAGAAGGAGCCAAATTTAAAATAGAACGCGACAAGTGATTTCTCACCGCTCTATGTATGTTGAAACAATAAGAAACCTGTTTATCTTAAATCGACTCGGTTTTGGATAGTCGAAACCGCTTAATATGTTCTCGCCCTAAGTTTTACCGTGTCCGACGAAAATATCTACATGGAATAGGGAAAAAACTACAATAATAATTATAATAATAGTAATAATTAATTATAATAATGGTGAATAAGTAAACATTAATGTTATGAAATAATTTATTACTGTTTTATATAAATTAGCGTATTCCGTCTGAACAGATTTTATAGATCGTTAATTTTCCACCTATTTCCAATTTGCATTAGAGAACAACTGGATAAAGTACGTTTATTTGTTCAGTGTACATCCGTCCAAACGTACTTGTTGTATAGCTGTGGTTTCTTTTACATCGTTCACTTTTCTATAGAATGTATGACCTTCGTTCAAACATTCGAGGAACGCGAAATATTTCCTTCATTCAATTCGTACAAATTTGTTTACGAATTTTAAAAATTTTTCATAAGAGGACTTATTTATATTTGTCAAAAATTAACGTATTAATTATATTCTTATCATAAATATCGGTCATACGAAATTATTGCACTGGATATTGAACATTTCAATAATTATACATTTACTCTTTAGTCGCAAATGATTAAAAAATAAAAAACAAAAAAAAAAAAAACTAAGAACCTAGTTAGGCAACATGTAAACAAACTTTTCAGCTAATCTTCCAAACTATTATTTCGCTCTTTATCGTAAACAAATTTTCGAAAGGCTAAAATTTCATCGCACTATTTAGCATCCTTGAAAATTAATTCTGATGACAATTTGCAACTTGCACTGCCTTAAATAAGTTGATTAAAAAATAAATCTAGTGATTATTGTTTCTCATCTGTATGGTCCGTTATTTGGCAATTTTCGAAAAACGCGACTTAAAACATTTTTTGAAATTGTTCTTAAGCAAGATAAAGACATAACGATGACCTTGAAAAAGTAATTGCCCAACGTTGGGTCGAGTTAATTTTTTATCAGATTTGTTCGAGCAAAAGATAATCACCGATTAAAATATTTCCCAAAATATAAAATATCTCTACACAAACGATGCTGAATAATTGTTAATTTTAAACCAATGATTTTTTCATTATCTCAGAATACATCCTCTTTTCCATTTTGATTTTCCGACGATTTTTGTACCCTGTACATTTAAAAAATATAATTTTAATTTAAAAATATTGCAATTTATTTGGTAGATCTCATATTTCATATATGTAGTTCGATTTGTTAATATTACGAATACGAATGTTCTGCGTACGTTTTCAAAATTTGCGCTATGCCCAATATTGAGTGATCCTTATATAGTAAAATAAAAATGTTTTGGTTTTTAAAAATGTGAAAACGTGATTTCGAAATATTTTATAAATAGGCAGCTCTGTATGTATTATGTGAAATAAATTAAACGTACATTTAGTATTTTAAGTAATAATTTTAAATCAGGATGCGTTAATTTTCGCAAAAAGATTATGCGAAAAAAGGAAAGTCAAATAAGTTGGAAAGAATGTATGAAAAAAACCATATTAGATTACCTTGTGTAAACACTCTCTATTATCAATTTTGCTATTAATAGTAAAAAATAATAATATTAAAACCCGTCCTGAACTTACATAACTATTGGAATGCACTAAACAAGACAATAGGAATATGAATTAAACAGCGTTTTCAAAATAAAGTTCTAAAAAATATCTTGTTATGTCAAAAATATACATATTAGTATAGAGATATACACGTAGAATATGTCAACGAAGTAGTTAAAATTTTACGAAACATCAAATGAGACTTGAAATTCGTATAAACGCTGAAGAGCATCAGCTCTTGTATACAACAGATTTGGAGCGTGCACTCGGAAGATAAAAAAGTAGTACAAACAGATATTACCTTAATTTAAAAGTTTAACCGGTAAATATAGTTCATTATAAAATTTTTAATCTAACGCTCTGAAAACAAAAGTCCATCGGATAAACTTTTGCATTATTATATGTTTTATTTATTATCTGATAAAGGTTAATTGTTTATTAGTCTAAACTAAATTACAATATTATATATATATATATACAAATTGACGTGTGAATAAATATGAGCATTTGTTATGAACGTTAAAAAATACACATTTTAAAGAAGCTGGTTCGTGTATGTGTAGTTGTTAAATATATTTGAATAATATTAACAATATATAGTCGAAAATTCTTCTAAACTTATTTGAAAGGGTGCTTAATCGATATTATTTATATATATATATATATATATATATACGGGGTGGGCAGTCATACCTTGAATATTACTATATATTATCCTCCTACTAGCACTAAACACAATGAATTAGAACACCGTGGAAAATGTGTCATTGAGTACTCAGGAGGGTCTACGTTACGTTTGACCTTTTTCAGTTTTCTTGTTGACGTCATGAAGAAGCTGCTTATTACCCTTCGGAAACGATGGCGTAAACACCCACAGACAAAATATTCAGAAGTATGTGTGCTAAAAAGGGACTGTTAATGTTATTTATCTAGCTAAAGATTTTAACTTTTCGTGCTTCAAGATACTAAAATTGACAGAATATATAATTCATTTTGTTCATTAATAAAGTGTATTCATTTTTATTTAAGGAAATTAAATGTCTACTTAACTTATAATTAAAAGGACGTGTGAAACGAGAAAAAAAAATAAAAATGTCTTAGTTATATATAATTCTATGTTATGCAATAATTTAAAATCGGTTAAATCATGATTTTAGAAATACAAAAATTCCAATATATAATGTGTGTGTGTATCATTTTATTTTTAAATAATAGCAATAATAATAAAACAAACAAACTCACATGTAAGTTGGGAATTCCAGATCAAATATTTATTTTTACATTGAGTTCAGATGTATAATTTACTATTTCCAATTTAAAAAAAAAAAAACAAAACATTTTTTTAAAAGAAACTATGTTTTTAAAAATAAAAATAAAAAAGTTACTACTTTAAAATGGTTTTGTGGTAGTTACGTTAATTCGTATATAGGCAGTTCTCATATTATTAAATACATATTTATTTATATATTAATCAAAAAGACTTCGAAATAATTTTAAAATGTTAGTTCGTTTAATTTGTTTGTATTAATAGTTACATTTATATATTTTCACCAAATTGTTTGTTGTATATTTTCATTAAAAGTAATGAATATATATGATATTATTTTAGTGTTAACGTTATGTCCGGTCTGTTACAAACTAAATTATTATTCATAAATTTAAAAAAAAAAAATGTTGGAACTACATTTTTAGATAAAGATCAAAATATTTTATTGCATTTTCTTAAAATAAGATCGTTGTACGATAAATTTTACTTCCGTTATCGGCTACACTGTTTTCTTTCCATTTACACCGACTGTTTGTTACTTATTAACGCACGATTCACATCTCTCATAGATTGTTCCGTATTGTAGCGGTTTGTTTCGTGACGTGTTATTGTTGTGCTTCGCTAAAATAATTTGTCGAATTGAATTTAAAAAATCAATGTAGTTTAATATTCACCCCTTATACATACATCGTATTTATTTTTTAATATAAATATTTAATCAATATTATTGGCTTTCAAACATCAATTTGTGTTTATGTTTGCTGGACGGTTTCTTTTATTAGAATATATTTTCTTGATTTTCTGAACGTAATGGTAAATCGTATGTGAATATGTTACGTGTTTTAAAATGGGCCTCTTTAAAAGGCGAAGATACACCGCAAAATAATGAGAAAGAAATTGATCATGAAGCTAAGATGAAATTTGAAAAGTATGTAAATACATGTTATTTCTTTAGCTTCTAGCTTTACGCAGAATTGGTGAATTTTTATCTTCTGAATATTTGGTCTACGTGTATATGTATATATATATATATATATATATATATATATATAATATCTTTGTCCTATGAAAGTTATTTTATTTGGAAGTAGATTTTTTATTTAAATATTAATTTTTTTCATTTTCGAAAATTTTATAAAATTAATAATAATTTATATTTTAAGTACTTTCTCTGATCGCTCGTGTAAGCTTATACAGAAAACTGTTAACACCTGACCTGATCAGCTGAGATACCATATTTTCTTTGGAGGATATAGTAGATTAGCGTACGTTGTGTTCTAACACTTCTAACATATTTTTAAAAACTAGTCGGTTAAATAAGAATACTCTCAATATATTTGTGACGTCATAAAACTCACAATAAATATTTTTTTCGCAAATAATTATAATTTTAAAAATAATTATGCAACGAAATGTACTTATCATTATGAAATTTAAATTAAATGCCTACAATTTTTGTTTATAAGTGATTAACAGGTACCAATGTCATAAAATATATACACCTCATTTTATATATTTACATTTCTAGTAACAGAATGAATGTTATGTAAACCTATAATTTTCGCGTGTCATTAACAAATTTTATAATGTTTGCAAATGTGCTAAAGTTCGTAATTTCATTTCAATTAAGTGCTCGTCAAAAGCAGAGACGAAGGAGATATTATTTGAATTTCTTTTTAACTGAATTCATTTTTTTTTTCATGAACATATATAGTTTTTTATTAACAATAATGATTTCATCGTACAAAACGTGCCAGATTCTTAGCAGTGAACTAAAGATCTAGAATACTTTTGTATATACATGTTTTAAAGAAAAGAAAAAAATTAAGAACAGTATGTATCACAAGTGATTATAACAGTTTATCATACATGCTGTATATTTTTAGCACGTGCTTTGTACAGCGAAATTTCGTAAATTTAGATTTTACATTTTTCGTTTTTTTTTATCGCAGTTTAACAATTGTTTTATGAAAATCAAACTCACCTGTGATATTGGCATTGCAAATGATACGTGGTGTTTAACGCCCTTTAAATCGTTCCCATGTTGAAAGTAATTTTTCAAGAAATTATGATAATAATTTAACTAACCCAAAAAGTTTTCTTTTTAAAATTGAATATCTTCAAATATTCTTGAACCGACTATCCAATATTTTTTTTTTTTCTATTCATCGTTACAGAACATATTTTTTATATATTCTTACGTACACGTATACACATAATTTTCTAACTTGAATCTTATATCTCGTTATCATTATCTAATTCGACAGTCTATAGATTGGTTCATCCTTTATACTCTATTCTGTTTACTTTTATCGGTACGGTTTCTTTTAATTTCTGAATGGCTTGATGCGTTCCTCGTTGGGATAATTGCGTAGTTTGATGTATGCACGCACGCACGCGCATTTGTATGTTTCATACATCAAAATAAATTATTTGAGCGGTTGATTTTTTTCGGAAGTAAAATGATTATTTCGTGAGGAAAAATAAAAGGCCAAATTGAACGTAGAAAATTACCTTAGTTTTGAAAATTGAAGCAAGCGAAGAACAAAGTCGTGTAGTATATGTAGCAAGGGTATATAATTTTCTCGTTTGCAATTATGATTAATGAAATATAAGAAAAATAAATAAATGAAAATGGCCGTGTGTTCACGATAATCATAAAGACAGCACCTTATGAGGGAGACAAAAAACTGTTACTATTATAACGAGGACAATAGGTATAAAAAAAATCTTTACTAGATAGTATTCAAAAAAGATGAAGTAGCACTCGTGAGAGTAGCGGATCTATTCAAGACGATAACAGGAAAGAGTTTGTCTTATCTAGGCATAGAATCCATACAGAATGATATACCGGTATCGGGTAACATTAAGCAGATGAACGCCTACATATATGTGTATGCATGTTTGTATTTTGTGTATGTACATATATATTTTTTTATATATGCATATATAATAACGGAAACCTAACTAGTGGAAATTTGACACGACGGAAACGCGTAACCGGAATTAAAAATAATAGTTTAATCGTTTCTTACGGTTTAAAAATAATACTCTTTGATTTTGTAATATTTTTTAATAAGATTTTGGTTTCACGATTTCTTATGATTAGTAGAATAGTAACAACCCGTTTATATTGTAATAATTTTGAATTAGTTCTAAAAATAATTTTAATGGTGGAAGAGATGACTGAAATTATATCTTTTGCGATGGTATTTTGTGATATCTTGTGGATTTGTGAGATACAGGTGAGTGGAGAATGAGAGAGACTGTATCTAACTTTAATATAAGATCGACATCAAGTTTTGTAGCACATGGTTCTAAAGATAGAACTGAAAAGCTGTTTGGTAGTGAGTAACATATATCAGATTCATTTAAGAGTACCGCAGATCCGGCCATGTTTGATTTGGAACCGTTGGATCCGTCTGTAATTATAAGTAACCGATTCGTGTAATTCAACAGAAAATTTTGTAATGAACTTTTGGTAGTCTCGAGTGAAGTAAACTTCCCAACCTTCTGGAAAGATAAATCAATGTAAGGTGCTGTGGAAGACTGGTAAATATTTTATGTTTTGGGGAAGCTACTAATTTATACAGAACTATATATTTTGGTGGCATAGGGTAGCACGTGAATTTTGAATGCCAGTGTTGGAGGACAACTGATGATTTGTGAAGTTTGTGTCCATGTGCAATGCTTCATGTATGTTAAGAAATTGATAGAAAGTAACACATAATAAACTAATGGATGGTGAGGTGCGGAATGCTACAGTTGCTAATCTGAGCGCTATGTGCTGGATGCAAAATTGTCTATTTAGAACCGAATTATGTTGATGTTGTAGCAAAATTCGTTATCAAATGAAAATTAATTAAAAATTTGTATAGTTTTTAAATCGTATATATATATATATATATATATATATATATATATATAAAATGTGAGTGTATGCATGTATGTATGTGTGAGAAAGGAAGAGATTGTAATTACGTCTGTGCGAACATAATATGATCAAGTACTTTCTACAGATAACTGATAAAAGCGATTAATGTTGTAAAAAAAAATAAATATTGATATATAGATAGATAAAAACGTGTATTTACAAAAGTGGAAAAAAAAAGAATAATATGAGGAATTCCAAACACATTTCCTACTACGTATATAAAATTATAAATATGCTCATTTAGCTAAAATAAAAAAGTACAGCAAAAAACAATGTAACTCGTCTAAGTTAGAACGGGTAGTATATGATCATGCGAGAAGAAAAGCATAAAACGTAATAATAGAGATTATTAATTTGCGTTGACGTAACATCCTTTGTTAAAAGATTTATTATCATTCAAACGTACTCAACGTGTTTGGTAAATGTGAGGTCTCGATCCATGACGAGTGTTGTTCACTATTAACAAGCGCCGTGGTCTTCTTTTAATAATGAGGTTTAGCAAAATTTATTTTAATTATCCGCCCTTATTAAAATATGAATTTAACTTAATAAAACCTTGAGTTATAGCCTTCTTTGCATGGTGTCAGGTACGCCGTCGGTTATAGAGGGGTCGGATTATGATTTATTTCGCGATATATAAGCGTAATTTTAGAAATTAAATATTCGAAGAAAATTCTCTGAAATGTTACTTTTCAAATCGGACGTAATAAATAAGTTTGAATTAATATACGTCGTAAAATGTAAAATGGCTACAACTAGAAAGAAAGAAATCGTAGTAATACTCCCTAGTAGTCTATTTCGCATAAATGTACATAGTATTATTACTTTTATCTATACATAAAGGATCAATTTCCTCCTTTAGATAAATTAAGTAACAATGTAGTTGTTTCTTCTTCTATTCAATTATATTTATTATATAATTAAGTTATTAAGGTTTTTTAATAATGTGTGCGTGTGTATATTGGCCAGTTTAAAACTTTATCTAGTTGTGTTTTTTATACATTTCACAAACTCGTAATTCTTTATCCTACATTTTAATTTTCTCTCACTACTACTAATGCTGTGACAACTAGGGTTGTTACATATGCCCCCCCGCACTAATTAAAAATCAGACGTGAGGGTTATTAACTCGGACGTCTGACTTTTTACTTAACTAAATATTTACATAAAATACTTAAATAATAAGTTTCGGTTCTGTATCGGTTGTGTATCGTCGAACTTTATTTACGCCCCATGATGTCTTCTCCTATTAAGAGTGTTGTCTGGTCGTGCGACTAGGGATGTCAGGCATGTATCGTTTGATTGGTCCTTATCGATTGGATTCTGTAGTCTTTCCGACGACATAACGACGAACGAAATATTATTAGGACTGTATGAAAACGGTAAACGATTGTCCTGACCGGTTTTTTCGCCTGCCATTTTAGAGGCTCATCGTCTCGATAACTCGTCTTCTTTGTACCTTTCAGGTTCTTCTCCATATACTCGGCATCCTATCTGTACTGCTTTATTAGCAGCAGTGTATACACTACGCATATATACATATATATATATATATATATACATATATTTTCATCTGTTACTTTCTTCTAAGATAGCTGCTGCTAGTTAGTTTCTTTTATTTTTATATATATATTTTTTCTTTTACTTTCTACAATGATACCAGCTAGGTAATTCTTTCATTATATTGGATATATTAATTCCATCCTTCTAACATATCTAGGGACACACGGATAATAGTAACGGTATTCATCGTCCATTGCCATCCAGTATTATTAATATTATTATTATTTACTTCAGCTGACTGCTTCCCATCTTGGCAGGATACATTATGCCTTAACCCCTATGAACAGGAACCAGATCAACCCCCTCTTATGCTGGCTATGCTTGTAGGTATGGTTGACTGTCGTTCCGTCATTCTGTAAAACTAATTCTAATCTAAATTTAACTTATTTCTTATTATCAACTTACTCGGTTTAAATACACACATGCACACAAATTATAAAGTATTAATACATATTTATACACAAAATTTAGTAAGTTATAAATAATAATCTTTACATATTTAATTTATAGGATCGGAATCTTTAAGAAATTTTATATATATTCACGTTCGCAAACAAAATATATTAGTATAATACTTTTATTCTATTCATGCATTCGGAATTTATGAATCACAAGCACAGTCATAAATCAATATCGGAATAGTACATTTATGGTATATACTTATAATTAATCAATTGTCGACATATTACAATCACATATATGCTGATGCACACCTCTCACCCCCTTTTAACAAAATTATTTTTTAACACTTATTTCTACTTATAATTATTTATATATATACATATCTCCTTGCACCTATAACAAATTAATAACACAATTAATATTTATTCATCATGTACATGTAATTCATTTCGTTACCATCAATTCTTCTTCTAAATTTCATTAAGTTTTATTTATTTATTTACTTTTAAATTTTCAATTCCGTTTTGATCGATTTTTAGCGATCTCAATTTTTTTTTTTAATTTTGTCACATCGGACTTCTGTATATTTTAATATATGTACACATATATTCATTTTCTTTTCACTTTAATTCGTTGTTATCAATTTTTTCATGATAGATTCCTCTTCCTTTCCCAACCTCTCTCCTAATTTAAGTGATTACTTATTTAATTGCTTTAGCGGTCAAATATTGTGTTCTCTTCCTTACTTTCTTCATCCCTTCAGACCATCATATCCTTACCTTTACCCTTTCTTTCTCTATTTCTCTCAATTTTCTTTTCAACTCTTTCATAGCCCTTCCTTTTATATAATTAGTAATTGTTTCTATTATATCATTCTTCATTCTTCTGTTAATATATTCCGCGGCTTTATCCGACATCCTTTCATTAATATTTATTTTAATTCTTTGTTTAAAATTTTTGTAAATTTCTTCTGTAACCTCCTCCGTGCTTTTTCTGCACTCCTTTCCATTTCTCCTATAAACTCCTTTCACTTTCCTCCTTCACTAGTCATCTTTCTTCTGCCCTTTCTATTCTTCTTCTTTCTTCCTCTCTCCTTTTTCTTCTTTTTTTCTTTCTCTTTCATCCTTTCCTCTTTTTCATTCTCTCTTTCTCCATCCTCTACAAAATTTTACCTCATTATATTCATCATATTTATCCTCAATGTCATGATTTCTCCTTCACATTTTTCTCTATCTCCTTCAATGAAATCTTTATATTTTTCCTCCACTTTCTTTATATCCTTCATTTTCTCCTCAACATATTCCGTGGCTTTTTCCACCTTTCTTTCACTAATACTTACTTCAATCCTTTCCTCAATTCTTTTGTTCACTTCTTTCTTAATCTCCTGCACCTTTTTCGCACTCTTTTCTACTTCTAGCAATGTCATCCTATCCATTCTATATTCCTTCATAAGTTCCACCCACCATCTTTCACTTTGTTCTCTTTCCCTTTTTCATTCTTCTCTTTCAATTTCCTCTTTCTTTCTCTTTCTTGTTGCATCATTATTTTCATCATATTCACCATCATTGTGGTGTTTCCTACTTCACTACCTTCTCCACTTCCTCTGAAAAAGCCTTTAAATTCTCCATCCATTATTATTTTGTATGTATTTATATTTATATACGTTACAATTTAAAATTTGATAATCTATAGTATAATAAAAAACAAATTATATATATATATAACATATATATATAATATATATATATATATATATATATACTTATACTGGAATATTAAATTGAATTAAATTTTTCAGAATATATTTTTGGATTTCTAATCCAGAGTTTGTATTTCCGTCCCGAGTATAATTAGTTATAATATCTAATTACCACCAGGCGATGCCAATTTATATGCGACGCCACTCACCACTACTCTCGATATATATATACATATATACATATATACATATATACATATATATACATAGATGGGTGACGTCACATACAATTGTTTATTATAATTTTGTTTATTTTTATTTTTATTTATTTTATTTTATTATTATTATATTGTTATTATTGCTATGATTACTATTGTGTAAAATTAGGAATATATGTGCATACTTATCATTTATTGCTGATACTTGGCGAACTCGTTTGTCCAATGGGATGCCACATGGGAGAGGCCCATGACCGATAATTAAATAAATCGGAACGAAATGAAATAAATAAGTACTATTTAATTAATTATTTTAATTCGCGCATTTTAAATTTTAATCGTTAATGCATGACTCACTCCGCAATTGATCTTAACAAAGATCCGTCATCCTCGCGATCTTAACTTCAACCAACTAACTACTCGACTAAACTATTTCTAATATCTCAATACCCATCTACTTATTATTATCTTCCTTTGTTTTCGGCAAATTCCAGTTTCTTTCTTCTTTCAGGTATTTCGAATTTCTCTTTGCTAATGGATTTTGCTCAGTTCTTTAATAAAACTGATGCTTCATCTAAGGAGAAGTTCCATCATTTTTTATATTCTAAACTTACGCACACATACCTATATATATATACATATACATACTTATTTTTATTGTTATTAGCACGGCTGCCAACAATACCTGCATTTCTGTGAATTTTCTAAATTGGTTGTTTCGGGGGAACCCTCCGATGTCTCTTTTGGATAGACAATCAGAAAATTTGGAGCAGTCTTTGACCAAAAGACCGACTGAGCGCCCATTTTATGGAGTCTATTCACCTCCTTTTGTCTGCGTTTGCTATGTCAATTCTTAATTTATTATACTTTTCCTATCGGTATTCTTTCTTATTTTTTATCTATACTAACTTAAACGAATTTCCAAAAAAAAAAACTAATGCTCATGGTGCCAGAGCATTCTTTCTCATATACATATATATACGTATACATATTGTATCTTCAAATCTCATCTTTTCGCTGTTTCTACCTATACTTATTTTTACCTATTGTAACACGTTATTTATTATCCGCTTTTATATGCATTTCATAAACTCGTAATTCTTTATCCTACATTTTAATTTTCTCTCACTACTACTAATGCTGTGACAACTAGGGTTGTTACAATATTTAATGTAGTTTCATATCATATATTAAATTTTAGTTTTATTTTTTATCGCAAAACCTACAAAGTTTATTATACTATGAAACTTGTGTTTATTGAGCTCACTGAGAGGCCTAAAAATAATCTTCTTTTCTCTTTCTGATTAAAATTTTTTACATTCATGTACTACATGAAAAGAAGAATCAACCGCTGTTTTAAGATCAAGACATATTTCAGAGTCGCTGATTTTAAATAGTTTTAGATAAGAGCAAAAGTTTCCATGACCTGTTAAATATTGCGTAAAGTGAAAATTGGTTTCAAAATATTTCATCGCTAATCTTTTTTCTATAGAAGGAATTATTTTATACGTTGTTCTTCCTGTTAAAGATTGATCATATCTAGTTTGTTAAATTTGGACACTAACAGCCTTTAGTCTTCTAATTTTTTCTAGTATTAATTTCGTTTCATATCTCGTTTAGTTCTTTTTCTTGTTTTAAATTTTTAATATTATTTGTAAGCTCTAACTTTAAATCAATGGGCATTATGCTCGCTAACACTTTGGCCAAAACATAGGAAATTGTACTGTATCCGGATATTACTCCTAATAAAACTTTTCTTTGTAGTCTCAGCAATTTTCTTTTATCCACTTCCCTCAAACTTGGATAATAGACCATTGAGAGCAATTTGATCCAACATTAGCTCTATATAAAATTATTCTTTCCTTATATTTTAATCCGAACATAACAACGATCTTTGTGTAATATAGAACTTTTTTATTCTATCTGTAATGTATTCTACATGTTTAGAGGAATTTAAGTGTCTGTCTATTATTACAGAGGAATTTAGGTGTCTGTCTATTATTACACCAAGATACTTCATTTCATTTCGAATCACGATTTTGTTATCTACTTCTATGCTTTTTTCTAAATGTTCTTTGATAATTAATCATGTTTGTTGCTTATTAATAAGGCTTGCGTTTTAGTAGTGTTAAATTTAAAACCGAGTTTATTTATTTTTTCATTAAGTAATTTTATTATATCATTAATTTTAAGTATTTCTTTAGTTTTGTTAAAACCAACAACTAACATTACATCATCTGCGTAACTAATTATATTTGAAAAATTATCCAACTGAATATCGTGAACAGTACTCATGGCAATATTAAAAAATATAGGGCCCAATACTGATCTCCACTCATTGAAGTACTCAAATATCCAGGAACATATGTTTTTATTAATACCGAGTCCTACTAGTTTATTGTATAATGAAAGATTAACATAATCGTATGCAGACTTAATATCAACACAGATAGCAAGAATATATCAGATTTCTGATTAAGTTGATCTGTACATGTAAAGAGAATGAACTTAATGCATCTGTTGTACTATAGCCCTTTCTAAATTGAAAGTGAAAGTTTTTTAAATTTAATAGTCCACCATTCTAACCTAAATTTTAATGTTTTACCCATGCACGACAACAGAGAAATCGGTCTTTTTGACTTATAATTGTCGGGAGACCAACCTGGTTTCAGCACAGGACGAACAATATATTTTTTCCAAGTAGGAAGAATGTGTTTCAAATTTAGTGAATTATTAAAAAAGGCTAGTAGAAAAATTTTAGCTCCTTTCGGTAACTGTTGTAGCATTTTGTAAAAAATTTTATCCACTCAAACACTATAGTCTTTTTTATGATCCAAACTACGAAATTATTCCCCTTTTGAGATGACATGTTCTAGCTCTGATATAGAGTTCATATGATTAACAGAGAGGTCTTCCTGAATGTGAGAATCAACTGGACTTTCAAAATTATTAATCCATTAAGTGTTCGTAGGACTTATACAAGAAGAAAATGGATATTTAAAACATTTAATTCTTTGCCATATTTGCCTCGTGTTTAACTCATATTAATACTATTACAAAAATTACAAAACACATTTCGTTTTTTGTGCTTTTAAATATATTTTCGTTTTAGCTTGTTGTTTTTTATATTTCATAAAATTCTCCATTGAAGGAGAAGCATTGTAAGTCGCCAAAGCTTTTCTTCTTAGCGCAGCATATCGATTACACTCGGCATCACATCGCCGATATCGGCGATCTAAAGTTATAGGGTCGATGAATATTTTAACTGTAGGCGCTGTCTTATTTATGGCTGATTGAATAATGTTCTCGATAATGGAGATATGGCGCAGAAATTGGCTATATTAAATTTTTGAATCTCTTCCTTTATTAGATGTTTGCATTTAATCCAGTCAATCGGATTGTAATCTTTAACTAAAAAAATCTTACGACTGCGACAAAAAGAAGTACTTGCTGAAATTCTATAAAGTAACTTAATTTGTATGAAATCTGGGAGATACATTGCTCATGGGATCTTTTCCCATTAGCCAATCAATCTTTTCACAAATACCAGAAGAAGTCAAAATTAGACTGTAGCAATTCGTGTGGACTGTTTTGTGTTTACAATATAAAGATGATGTTCATTTATAAAAGTCTAAATCTCATGCCCGTCACAATTGTGTACAGATGAACCCCAAGCCCAATGGAGACAATTTAAATCGCCTAGAATCAAAAAAGGATGTTTGTTCTTTTTGGGATTATGTATGAAATATTCCCAGTCAACAGAAATAATTTTATGTTTTGAAGCGGCATACACTGCTATTAAGTCAAATTGAAATTTACGTGTTTAAAAGTGATTCGCAAAATTCGGTATATTAACAGTAAAATGTTCCGTTGTCAGTGAGTTTTGAATAATGATAGCCATTCTACGTGTACGATCGCAACGTAGGATTTTATAATTAGGAATCCTAAACTGCTGATTTGGTTTGAGCCAAGTCTCACATAACAGGCAGAAAGACACTTTTGACCTATACAGAAACTCTACAAGTTCCCTCTGGCAACCATAGGCAGACCTACAATTCCACTTTACTATTTTTATGTCTTTTAGAATATCGATTGTTGCTGAGAAAGATTGTAAGATGGATGAAGGTTAATAATAATAAGGAGAACTAAAGTAATATGGTATGAAATACAAACATAATGTAACGTAAATTTAACTTCCTTGCATGTATAAACAATTTTATTATATATATGCTAATCTTACAATTTTTTTTTAATTATTATTATTCCATATTTTTAGATTCATTGGTTTTCTGAATTGTTTCTTTCTTGACATTTCTGATATTTTGATTCAAGGGCATAGAATCTTTTTTTGTAAAAATTGATTTATCTACAACGTTCACAGCAGGAATACTATCCTGACTGTGATCGAGATCATTTTTATCGCTGAAATAATTATAATTTTTTTCATTACGTGAAACTTGTATATTAATGTTGCTGTAATCCTTCTTTGCTTTAGGAAGAATTTCCGCGGTACTCGGAGGACTTAAAGAGACCTCCGTGATCTCTTATTGGAGTTAGATCCTGCCAAAGCATCGAGAGCGTATGAATTTTGCCTGCCAGTAGTTTTAAGTTTATATCCTTGTTTCGAAATAGGCGGGTCGTTATATATAGGAATACCAAGTTTAGTAATTTGGGAGATTCTATCAGCTCGTGGAAATCAATATTATTATTTAAGGCCTGAAATCTATTCGAAAATTTAGGGCTATTAAAATTTTTATAGGGTTCGCCTTGCCTACTGTCTTGTTCGGAGAATGAAGCTATATGAGCATATGAAAAGGTCCGATTAATTATAGGAATTTCTGAAGCTGCTTCTGCATAACTTAAATTTTTGTAGGCTATGAGTTTTTTAATGTCTTCTTGTCTACGCCTTTCTAAACATGATTTAGATAATGGTGAGTGATCACTTTTACAATGAATGCAAAAAGGTTCCATCGAAGAATCACTTTTAAAATGCAGAACACCGATTACACTGTTTTTCAATATATTTGCATGTTTTCGAACCGTGAGAAAAACGGAAACACATATTTTGGGGTTCGCATTCAAATCTTATCTTATTCATATAAATATATTTCGGGATATTTTGACCGGTGAAAGAAATCTACCGATTTTGAGGGGAAAAACTTGATTTCTCCTTCCTCTAAAATGCGCCGATACAAACAATTTTTTTTAATGTAGAAAAAATCACTATATCTTCAAACAGTTCCTCATTGGATATATCGGAGTCAACATATTTTATGACGCCCAATCTTGAAAGGTAATAGACAGGGATATATGTTTAAACCTGCTTCTCCTATCCGTCTGTCATCAACTGACGAAGTAGCTATGCGTTTATCTTCGCACAAAATTAAAACAGAAGCCGTATCTACTATTAGCTTAATTTCTGTGATTTTGTTACAATAACCAAAATTTTTTAATATTTTGTTATGCGAAGCGTGCTAATAGAAACGTTATCAGAGATTTGTACTACAACTTTAAAATCCGAATAATCGTCACAATTGTCGTAATGCAAGTGGGGAATGACTATCGTTCGAGATATGATCGTTTAAATTATCACGTATCGAGTCCTTATCAGTATCATGTTGGACTGCATGTAACTGGGAAGAATAAACACCGTTATTATCTGAATAACCATATGTACCTAATGTTACCTATATCGTTATAATTATCCTTGTTTACAGCGTGAGGAGTCGTCCAAAAATTCCCTGAAAAGTGGCCCGATTTCGATATTTTTTTTGTTCATAATTGAAAAACACAACGCCCTTCAAAATATACGTGTCTCTATACATATGCATATATCACAAATATGCTATATGTTGCAGAATTATACTAAATCGTCACAAATATACAAAAATTACAGAACTAAACATTTTAAACTTTTACCTTCTAATAAATTGTCTAAAAAAATTTTATGATAAGTGTAGAATACATTAAAATATAATTTCATATGTGACTAAGCCTCACCATACGTTACTACGTATAAAATAAAATAACGAAACACGTTAAAAGTAATAAGATAATGAGAATACAGAAAATAAGGGGAGTGTAACAAAACTACATGGGACAATTTCAAAACGTTTATGTGGAAGAACTAACGGTTAGACGGACTTACAGACAGAATAGTAACAAGAATCTGGGGTAGATAAGAATAAACTAATCAGTCCATATTTTTCCTAACATAGTTTCTATGGGGACACGGAATTTTCGCTAAAATTATCTAAAAAATTGGGCTTAACAAACAATCATAAATGTAGAGAATGCAATATTGAAATTTATTCACCAGATCACACATTTCTGTACTGTACCGTAAGTACATAAGAGCTGCTGAACACAACATCGGAGAAAACTACAACTGGATCAAGAGTAAAAACAATATACAATCAATACATTAAGATATCGCAATATTAAAAGAAAATAAAAAAATATGATATTTTCAGCTTTTCTCTTTTGGATATGTTGTGCGTAGAGGAGGATAAACCATTGGTCAAACGGTCTTCATCTACAAGGATGTTTAAAGTTCAGGTTTTGTCTGTATTTATTTATTAAGGTTATAGTAATTTTAATGTTGAATATATTAATTTTATTTATATAATTATTTATTGTTAAATAAAGAGAATATATATTTTAAATATATATATATATATATATATATCTATTTTTGTTTTTGTTTTTATCGCGTTTTATTTTTGTTTCATTTCAATCGTAGTAGCAAATATATTTGATTTGATTTGATTTGATTTGATTTGATTTGATTTGATTTGATTATTAATTAAAAGTCTTAAATATAATTATTGGGGTTTTTCGAGGCTAATTGTTTATTATTACGTAATCAAATTTTTTCCCTAATATAATATTTACTAAACAGATACCCAATGTTTCTTGTTTTCGCCTATTTAAATCGACAAAATGACGAAGTGTACTTTAATTTTTAATTTTGCGTAGTATTATAATTTATTTATTAATTGAATTTTTTAAATTTGTACAGAGTTCGGCGAATTTGTTTGATGTTTCGGTGTTCATAAATTTATTTCTTAATCGGGTCTCGTATAATTACCGCAGTAAAATTCTATATATTTACGATGAAAGGGAAAGTTAATATATTCTATACGTAAATTTTCAAAAGTAATTTTATGATGATAATAACAATAATAATTGTATTGAATAATTTCTTTTAATCGTGAAAAACATATGGGCATAATATTTTGGGTTGCTTCTAACCGTATGTACGTCTATGTAGAAAGGAACTCGTTCATTGTTCCCGTATACATTTTGTATTATTGTAAAGAATCCCGCTATATGGCATGCATATATATGTATGTGTGTGTATGCATATATATGTATGTGTGTGTATGCATATATATTTGTATGTTTACTGATTTGTAATGAATGCGAATGTTGGTCCCAGCATTATATAGGTAGCGTAGTAAATTCTTTTGTTCGGAATTATTATATTATAAAAATAAAAATTGAATGTGTGTGTGTGTATATATGTGTGTATATATGTGTGTATGTGTGGTCTTGTAGGTGGTTACGTGCGCTTATTTGTGTGCGTTAATTCAATCAAATATTATATCGTAGTAGTGAGTTTAAATTTAAATTTGGTAGATTACTTTTATATGAGATGTATGCGGTAGAAAACATTTAAAATAATGATAATTTTTGATAGGGTTAAGATCGATTCGTTTGAACTCGTAACATTTAGGTCAACCATATTTATATGTACACTGCGCATTTACTTATTGAAATAAAATGTCCTTCCCGTTAAAAATATCTTAAATTTAAATATTATCGTAATAACTCCGTTGACTGATATGGAAAATGCCATTTAAGTTTTTCCAGTAGGCCATCGTGCCACGGCTTACGTTTAAAAATACGGTATCAAAACCCATTTTTCTATCTATGGCTTTTTCAATTTTTTCAACAACCCGATGCACTTGCTCTATTGTACTGATGTAAAGGTATTTATATATTTGTACTCTACTATTTGCATTATTATTTTTAAAAGCAATTTTTCATACAATTTAGAAAGTACCGGTAAGATTGAAATAGATCGATACGATGAAGGCTCGGTTGGAGGGTTTTGCGGTTTTTGAATGACGACAATTTTAGTTGTACTGGGAAGTACATTAATCGCAGCACTGCGTTAAATATATACGTTAACAGCACTAGTCCTTTCCGAGACAATTGTTTCAAAAACTTTTGCTATGATTAGATCATAACCAACTCCTTTTTTTTTGCTTCATTGTACATATTATATTGTTAAATTTCGCCGGGTGATGTAAATTTTATGACATGACAGTAGGAGTCGGAGTGTGGTAATGTATCAACAGAATGTGATTTAAATATGTTGGCAAAGTACTCTTCAAACAATTCTGCCTTTTCAACATCAATACGAGTCCAACTGCCATCTGATTTTCTTATTGGACAAACGAATTGTTTTGGTCCATTTAGATTCTTCGCAGCTTTCAATAGAGAACAATGTTGTTGCGCCAAAAGAGATAAATTTAGATAAATTTTTCTTAAGTCCTGTAAGAAACGTCTAACGAGTTTTGTGCGTTTATTAAATGCAGTTTTATATGCAGGATTTCTGGATTTCTGCCACTGCTTCCTTAACTTTCTTCGTAAATTTACCCCCATGTTGATGTGCTGAGGATAATTTAGTACAGGATGATAAATTTTAATTGACATTGTGGCTTATAACGTCGATGAAATGAACTACAGCATTATCTGTATCTTCGGTGGTTTTAAGTGGTATTTTCAAATCAATGATGTTTTCGAAATGTTCTCGAAATTTTTCTATAAAAATGAAAATACTAATAATAATAATAATAGTATATGAAGTAGCGGAAACGTTATATAACTATCCTTCGAATTAGAATGAAATGTAAACAGTTAACTTTGGCTAAAATTGTCGAAATATTTTATAAGCTAATTTTAATCCATTCATACATATTTTTTTCTTTTACACAAAATTTCCCGCGTATAGTAGCATTTTTCTAAATAACCGTAGATAATTTTTGATTGATTAAATGATTTTCCCATTAATGTACCATGTACTGCTGCTAGGCTGGAGACAGATATGAGAAGAGGCTAGTATCGTTCAAGAAGCGAAGAACTTGAAGATACGTGTTGCCATTAGAGGTTAGGAGATCTGTAATTGTTGTTGGTGATACTAGTTGGGAACGTTGAAATATGAAAGTCGAGCAGAAACTGTTTGACAGTAATTTCTCGGTTTTCACAGGAATAATTTACAGGACGTTCACACACCTGAATAAATATCCATGTGTGTTCAAATCGAAGCCGTCTCAAAGTTATTTCTGCTTTTCTTCATGAATTAGGATGTGTTTTCCATCGAGTTGGGTCCGATTTTATACTTCTTAACTTCTTCGAGATTGGTGTGGACTTCTACAAAGATTTCCATTTGCTTTTTAGTTTTGACGATGATACCGTATCCATCTTCACGAGGGTTGTGATAAATTGAGGTAATAGTACGTAGAGGATTCCTCTTTTGCTGCTTCGTCAGCTAATTCATTAGAAATTGCAACTGACTCGGAATTCAAACATTGGCCGATGAGAGAATTCTATTGATTCCAATAATTGAATAATTTCTTTAGCGATTGGATGTTGATTATTGTTCCAATATTTAGCGATTGGATGTTGATTATTGTTCCAATATTTAGCGATTGAAGTTAATGCGCTGGAGTCTGAAAATATTGCATGTTGCTAAGAATACATAGTATTATTTTCATTGATATACACAAATACAATCTCGTATAAACATGTTGAGAGAATTAAATTTATTTCTACATCAACCGAATAATTTTTACTTTGAAATGGCGATTCGTTTAGTATTAAAATTTTATGTGCCGTATAAGGGACGTTTTGATTGAAAAAATCAAAACGATTCTCGACTACGTTCATCCGTATATGTCTTGTAATATATGTATAAACACTTTGCCGGTAGCAATTTATTTTCGTCGCGGTTGTGTTTTAAAATATCTTCGGAGAATTTCTTTTTTTCCGTGAAATTCGTGCAGGTCGTTTATTGAAAATTTTGGAACGTGTTTGAACTATAAAACTTTATGATTCTAAGAACAATAGTTTCTATTTATGAAAATTACCATTACAAACCATATTTAACTAGTGAAACCTGAAATTCGAGGTTTGTAAAATAAAATTGTAAATTCTATAGACATGTTTATATATATTTGTGTGTGTATGTACAAGGAATGTGCACGTGTATATATATATCCTAATGATGTCTAATATATAAACAGCTAATATGTGTGTGTTCTCATTATATATATATATATATTTAACTCTTGTTTAACATTCGTCGAAATTGGTGACGATATATTATTTCACCCCTCTACCACCCTACCTCTTTTTGATCGACGAAAAGTGAAACGGTGTTTTATTTTAAATTCGTTTACAATTTGTCATACATGAATTAACTTAACTAATCATTAAGTACCGTATCCGTATCGGAGGTAGGCGACTACTTACCTATACATATTTTTTGTACAGCGTAAGTAGCTTACAAGGCAATTATAATATGGCGTTAACGCAGATAGACACAGTCACGACAAGATGCCCGCGTGTTTTTGTAGTGTACTATATTATTACTAGTGCGCATACGGTGTTGTGTGTTGTTGGTTTGCCACACTGCCTTCCACGCGATAATAATATTAGGATTATTTATATTTTTATTTTCTGATTTTGATTGTATTCGAACTCGGTACCTTACGTATGGAAGTCCGTGTTCTAACCACTAGATGCCGACGACTTGAAATTTAACTGAACCGAAAATTTGATTATATTTCGAGAAGTTTGGTCATAATATTATCGATATATTTAATAACGATATATTCGAAGTAAAGTCTTTATTTCTACACAGTTTCGTATAAATTGTTTTATTTAAGTGTATAAATATTTTTCTCTTTTTTATGGTAAAAATACTCTACACGTGAAGTTTATTATATGTCTGCGTCTGCTCAGTATACAGATTAAAAATGTGTGAAATTATACATACTCCACGTTAAATTTGATGTTTTCATCGTTTCTTAAAATTAGGTTTCATTCCAAGTATTTTTTTTTTTTTAATGTACAGAACAACTAATACGCTCTGATTTTGTATATATATATATATATATCAGGAAAAGTACGTACTGTTTGATTATTTAATCTGCGACATGTGTGTGTATAGTGTATGTTTGTTCCGGTAATGTTGTTATTGTTCAATCGTATTCGTTCAAATATAATGTCGGAATGTTTGTTTAATTTTAAGGAAAAATACTTTTTATTTCTGCGGATCTTTTTTTTACTTATCGATTATTAGTATTGTCTACGAATCGTAATATATAATATGTATGTAATACATTACAGACATAATGTAGCCGATTGCTCGCCTAATGTAACACCTAAACGGAACCCTTCTATATCGACAAACGATACCATTGCTTCCAGTAACGATGTCGATTCGAGAAGAGAAAGTCTGAATGTTGTTAAAACGTCCTCGAATTCTCCAGTCGTGCCCTTGTTACCGGACGGATCGATAGATTTCGACGGTAAGTTCGCCGGTATATGATGTTTCTTTTTTGCGCTAATACTATTATATTATCGACTAAGCTGTATTAGCAGGAAACGTAATTAAATCACATTAAAAAAACTTTTAAACAAAAATAATTTTAAATGTTTTATATATCTCGTGTACGTATTTGTATATATATGTATATACGTATATGTTGAGAGAGAGATAACTATGGTTAATATTTTAATTATAGGCTCCTACTGTATTAACATTATTACTAGAATAAAATAAAATCGCATCGGTCACTTTCATTTATGAAGAAATCATTATTGAAAATCATTAAATGAATTTTCGTATTATTTTAACGTATTCGATTGCTATTTGTTAAAAAAAAAAATGATTTATGTTATTTCGTTCGAAAATAAATGCTTAGATCGTAGAAAAGTGCCGTTATAAATTAGTCATAATTCATGTCTGTAAATGAGTCCGATATTAACAATTGTTAACGCTTCGTAATAGTACATTTTATTTCGTTTATTTGTTACAGCTCTGTACGAAGATCCATCTGAAAATGAACGTAAGTATTTGTTTCGCCTAGCTTAATTACTTAATTACCGGTTGTTACGCCTAGTACGATTACAAGGTCTTTCGTGCACGTTCTAAATATTACAATTAGACGTTTTCTGATCGATTAACTAATTTGTTTTAAACGGAATTTAAAACTAGTTTTTTTTTTTTTTTAAAATCTCTTCTTTAAGTCCTCGACAGGTTATACTGTTCAGAAACAACCGCTTTTATCACCATCCTCTATGTTTACCTATGTTGAGCAATCAGCAACGACTGGTGCGAGGTCTTAAATTAGCCATTGAATCTATCGTCGAAACAGATGGATTTTGAAAGCTTAACATGTAGACTATTACGAGAAACATCGTGTATATATCGGAAAATTAACGAACATGTTTTCGATAAATTCGATACTAAAATAAAAGATTAGCGGACTTTTTTGGACATTTGACGCGAGATAAAAATTCTTTAATAATTGAAAATTCTTTAATAATTGAACGAAAGCAAAACCTAAAATCGTCAATCGTTTTAAAAATTGATCTATTTAACATTTCTCGCCTTTTTGAAATACATATTTCTTATTATTGAAATTTTGTTTTTATAAATTAAGTACCTACTATAATGAACGTTATAAAACTTGCATAATAGAACGAACTGATAATTTAAAATCGAATCGACTAATTACAAACTTCAATAACGCCTGGGTGAAAATAGCTATTTAGAAGTTTTAAATTTGTGCGCATAGAGCTTATAGAAAGATGGACGCTAAAAGATTTTTTAATGTCTCAGTGAAAAAATTTCGCTTAAGTTTACACATCTGTGTTAAAGTACACATACAGATGTGAGTGTGTATATAAGGAAGGATTATGCCCTTGAACAACGATTAGAGGTGTATTCAAAACTTTGACGACTGGGTGATGTACTAGATGAACTAAATAATTTAAAACTTTCTATGGTAAATAATGGATATAGTGCCACGAGAGTTTTCATCGATAAATTTAGTACATTGAAAAAGAGGGCAGAAATCATTAATGGAAATGAAACATTTGTTTCTAACGTAGTCCCGCCTTATATGAAAGGCATTACGGATAAAATTATAAGAGTTTTAAACAGTAGTAAGAATATTAGACCAATGTTTAATAATACCCACCAAAAAATTGGAAATGTGATTAGAACTTCCAAACATAACACCGTGGGGAAAAATTCCAGGTGGTTATTCTGTGTTTATGTGGGGATATATTGGTCAAATAGGAAGTCCAATAGATGTTCGTATTAAGGAGTATATAGCAGATGTAAAACAAAAATGGCCGATCATATATGTAAATCAGTTCATGTAATCAAGTTCAATAACGTCTCCATTTTGGCTAGAGTGGATACTTATCACGCAAGGTTAGCACGAGAAGCTGTTGAAATTTGTAAATATCAATATAATTTTAATAGAGAGCATGGTTTTCACTTGAGAAATATTTCTTATCCTAGGTCAAATTAGGAACAAAAAAAACACCAAGAAAAGAGATCAAAAAATAATGTGAAAAATATAGAGCTCCCAGAAGCGGTCCTCTAACACCAATCGAATCCTTGATATTGGTAGTAGCGGTAATAATAGTTACAGATATCGCCTGAGAAACAGCACGGTCGCTCAAAGGTGTGTGTAGATGTAGATATTCCTTCGATAGCTTAGTCAGTTGATGTTCTGCCTCGATAATGAAGTTTGTAAACATATTCGAAACGTCAGGGTTTTTTTTTTTTTCAAAATAGTGACGCGTATCGACCGAAATTTTTTTTTTAATTTTAATAATAGTAAAAGTAATAAACTTTATCGAATGCCCGCGCTAATTTTTAATGCTAAAATTTTAATTTTTGTTAATTTCAGCTGTATATAAATTTGAAATATCGGTTCTATTTCATAAAATCTCTATTGATTTCGTAATAATCTGTTTACTTATTTTTAATAACGAAAATTTAAAAACGGCTATAAAAGTAAAATACACATCAATTGTCTAGTATAATTGTTAAAATAATAATTGCACTCTTATTTATTGTGAAAATAGGATTATTTATTATATTGTGCGTGCGCGCGTGTTTACATTATTCAACAAATATAAAGTTTTATCGGAATTATTTGGTTTCAGTAGAGTCCCAACCTTCGGTCATTAAGCATTTAATATCGCAAGTAAAAATTGGTATGGATCTGACTAAAGTGGTTCTTCCTACTTTTATATTGGAAAGGCGGTCGTTACTAGAAATGTACAGCGATTACTTTGCTCATCCGGATATTTTTTTAAAGTGAGTTCGTGTATGTGTTTTAAAAATATTTTAAATCTAGTTAAGCGGCGTAAACGTGAAAAATTCAAAAATTCATTAGCCAATAATAAGCGTCGAAATTTCAAACGTAATTGATTAAAAATAGCAATCTTTGTATTTTATTTTTTATTTTTTTAGGGCTGTTGATCTTGCGACTCCTAAAGATCGGATGATTCAGATTGTGAAATGGTATCTTTCTTCTTATCACGCAGGTCGTAAAAGTAGCGTAGCGAAAAAACCGTATAATCCAGTTTTAGGAGAAATGTTCCGATGTTGGTGGGATGTAAACGACATAATCGACGACGATAACGATTGTGACGACCAACAACAATCTATGGATCCGGACGGACCGATATCTTGGTGTACTAACGATCAATTGCTATTTATCGCGGAACAAGTGTCTCATCATCCACCCAGTTAGTGTGTATGCGCATGTATATAGTTTAATTGTATTACTATTAGCGTGTGATCATTAATCGTATTGCTTCTTTTTCTTTTCTTTAATCCGTAGATTGGTGGATAACTTTTATGACTCATGATCTTAGTGAGTTCAACTAAAATTGTCTTTTTTCTGTCTTTTTCTTTTAAGGTTCGCGCTCTGACGTCTTCTATTACTTGATCTATATACTTACTCTTTGGCCTTCCTGTTTATCGTTTTCCTTCCATTTTCCCTTCAATTAGTTGTACAAAACTTGGATCGCGTCGATATAAGTGGACTGTTCATTTAACCATTCAACTTTTTCGCTTCTGAATCGAGCTACTCGATTCGTTTATGTTTTTAAAAATTGTTCGTTTGCCACTTTTTCCGTCATCTACACCAGCATCAAGTTTTGAAGACTTTTTTTTTTTTTTTTTTGTACATTTGGTGATTGATCGTCCGAATTTCCGATCTGTACACCAGTATGTTTTATACGTATGATTTAACAAAGTGGTTCCTAGTTTCTCCTTTTAAATTTCTTGACGTTAGTAAAGATCTGTTTTTATTGAAAGCCATTTTTGTTTATATAATTCTAGTCGATATCTCTTTATCACTTCTTCCATCTTCAGTGATTATGTTACCCAGGTATCTATACCAATTTATTTGTTTTAATCTCAATTAATACATTTATTATATCTTGTTTTTTAGCACATTTCAATACTACCGTTTTTCTTCATTTATTGACATAAATTTGTGTCATATTCTAACTGCTTACGAATGCAAAAGAAACGACCTATTTTCGAAAAAAATAATAATAATAATAATAATCCTATCTTACCATTCACTAAACAATTTTTACATTGAAATTAAATAAAAACGATAAATCCTGAGGAGCAGATGGTGTACGTTCATCAATTTTTAAAATTTTATATTGTATATCGTTAAAACATGATTATATTTTGTTTTTCGACGCTTAAACTATTTCAATTTACACTTATTAAACTTTAACACGAAGTTCGTTTCTGAAAATATAAAAATGATCATCGATAATAAGTTTTTAATAACGTGTACTTTAAAATTATTTTTTTTTTTAAATTACAAAATTTCATCATCTGGCTAGTTTAGCGATATAATTAAAATATTTTCAATTGTTTTTTTAAACTTATTTCTTCAAATTTGAGTGGATAAAACTTTTATTACAATTTTAATCTGCTAGCTATTTTTTATGAAATACGTCACGCGGATTAACTTTAAAATAATTTAGCACGCCTACGATTTGTTTAATTTAGAACAATCGATGTATTCCATTTTCTTTAGTAGCTGATTTCAATGAAGCTAACAGTTTTCTAATAGAGCATTTTCATATAAAATTTTGTCATTGAATGGTAAGTGTGTTTAACATTATTAAAAATGGGTTTTTTCTCTCGATATGTCGCATCAATCGGTCTCGTACAATTTCCGTGATTGTTGTCTACTTAAATTTGGGCTTGATTAAATACTGATAACATTTTTAGAATTTTGACGATTATTATCGAATTTAATTAAAGTGATTCACGCTCATGCTGACTTCGGTTTTTGATGTTTAAATTTATGAGTATACCATGTTTTTGCAACTTATATATTTTCGCTATGTTTTATGTGTGTGTTTTTATTTAAATTTAAATAATTAGGCCCGTCGTAAATAATTTCCTTTCTCATTCCACGTAATAAACATCGAACAAATATATGGTATTTCATTAAATTATTTTTATATTATTCGCTAATAAAATGTTTGGGATAGTTTTAAAAGTAAGTTTTCAAGTATGTATCTACTAAATTTGAAAAAGCAATTTTAAATTTCCTTAACACTGTCAATCAACTTAATATATTTATTCTCTTTTGAAAGAGAATAAATATATCGCTAAATACATATACAGAGTGATTATTTAGTATGTTTGTCGGCTGTTTAAAATATTTGAAGATTAAATACATAGGTTCTTAAGCTGTGAAGTAATGAAACCTACGATGAAAACCAAAAACAACTTGATGATAACTAACACAGTATTTACGATAACTGTTCGTATAATTAATTTTATTGCAGCAATCATTAGTGCGATTCGATTGATTATAATTTTATAAATTGTAAAACTTATTAAATATTATTATTATTGCTTTTTTTTCTAACGTGACATAAAAGAGAAAGATTTTATTTCATTTTTTATGCGAGTGTCGTTTTTTATAATATTTGGAAAGTTGATACTAATAGAAAAATATTTTTTTAATATCGTCATATTGTTCCTTTTTTATGGCAATCATAACATTTCCCACGTGTAAAGTAATTACATAACTATTTATTACCATTTTTTACGGCATGAGATTAAATACATATAATACTGTTATTATAACCGTGTTGGTTATTGAATAGAATTCTACGCTCCTATTATTATAGATTTTTAATAAAAAAAACTGATTAGCAAGCATTTATAAATTTCATTCATCTACAATAGATATTATTATCCAATTCTAATATTATGGATGATTATTTATTGTTTTAAATCACGTAAACAATGTATATAGTAGTGATATCGGAGATACACTAATAGTAAAAGATAATTTTAGTTGCGAGAATACCTTTTGGATGATTTTTTCTTATTTCCTCGTTTATACTTAGAGATATATCCAAGGTACTCGTCTGACCATTTGATGCTCTCGTTTTATATCGTTAACACACATTCACTCTACTACTACATTAAATTTGTTATTATTTCAGTTTCAGCTTTCTACGCGGAACATGTTAGTAAAAGAGTATCTCTGTGCGCTCATCTTTGGACGAAATCAAAATTTTTAGGTTTATCAGTGTGTGTATATAATATAGGACAGGCTGTTGTACGATTATTAGATCATAAGGAAGAATATATATCCACGTTCCCCAACGGTTATGGAAGGTAAATTTAGAAAGATGTAAATTTAAATAAAATTTATTCGTGTTTAAAACATTTTTTTTTAATACGATTGCGTCGTGGTCATATTTACCCTAGAGTTTTTGTTAGCATAATGAAAGATTAAATGTAATTTTTAAATAATTTTAACGAAAATTAAATTGAATTTCTCCTTTCCTCGTACAAACTAATTTGCTTATTCAGACAGTTAATTATAATTGTCGCACGATACACAAACATATTTTCCCGAAAATGATGTGAAATTAGCCCCGTTTTTGTGGGAAATGATGGAAGGTCTTAGAAGTTAAGTTTAAAATTCGAATAATAAAAAAAAATGCTAGTTTACGCTATTTATTACAACTGCTTAAGATAACATTTAGCGACACTTATTTTATCACAAATTAACACGCGTGTATATATATAAAACACAATTTTACAAGTAAAATAAAAATAAATATTAAAAATCTGATAATCCTAAAATTTGGTTTTTTAAAAAATTTTGTGTTCGTATATTTTTATATTTTATATTTTACTTTTGGACATCATACATCGCAACAGTAAATGAAAAATTTAAAATTCCACCAGTATACAACTTTTACAGAATCTGAAAAATAGTATTGAAGAAAAAATTAATATAAAAAAACAAAATTAATAAACAAATATATTGATATTAAATTTCAACAAATCAAAAAATAGACAGAACAGCATTTTTGGAGTATATTTTCACAATCACCATCACATATTTTTAAGTAATTATATTTAATTTATATTTTTTAAAATTATGATGTTTTAAAATGTTTCAGTTGATAATGGCGTAAATGCCGAAAAGCTTTGTGTTTTCTTTAAGAAAATAAATATTAGTGATTTAACTAATTTTCAATTGATTTTTTATAAAAAAAATCATTACATTCCACATTATATAAAAAATTAAAATATCTCTTTTTGTTATCATTTTCATTTCCACCTACATAAAATGCTAATATCATTTCTATGACTTCAGAATACATTTCCGTAACCCTTGAAATAGGGTATTCTTCCTAATTGTGCGTCGTTTCATTAGAAACACCTGCATACGTTGTCAGCTACGACACCGAATATCTAAAGGATAGAACCTGTTCTTTTTTTTTCAATTACTGATATATTTATTTCCATGCCTCGATCAATACCCTATTTAATTTCTATACTATTTTGGACGGTTCGTATAGGTCATTTGTTGCTAGTAATTGGTTATATTAGGAACTTTATAATTTTTACATCGTGTCTTGCAATTTTTTACACCTTGAATATCTTCGTTTACTATCCATTCTGAGTATATATTAAAAAATAGAACTATTGAATATTTCATTACTTCTTTATTTGATTATCGTATATTTTCGAACTAACGCAATAAATTTATTAATGTTTTATAAATATTAACGAAATAAAATAAAAACAATGTTAATCACTATAAAATTTATTTTATTTATAGCATTTAGCATTTTCAAGCAATATAAAAACGTTATGAATTTATTTTTTTGAATTGCTTGAAAATGACGTTAAAGTCGAAAAGCTTGGTATAAATAAAATAAACATTTATAGTGATTAACATTGTTTTTATTTTGTTTTAATTCATAAAATCACTACTCTCCAATACATAAACATTTCATATATATGCATGTAATCAACGATAGGCAAAATAAGACTGATTATATTTATACGTTTTCTCCTTAAATTGCTGTCCAAATAATTGTATCACATTCTGGTTATTTAAATTTTACTATCAGCACTCGTGTGTTTTTAATCATCAACATCATTATTATTATTATTATAGAGATGAAAGACGAGATCAGTTTTGCTTCCTTCCGTTATAATTATTATTTTCATCATCATTTGATGCGGAATCTGTTAAGAACTTGTAAAGTTCTTTGCCAAATTTACTGACATAAATTTTTTCTAATATGCTATTAGTAGGAACGTTGTCAGTTTAATAAAACAGTTCAGTTTGCTCGTAAATATTCGTTAGGCAACGTATTCAAGCACAAAATGAGATACATAAAATTATAAACACCATATTTTATTATCTACTAAGAAGTACATAAAATTAGCATTAATAATCTTTCAGCAGATGGATTTATTTTATACTTGTAATATTTTTCAAGTATTTTTTTTTTATATGTGTGCGTGATATAAATTGTGTCGTATTTAAACATATCTGAATTTCTATAGTACTCGGAAAACTATTTGGAAGATATGTGTTATTATATGATGTAAAACTACTAAAAAAATAAGTGGCGGTGAATGCATAAAAAATGTACGCAAATAAAATTACATTACCTACAGTGATTACTGTCATAATAATATACATCGCACTCATTTATTATTAAATAAATATGGAAAGTAATAAAATAAATAAATATATTAAAATTATTAAACTGAATCAAATTAACCACTCCGTATAAAGGGGGGAGATGTGCTCTACAAAGTTTCGTGTTCCTATATTATTGTGTTGTAGGATATTTTTCATAAAATAACTGTATATTTTCATTCATAACTCGTGCATATTATTAAATATTATAGCCGAATTTGAACATATTCTACATGTGTTAGACAATTATGTTCAATTTTAGTGTAGGTAATAATAATTTTTTAGTTTACCCGCTATAAAAATTTAAACCCTCGAATTCATTCTCGATAATAAAATTTTCAGAAAATACTTAATTTTTATTTTTGACATGTTCACGATAGTTATACATAATAAAACGTATTAGTGCGACATTTGAATGGTTTGGAGATATTTATCAATTTTGATGAAGAATTTTTCAAAATCTGTTTTATAAATTAAAGTTTATTGTAAATAAATCTAAAATTGAAATTACGTCTGGTTAGTGAAATATGTATTATAACAAATTTTAAGTTGTCGTTATGTAAACATTTCTGGTAATTCATATATAAAAAAAGATGTAATCATTTTGGTGCATGCTTGAATATGACGTAACTGTCGAAAAGCTTCGCGATTAAAAACTTTTAGTGATTGTGTTATATTTTGTTTTAGTTTATTATTAATTAATAAAATCACTAATCTCCAATATATTCAACATTTGAAAGTTAGCTTGTTTAATCCGTCTGAACAATTATTAATAATTAAAAAATACAAAAAAATATTTTTTTAATGATATTTTAAAATTTATAAACATTTTTTCTGCTCAAATCGATTCCATGCATTTGTTTTAAACCTTTTTGTTCATTTTATGCGTGTGCACTTTTTTTATGAATATATATAAATAACTAGCTATTATTGCTGTGTTACGTTGACCGCGTTTAAATATTTGGATACCAGTATTCAGTAAATTCCAGAGATTATAATTAGCAAAAAAATAATAATGAGCGTGTTATATAGTGATATACAAAAGTACTATTTGATGAACTTAAATTGAAACGAGTGTTAAAACGTACAAATTACTATATATATATATATATATATATATATATATATATATATATATATATGTGTGTGTGTATAATGTGTGTGTGTGTATATATAAATGATTTGTTTAGATATTTGTTATCAGTGATAAATTCTGGAAAATGATAAGTGGGAGGTGACTTAAGGTATTAATGAACGTGTTTTATACACAAATACGAAATAACTGTATAAACGAACTTGTTAATTTTTTATAATTTAAAATAGTCTCGATAATTTACGCCCGCAAAATATTTTATAGTTCAGATTATACGTACGCATTTTGTTTTATGTGACAATAGATTTTTAATTATATGAATACGTTTACGTAAATATAGGTCTATACTTACTGTTCCTTGGATAGAACTTGGCGGTAGTACCAGTATAAAATGTCCTCAGACCGGTTATTTTTGCAATATCGAGTTTTTAACTAAACCATTTTATGGAGGAAAAAAACATCGAATTTCAGCAGATATATTCGGTCCGAAGGATAAGAAACCGTTTTTAACCATATCTGGTGAATGGAATGGGGTTATGGAAGCCAAATGGATTGACGGTGTAATTTTGATTTTTATTTTGTTAAATATCATAAAGTACAAAATAAAGTAATAATTCATATTTACTAACCAATCAATTACATTGATTTAAAATAAGTAATCATGATAATCCTAACTGGTGTAGTTTAATATAAGAAATATATTAAAGAAAAAAAAAACGAGCAAAATCGTTTTCCTGACTATATCGCCATAAGGACTAAATAATAAACTATAAAACTAGCAATAAGTAAAAACTCAATCTTGTAAACAGACATGTATGTATTTGTTTATTAACCACCAAGAGGAAGGGATTAGAAAAGAACTTTAAAATTTAAAGGAACTTAGTTGCCTAATATTTTTGGAAACGTGAAATTTGAAAATCAAAGGTAGAACCATTTAATACAGTCATCATCATCAGTGTATCAACCCGTAGGTCAATTCACATCATGTACCAATCACTTCCATCCAAGCCTGTCGCAAGTTTACTTTAATTCCGGATAAGTCGGTATTCCACTTTCTTTTAGCACTCTGTCAATGAATGTCGTTCGTGGTCTTCCACATGATTTTTTCACATTGCCTTCAATAACGCCCTTCATGATATTTTGACTAGTAATTCATAACCTAGCCACTTAAAGTCTCCTCTTGCGGATGTTTCGTAATGTACTTCTTTTTCCATTTAATCTTTCTAGTTCTAGTTTGTTGTTCATTTTCTCTACACAATTAATTTTCTATAGACACCGTCAACACCGCATTTCAAAAGCTTTTAATTTATCCCGATCTCTACTCCATTGTCCATATTTCCAAACTATATAGTGCCATACCAATGTTTTCTACTAAGTTTTTGCGTATGTTAACGGACATTGTTTTCTGTGTAATAAGTGTGTATTTATCGTTGTAAGCTTTGTTCCCGTAATATCAGTCACTTTTTATTAATGGTTGTCCTTCATTGTTTTTTAACGTCATTGGTTTTCTTTGCCTATATACACCAGCAACTTCATCTAATAGTTTATGTAATTTAAAATCATCATGCTTTTATTGTAGTTTTTCAATTTCAACACATTTTTCTTTAAGTAATTTCTCGTTTGCTTCTTGAATTTTCTTCTTCGCTATCTTTTGTACTGCTAAATATTCTACCCTATCTATATTTTTCAATCATCTTCGTTTTTCTAACAGTTTACAATTTCCGCTGTGAATTTACATTTTTTTAATTGCTTCACTTGTTTGAGTTTGCACAACATTTTGAATCATTTTCCATATATCGTCAGCTGTTGTTTCTTTTACAATTTCTACTTTTCTCCTGCTGAGTTTATTGGATACAGCTGTTTTTAATTGTTTTTTTGTTGTATCATTACTTAATATTTTTTTAACATATTTCTGTTGGTTACTTCTTTTATCGGCTAGTGCTTTAATCTTTTTCAATTTAACGCTCATTCTGACGCATAGGAGGTTATGATCAGAATTAACATCCGCCTCTGAGTACGTCTTCGCCGATTTTACTACATTGCTGTTTGTCTCTTGGCGACTTCCATGTATAGAGTCTTCTTTTTGGCAGTTTGAAATATGTATTTGTAATTATAAACCCATTTTCTTCACAAAATTGAATCAATCATAGTTTCCAGTAACTGCAGATAACATCTGACCTACTTTAGCATTATAAAATCACCAATAATAACTGAAGTTTCCCTTTTTCGGGTTGCTTTTAATGCTTGCTCCAGGTCTCCATAGAATTTCTCCAGTTCTTCTGTACTATCTTCCGTTGGCGCGTACACTTAAATCACGTTGAGAGGGGCTGGAAAACTATTCAGTTGTAGTAAATCTATCTGTTATTGCTGCACAAAGCATTATCGATTTTGCAATATCGTTTTTAACTATTATCGCTACTCCACTGCGATGATTGCCTCTGTCTATTCCAGAATAATATACTTTATAACCGTCGCTTTCAAAATCCATCTGGTTTCCGATACACCCAAAATTCCAATATTATTTAACCTATCCATTTCTGTTGTCACGTTCTTCAATTTATCTACTTGTAGTAATGTCCTTACATTCCATGTTCCTAATATTAACTCCATCCTAGTGAGCTTTAAACGAAAGATCCGCAACCTCTCTGTTGTTATGGCTTAGGGGATTTTGCATGTTGACAACCTGAAGAGACCCCTTTATCCTCCTGCCGGATCTGGCGTATATGAGACCACCTGAACCAGCATTTATATCTTTCTTTATATTCATGTCATAATTGCTTACTAGGAATTTTAATGCCGTGATTTTCCGTTGCCTTCCGCATCGCAGTATCACAGCCGATAAAATTAATATGTAATAGTTATAAATTGGTGTAATTAATGTTTTTAAGCATCCTATTCAACTTAACAATGGGAAAATATCACCCCAAGATACTTTATCAAAAGCTTTTTAAGAGTCTATAAAAGCGACATATATACGTCTGCCACAGTTTATCATGCCTTCTATTATACGTAGCAAAGCAATTGCATCGCGCGTTATATTGATTTTCATCCAGGTAGCGGTCGATTTGACGCTCTAATTGATTTTTAATTATCGTAAGTAGTATTTTAGATGCGTATGGTATTAAAGTAATGGTTCTATAATCTTTTCAATATTTTAGATTTCTTGTTTTTGGTATAGGGCTGATTGGCAGTGTTCTTCAGGCCATGTTTCCTTTATTATTTTTTATACTACATTAAATAACATGTTCTTTAATTTTTATTAGCAGCTAGTTTTCCATAATTTTGCTGGTATATTATCTATTACTGCAGAGCTTTGTTATTTGGTAGTTGTTGTAAGACCATTTCAAACTCTTCTCGAAGTAACGTATTACTTTCCTCTTCTTGTACATGCATTTTTCCATTGCCCATTTTTTTTGGTTGCTCGTATAAATCTCCAATATACTTTTTCCAAGTCAACGCTATGAACTTTGATATATGGCTTTCCGTTGGTTTATTACTAATTTCTTTATCATTGACCAATTTTATTCTATTACCATAAGTTTATCGCTCATTTCTATAAACTTACTTTTAACCCTATAATCTTTTAGTTTTATCAGGTTCCATTTATTTGGTCTATTTTTAAAATAGGACGTTTAAAACTGATATAAGTGATGTGAATTTTAGTATATGGTTTGTATCAGCATCTGGATATGCGCTGCATTTTATAGCTTGATTTCTGTTTTTTAACTAATGCGTAATCGATTTGAGCTCTTTTTTGGTATCATTTGGTGCTTTCCAAATGTAGCGCCTTTGGTATGGCGTACTAAACCAAGTATTCATTATTACCATTCGTTCTTGTTTACAAAAATTAACCACAATTGTTTCTTTCACCTCATTCGAAGCTACCCAAGTTTATCTTCTCCTTCATCAACCACTGTGTTCCAATTGCTCATAATTATTGTATTATGATCGATTGCAGTGATTGACTGTGTTACCGATATATTAACTAATCTTGCCGATGTTTTAATTTTGATGTCTGTTTTTTATTAACACTAATTAAAGCATCGGCGATATATTTTTTTGTAGTAAAATTGCCACTCTTCCTTGTCCGTTTTTGCTTCCAGAATGTATAATGTGGATATTACCGCTTCTGGCTTACTATTTTATTTCTTGACATTTCTTGTTTTACATTTTATAATTTGCCGGTTCTTCCATCATTGTTCTCACAGTCCATATTGCTAAACTGAATTCTGGTTTGATACGTGGGGTTCGTTTGCTGATTATTTGAAATACCTCGCTGTGATGCCCCGTCCTACCTTGTCGGACTCTATTTAATTGGACGCCTCTGTGACTGCTTATTCCATTTTGTGTGATACAGATGAAGAAATGGTTGAACCAGTACCAAAAATATCTGATGGATGAGACATTATCAATTCTTAACAAGTTTAGAATTTATTTAAAAGCAGGAAGAGTCACAGATCTACACGCTTTTCGAAATCGGTGTAATTTTACAGCTGAGAAAAGCGCGAAAGATATCATACGTCTCGTTACTGATTTAACCCTTTCAACTTTCCCAATTTTTATCCTAAGATTCTGAAATTTAATACGTGACCTAATATAAACTTCTTGATTACAAAAAACTTGTCCCAAAGATCACAGACCATTGGGAATGAAGATATAGGGTGTCGCTGAGTAACAACACTTCCAACTCGTGGATCAAAAACATAGCAACACTTTTACCACTTTACCGGACTAAAATAACATAAATAGACATAACATTCAAATAAATTTTAATTTAAAAGACAAAATAGATAAAATAACAGAAAATAAAATTAAAATTAAAAAAAAATACAATAAATATACAAATAAGAAACGATAAAGAATGCTCATGGTAAAATGAATATAGTATATTTAAATATCAGACATTAAAGTAGTATCGCTCTAGAGCAACATATCCAATAAAAGGGTTAAATATTTTTATTTTGATATTTATGACGATGTTATTATGTATGTAATTTTTTCAAAAATCAAAAAATGTTTATGTTTATGTATATAAAATACTTTCCCCCCGTCTCGATTAGTCAGATAATCGGGTTTCTACTGTAATAATATATACAATCCTTGCAAAAATATGTAAAGAATCATGTAGAACGGTAGCAGTAAGTAAATAATAACAAACCATATTGACATCCATATCGAAATACGTTACAAAATTCAAGTATTTATAAATTAAATTGCAATAATCACAGAAAGGGAATTTGGGAGAAACAGACAGGCAGCTTAAACTTAGATTTAATAAACATTTCTAAGAATTGAGAATCGTTAAATTAATAATATTAACCAAAACTATATTTTGCAAGTAGAGAAAAAAATAAAAAAATATTACAATTAATTTATAAATACCTAAATTTCATATGTTTATTGCATTATTAATACGGTTAATAGTGATATAGCTACCTCGATAATATGTTTTTAATTTTACATCCATCTAGATAAATGTTTTGTGTTAAAAAAGGTTAGTGATCGTTTTCTTTTTTTATAGAACATTAGTAATTTTATGGTTGAAATTTTATAATTTGCTTTAAAAGTTTTTGTCAATATGAGAAAATTGATTATAGCGTTGGACTTAATAGTGTTCAGTTTTATAGGAAAATTCTCTAGGGTCAATTCGACCAATTGTATACGATTAGTTAGAGAGCGAAAGGTTGATGTCTGCGAAATTGAATAAAGAGAATCTTAAAAAATTATACAATTAACATAGGTAGATTTACGAAAAATATTCAATGGGAATTATTAGTCGGAGTAATAGATAACTCGAGAAAATTAAAAATGTCATGAATGGAGTGTTCTGTAAAATATTGGATATAAATTTATACATTTAGTACTTTTAATGATGGCATACTTAATGTCACTGTAATTAAATTTACTACAGTTTTATATGTATGTTACAGTCAACAGAAATATTTTTGGATACCAGAAAAATGTCAGTGAATAAAAAAAAGGTTAAGAAAATCGAAGAACAAGAAGATAACGAATCGCGGAAAATTTGGAAAATGGTGACTCTCGGATTAAAGTAAGTTAATATTCACTGTAAATATTTTTCACGTATAAACAATTCTAAAATATTCAAAATATATCAATGGTTGAAGATTGTATATTTATATATATACATTCACACGCATAATTCCTGACATTTAATTTCTTAGGTACAACGACGTAGAACAGGCTACTAATGCAAAAATGCAAATTGAACAGAAACAAAGAGACGAGGCTCAACTTCGAAAGGGCAATAGTGAAGTTTGGAAACCAAAAGTAAGTTATGTATTAAATTTGTAATTTTTGTTTCAATAGGCCATTAGATTTTCTTTTAATATTGCTATTAATGATATCAACATCCGTCATCTTCAAGGATTTATTGTTTTAATATACACTCGTAAAATTACAAGACAAGTTTTTTATAATTCTAAAAATTTAATTCATATGTATGAGTTCTAAATGTATGTATGTTACAGTGGTTTTATGAAGAGGATGGTGCTTGGTGGTATAAAAATCCGCTGGAGAAGAGGTTAAACATTAATTTCGACCGAAATAATTCTATAAATTAAATTAGAAATGTTAGCATATATATAAAATCATGAAAGTTTTGTATAAAGTTTTCTGTATTCCTTATCGCTATCCTTAGAAAGTGATTAAAAATATCGAAGTTATTCTGTGATAAATTTTACACATTTACGCAACAATAAGACAAATTTAATGCGATCTTCACACAATAATAGAGACTGTAATTCAAATTCAGAAATATTTATTCTATAATCTTGTATAATAATTGATTGCGTACATTGTAATTCTACGATATATATATATATATATATATATATATATAAGTTATGTTATTTTCTTTTCTTTTTTGTTTTGTTTGTGTAAGTATGTAATTACTTAATTAGTTGATATCGTTTTTATATTTACTTAAACTCAAAATGTGGGTTTTAATTTTTGCCTTTATCTCAGTTTGTATTATCTGTATTTACTTCTGAGTACTGGAAAATTATTGTTGAATATTTATAAATTATTGATTTGTAAGTGACTTTAACAGTGTAGAAATCTTATTTTTTTCTATGTTAACTTATTAAGAAAAATTTACATATTAAGATTTATACTTACTGATCCCTCGTATACATTTTGTATTTTTTAATTTTCGGTGATACTTGAGGAAGAGCGGAAAACAATATTGATCGTCGCTCACTATCAGTTTTCAACTGTGCGATCATACTAAACATTACCAATTAAATATAACAAATTCGTGAACTAATATGTATAAAGAATTGCTTGTGAATAAAAGATACTTTTATAAAATTTTGTTAATTTCTTATAAATTTACGTTATTCTTATTACAAATTATAAAGCAATCGCCAAAATATTTTATATGCGTATAAATAAAATATCTATGCTCATAATATTTCAAATTTGTGTTGAGAGTATATAAAAACCTTGAAATTTGTGCAAAATAATTTGATATTGTTTGAATTAATCATTGAATTTTCTGTCTGTACATGAAGTTTTTATATATATATATGATTATTTTAATTTATCAAAAAAGCTAAATTAATGAAAATTTAAAACCTACCTATTTTGATTTAGTTAATTATAATAGTTCATAGAATAACATGGAGTATAGAATCCACTATTTATATATCTATTTTTCTTCGTTATTATAAAATATTATGATAATTTAAGTTATTATTTCCATTATTAAATTTAAAAATAATTATTTAATGATAAAATTCCTCGTTAAGAAGCTGTAACTTTAGAAATTCGAAAAATTATTTATAACTGCCACATTTGAAAGAAAACGTCTTCAATTACATAAACAATTCATAATTATTATAAAAGAATATGTGTAATGTTACTAATAATGTGAAATAAGGAACCAAAAGAAAAAAAATTGTTTCTAATTTTGTATAGCATAAAATTACTTAAAAATAAAAATAACATGAAACGATCCCCTTGAAAGAACTATCCGACAATAACAAATCTTATAATATTCCTTTTACTTTTATGGAATTGGAAGAAGCATTAAAGTCTACAAAAATAAACACATCTCCGGGACCAGATAGAATATGCACAGAATTTTTAAAACATCCCTCATCAACAGGCCTTCAACAATTATTACACATATATAACTATATCTGGGAATCGCATCAATTTCCAATAAAATGGAAGTTGGCAATCGTAATACCTATACCAAAATACGGTCAAAACAGTAATGAATTGGGAAACTTTAGACCAGTATCCTTAACATCTGTATTATGTAAGCTAATGGAAAAAATGGTCAACCGAAGGCTGCTGTGGATTATTGAGCAGCAAGGACTATTAACACCTCATCAGTTCGGTTTCCGTCAAAAGAGGTCAACAGTAGATGCACTGTATTATATCAGTAGTAAAATACAATTCTATATGGAAAACAAAGCTCATGTTTTATCGGTATTCTTTGACCTTCAAAAGCTTTCGATACAACGTGGAGACGTAAAATCCTAGATACACTATACGACTGGTCAATCACTGGAAACATGCTTGCTTTCATAAAAAACTTCTTAGATGACCGAAAATTTCAGGTTCGAATCGGGAGTACTTATTCAACACAACACTCACTTGAAAATGGTGTACCACAAGGATCGGTACTTAGTCCTACCTTATTTAACATTGTGATAACAAATATTTCATTAATGATACAAAAACCCATTTTCTTAAGTATATTTGCAGATGATATAGCAATCTTTTTACCGTGTCAAGACATTTCAGTGAGTGAAAAAATGTTGCAGGACATTGTTACAAATATAGCAAATTGGGCAGCAGGAAATGGTTTGATACTTTCTCAGTTAAAAACAGCGGCCGTTCATTTTTGCCGAAGTATTAAATGTACAAAAAAACTCCAGATCACAATTAAAAATCAACCGATAAAAACGAAATCAGTCATGAAATTTCTAGGCTTACACTGGGATAATGAGTTAAAATGGAAAGAACACGTAAACAAACTATTGGTTTCAATTTCTGCGGACATGAATATGCTGAGAAAAGTAGCTCACACATCGTTCGGAGCGGACAAAAAAACCTTATTACATTTGTTCAGATGCCTCATAAGATCAAAGCTGGACTACGGAAGCGTAATATACAGCACAACCATTAAAAATACCACATTGAAAAAACTGGATATCATCTGTAATACAGCAATTAGAATAGCCATCGGTGTTTTTCGTACAAGTCCGATTGACAGTCTTTATTGCGAAGCTGAAGAATGGCCTCCGTTTTTAAGAAGAAAATACCTTATTAAAAAATGGAATATACACCTACAAACACTTTTCCAACTTCCTGATAACTTTCCTATTCCAGAAATTCCTGATTTAATTTATAAAAATCACACGCAATATCCTCCCTGGCATCTCTTTTCCATCCAAACCGACACATCTCTAATGCATTCCGCAATAAAGTCACTTTCTGCAGATCAAATAAATATCCGCATTAAACAATCCATAGATAAATACAGAGGATGTAAAAAAATTTATACCGACGCATCTAAACTTAATACATATTGTGGTTGTGCGGTGGTTTTAGAGGATCATATTCTTCGCTACAGCTTGCCTCCACAGTACTCGGTATTTTCCGCTGAATTATACGCAATCTACCTTGCTGTATCCGCTGCGGTCAATGAAAATCACAATGATCTTTTAATATGTTCTGATTACTATCTTCCATTATGTGTTTCAACCCTAATTCTTCCAAAATCCATCCTATTGCCATAAAAATATTGAATCTTTTGTACCAACACCCTACTCTGAAAATAACCCTAATATGGATTCCAAGCCACACAGGTTTCACATTAAGTGAATTAGCTGATAGAGCAGCTAAAGAGGCAGCTCGAATCCAACCTTATCCCTTAATACCTATACCTGAGGCAGATGCAGTCACCTCCATCAAATATATAGCAAATAAATTATTTTGTGATCTGTGGAATGCAATTCCTCCAACGAATCATCTTAGATCCATTCGCTCCTCTCCTCTTCCTTGGAAATATTCGGCGCAAAGCAGACAGGATCAGGTAGTACTTTCCCGTATTCGTATTGGCCACACTGCACTGACTCATGGTTATATTCTAAGTAGAACAGATCCACCTCTGTGCGCTCATTGCGCCCGAACCCCCTTAACACTCCGGCACTTGTTCTTTGACTGCCCACAATATTCCGTATACCGTCCCCAAAACTTCAATGGTAGTTCATTCAAAACAGTTCTATCTGATGACCAACTGCTGTAGAAGCAGCACTTCAGTTTCTACGAGCTATAGGCATGATCAATTTAATCTAACATTCATTTTTCCATACGGGTGCTTCTGGCCATAGCAGCAGTACATAGTACCCGTCAAAAAAAAAAAAAAAAAAAATTAAAAAAAAATGTTCTTCATTTATCTTTTTGAAAATTTCGTGAAAGTGCTAAAATAATGAAAATGAATTCTAATGTCATTGTGAATGTAAAGTCGTGTGATTATTTTAACATATTTTAATTTAATATTTTCGATATTCGGAAACTTGTTACAGCGTATTGCGTAATAGAGAAGTTTAAATATTTTAATCTTTAGGCCAACAGAAAATCTGCAACGCTTGTACCGATTTCGACACTGTAACAATAAAATTCTGCACGGTCTATATTCTAAATTTAGCAAAACAAAATAAAATCGAAGTTAATCACTAAAAAATTTATTACATAAACACGAAGCTTTTCGATTATTACATCATTTTCAAGCTATTCTCTTGAAAATGATGTAATTTTATGTAATAAATTTTTTAGTGATTAACATCGATTTTATTTTGTTTTGCTAAATTCATAAAATCACTACTCTCCAATACATCAACATTATATTCTAAATGTCAAATAACACATTGAAAACAAGTTGATTATGGAGTTGTATCTGTAAAATCGACGGTTACATTTGCTATTATACGTATCGCCGGATAGTCATATTCAAATTAATATTGATATTTATATTTTAAATGTATTAGAAAAATAAAAAATACCGATTTTTTATTAATTTAATTTAACCATCATCATGATAAAACAAACGAGATTACACAAACACGTTATTTTAAATTATATACATGTATATATATATATATATATATATATATATATATATATATATATATATATATATATAAACTGCACACGAAAAATTGACGAATTTACAATAACAAAACACCGCGAACATAAATACACTTACGCAAATTTATTTACTACAATTTATAACACAACTTGGAGATCCGAAATTCACTCGATCGAAATGTAACCATATATATTAATCATTCTTTTCACCAGGTCCTTTAAAATATAAATAAAGAAATAATTAAACAAAAATACTTTTATCATAGCATTTTAAACGAATTTAAACAATTTTTCGATTAAAAAAAAAAAAAAAAAAAAACGAAAAATTATTGATTAAAGTTTCTTTAAACCAAATACTTTTTTATACTTTACGTGTTTTTTGTGTGTGGGAAGGGGGCAAATAAATTCGAATCAACGTAAATAATTATGATTACCATGGATATTTACGCCGTACAAATACACGATCTGTTTAGTTTTTGAAATTTTATAACATTTATAGACTGATGTAAAAAACTACATGCAATATATTGCGGTAAATATGAGTAAGTGAGAAATTTGTTTATTCGATGACTCAAATGCGAATATTATTCGCCACATTGACTACTGTTCATCGGTTTTTCCCAAAAATTGGATTTAATCCGAAACATCGGTTAATATTATTTTCATTTCATCTAACGTAATTTAAATTTAGTAATTAGATATTTTATATATATATATATAAAATATAGATGTATGAAAATATACTAAACTTAATATAAACGTAGTCAATGTAACGACAGAACTATGTTGAAATCAATTTGTAATAACGATATAGTAAATAATGAAATATTATACGAGAATCAACAAAAAATGCACAAAATGTGATAAATTTTATATAGGTGAAACAGGTAAGCAAATGAACACTAGGTTAATAAAACAATATCTCAGCTGCACAGTTGTTACCCTAAAAGGTGTGTATCGCCATTAAATCCGCCAGTGATTTTATGATATTCCATCTGACGCGATCCTCTCGTGCGTATTCCAAAAATTATAGCCATATTGTACGCAGCAAAATATCTATCTCATAGGTGTACATCCGGTGGTCTTTTTCCATTAATTTTCTTAATGAGCATTGTGCGTTCCATTTTCTCCTACATTCTTACTATATGTCTGAAGAATTTCAGCGCCCTTATTTTAACAATCGTTGACAACCTTGGAGTGACAGCGATTCGTTTGTACGTTTCACTGTCCACAAAATTATAAGGAGTCGTCTCCAGCACCATATTTCTTAGCTATTGATGCTTTTTCTGTTCACGTTTTTTAATGACGTATGTCTGGGATGTACATATAACATGAAATAAAACACTTGCTTTAGAACAAACTCAATTTTTGATATTTTTCCTAATAAAGTTGTCGTTTCAAATCGTATTCATCTTTTTTATGACGTTTCTGGCAATTTAAATTCTCTGTTTTATTACACATTCGCGATCCGTTTTTTCTCTCGGAATGATCCTAAAAGTATACAAAACTTTCCAGTTTCATAACCAGCGAGTGTCTGTTCTTTTTCTTCGTGCCAGAGAAAGGAATTTTTGCACATTACACAGTGTTAGCCTAGAATTCTGCGAATGTGACACTGTCTCCATCTAGATATATATATAGTTATTTTTTTTTTTAAATAAATATACGACCTTAACTATCAAATTTAGTAAAGTGTAGCTTACTAACAAGATATCATCCTGTTAGCCAGCTTATGGGTTGACGTCAGTAGTCCTTGACCATAACTACGAAAATTAGTTTATATTAATCTATTTCTTTATCTAATAGATTATTTAGATATATAAGTAGTTGAAGTGATATCGCAGTATTCCTGAATATATGCAGGAAAAGATGCTGGAAATAATATTATTTCCTGTTCGATCGAATATTGTTCTCTTAGCCTGTTTAGTAAGCGCTATGCTTCGTATTCCAATTCGACTTCTAGAGGGAGGTGCGCTGTTCACTCAATCAATAGTTCCTGAGTTTTCTTTATCCATTACTCTTGATGATTTTATGAGTAATATTCTCCAAGCTTCTTTAGAGTGACGAAAAGTCATTATTATCATTATTTTGGCTATATTTTTATTTATATTTAATCCATACTGCGCGTTAATTCACCTCCGGGGCCCTACCTTAATATGGCGGAGGAGCTCAATACTATTTTAAGATACTTCTGAGTAATGTTGGGAGAATTTTCTACTGGTAAAGACAACTCGGAAGAGTATATAAAGCGAACGGATCCTTGATGTTGAAAGCAGTTACATCAATAGTATAATGAGGCTAATTAAAGTTTAATTTCATCCCGAATTCGTTCCAAGATACAGATGAAATCACATAGATAACACCGGCTGTGATATTTGAAATAAATTTTTTGTACGGTTTATAATTATTTGTCCTTATATCATTATACCCCATATTCCATTGACTAATCTCATTATATGATGTACAAGTCAAGAATAAAAAATATCTAGGATAATTTTAAAACGAAAATGAAGTCATTTATTGCGAAACAATGTATGGAACAACAGTATCGTACTGCGCACAGAGGAAACTATTTATATACATTAACAAATTTTTAAAAGTAATACGATTAACTTTGAGAATAAATTAGTCAATTTTATAAATTGTGTTATTGCAGTATTATATATAAATGGATGTTTTTGATAACTTTGATAGGTCGATGTGAGTGTATTGTTAATGGAGTATAAATTAGTTAACATCTAGTTAGCAGATTTAGTTAATCAGTAACGTTTGTGATGTTATATTTATGTTTGATAATGACGTAATATGGTCGAAAAACTTCGCGTTTAATAATAATAAAATTTAATTTTGTTTTTTATTTCTATGTCGTAATATATATATATATATATTTACATATATGAGATTTTAAAGAACGTTTCTATTCGTTCATATACACTATAACTACTACACAGACAGTAGCCATTATTCATTCCCTCTTATTCATCCTTTCAAACAACCTTCTAAAAAAAAATTATATTTCTATACTTTAAAAGTTGTCTCACTACTTAAAATAACAAGTGTCATCCCTCCACTATAATGTCGTAAATCTGCGAGCAATTGTTTTGCTACAGAACTATATCTTTAATATTCTAATATCTGTCAAATTTCATATTATATTTGTAATAGATAAAACTTTATGGAAGCTCAAAATAAAATTTAAAAAAATATATATTAATCCTACCAGGTATACCTCTTTAACAACAACAACGTTGTTTACGTTTTTTTAATAAATTGTTTTATAGGGTGACCCAGAGAAGATGGACGGTTTTTTTTTGTGAATAATTCAAAAATTACTCGACCAAAAGGCTTGAATGAAATTTCATTTAAAAATAGGAAAACGAAATCATTTGCGAAACACAATATCGATGAGATGACAATAATTTACATCAATACATTCATTCAGTCCTTACAACATTTTGGAAGACTATTTCGAGCATAGATCACTGAATTCTTGAAATTTCTTCAGGAATCCGAATTTTCAGATGTTCCACATCTCGTGGACGTGCTTCGTAAACACGGCTCTTAAGATGTCTCTCGCAATAAAAAATCGTGTAACTCTATCGAAACTCTCTTTGCATTGTCGATCTATTCACACTGAACCCCGCAAAATGCATACTCCCTCTGATTATAAAAAAAAAACGAACAAAAGCGAATCTCTCGTGTGTACACTAAACGTGGAGCACGCAGTCTACGTTGTAGCAGTGTTACCAACTGCGATATTCAAAAAACAATCCGTCTTCTCTGGCCTCCCTATATTAAAAACGGCGTATAGAGCTTTAAAATATTCAAGTAAATCGATTTTTAAGTATGGTAACAACGCCAGGTAATATGTATATATATATAAAATTAATTTAGACAGATAACAAAAAATGAAAAAACAAAAAATCAACCGCAATTATTTTATTAAATCGTGCACCGGAACTCGTCTTATCACGATAGCTTACAAGATTAATTAATGAAGGTAAAAGTAATAAACAAAAAATGCACAACTTATTACAACGCAGGAGAAAAAATAAAAAACTTAAACAAAGCAACCGTAATATTAGACAACGTTGAAACTAACAATTAAATATGAAAATAATGCAACATCGCGCTAATAATTAGAACAATATTAATAAGCGAATAGCTCATTACAATAAATTATGTTTAATACGTCTTTGAATTTTGTATACATAAACATTAGCTGCCTGGAATCGTAATTACCTATTAACTAGGTAAACTCATTACCACGTATAGGGCAATCATCGAAAAAATTTACGCGATATGTTAAAAATGTATTCCTTAACACGAGGTAATTTCAGAATATTATGCATATAATCTATTCTAGTATAACGGGGAATATTTAGTATTCACCTAACTGTTCTGAGTGAGCTGTAATTTATTATAACTAGCGTTCGATATCGAACACCAAACAGGACAAGAGTAAGTAAATACTGGGCAGTGTTTTATAAATATTAAGTTTGTTGCGCGCATTAAGGAATGATTTTCTATTAAACATGAGATATATGGAACAAATGGATTTATTCGCTTTCGTATTAATATAGTCAATATGTTTAGTTTGTTTGTCAAAACCAACACTTAAATACCGAATCTGATCTGATCAATTAATACTTTTTCCAGACACCATCAGATTATTTCGCAATTTTGGTCGTCTGCATCAACCACAAAATTATTAAAAACCATAATTAAAATCGCTTATTTTATATTTTAATATTCAACCGCTTATCTACATACGATTTGAATTTTCAATTATAAACGTCGTGATAATGATTGCAGCGACCACAAACTAATTGTTTAACAGTCTACTTTTATATATATAAATATTTCGTTAATTTAACAAAACACGCATACTTTTAATACCTTAAATAAACCACCACATATATTATCAGCCCGCGTATAAAAGAACAAATATGACGACTGCTATTATTATTATTACCAATGTCAAATATTTACGCACGCGGTTTTATGTACACAAGTATTTCCGCTGCACATGACTAGAGTTTTTCAATTTATACAATTCGGTAAAACTTTTAAAGAATGTTTTTATTTTTTAAAATCGGACTTATTTAAACGATTTTAAAACGCTATTTAAGAAATAAAGCGCAAAATGTCTTAACAAATGTAAATATTTGATTAGGAAACTTAAAAAAAAAAAAATTTCCATCGCTACCGCAAAATATACACACTATTACAGAATATAATAATGGGGAAAGTAGAAGGAAAATAAAGAGTAGATTATCTTGGTTTCAGAACTTACAAACGTGGACAAGTTGCTGCGTTGAAAAACAGCATCGGATAAGAGTGCGCATAAAGAATTTGTGAAACTTGTCAATAGACGAGCCTAAGATCGAGATCGGTCATGGCACTGAGGAATAATAAGACCGCAAGAAATATATTTTTAACCAAAAATGAACTAAACAAAAAGTAAACTATTAATCGCAAGAATATAAAAATTGTTTATTTACTAACATTAATTTGTGGAAATTTCATTCTCCCCCGTATTTAACGCTTATCGGGATTTTAAAATAAACAAATATTTCACGCATAATTTAAAATCCCGTACACGGTTACGTACGCGAGATATGAGAAAATAAATAACGAAACTGTAAACATGCAACATTATGTTATACGTATTTTTGCGAAACACCTATACACAAAGAACTATTGTTAATGGTACAGATAAGAGAAGGAGCCGTGTGATTCATACGAAAGATAAAGTAATATAACAAGGACCTTAACCTACATGTTAAAGGTCATTTATATAATTATTTTATATATCAGTGTAAAATAATAACAGCTAGACAGGAAACATTAAACTGTTATATTTCGTAATAACGAAAGTTACTTAAAAATAACCAAAATCCACAATACACACACACACACAAAAAAAAAAATTTACGGGATAATTTCAAACCGATTAAATAAAGATACAATTATAAAGAGTACATATATCATCGCAAACCGTTATTTTTAATAGTGACGAATAGAATAAAAAAAAATCCAAAAGGGAAAAATTTATTTCAAACTAAACCAAACGCAGCTCAAATATTAACCGAAAATTCCATATTAATTAAAAGAAATATTTGCATCAAAATATTATTATTTTATAATCAAGAAAAATTCTATCATAGCTGTAATCGAACTATATAAAGATGAATATACTATTGATAAGTAAAAAATAAATATAATTAGTGAAATTAAATCTGCCAAATATTAAACATATATATATATATATATATATATATATATATTGAAATTTTTTAATCGCTTAACGTTTTATAACATTTTATAACTAGATTAGCACGTAATAATTGTGAGAGAAAATAAATAAAGCGTGTAATTGTAGTATATCCCTTCCACAAACTAAATAATATGAAAATTAAATTGGTTTTTTTCTAGTTCCATATTTTAAAAATTAATAAACTCGTTAAAAATAATAATGCAAACAGAAAGAGCTAAATGAAACTGAGATGTCTAAGAATCTCGGAGAACAAGTAAAATAGCATGATAAAACAAAATTAATAAAATGAACATAAAAATGCGACCGTTTCCTATAACATCGAATATGCACAACATACTCTGTAAGTCGTAACTAAATATTTCAAAAAAATTATATTTGTAGCGCTTTTCTGGAAATACATATTGAAAATAAAACATTTGAAATCTACATGAATGACTTTAAAAAAAAAAAAATTATTTTAATCCAACCCTGAATTTTTGAAACTCCCCGTATACTACTATCGTTATGTTAATGATACTATTTGTTATTGAAAGATTCCAATAAACAGCTACAGAAATCACTCAATACTATAAATATTAAAATATTCATATACAATCGTTCTATAAAACAATCCATAAATGACACTTAATTTTCTTGATTTATCTATTATTCCGGTTCCTAGGTAATCGGGAGAGCATCCTCTCCTAGCTGGATTCCTGGAAGTTGTAATGAGTGCATTCTGAAAATATTGGGATTACGAGTTTATTAAATAATTTCTCGTACTGGCTAATGTAAACATCCTGGACAAATGAAATATTCAAAGCATTATGCAGAGTTAGATTAGAAACGTAAAATGAGGCGGACGTGATTATACGAAGTATCTTGGACTGCTGCTACTGCACTCTGTTCAAATTACTTGCGCTAGTTGGTCCATATAGTTCAATACCATAACGCCAAATCGTCGCAATCATTGAGATAAATGCGTCTTTTAGTTTTTAAATTCAAGGTTGACTGACGACCTAGCGGTGGATATAATAGCCCAACACATGAAATAATGGTCTTTTTAATTTGCGCCATGTAAGCCTTCGATCCAAGTATAATCCGAGATAGCGTACGAAATCAACTTGTGGGATAATGTCATTATTAATTGTTATAGGTATATGTTTAACCAATCTATTAGTAAACATAATATGTTGACACTTATGTGGATTAACCTGTATTCGCCAATATTGAGCCCATTGAACAATTCGATTCAGGTGCTTCTGAACAGCAAAGTTTGCATATTTAACATCCGAATTCGACGCGAGGACAGCTATATCACCTGTGAACGTGACTAGAATCGTTTGATTACTTGTGGGTAAATCTGCTGTGTAGATGGAATACAGTAGAGGCCCAAGTAGACTACCTTGAGGAACTGATGCTAAGACTACATGTTACTTCGAATAAGAGTTGTTGATCCTAACCGTAAATGTTCTGTCAGTCAAGTATGACTGAAGTAACACGTAGAGATCACACGGAAGAATTTGTTCCAACTTAAGAAGTAATCCAGGGTGCCAAAATGCCTGGGCGACGTCCAAAAAAAAACGGCAGAACATACTTCTTTTTTTTTCTACGGTTGAAGAGATAGCATCGAACAGTCAATGGCACTGTTGGATCGTGGAGTGCTTAACATGAAAACCGAACTGGTGATTTGGTATCACTTCATTACTCTTTATAATCGGATGTATACGATTTTAAATTAGTTGCTCGAGGACTTTAATAAATAGCGAGCTAAGTAAACTGATAGGTCAGTATGAGGTTACATCAGTTTGAGGCTTACTGGGTTTACGAGTCATAATTATCACCGATTTTTTCCACGATTTGAGAAAATATCCGATCCGTAGTATTCCGTTAAATATGTAACACAACTGAATTGCTGACTTTCTTGGCAAGTGCGAGATAATTTCCCCATTGATCTTGTCAAAACCGGGAGCTTTCCGTAATGGTACTTTTTGAATAACATCTTTAGGAGTAAAGAATCTGATATTTAGATTAGGAGCAAAGGACACTTTTAGTGAAGATTGTGCGTGGACGAACTGTTTGTTAGAAAATTCAGGATACGGTGTAAATACTGTGCTGAGATGTTCTGCAAATGCTTTCGCTTTATCTTCATCAGTTTTAGCCCAATTATTATTGAATTTTTTAACGCAAATAATTTATCTAATAGTTTATTTAATAGAAAACTTAGATATATATATATATATATATATATATATATATATATATATATATATATATATATATATATATAATAGGAAAGATTATACATTATTTTAGACTTAAAAAAAAAACAAGAGAAACAATTATGCTGACCACCTTATACAAAATAAAAACAACTTTGATCGTACTTCTCATTTTCACATTTTACACGTTTTCATAAACAATTAAGTCATTGATACAACTTAAAATTCTAGAAATAAATTAAACCTTAACTCCACTTTCCAGGTGGTTAGCACACAAATATCGGAACCCGTTGTTTTGTTTGTCAAAAGTTTAGTTTTTATTACACGTTTAATATAATAATGGGGATAATAGAAGAAAAAAGGAGAGTTGGACGAAGAAGGTCTTGGTTCCAAAACTTACGAACATCGATAAACAGCAGCGTTAAAGAATTGTTCCACTCAGCTCGAGATCTGAACACGTATAGGGAATTAATGGAGTCTGCCAATGGATGAGCCTAAGATCGGAACCGGTCATGGCACTGAAGAAGAAGATAATCGTTTATCGTTTAGTCTTGATGATGTAGCCGCCAGCGAAACTAGTCAACTACACATTGCGTCCCATTAGCTCTGGGAATGGTGCTCTGTCAAATCGAAACTAGTGACGCGATCTTCACGAAAATTTAGGAACTTGTTTCTACATCTTTTTTCTATAGGTGGTTAAATTTTTAAAGCGTTCGGAAGATTAGTTTCAGTTTGGTGTTACTTTATGCGACATATAGTTGATTATGTGCGTCATGGCTGAAAATCGCGAACAACGTACCGCGATTAAATTTTGTTTTAAAGCTGGAAAAAATGCGACGGAAATGTATGATATGTTAAAATTAGCTGTCGTACTACAGCATTTCGATGGTTTAGTGCGTTTGCGTCGGGTAGGGAGTCGATTGAGGACGAGGAGAGGGGCGGGCGGCCTTGCATCACGAAAACGTCTAACAACATCGTTCGTGTCGCCGCTGTGTTGAACAAACATCGAACAGTTTGCTGTAGGTTGACCACACTGGTAATCCGAAAACTATTGTTCAACGAATTATAACGAACGATTTAAAGAGGAAGCTGTGCGCGCGCTTTGTTCCACATTCGCTGATAGACAACCAAAAACAGCAGCGAGTTTCTCATGCGGAGGACGTTTAAAATTACCAAAAAATATCCAAATTTTCTTCAGAAAATAATCACGGGAGACGAGAGTTGGTGTTTTCCATATGACCCCGTAACAAAACGTCAAAGTGCGGAATGGTGTGGCAAAGATTCGCCGCAACCCAAGAAACTTCGTTTTCAAAAATCGAAGTCAAAGTGATGTTGATCTTTTTTTATTATTATTTAAAAGGTATTATCCACAAAGAATTTGTTCCTCAGAGCACCACTGTAAATGCCGCATTCTATAATGATGTTTTGGATCGTCCGTGTAAAAGAATCGCACGCGTCAGGCCGTAATTGTGGAATGATCGTTCGTTTTTCTTGCTGCACGATAATGCGCCGGCGCACACGACCGCCCTCAACGTCGTTTTTGCCAAAAAAAAAATGGCTCCAGTGCTTCACTACCCCATATTCACCAGACATGAGTCCTCCAGATTATTTTCTGTTCCCGAAGCTGAAAATGGACCTCAAAGGAAATGATTTTTTCTCGATTGCAGAGATTGAAACAGCTGTGACGAGCCGACTCAAGGCGATCAAAGCCGAGGCGTTTTCTAATGGCTTCAGCAATTTGAAAGATCGCGCTATTAGTTGTATTCAATCTAAGGGAGACTACTTCGAACAAAAATCGTGTTGAAAAAATTTTTGAATTTTTTGTGGGTTTGGGAGCACCAGTCCAAGAACTTATGGGACGCACCCTGTATGTTTATAAAATATAATTTATGATACTGTTAAGTATTCTTATTTTATTTTTTTTTTTAATTAAATATTTTATTCTAAAAAATATCAAATCAGTCGCACTAATTATTAGTTTGCCATTTTTTCGGTTCAACCTAATGACAAGTAAGTAAATTTTCAAGATGAATCAGCTTTGTTAAAAAATAACTAAAACTTTGTTAAATTTATAACAATTGCTCAGCTTTATGTATTTAACAAATGACACGATTCTGATGATGAATGGTACAACACTCAAAACGTAAAAAATTATATATGAATTATATAAGTGTAATACATTTTTAATATTTAGTACATAATATTTATTTGAAATATTTCACGATCACTGAGACTGTTTTAATATAATGTATTATCAAAACGAATGATTTCTATTTAAATATATTATATTTCTATTTTGTTAATGTGTTAGGCACTACATGAACATGTATTCAACGCATACGTTAATTTATAATACAATCGCGTGCACTGGTTAACTAGAACAATGCAATTACAATTCCAAAAATGAATAATGTACTTTAAAAAAAAACAGTTACGCTATAGCAATATTAATTACATGAAAGTATGTTTCATACTTTCTTATGTAAACAATAACTTCTTTCAATATATAAAATACTAAAGATTAACAAAAACAAATATATGAATAAATTGTCTGTTTTTTAAGTTATGAAGTGATGTAAAATGCTAACAACATTAAATGAACAATAAGGAATATTCTGCGATATCTCTTATGAACCTTTATTATATACACCGAGTAGTCTACTAAAAATTATAAACTGGAACACTGTAAGAAAATGCAACCGTGTTAATGCGACGCCTACACTACACGCACTGCTTAATGAAACATGTACTTCAACTATATAAAAAACTTCTGATCCCAAATTATAAACAATGTCACTTTAACGCATTACCTTTAACGAGCGATCATTCCAATCGGAGTATTTTCGACACTGTAATTCAAAATAATTTTTTTCCCTAATTCCAGTGCTAAACGAAAGATGATACTCATTACTCGCCAAATAAAAATCTTATTACATTAAAAATTAATAATACAGAATAAAAAAATTACACAGCTCAAGTGAATTAGTTAACAAAATGAGTATAGAAAAATTAGTTTTCTGATATTTTCGACGACATATAACAATGATGATAATAGTAATAATAACGAGTTTAAATAATTTACCTAAACACAAGCAAAAATGATATCTTCGAACATCAATTAAACGTTGATAATAATTTTGTTTGAATAAATCGCATCATAAAAACATAAAAGCTAGTTCGAAAAATCAATTACAAATTATGTAAACTTCGCTTACCTTTACCTGTCGCATGTTGAATTTCGCGCGTAATATCTTTATCCACATCGGCGAAAAACGGTCTTAAAATATTATTATATAAAACGGAAGCTCCATTAAATACGGGGAAAAAGCACCAAACGAAGAAAATACTCTGAAATTAAAATAAAGACATAATTAGTACGATCGATTTTAAAATCAGTAACAAACGAAAAAAACGTTGGACATTGAGTTTATACACAAATCTACAAAAATCAATCGTGATTTTTGTAGCACAAATCACATTTGCATAAAAAAAATTTCACTGGAATTGAAATGTTGAAAAAAAAATGCGAAACCAGTTAATGACTAAAAACAGCGATGCTTCAAAACAAAAAACCGTATATTTAATAAGTACAACGAAATATTTTATATAACCGTCAACGTAGTTTTATCAGTGTTGCACAATATGACCATGAAAAATGTTTGTACTTTGACGTAATGCAAAATAGATATCAGTATATAAAAATGCTCGTCATATACCTTAAACAAATAGAAGAAAGGAATATATTGCAATATAAAGTCCAACGGTAATTCTGCGATGTTCACAAAACCGAATACTACCCAATACGTTAACCATTTAGTATCGTCACCTTTATCCTTACTTTCTATAGCCTTCATCGATGCATAGGATGGGTATACAAATCCGAGTATATTACTCAGTAGCTGACCGCCATAGCCGACTGCGAGGTACAATAGTGTAAATGCTAGCAAACCTAAAAATAATATAATATAATTAGAGGTGATCAAACGAAAAAATGAAAACAAAGATATATTTCTGAAGTACACACGCCCGAAACTCTGTTCATACATTTTTCAGTTATAACCTAATTTCAAAAATACACATTCAAATCGATAAACTTAACATGTCATCATAAAAATATCTATTAGTCATACATTTCGAACGCGATTAAAAAATTACCACGTAAAGTTAATTTCAATTAGTAATCTAAAACTGAACTAATTTGGGACACGAATCGTCGAAGTATACGTCTTGTTCGATGTTACGTTTTCTCGACACTTCTGTATAAAAGTTGACAGTTGAATTCTAACAAGAAAATTAGAGAGAAAACTGTGTGCGCGTTCAAATATGCATTTATCGCTATGTACTAAAGAAACCGCGGATATATAAAGTTACAAATAAAGATGTCTTTCCAAAATTGTTCAAACAAAAAATTACTTCCTATAACCATGTAACAGCTGTATGATCTTCTTAACGAGATGGCAGTTACGATGGAATAAGTTGTCAGTAACATAACTGACACAAAATAATCCTTAATAACTAGCTACGTCAATGATCAAACTTTAGATATGGCGTAGATAATTAGCGAAAACCAATACATATTTTTAAACCTTCCGGTGGGCGCGCTTTTAAGACTCACACCGATCGGCGCATCAGCGGTGTCTACACCGCGATTAGTATACTCTATTTAACTCTATATTTATCATTATTAGCACCCTGCTTTGTTTAATACAAAGTAAATACCCATTTTTTGTAGCATTATGTTTATATTATGACTTATATTTTCTCAATATAAATCTAAAAACATAAAATCATATCTTTGCAAGATATTCCTGACCCAAAAATTGGAAAAAAAATAGTGCTTTTAAAAATATAAAAGAGCTAAAAAACAACATCTAATATCTAGTCCTCTGAATGTTGTACCGCATTTTCCGTTCAATGTGGTTTCGACAGACATTTTTATCAGTCATTACATCTGACACCAGGTTTATGTTTTCGTGGGAACCAACATAGGTAACATATACCTGTGGACGCGCTTTTTCAACTTTGTCGGTTACGTTTTTGCCATAATTAGTTGACAAAAATAGTACAACACCTTTAAGTAACATAGCAAGTTCCGTTCGATTTTTCAAATAATCTTCCATAAGTTACAACGAAAGCTGCTTTATAAACATTCGTCTTTTGCAAGTTTTATCGGGTTAATTGAAGTAAAATAGTTTTTGCGCATTTATGCCTCCAATATTAATTTCCCAGAAAAATATTGTCATCGGCCACCGTCTTGTAATTGCGTGCCGTTGAATAAGTAGTGCACATCTGATCCACAGAATCGACCCTTCCTTTCGTGCAATTATAATCAACCTGCTCATTTAAAATAACAGAGTGCGTACACTCTTACCGTATTAACAATATACTTAAAAATATCTTAGCTTATTTATTAATACTAGAACTAGAATTTGTAGCTGGCTTACTATAGAAGGATTTGTTTTATACGCTTATGCTTATATCTTTTATACCTGTGTCGTAAAACTTGGTAATCGTAATCCCCTATAGAATTTACCATTGGAATGTCGGAATATCTACAATCGGCAAAAAAAAAATTCGTTTTATCCTTAATCATTTCCTGTACGTAAGGGAATTTTAACGCATCATGGAGAGATTTTATTGAAGTAAATCGAGGTTTATTCAAAATTATTCGAAGGCAATGGTTTTGCACTCTTTGCACGTGGTTTATATTACTACTACTAGTATAAGACCACACTGGGCAGGCATAGAGTAGCTTTGGTAAAATTACCTTTTTGTATAATAAAAATTTGTTTTGCGTTGAAAGCGCACATCTTTTATTAAATATAGGAAATAGACAACCCATTTTCCGTATTGTTCTACTTACACAATCATTAATATGTTTTGTAAATGTGAGTCTTCTGTCCATGATGACGCCTAAATGCTTCACATGTTCCTTCCAGTCAAGTTCAACGTTTTTTATTTTAACGAAACGATTTAATGAAGGCCTACGTCTGGTAAAAATTATTGACTCTGTTTTCTCATTGTTAACTTTTATTTTCCATTTATGGTAGAATTTAGACATGACATCAATTGCTTTAGTTAATCTATTACTTATAGTGTCTATTCTATAAGAAGATACCATTAGAGAAGTGGCATAGAGATTTATATCTACTCCTGGGATTGTCGGTAAATCATTAATATACATAATAAAAAGGAATGGGCCTAAGATACTGCCTTGAGGCACCCCAGCTTTAACGTACCTTATATCAGAGTTATGGTTTTTCAGTTTCACATAGAATTTTCTATTCATCAGATAAGATTTAATAGTAAAAACAAGATATGTGGGAAATTATATTTAATTAATTTATATATGATTCCATCATGCCATGTTGTGTCAAACGCTTTTTCTATGTCCATCAAGACAACACCCGAATGTTTATTCTTGTTAGTTATCAGTAACTTTGTCACAAACACTGGCCAGTTGGATTGTCATACTTAGTTTTGGTCTAAAACCGTATTGCGAATCAGCTATGATGGATTCTCTGTCACTAAATGCCCTCAATCTTACTAGTATTATTTTTTCAAAAACCTTACTTATATTACTGAGTAAACTCACAGGTCTAACATTTTGAACCGAAGATGAATCTTTCCCAGCTTTTGCCAAAGGTACCGTTACCGATACTCTCCACGACACAGGATAATAGCATAGGCGTAAACATGAGTTAAATAGAACCTCCAAGGCGACTATTGCTTTTGTTGGTAGATTTTTAATCATTTTTATGCTAATTTGATCGTGACCAATTTAATTTTTCAGCCTGAGAGTGGAGATAAGGCGTTTAACATCTTTAGGTGTTGTAAGATCTACGAGTGAAATCACTGCAGGAGTGTTAAGTAATTGTTTATCGTCTGCTTCACCTTACGTTCATGATACCGGGTTGACATCAACACATTTTGACTGTGAACAGTACTAAAATGCTCAACTAAGATTTCTGCTTTATCTTCAACGGAATAAGCTATCCTACCCAAATTAATTGGGTCTTTAATAGGCGGTAATTCGGTTTGGCCTCTACAGAAGTATTTATTGACTCTCCATAAACTATTATCCGTTGGAGAGAGGTTTTTGAGGAATTTATCATACTATAAATTTCTTTCATTTATTAACTTTGTTTTGACTACCTTATTTAATTTGTTATACAGCTTCTTATACTTGAACTTATTTAGATCATTAGATCTTTGATAACATTTACGAACGTAGTTTTTAAGTTTAATAATAATTTTTATATCTTTTGAGATCGAATTCACTTTCTCCTTTGTAACAACCCGCGGAATGGTACTGCGCGCAGCTTGCATTATGACGGAATTTAGATGTAGAATGTATTTATCTATAGATTGCGGATTTAGTAAAGTTTTTGGTATATTATTTTTCTGAATGTGTTCTTTAAATATGTTCCAGTTTGCCCTGGAATAATTGAAAGATTTAGTTAATTTATTGTACTTTAACTTACTAGATGTAGTAAATATTATCGGATTATGATCCGATGATAGTTCACTTAAAGGTAAAGGGTTACTTAATTGATAGTAGCTCTTGGCAATGACAATATCAGTGATGCTAGGCAAAGGAGTTGAATTCCCGGGGAAAAATGTAGGCTCTGATGGTGTTTTTATCTGAAAGTTTAGTCTGTTGCACATGCTTAAGAGTATGTTCCCTGCTCTGTTAGCATTATAACAATTCCAAACTCTATTCTTTGCATTTAAATCTCCAATTACTAAGACATGTGTTGATGTATTTAATAAGGATCTGATATCACTTTCGAGACTAGTAGGTTTTTATCGGCGGTCGGTATGCTGCAAAGATAACTAATGATTTGTTTCCTAGCTGAAATTTCGCTCCCACAGCTTGTACCTGACTGGTATGCGGTATAGGCAGGTAGTGTAAACTGTTGTGAACTATTAAGGCTACTCCTCCCATTTTGTTTGTTAAATCATTTCGGAGTATTTTATAGTTAGATAATTTAAAATTAAAATTTCCATCAATTTTTGTTTCCGAGAGACCAACAATGTGTATGTTATTGCTCAGCATAAACTGTTCTAGTTCTAATATTTTATTTCTAACAGAGTTAGCATTCCAGGCAATTACATGCACTCCTTCTTCACACATATACAGATATACACATTTATATGAACACACGTTCATCACATTCGATAATTATGATAATTACGGTAACTATATCAGTATCACGATTTGACTTTAGTTTTGATATGATACTTTTGATGCATCGTAATATGTTGCTAATACCTAGTGATATATACGATAAGTCACTATTACTCTCGCTATCACGATTGCTTTCTATACATATATTACTATTTAGAGCCTGTGCATAAGTACGTGTCGTTTTATTAACATTTGTTTTTCTTAAATTATTATTATTATCATCATTAATATGATTATTTCTAAACTGATTGTTATTTCTATTGCTTATGTAAGTTGTACTGATATTAGTATTATTACGGGCGCTTTGAGAAATGATACCGTTGTTAAAATTATTATTACTATGTCGGTGCATATTTTTTGTTTTTGAAATAAATTCTGTAACACGCATATATGTAGGACAGTCTTTAGAATTTGCTGTATGGTTTCCCATACAGTTTACACATTTTACGACGTTCTTTGCGGTACATACTTTAAAAGAGTGAGACCCACTACACTTTAAACATTTTTCAGTTTTAAAGCAATTATAGGATACATGACCAAATTCTAAACATTTAAAATATTTTAATAAGTATATTTAGTCATTTTATTTGTTGGGTTTCAAATAATTCCAAGTTTTCCGAAAACTTTGAACGTCCGGTTAAAAATTTTTCGTAACTAATCGTCTTTTTGCAAATGTGATTTGTGTTTCAAAATTTTTGCGCACTTGTGTAGTAAAAAAATTGATAACATCACTAAACTGTAACACGATTGCTCAAAAATTTCTTACTACTGTCATTTAGAACGCTCCGAATCATTATTATACATTAATTATTCACAAGAATACGACCAAAAATAAAACAAAACAAATTATATAATGGAAAGTTTTAAAACTAAACAAAATGATGAAAAAAATTAACCATAAACAATTGAAACAGTAAACGTACGAAGTAGGTAAACAGGAAACTACAAATTTCTCGCCGTTAAATTAATCAATATTTTTGTATAAAAAGGAAAAAAATGCATTTAACGTGAATCTTAATTCATTATTTACGAGCTATTCCTCTAGCCATATATAAATTGTCGAATGTTTCTGCTGAGAAAGAAGAACCCATATTATTTTATTTTTGAAGTCAATTATTACAACAAAACACGATTTTCAAATATTGGAAACAACCCTACCATTGGATACATAGACTGCCTTCCCCGAAACGAAAAAAATAACAAGCGCGCTTTAATTATGTATATGTATAATTATATTATGTATTTTACATTGACGTACACGTAAATTTAAATAAATTTCATATTAATTTTATCATAACGGACAAAATATATAATTTAAGTACGCAATTTATTTTTATAAAGATATACACAATTAAGCAATATAAAATATAGTTACCAAAACCGATATATCTTCTTTCTACTCCAGTTTTTTTTTCGGCATACAAAAATAATTTACCAATGATTCCATTGTCGTCGTACACAAGTTTGACGACTATATCTCTTACTTCAACATAACCTGAAAGTGACATTTTTACAAAAATGCTTTATTAAAAATGTTATTAATAAATTAAATTATTTGGAATGTAAAATGTAAATCACCAAACACGCACCGACCGCACAAATTCACATACTATGAATACGAACAGCAACTATAGTAAATACGCATTTACATTATATTACTTTTTTGTTCACATAACGTTCGAGAACAACACATGGACAAAATAATCGATAATTCAAAGATTTTAAAATATCAAAAAAATTGATTATATTTTTAAATTTTAATTTAGTAATTTTTAAATATCATAAGATAAAACATGCATTACTGAATTTTTAAAGGTTCTATCAAAACAATATATAGTTAATGTTTTCTTAATTATAAAAATATATTAACTTTAAACAATTAAAATCGAATATAAAAACAAAAAATTTGATACCAAAAATTTTAATTATGGCAACTTTTGTATTTTTATGTAATAATAAACAATTGTTAACCATTCATAGTTACAATCAGTTATTACAACGATCTTCATTTCTGACGATTTCCTGATCACATGGAAATCTGTGATCTCTTAACCTTTGATGTGGGTGATCAATATTTTCCCAAAGTCGTATATTTTATATTTATTTCATAAGTTATAATTAGTTAATTTTGTTTATTTTGGTACGGATGTATCCAGCACACAATAATGTACTTGTTAGCTATATATAGTGGGCATAACTTTTTCTGATAAAATATCTGTTCATTTGTACATGACTAATTAATTGATCATAACGGTCTAAAGAAAATATATTAAGGAAACATAATTTTCCCCCAAAAATCTTCAATCATCTAAACACAAATTGAAAATATTTATATATCCTCTTGTTAAAAGTACAAATTATACTAGTTAATATATTAAAGTCAACTATATACAAGTTTTGTTTTAAAAAATTTTATTCAACTAACCATGACTTTGTCATGTATCATCTTCGCCCGCTTGTTGTCCGTGTATTATATATGGCTAATTTCTTACATTTCTTGGATTTCACAATCTTTTAATATTTTTCTCGAGAAATCTTCGTATCGCCTTCGCGGACGCCCAATATGGCTTTTTATTCAGGCCAGCAGTTGGTCATAAAAAAACTTTTTAGTAATCCTGTTTCCACCCATTCTAATAACGTGCCCGGATCATCTCTGTATAGATTTGCAATTTTCCAGATGTAAAATGTGACGGTGTGTCATATTGCTAATAGACATGTCGAATTCAACGTAATACACGTTGGTGAAATTTTTTTGTACGGAGCTTCCGATCCGTAGAGTAGCGTCGGTAATATCAAAGATTAATAAATTACCAGTTTAGTTGGCAGAATAATGTGTATTCAAGAATATTTTTTCTTTAGATTATTTCCAACAGCTGAAGCAGCTTGTATTCTGCTATTTATCTCATTAACTAAGCACTTGGATTTTCTTCTTGTTTATAATCAACCATCTGTGATGTCTACAATGTATTCTACAATTCATCTGATTTGTGAGCTACATATATAACCTCATTAATCTAAGTGTTCCTGCTTTTTGTTGATGTAATTATTACCAGGCTGTTTCTTGGAATATTTACATCGGTATGTTCTAATAACATTAAGCTATTCAACATTACTTATAAAATTAAAAAATCGAACATAATTAATCCACATAATACACAATTTGCTAGTATTAATTTACATACCTATTCCTTTTCGTTTGGTTTCAGATGTACCACTAATTTCTAGAAAAATGAAAATAATAAAGAAAGTAAAGAAAACAGATAAATTGCATAATAATTCAAATTTCTATTGTTAGTTCCATTTTCATTTTGTTGTTGAGTATTCTTCACATTAAACTTTATATTAAGAAATGTTATATATAATATGTAAAAATAACAAATAATTTTCCCCGTTACATCAATACAAATGAAGAAAAACATAAATTTAGTGAAAGTTACACAATTAAATGTTCGATCTGTTAAAAATTAATTTAATTAACCGCTATCTTGCTAATTAAAACATATTAATATCATCTTGCATCATTGTAAGAATACAACTACGTTAAAATGTTATTGTAATACTGGATGAAATGCAAGAATTCCAAAACAAGGTGTGAAATTTTTTGATAATTATATTATCTTTTAACATATCATAACGTTCGTTATGAAATAAACTTAAAAAAAGTAATCTACATACATTGTCTTTGATTCATAAATTATCTACAAACAAAAAAAAAGTGGTCATGTTACCCTAATTTTTTCCTTTACGACAACATATATACAGAATCAACAGTTTGCTTAGTCATCCCACTGGTTGACCGGTTGCTCCCCTGCCTTTCACTTTCGCTTACAAATGCTCAATTTCATTTTCTCTACACATTACATATTCGAAGTATCATTCCATTTCGTGATTTGACAACTGTCGTATAGTAGCCATTTCTTTAATTACAGATGCGCTACACCGGAGCTAATTCGATTTATAGCTGTCTTTTTAATGATCAATTCACTACTCATATAATAAAATTTGAAAAATTAAGACTAACCAGCTTTACTGTCGTATTTTTTGTTAATCTTTCCGAATATTGTTTTGAACCCGACGTTTCCGAAATATTATTACTATTTATTGAAAGTACCAAATATTGATGACGATGTGTTTTTGCTATATACTACCGTCATTTGCGTTTAATACAAATTTATTTATTAATAAGTTATAATCCTTTTAATCATTTCATTTTTTAATTACTTTCGTTCTAGGGTCAACTCATTGGCGCTATGCGATTCATGTATACTTGTTTATTTATTTGTAATTAGTATAAGTATTAACGTTGCTTATTTTTTATCTTTACAATTTACGCTAAGATCATATAAACCTTTAATCATCATTTAGTTTTTCAGTAGAGTAGTGTTTTCATTTCATTCATACGGGTAACAATTAGTGTCACACAATCTACATATCGCTAATCTGAAATTTCTCATTAATACACTCTCTCCTCTCACACTGTGTCCAGTCTAGTACTCAGTATTTTGAACAACCCCCAACTGAAGTCAGATATTCCAACTTCATTCGTCTCTTGGTCCATCGAAGACGCCAAGCAAGAAAAGCCTGGCAAAGACATCGTACTATTGAAAATAAATCTGTTTTCAATAAATTGTCTAAAGATACTACACGTGCCATTCGTCAGTGGAGGAACAATTCATTTTCCAATTACCTATTATCTCTTGGCTCCACTAAAGAAGCCAACTACTTGGACTAGGCGAATTCGCCGTCCTACTCGGCCTTGTTTTCCTTTGAGGAAGGAAGATAACTCATGGACTCGGAGCGATTCTGAAAAAGCATATGTTTTTGCCAAACATTTTGAGCATGTTTTTGAGGATAATAGCATTCAATCCTCAATAGCTCCTTCCTGTCCTAGTACATCTAATGGCAGAATTAAACCAACTTCTCCCCTCGAAGTAGCCAAGGTTATTGATAGCCTAAAGTCTAACAAATCACCGGGACATGATAGGCTTTCTCCTGTTGTGTTCAAAGAACTGCCAAAGAAGGGGATTGTCTATCTGTCGACGATGATAAATGCTTGTATTCGTTTACGGTATGTACCTCGCACTTTGAAGATTGCGAAAATGATCATGATTCACAAACTAGGGAAACCAGCCGAGGATCCTGGATCTTACCGGCCCATTTCCCTACTACCTATCATTGCGAAAATCTTTGAAAACATTATTTCGCAGCGTCTTCGAACAGTTATTGTAAACAAACATTTGATACCAGATGTTCAGTTTGGATTTCGTGAAAAGCACGCAACCGTTGAGCAAATTCACCGTGTTGTACATACTGCAACTCAAGCACTTGAGAACAAAGAATTTGCTACAGCAGTTTTTCTAGATGTTAGTGCAGCTTTTGATAAAGTTTGGCACCTTGGTTTAATTCACAAAATTAAAAGATATTTTTCACCGGGCTTTTGCAGACTACTCATGTCATACTTAACTGATCGACAGTTCTACATACATTTTGGATCAGCGACTACGCACTACATTAGCATTCGCGCTGGTGTTCCACAAGGCTCTGTACTTGGTCCTATACTCTTCCTACTTTATACTATGGATATTCCTCAAACTCCTGAGACAACAAGTCTTTTTGCAGACGACACTGCAATAATTTCACATAGTCGCAGTTATGTTACAGCTGCATATATTCTTCAAACAGCTGTAGACAATATTTCAACTTGGGCTCATACCTGGAAAATTAAATTAAATGACAGCAAGTCAGTACGAGTAGACTTTTCTCTCCGACACCATGGTTACATTCCAACTTATTTGGATGGTAAACCGGTTCCAGTATCTAACTCTGCTCGCTATTTAGGTCTGCATCTTGATTGTAAGCTCAATTGGCACGAGCATATTAGAAGAAAACGGAAAATGTTGGACCTTCTGCTCTCCAACTTTCGATGGCTCCTTCAGCCTAATTCTGAGCTTAGTCTCGAAAGCAAGAGGCTCATCTATACGTCAATTTTCCGACCAGCATGGAGCTATGGTGCAGAGATCTGGGGATCCGCAGCCAAATCTAATCTCGAAATTCTCGAAAAATTTCAAAACAAATTCATGCGTATGATTTCAAGAGCACCTTGGTTTGTCTCGAACGCCCAACTTCGTATCGATCTCAAAATCGATCCAGTTCCTGTTATTATCCACCAGAAGTCAAACAGCTACATTAATCGCCTTCACCTTCATCCGAACGTTGAAGCAATCTTACTATTAGATGATTCTAATGATATACGACGGCTGAAAAGAAAACATCAGCTGGATCTTATTAATATTTAATTTTATTATTTTTTATAAAATAATTTAACTACATGTGAAATTCTCCTATAATTAGTTATGGTAAATGTAATTAGTTTTACAGTTCCAATAAAATCTTTATAATAAAAGAAAAAAATTAATGCACACTGTCAATTCATTGATCTAGTATATCCCTTTGGATGTCTTCGATTTTTTTTTCGTTTAATAATAGTACATTTATTTAATAAATATAAATTTATGTTATAAAAATTTAAACACCATTTACAATCTTTTACTTACATTCTCAATATTTATAATTTCAAACTTAATGTAATACCTGAATCGAATTAATGTTATCTTCTTAATTATAATTTTTCCTAATTGTTATTTCTTCGATGGCTAACTTTTTATATTCGCTATATTTGATATTTACTAATTCTGTTTCACTACAATCTAGAACTATCCCTCTGCGATTATATACAAACCATATCCGCAAAATTACTTGGTGTACAGTTTTCTGTTTCAGCTATGCCGAAATTCTTAGATATTTTTTAAAACTTCCATGACAGTAATAAATTGTGCATTATAAAAATCAGGAACGAAACGATTATTATTGAGTCTGTGATTCAAATTAGAGAAATATTGATTATGTATTCCGTATTGCATATGATTTAAAATGTTGCTCCAAATAGAATTTATTTAGTATAACTTTGAACTGTTCTGCGCTAACTTGTTTTTTTTTCGTATATAAATCTTCTATTTATATATTCCACTTGATTGAATTCATAGATCATATTAATTTTGATTTTGATAAAAAAATGTATCAATGTGCTAACGCATTTCTAAATCTATAGGGAAAATTCCTGCTATTACTATTGATGCTCAGTAGCTAGAATAATTTATACGCATTAATCATGTTATTTTAATTTTTTATAATGTGTTGATTTTTTAATCATGTTAGTTGCTATTATTCTTCGAAGAGATGTGATTTTTAACATTTCGTAGTAAATGCTACGGTTATCGATTAAATTTGGAATTATTATCGATTTATAAAAGATTCGCCTTTTTTTATAAATGAATATATTGCCATTGTTAAATAGCTTTTAGATATGGGCGAAAATTTAATTATTTAGTAATGATCAATAAAATTATAAATTATTCTCCAAGTTACACCCAAATATTTTATACTCATCGTGCACTGAATATTTGTATTTTAACTTCTTCAGTTTAATTTTTTGTTTTCAATTTTTTTTTATTAAATAATATATTCGAATAAAAATTAAATAAAATGTACTGTTAAATGCATCCTTGTTGAAGTTCTTACCGAGTATGAAATTTTTTCGTCCGTATATATTCTAATCTATCCTCACAATGTAACTATTGTTTTTGTAATCGAAATGAATAAAATTGAGCGACTGTAGATTATTATAATCAAAACTTCATCATTATAGAAATATGTTATATTAGAAAACTGGGTAGCAAATTACTTGAGAGGAAAAATATTTTTTTTTTATTTTATGAAACTTTAAAATTTAAAATTGCTTACAACCAATCTGTAATATATTTTCGAACGATAGGGACGAACAGAATTATTTGACAAAAAAAAAAAATCATTCGTGAAATAAAAAATAACGTACTTAACTACCTAATAATACTATCTTCGATTTTATTAGTTTGAGTTTTATACAATCGACGTTTACCATAACGAGTTTTTTCTCATATAGTCAAAATTCATTCTACAGTCTACACTGAGTTCGTAACATTAATAATTATTTTAACATTTCGTTAAAAGTTATTCATAAATTTCGATTTAGAACAACTAAACGAATTTCAAGTTGCATTATCGGGAGAACGTTTTTCAAATTAAATACATATTTCAAACTGATCGCTCTTTATAATCTTTTTCTTTAATTTCATACATATAAAATAGAGAGGACAAATTTGAATGTTTTTTTTTTTTTTTAAATCAAATTATTACAAATAATTACGTTTATACGCGAAATATGAAAAGCGAAGGCTTACTTCCGATTCCTTCCTTGGCTTTATCTTCAATCGCTTGTACACCTTCCTTCGCTTTGTCGCTAATTGATTTAGCGCCTTCTTTGGCTTTATCTTCCAACGCTTTCGTTCCTTCTTTAGCTTTATCTTCTATCGCTTTTGCCGTATCCGTTACTTTGTGCGCCAAATCTTCAATACAAAATACCAAGAAAATGTAAAATATTAAATGACAAATAATCACTCGGCTATTTATAACTAACGATAGAATTAAAAATTAGATTAATCTGAACGATGTAAGTGATTTTTTAAATTACGATAATTTTGGTGAATTTAAGTAATTAGTTGTGATCAATAAGTAGATGCTATTATTATTGAAGGAATTTCGAATTTGAAGTCGGTAATTCTAGCAAAACATTTTTTTGTAAGTATAACATCCCCCAGAAGGTACTATGTACCTCTGAGATCCGGAGCTCTAGCCGGAACGGGGCGGTTCCACAGGTGGTGGATAGTGGAATGACCAACTGGCTAGCTGTGAATAACTAATAAGCAGTCGCGAACCAAAAGCGGCTACTAGCGGAAAGCCTCTGGCAGACGATTCCAGTAGTGACAGGGCAAGGAGACACGAGGGTGCAGATGGACAGCTTGAGGACCTGTTTACTAAAAAACTGCAAAAATCCTATGACTATCTCTCCCTCGTCGGGTTTAGGTCGCCGTAAAAACCTAAAATCGTTACCTTCTCAGTAATAACCCGATGCCTTGCGGTTAGGATATTGATCCAAAGGCTAAGGGAGTAAACCCTAACAGAAAATCCTGTAGAAGGCAAGGAGAGACCACTACAGTAACCTTCTCACGAAAACAAATGATGTCAGATAAATGCAATAACGTGTTCCGGTTGGCGTCCTGAGAAATATGTGACTGGCCACGTGATCATGGATCCCTGACCCGGATGGAGTTCCAACAGAAATCATGAAGGCATTATCTAAAGAATTCGTAGAATTATTACTCCCATTATTTAATAAAATCTATGACACAGGAAATTTTCCAATAGATTGGTTTCGTTCAACGTTTATACCAATCCTAAAAAAGCCAACTTCGAAGAAATGCGCCGAATTCCGTTTAATAAGCCTAATGAGCAGTACGCTGAAGATATTCTTACGAATAATTCAAACGAGAATCTATAAAAAACTGGAAAATTATATGGGGAAAACACAATTTGGAATCAGGAATGACATAAGTACACGAGAAGCAATCCTCTGTGTTCAGTTCTTGGAACAAAAATATTACGATCAAAATTAAGACATGTATATCGACTTCATAGATTTCGAAAAAGCATTTGATAAGTTGGAACACAATAAAATATTTGAGATATTAGAAAAAAACTATGATAGATACAAAAGATTTAAGATGTATTAGAAACATGTACTGCCAACAGAAAGCAACAATCAGAATAGAAAATGAAGAAACACACGAGATAAATATTAAACGGGGAGTAAGACAGAGTGCATATTGTCACCAATTCTGTTCAACGTATCAAATCAATCATCATCTCCATTGGGGATATCGTGACCATTATTTTTTGTCTTGAAACTTCGACCCATTGTTTTACAGACCATGTCAGTCCATCTCATAGGAGGCCGGCCTCGTCTTCGATTTCCTTGCATGATACCTTGTATAATAGCTGTTTCCAACGTTCCTGCTCTGATGCTGTGGCCAAAATACTTTAGTATCCGTTTGCGAACCACTGTTGATAATCTGTTCTCTATACCAACTTCCAACAGAATAGAGTCATTAGTTCTTTTCACGGTCCATGAAACGCGTAGCAGCCTCCTCCAGCAACACATTTCCAACGCATCTATTTTCTTCATATCCGATTTTCGGATTGTCCATGTTACTTCCGAAGCGTATAAAAATACCGAGAACACGAGAACCTGTACTAAACGTATCTTTAACGTTTTACTTATCGCTGAATCGAGCCAGATTTTCTTCAGTCGTTCCATCGCACTGCGTGTTATTTGTGCTCTATGACGAATTTCAGTTTCGCATCCACCAGTATTTGCTATTATAGATCCCAGATATGTGAACCTATCTACAACTTCGTAGCCGGCTATTTCACGAATTTCTGGCGTCTTGTTCTTGGGCCTATTTATTATCATAATCTTTGTTTTTGATTTGTTTATTATCAGGCCGTACTTAGCGCTGGTTATTTCTAATTGGTGTATTAAACTGGTCATGATCGCTAAACTTGTTCTTATTAGTATAGTGTCGTCCGCATATCGAAGGTTTCCAACGCGTATTCCTCCGACTGAAATGTCATATTTCTTCTCCCTTTCAACTTTATTCCCGACATTATTGTCTAAAAATTCTTTTATAACTTTACGTATTACCCATTCACCATATATATATTATTATAATAATGAGGATAATATGCATCCTTGGCGAACGCCCCGTTCAGTATGAAAGTTGTCTGAGGATATCGAATGATTCACGCGGACATTTGCTGTGGTTTCTTCATATAAACGCCTGATTAATTCGCGTTATTTGTGTACCCGAAGTATAGGTACACCGCGTAAAAAGATGATGACATTTTAAATTTAATTTTCGAAACTATAAAGTGATTCAATGTGTGAAGTAGAAAATTGAGATCCGATCAGATTTTCGCGCGAAAACATTTAGCCGGAGTAGTCGGTGTTAGAGAAGTTCATTTATTTTTTGAAAGTCCTTTAAGTAGTTAGAATACGCAATTTGTTTGGCTCCTCAATTTGATCGTAAGATCTTGACAGATAATAAGGAATTTTTTGACGTGCATTTGTATTCAAGTTAGTGAATATTAATCTAAACATATTAACAATAAACATATATGAGAACAATGACTTTACCGATAAAGAAATCAACACTGTTGAATAACTAAGCCTACTAAACATGGATGTATAATTAACATATTCCTGTCAAATTATTCAGTGTTACCATACTCTTATAACGTACCAACTATTACCTTTAGAATTATCGTACACACACACACACACACACACATATATATATATATATATATATATATATATATATATATATATATATATATATAATTAAAAGTTGAACACTTACCACTAATGCCGCCAAATGGTACATGCGAATCTGAAAATATATGTTGTCTTTATATGTATAATGTTGATTTGCTACAGGTTATGAGAAAATGTATTTTAATCCGTATATAATGTTTTTAATGTTCTAAAAAAATACTAATTTATATTACTATATAACGGAATAAGTTAATCTTTAATACTAAGAACACTTTACTCTCAAGACTGATTGTCCTGATCAGAACCACCAAATAATCTTGCGAGGCTCGGGACGAAACTATGATTTGAGCGGGTCTCCTCAAAATAGAAGAAAATATTTTACTAGAAAATATATTAAATATTTTTCAATATCCGCTAACCCGGTATTTCTTCAAAGATTTAAATATTTAAAAAAAAATAAATAAAAAATAAAATACTGCCATATTTGTAGATTTTAGACTTTTTAGTAAATAATATAAGTGTACTATAATTAAGTGCATTGCAAGTATGGCACAAATATGTGATCCTGAGAGACAAATGTGAAATTAATCCGTACGATGATAATTTGTTTTTGTTGTCCTTGTTGTGACGATATCTGATCAATCAAATATCTTAATCATCTTTGCAATGTTCTAAATATTTACGCGTCTAAAGGTGTAATGCGATATTTTTAAGTTATTATTTTGTTGTTTGCAAGATTGACTATACCGTAAGTATAGTATTTTATTTTGTATTTTTTAACGAATAAAGAGTAGAGACATGTGTTAATTTGTAGAACACTATCTAGCTTGGCAGGATCTTTGAATACAACACACGTACATATAAAAAAGTAAAAAAATAAATATGTAAATAAACCAAGTATTAATATATTGGTTTCTTAAAAAAAAAAAAACGCAAGGACAAGGGGATTTTAAAAATTATAGATTTTTGGACTATATTTCATCTCGGGACCCGGGGGGTATTTACCCCACTTGTCCCTGCTTTGTGGTTGGACTAGTTCCTATTCTCGAAACTAAATGTTCTGAATACCGAAATGTTATTAAATTTGAATTTTGCAACATTAATATTTAGTTTTATTTGTTAAGAAGAATTAAAAGATGAATGCATGACGTGAATATACATACATCGAACGTATATATTCTTCTTTAACGTAACTTCAATGTACATACAAGAATACTTCAAACTTTTATTTAACCCATTTTATTTATATATTACAGAACACCGACTTACTTAAAAATATCTCAAACTCATTTCTTCCGACATCTAGTTCTTAATATAGTCATAACGCCCCCAGTAAAGAACGGATTACGCGGACAGATATTAATTTATATCTGAATACAATTAAATTTTTCGGCTCAAACGTTCCTGGAGCTTTTTGGAGCTTTTAGAAACCGCACTCAGCTATTCTAAATCAGTATCGACCAATTTTTTACACATCGGCTTCTCTAAGTTAAAAATTTATTTCCTAAAAATATTTTAGAAAATATGTCTATTAGTAGTGACCTTTTTGTAAATACATAATGAAAAATCAATCTTCTTTGAGTGATATTTTTGGCGTTCAAATAAAACGTCAAACTGTTTTAAACATTTCCTGCGGAAGGCAATAAGATCGTTCTCTAAGCCGAAAATAATAAAAAATTATTTGCGTAATAGCACAATGGTAGAAGTTCCATAGTCTATCGATCGAATTCGAAAGGCTTAAAAAGCTCAATATCGATGGACTCATCGACGAGTACGCTACAAGAAAATGCAAAACCTTCACAAACGCTTCCGTAACAATATTACCTTCACCACCCACATAATCCGAATTGTAGATAGTGCATACAAAAGCATCCGGAGGATGTTTTCTCCCATATTTCATCGGAGATCATATCTTAATACTGCCAATAACTGTAATTAGATTAAGATTAACATATACGTATTAAGTTTGGGTTTTAATCTCCGGCAGTACTTACAGAAGACTCTACAAAACTTGTGTTGCAGAATTATATTCAATGCTCCTAGGTACAAGAAATTCAACAGATGTATCAACATTTAAACCTTGCAGATATTCACACATTGGTTAATAAAGCGTCTACAAAATTTTATTACAATTGTAAATTTCGGCATAATAATTTAATTAACATAATCGGCGACTAGAATATGGCTAACCACCGCATTTGCTATACGCGTTATAAATATCACCGTCTTAAACATTGTTTAATTTTTTTTGTATTCTTGCTATTTAAAAATGTTACGTCGTATTACTGTTTAGAATTGTTGTTTAGTGTACCATCATCACCAATGAGATTTTATAATTTATTTTGTTTGCACGATGAAAGATTTTTCCGTCATTTAATAATTTAATACTTATTTTATAATTACGTTAATTTTCTAATCGCACTTTTACAGAATATAGCAACGGGGAAGGTAGAAGGAAAAAGGAGAGGTGGTCGAAAAAGAATGTCTCGGTTCCAAAACTTACGAACATGGACAAACTGCAGCGTTGAAGAATTGTTTCACATAGCTGGTTAATGGAGTCTGCCAATGGATGCACCTAAATCGAGATCGGTCATGGCACTGAAGAAGAAGAAGGCGTATTGAATATTTCTAATTTATCCCAAATTTTATCCATATAGTCGCTATTATTGTCGTTTAAATCGCGCATAAATCTTTTTGTCTGATTTATCGAACGTGTTATCCGGAATATTAAAAATAAATTATAACCGAAATTAAAGAATTTACCAGATTTAGCCTCCGGCGCATCGGGATTTTCCGGTTTAGAAAGCGACGGAACGTGAAACATACTCATTTTATGCAGTGCTTAAATTTCAAAAAGCCGTTAAATTAAAACGAGTTAATTTAAATAAATACGTAAATATGCACACGACAAAACTTAAAATCGTGAAAAAATATTTCTTTTAACGTCACGTATAATAAATTTTCCATTTTAGACGTCGGAATACAATATTGATTAGATAGCGATAAATCGTTTTCCCGAATAATTTCTACCACCGCTAATGTCAAAGGTTGATAGATATGTGTGTAGTGTAAAAGTTTACATACCGAGAACGAATAAAGCGCTAACGGTTATTATAAGTGAAAATTTTTAAAAACGCTGACAAATCGAAAATTTAATTAATCGATCTATACCGCTAGTATTCATTGTTAACCTTTTAAACGAATCATAAATAATTTAAACATTTTTACGGAATAAAAGAATGTAAAAAGACTTCATCAACTCGCAAACGGTAATTAAGCGTCTTATATTATATAGAATAATTTGTGTGATCAAATATTCACGTCAGTGTAAAAATACCTTCCAATTCGTGAATAATTCTTTTATCGGCAAATTATTATTCGATACGTCATGACGTTTTTAAGTTGACAACGCTCGCTAATTATATATATATATAATAAAATGATAATTACAAAAAGCATTTTTAATAAAATATATATAATCGTACATTTGTGACATTTGATATAATAATTATTAGTTTATCAATTGATATATGAAATAAGCGTACATATCAAATAATTAAGCACGTTATCGAGGAACATTGATTTTTTCCAAATTACAGATATAATTTTCGTTTTGTTTTTTCTCTTTTTAATAACTCTATAGGGTATTAAACTAATTAATCGTAAGTTCATGCTTAAATTATCATTACAATATCAAGGCAGCATATTTACTCACAACCAACCTACACGTTAGTGGTGAATACATAAGAAACGGGTATGAATACACTTGTTTCAGTGAACAAGGCTTCGATCATATTATAGATGTTAATATTTACAAAACTAGACCAAGTCATGTAGTTTCATCATCGGTATACAGCAACAGTTTTGCCTCAACATTCGGATGTTGATGCAAATACCGTTTACGTGTTTTTTCGTACGAATACGTATTTTGCTGCCAACTGTTTCCACTATTTTCTATTTTGTACTTTACGAGTCCAATCTTCGTGCATTTCTTCTCCCCTTCGAATTTGACCATCTGTGGAACACGTGAAAACAAATTTTTCTTTTTCCCTCCTTTCCAGTAGTTCCTCGTAATTTCACCCCCCCATAGACCGTCCATCCGGTTGTATTACTTTTGATCTCTCTAGATCCGTTGAGTTTTTTAATTCGTTGAATTACCTATTTGCATTTCATTGAGATCCTTTTTCATGTTCGACAACTATCTTGGACTGGTTTCTGTTATTTCTCATTCTCTGAATATGCGCATAAAATGACAATCTTCTTTCCTTCATAACATCAGATAGCTTTTCACTTTCTCATATAGTTTTTTATTAGGCCCTTAATTTGTTCGCACACTGTCAATTAGAAACAAAAATGAAAATATCGGACTTAACCCTGCACCACGCGTCCGAATTTCACACTTTTTTAATTGCCGTTTGACGAGTATGAGTAGGAGGGGCAAAAAGAGCATTGTTATTCCTCAACTGATAGTCTAGAGGTAAGGTCACACGATTATCGCTTTAACCGGATGTGAACTCGTTGCATAATTCAGTTGTAAATGTGAAGTGTTTTGGATTTATAGTGTTTACGGAACATTTCGGCCACGCGCAAAATATGTAAGTACATTGTTTCTTATCTTTCATCTTTTGTTTTCGGTTCAATTTTATTGATGTTTAAACTAATAAACCTACCATAATTGTCGATTATAACAAGACCAAAGGTGGAGTTGATACGGTGGACCAAATGTGCTCTCTATATTCAGTGTCCTGAAAATCAAATAGATGGCCTCTAACGGTATTTTTTCGTGAGGTCGATATAGCTGGAATAAACTCATACAAAATATTTGGACACAACAACTCTGAAATCGAATACTCTAGAAAAACGTATCTCAAAGATTTAGCTTTTTCGTTGATGAAACCACATTTACATGAAAGAGCCACCATGTGGCGATTGCCCAAGAATATTCAGGGGTTTTTATACCCCAAATGTTCAAACTGCGAGATCATCTCAAAGACAACTGTGCTACATATGTCCAACTCAAAAATTCTAAGACAAAGGTTTCCTGTAGCACTTGTCAACGATTAGTCTGTAGAAGTCACAGCCAACATAAAGTCACCTGTCAAGAAGAAGACATGTTGATGAAGACGACTACTGAAAGTACCTAGATGATGATTATCACTTTTTTTATTTCAATGAAAAATATGCTCATCTCTTTTCTGTTTGTTAAAATTACTTAAGAACTTTGCAATTCAACATTACAATTAAGAATTTTTATAATTCAAAATTACAATAATGAATTATTAAAATTATTTGATAATTTTTTTCGAATCTTTGAAAAATTTTTCCTTCTCCGGTTAGTCTTATTTTTTAACTATGTATACCGAATATTCTGTAATATGTACCTTTAAAATGCTGTGATATTCTGATGCATTGTAAAGTTATGTTTGATTTATTTGACGTTATCTATGTTTCAACAACTATGTAGGTGTCTACTTGTATTTAAAATGTCTATTAAGCCAACCTTTTTGTTGATTACCATTTTTTCCATTCAACTTGGATATCCACAATTTAAAAACTGAACATATCGTGTGAAATACAAGCTAAAAATTTGAAAAACCAGGGTGCGTAAATATTCCGCTCATGCGCAAAAAGTTGGTTCCAAATTTACGCGCGTGGTGCAGGGTTAAGTTAACCCAACTTAACGTTGCCAATAATAGCTGTACCGCTTTATATAGTAATGATCAAATTGATAATAGCCAATATTCGCAAAGTACAATAAGAAAAAATATACATAATTATATATATATATATATATATATATATATATATATATATATATATATATGTGTGTGTATGTATATATATAAATATAGACAATGATCCAATTGATAATAGCAAACATTCGCAAAGTACAATAAGAAAAATGTTTTTACATTTTTACACAATTTGAAATTTTATGGGCGAATCCTGATACGACATTATTAACAGTTTAATACATCAACACAATGTAAACAAAACAAGTTGTATGATACATACATGCCCACATACACACACCGGCACACGTATAGATATATTAAATTCTCATTGCCTAATTTGTAATTTTCATTAAATAATTTCATAATCACACAACGTTTATTTCGAAAGAACAAATTATTTTTGTACAAGGAACTTTCATCAATAAAATTAAATTTTTATTGCCATTATAAATGAACCAAGTAATATATATATATGTATATATAATTTCAAAGGAATTATCCGAGCTAAAATGATTTCAATTCTACAAGCATGTTATTAGTTTCTTGTTTATTACATGTTGCGTCTAATTTTTACTTTACAACGTTATTCCTATTAATATTATTCTATATAACTATATTTACACACGCCGTCATGACATAATTACTAGAGCACTCATTGGTTAAGTTCTATCTGGTGGCGTAGTTTTTCGTCATGAATTATAGAGATGACAGTGTCACCTCATTCTGTATAACATTATATGTGACCTGCGTTGCGTATAATTAATTCCTTAAATACTAGAGTGTTTTACGGGGGGGGGGGGGGTACAATAGGCTAGTCATGATGGCCGGCACAAACAATGCAACGATTATGAGTTAGAGAAATTGACATTTATATACACATATATATAAAAGTATTAAAATTACTGATTTTAATTTTTTTGAAAACATAACAATCGTCTTACGCACTGTTGCGAATATGCAATTTAAATTTTAGGGTAAAGTGATATATAGACGATAATAATGGCAATAATTAACAAGCACAACAGCATATATTTAGAAATAAAGTACACTGTTATACGAGGTAACCCAAAATTACGTCAAAAATGAAACAATATAGAACACCTGCAAAGAAAATTTACAACCATTATTTGAATTAATAAAGAAATCTACATAAATGATAAATAAAATAAACTACATCCAACTACATTACGTACATAACCTACTTGAATTTGTTGCGCATATGTATAAAATATTTCCTAAAAACAAGAATAATAAAATATTTATATAACATTCTATAAAGCTAAAAACATTAATAAAACTATCAACGCAACGCAAAATATATTAATTTAAGCTATTTGCTAACAATTTATATTAAAATTTACGTATATATATATATATATATATATATATAAAAAATCAATTTAATGATTTATAAAATAGTTTGTTACATTGTTTTCGTGTTTCGACTAATTAAAAACAAAAGTTTTAATCGATTGTATGAAAAATTTAAAATTCCACCAGTATACAACTTTTACAGAATCCGTGAAAATAATATTGAAGAAAAAATTAATATAAAAAAACAAAATTAATATATTGATGTTAAATTTCAACAATTCAAAAAATAGACAGAACAGAAGCAGAACAGCATTTTTGGAGTATATTTTCACAATCACCATCAAACATTTTTAAGTAATTATATTTAATTTATATTTTTAAAATTGTGATTTTTTAAAAATGTTTCACTTGATAATGGCGTAAATGCCGAAAAGCTTTGTGTTTTATATAAGAAAATAAATATTAGTGATTTAACTAATTTTCAATTGATTATTTTAAAGAGTATAAATAGAATGAATACCGTCTAAATAGAGGCATCCAAATAATAAAATAAAAACAGTGATTTAACTAATTTTCAATTGATTATTTTAAAGAGTATAAATAGAATGAATACCGTCTAAATAGAGGCATCCAAATAATAAAATAAAAACAGACCCTTCACGAAATTAATTAAAATAGGTTACTCACAAAATACCATCTATTATCATTTATAACAAATAACGGAAACACGTTTAGAAATTTAAAAAAAAAAAAAAAAATTGAAAGTAGAACTCGACAGAAATGATACACAGGTATCCAAATTATAAAGGTGAGGAATAGATGATACCTCGTCAAATGTTGGATCAAAGTTCATATTGGACTCATGACTGGGACTATATTAACACACACACACACACACACATATATATATATATATATATATATATATATAACATGTTAAAAACATATAAAAAGCAACCCGACTTATAAAATTTAATAAAATAGAGGATCAGGTTGTAGATAGTGGCGTAGTTCTGGAGAACTAATATAGATATTTTCATAGTATTTCCTGATGTTCTTTAACTGACTGGATACTAATATATATATATATATATATATATATATATATACATATATATTTATTTATTTATTTTTAAATATATCGCACAAATAAATATGTTAATATACACACACACACACATTAAACAATTCATTTGTTTAAGAGAAAGACAAACTTAGCTAAAAATTCAAGTCAACGCTGCGACTTCAGCAGCAGTCATCTTATCAGTATGATTATGCATAGTCACCATAAACATAAATGGAAAGGTAGCAATTATACTCGGTAAATATTGATAATATATATATATATATATATATATAAGTAGATAGATAGATATATAGGGAGATAATAAAAATTGCGAGGTGTTAAAAAAATAGATACGCAAATAGTAAGAAGAGTACAGATTCGAGAAATAAGTTACTTCGGCATATAAATTACATCGCACACGACTAACTACACCGCAAGACAAAATCAAAAATTAGTGGTAGCCCTTTCAAAAAACTAAAAAACACGGATGCAAAACTTGACAAAATATTATATAAATAAATAAATATTATACGCGCGTGCGCGTGTGTGTGTTCAGTTCAAAAATCAAATACTGACGAAAAAACTTTTGGGTCATCATAAAAGTAAGTGGTACAATAAATTTTAAAAGCGTTAATAACAAGACGATTCAGCTGCATATACTACAACTCTGACCTGAAATATAATTAAAACGTTCTAAAAAAAAAAAGCAAAAGGTTTAAAAATAACAGTAAAAGGACTATACAGATTTCATACCGGCTATTAATGTATATATAATATACATTATATATATGTTCTCAGTTTTTAATCTTTGAATTATTTTTTTACATCTTATTTGAATTGGAAATTAATTTTTTTTTATGCTGTTTTTGTAGATCGTCCAACGACACCAACATTTCTATCGGTACGCACGATAACTCTCCGCCTACTATCGGTTTGTCCGGCGTTGTCACCTTCGAATTAAACGAAGCTTTTCCATGATCCTGCTGATGCTGCTTGTCAGTCGATGACGAAGAACCGGCTTTCGCTCGACGTTCTTTTAGTTTTAAAGAAAAAATTGCTACGCTACGAGCTCTTTTTATAAAGGTCGGTTTCAATTTCCGTTTTCTATCATCCAAAGGGGACGGATCGGTTAAAGAACCGCTTTCTTCAGCCACAGACGAAGTATCGCTACCGGTAGTCGTAGCGGATTCAACGCGATCCATAGACGGTAGACCGCGATTGATAATTTTTTCGCCGGATGAAAATAGGGATGATAACGGTGAACTGGTAGCAGATGGTAAACAGACGGCGCTACGATGTAATGGCGATGACAAGTGAAAGCGACTATTAGGACGATTACGATCATTGTTATCATTATTTTTCCAGCACGTTGCCAGTCCCGTTTCCGTATTGACGGTAGCGTGATAATCGTAGTCGGACGACGGGACGTTCGCGACGGTCGACTCTACCCAATTCTTCGTTAATTGCATAGAGGATACGGCCGACGTTATTCGTTGTTGCGGGCGCGACGGATATTTCTTTAGTAAACGTTCGTCATTGTCACCATTACGGCCGGTTCCTTCTTCTTTCGTATAAAACAACGGCGCACCGTCAGAGGAGATCTTTAATAAATCGGAATCACCGGGTACGTCGATATTTACATTACTATCGTCCGTTAACGGGCCGCCGTTAGATTTCGAACCGACTACTAAAAATCTACGAATAGAAAATTTAAACGATTTACACGAGCAATATGGTAGGAGAAAACCCTATATTATCAGTTACTAGTCAATCACTTTCGTTAGCTACAATATTATCCTAGGAGTGGGGCTAAGAGTTGTAAAAATGTTTTTTTGAATAGCTCAAAAATTACTCGATCAAAATTTTTGAATAAAATTTTATTTGAATATAAGAAAACGAGAGATTAGCTTACAATCATTTGTGGAACACAATATCGTTCAGATGGCTGTCATTTGTAACAACACGTCCATTCAGTTTTTACAAAATTTTCAAAGACTTTTTCAATTTCTAAAATTTCTTCTGGAATCCGATTTTTCGTGTTTTTCAGATCTCGTGGGCGTGTTTCATAAACGCGGCTTTTAAAGTATCCCGCAAAAAAATCTCGTAACTTTGAATCTTTTCGAAACTCGCTTTGCACTGTCGTGATCACACGTCGAAAATAACGTTCCACGCAAAACGAGCGCTCCTTCTCGTTATAGAATGCCATAACTGAAGCTAGACAAAAACGAATCTCTCGTATGTACACTAAACGTGGAACACGCGGTTTGCGTTATTTGCGTTATAGCAGTGTTACCAATTGCGCTATTTTAAAAATATAGGTCACCCTACATACCGGAAGAAGATAAAATTACTTTTTTTTTTAAACTCTTGATCGACGGGACGGATGTAGAACGAAACTGGATAGAGAACAGATTTTTATGCTTCCGAGAAAATCGATGAGATCAGGCAACTGTTTTCGGGAAAAGTGTAGAATTTGAAAATCATGAGAAATAATGAATAAACCACTACCGTCTACAAAATCTTTGGTAAAAACACTTTTTATATGGTATAGCAAAAGTTTTATTAAAAAACACAAACAAGCAGTTCCGCTGGCTATGGTTGAAGCTCTAGTTTAATGCGTTTTTAAACTAAGTTTTCTTCGATGCCGTATAAATAGCCTCCTTTGTTTCCTTTTTTCCGTAGTAGCACGTGTCATCAGGGAAATGCAAAAAGATATTTTGTGACAACCAAACTTATTATAGTTATACATGTAATCATATATATTATATATATTTATGTATTTTACATCACAACCGATCAACTTTATGGCGTCATTTAGCGATAATTGAATTTATTTTCTGGAAGGATAGCAGTAAATAGTAGTCCGTCTGAATTAGACAAGGTAGAAAGATTACTTTCACTAGAGTCTATACGTATTTCATTGGAAATGATAACGAAAATACGCAATGTAAAATGTTAGAGCATCTGGTCATGAAAATTAGAGTAGCGCGTAAACTTCAAGAATGGTAAAAACTTTTAATAATTCGAAAATTAAAGATGAAATATCCGTCCGAACTATAAATATATTTCCTGCGTCGTTTACAGGTTTTGCCTTATTTTTTATTATAAAGAATTTTTTTTTTTTAGTGTAAAAATTATCTTTTATTTTCCTTAATTAAATCATTTAAATTCTCGTTATTGCTTATTTTTAATTATTCGACAGAGTAATCGGGGTTTTAAACTTATATTTAGACTGCAGTTCGAAAATTATAAAATAAATATGAAATAAACGAACGACTCAAAGTTCGTTATAATATCATTATTATATCTATATTTATAAATTTACCTTCCAACGGAAATTTCATCAACAATCCCGGTATTCGCTGCAGACGGTGGTGTTGTATTAGCGAAAGATAAACGAGTCGCTTCGCGTCGAGCAAATTCCGTTTTAGCCATTTCGGTAGCGACCCACTGCGGTAGATCAGGTATAGCGCAAGATATCAAAAATCTTATCGTTAACATAATATGCTGAAAAGCAAAAATAAAATGTCAGAACATTACAAAAAAAAAAAAAATAATTACTCACTCATTATCCGAAAATGTTGTCGATACAACATAATAACGATGCTCTACAGTAGACTAACAATGTATACGTTATTTCTTTCGAAAAATATTTACAACTGAATAAAATTACAAAATTTATAACAAAAAATATATAAGAACAAAGAAAACCGCATAGATGGAATGTGACCTTCCTTATTTTTCTAAAATCTATTTAAAATTCAGCACGAAAAATTTTAAAAATTATTTCAGGAAATTAAGCACAAAAAAAAACAACGTAGAAATTTTAATAAATGCGGGGGAAATTATAATTTTTTTTCACCTATTACCATTATATTCATGAAGAACGTACGTAGATTTCAGACATTAAATGTACAAAATATTAAAAAAAGAATTAAAGATAATGAAGATAAAACTAAAATTTTGTTCTAGTTTTTGTAATCAGTATAAAATGAACAAAATGAAAAACACTAAAAAAAAACAACTACCTCTAAACAGACAATAAGCAAAATGGTCTGCGTTTTTGACATATCTGGAAACATACGATGCACTTGCCCCGACAACGCAATTAGTGCACAGTTCACCAAAACAGCGATAAAACCCATAACCTCCATTATGTTCTGAAATTAAAAATATTTTTCTTCTTTTTAAATAAATTTTCTAGTTTTTAAATAATTTACGTTTTGACATTAACCGAGCAGCTAAACGTTATATAAATAGATTTTGCATAACGTGTAATAAATCAATTCAAATATTAGGCGTATACAATATACGATTTAAAAAGTAGATCGCATCAATTCAGTGATGTATCTTCGAATAAACCGCATATTTTTTTGCAGCATTCTTGTTATAACATAAAACTATAGTGTCAAAAATATAAAAATATAATTTAAAAAAAAAAAAAACATACAATAAAATTAGAAATCAAATTTAAAAGTATTATCATTATCGAATAAAACCGGATAATTCTTTTAAACCGTTAAAACATCTATGATTTCAATGTCGCGATGAATGATTGGAAATCAATTTATCATTTCGTTTGATATGTCCGAAGTACTAATTATAATTTTTGTTAGTCAACGCTGATAATAATCTTAAATATCTTAAATATAATAATATATAATAAAATTTCTTATAGATGTCCGGGAGATTTTACCTACTCCACATGAACGCCTTATAACAACTAACGGCAAAGTTTTAACAATTTATATTAACAATTGTATCCACGCGTCATTGTTTTTCAAATTGAGTTTTATTAGCCTCAATGAGACCACGTTGTTTCAGTAACAACCGGTTTGCAATAAAAAGATGTAAAACTTTTTTTTTTAAATAAACTGTAAAATTGGCGACTAATTATCACGAAGTGTGTACTACTAATTTTTTTGTATTTTATTTCTATTTAATTTTCAACTAGCCCTCCTTAAAATAAATGTAGTTTTATTTGGATTATTTTCACTTCATTCCCGTTTCTTATTTCACCAATTATTTTATTGTTCCCAATCAGTTTAATCGAAGCCAACTTTTTTTTAGTTTTATTTTTTTATCAGAACATTAATATTAACTATATTTCAAAAAGCGTACATATTCGATTATACAATATTTAGGCTAAAATTGAGTTTATACACATGTCTTCCAAATTTGCCATTTTTTGTACATATATTACATTTGCGTAAAAACGACTAGTGGCGAAAAAATTTTAATTCGAAAAAATTTTATTTTTGAAATCGTGTTTCCGAATTTACTAAATTAGCAAAATAAAAAAAAAAATCGGATATTTAATCTAAAATGACTAAATCTACTTATTAAAAATACTGCACATAATTCTAGCGTGAAAAAAAAAAATAAATTATACTTCTTTTAAACGTTAATGTTTAAAATAAACAAACGTTAATGCCAATATTCTCTACGATTGGTATCAAATGTTACTGATTAGCATGATAAATTGAATATTTTTTATTTTTAAAATTAATTGTAAACAAATTTTTTAATGAATTAAATTGAAAATTATTATAATTACAAAAATTTTTAAATAATTTAAACGTAATTTTTTGTTGTCTCATTTTTATTTATGTGATTACAGTAGTGATTTGTTTTGCACGGTCATTTTGATGATAAATTGAACATTTTTATTTTTAAAATTAATTGCAAACAAATTTTAAAATAAATTAGGCTAAAAATTGTTATAATTAATTAGAACATTTTTTAAATAATTTAAACATAATTTCTTAGCAGATATTGGGCTGATAAGAACAGATACTATATTTTGATCTTGCCCAACAGGCCGAAAAGCGATATTAGGAAAATTGGGTTTGTTGGACATTCTTGCAAAAATTAAGAACCCCCTATATTTCTGTCGTTAGCGCTAGTATCGCTATTTTTAGTCATTAACTTGCTTCGCATTAAAAAAAAAATCAATTCCGGTGAAAAATTTTTTCATGCCGTTTTTATGCAAATGTGATTTGTTTTTAGGATGTGTATAAACTCTATTTTTCCAAAAAATTATGTTTAAGTTATTTTAAAATTTTTATAAAATCTGTTTGCGATTAATTTTGAAAATAACAAAATTCCAATTCATCATCGATACTTGCGCTCCAAATACCAATCGTAGTTGAAGAAGTATAATTTTTTTTTTTTTAATCGTACTTTATGTGCAGTGCTTTTAATGAGTATATTTAGTCATTTTAAATTAAATATCGCATAAATAACGGATATTTTGTTTTGAACTATCGCTGTTTTTAGTCATTAACTTGTTAAGCATTTTTTTTTATTTTTAAATTTCAATCCCTGGGAAAAATTTTTTAATCACTAGTCCTTTTTATACAAATGTGATTTGTGTTCCAAAAATCAATTTTTTTTACGTATAAACTCAATTTCTACCCAATATTTATTAGTTAGCGAATCGTTTATTCCAAATATACATGAAAAATCGAATAATCATTTCTTGGATTCTTACATAATGTTTAACTCCAATTATGTCTTACACCGTTATACAATACAGGGCTAATATATTTTCTTTCTTGATAGAGGATTTCACGATTATTTTTGCCCTTTAATCGCTTAAAAAATATATTTGTAGTAACTGGGCGTCGATTAAAATTATTTATTAATAAAGATACACTGACCTGCCACATACCGATGTTAGCGACACGTTGAACGAATGGTCGCTGATAAATAAAGCACATCTTAAAAGCATCGCTTCTGATTTCTAGTATATTATTTAACAATGCTAAAAAAGCGGCCATTGGAAACGCGGAAGAAAATAGTACTACATAACCCAATTGTATGAACATTTCCAAGTGTTCTGAAAATGTTCCTTCATACTGAAAATAATAATAATAATGTAAAATAATTCGTCTCGTGACCTTTCCGGACAAAGTTTTAAATTAATAATATACTTCCAATTACGCTTAATAAATTATTATTTTCAAAATTCCACAACTGCGAACATTATAATTTAAGTTTATTCGCCAATAATAAACATATTTACAACGTGTTAAATATGTATATGCATATATACAGCAGTGCTAACGTTCCAGAAAGTGCGTAAAAAATGTCCTAACATTATTCTTCAAATAAAATTATAACAGCGTAGAATAACAAATTATACAAAATAAAATATTTAATAGAAGGAAATAACTACGAAAAAAAACCTACGCGATTGATTTCATTACGGAAATATACACCCAGTCATATACATACATATATCATATTATGAAACATATACAACTATATATATGCATACACGAAGTATTCATATACATACACATGAACACACATAATTACTAGCAGCATCTAATCATAAATGATAGATTCGTCAGATTATGAGTACATGATTTAGACGTCGGCGTTTATACTTTTTATAGCCGTACAGACACAATCATAATCGCCTCTGTTATTTATGAATTGTATATCTGTTAATTTACGTTTCGTAAAATTGTTTAGATCTTAAAATCTCTTCTTGTATGTATGGAAGGTGTAAAATATCATGCATTAAAGATATCCGGTATATCTTGATTTACTTAGTATTATCCTTAAACAATGTTTTTTTTTTTAAATATAATTTCAATATATTTGCCCCGCTGGTAGAACATTATACAAGAACAGCATATAACAATCTAGGTAGAATAAGATTTCTAAATAAGAAGTTTATTTTTTAATCGATAAGTATGATTTTCTATTGAATATTGAAAAACGTGTAAAAATTCACCATATAGTTTTGTTATTTATGAAATTATTATGGGTTGAAAAATTTAGTTTATTATCCAACATTATGCCTAAATATTTAATATGTTTTTTCCATTCAATTAATTATTATACATTTATTTAAAAATGGTATATGCCTGTGGTTAAAATATGAGCTTCTGTTTTGGATTCGTTAATTTTAATTTTCCACCTGTTAAAATACTTCGTTAGTTTATTTAGTGCTGCTGATAATCTATTACAGATAGTATCAACTGTATCAGTTTTAAAAGAAAACACGTTCAATAATAAAAAAGATCGTATTACGACGCGGACCTAGTTTGATAAAACTTGATTAGATTTCGCAAAAATAGGCGAACATTAGTATTCGCTATCACTTTTTTATATGTAATGTGTTTTTCGTTTAATATACTTTTTTTTTTCTTCTAAATGTTGCACATCCCGCTTTTGACAGCGTGAACTAGTTCACCTATTAAAGATAATTCGATCCACTCTAGGATGTTTTAAGGGCATAAAAATCTTCTAGAATCAATTTTCTATTCTTCCTTCAATTTTGCATAGAAGAAAAAACCGCATCATCTCATATCTTTCTAGAATTTAATTTTTAAATCCTCGATAATGTGACGGATCGTCGTTTTTTCAAGAACGATCTCATTTGTCATGCGCGTTGTTCGTGAGCATATCGGTAAGCAGAATATGTTATAACTTCGAAACAATATAACAGAACAGACTAAAGAGAGAATTTCAGTTATGTTTTCAGGATGTTTAGATTTAATAACTTGTCGATGTATATCCCAATTTCGTTTAAAAACAAAAATCGCAGTATTAAACGGAAATGCGAATAATCAAAGAGGATAGAACAAGTCACAGAACTCGGGTATTTTGGCTGTTACATTACTGAAAATGTAAACTATGCGATAGAAATTTAATTTCTTTAAGCTACGATAAATTCATAATAAATTATTTCTCGTATACGATACTTTATGTTACCATTTTACAAAAAGTAATTACACGGAACTTCGCGAATAAAAATATATCTTACCATTTATTCATTGCTAAACATTGTGTCTAGCCCATTGCACGGCATTTATCTTAAAAAATGATCTAGAATTCAAAGCATTAGTTATATGCAACACAAACGCGCGCATACGATGTTATACTGAATGAGGTTACCACTTCCTCGTGATAATTAAGAGTTTTAAATAATGACAAAAAAACTTTATGCCGCTAGTGACAGTCGAGCCCTCGATCTTGGATTGACGGTCGAACAGCAAGTAGCAACTATGCTATCTCGCGGAATATATATAAAATATATACACTTTCTTATAAGAAAATATCGCAAAGTACACCATAGTATCATATTTATCGTTGACATTAGTCGCTTACAAATATGTTTTACGAACCATAGTTATCGTCTTAATGGCCCGTCCGAAAGACTAAATTATTATAAAGTATAAATAAATAGTCACATGTTTATTATTTACTTGATTTATTTTTAGAAAATTATAATAGAATATATGACAGGATAAAAATGCTTTATATATATAGTGTGTTGTGTGTATATATCAACCTTGGAAGTCTATTATCGCGATGGACTAATTTTACAACTGTACTAATGATGATGATCTGTTTTATTGAGGTTCACAAATTAAATTTCTAAAATATTTGAAATATATTAAACGGATGTATACGTGTTTTAAACATACTTACTTTAAATAAAGTACTCTCTAATTCAGCTTGAGATATAATTCTGTTATTTCCAGTAGCATGTTTTGACTGACTATCGTCAACCGGCTCTTCATCTTTCCACTTATCTGTTCCAGCTTCGGTGGGACTCAAAGCTCCAAACATGTCAAAACTTAATTTAGCTAATCGAAATTGTTCAATCAAATAAGGTAAAGCAGATTCTTTTATATTGCAGATAATCTGACGAGTTATCAACAAAACTGCCAATTGCTGTAAGCCATTATGAAAATTATATAAATTATAACTCTTCAAATAACGAGAAAACATATTTAAAAAAAAAATTAATTTTAAAAATCGACTACTTCGAAATATTTTAAATTATAACAAAATTAATATTTGTTTGATCATTTGGTTTTAGTTACCATTTCAGATCGACGTTCCACATTTTTTAAACGCAAACATTATTTTCAAATATAACACTAAGTAACTAATATTATAGAGGTTAATTTAATATTTAGCCACTTAGAAAACCCACCAAAAAGGAATAGTTGCAGCTAAGAATTTGAAGTAAAAGCTGCGCGTAGTTAAAATTGAAATTGATTGTAAAATAAAAATAATTAAAAAATAATAATAATAATAATGAAAAGGAAATAATATATTTTATTGTGTAGAATGTTTACTAAATAAAATACTTTGGTGTTTTTTTTTTGGATTTTTAGTTTGGATGCACATGTAGGCACGCAAATATATACAGAAAAAATTAAATAAGAAATCATTTTAAATTCGACAAAAACATACATCATGAAAAATAGTAGGCGAGAATTTGACGCAAAATGAATTTAAAATAATATAAAATGCTTGCAAGTTACAATTGTATATTATCAACGTGAGAATTACAACGATAGTTTGAAATTAGTTTTTAGCGACAACGATAAAAATCATATATGGAGGGGCCTTGTAATATACAGTTCGTTTTTAAATGTTTCTAATTTTTTTCAACATTTAATCTGCGCATTTGCAGCGTGTTATTGTGAACTGTTATATATGAGAAAGTAAAAATAAAACTTGATTTGATGTTCAACATATTTATAATTTAAAAATTTCGACCACACGACTGACAGAAAGATCATGAGATTTCAAAGTAATCAATGAAGGGAAACATACAATAACCAAAACTTGACGTATTATTAATATAGTTTGTAATCGTTGTCACCACTATTACACTCAAAATCCCCGAATTGTATAAAAAAATATGTATTAACATTACGTTTCAGAATAATGAAAAATAATAATCGGAAAATCCAGAAAACCGAGAAGAAACTTATAATACCAACAATTAAGCTTTGTAATTTGAACGAAAAATTGTTCACGATTAGAATAATAAAAGAATCGATTATAAGTTTGATTTTCTTTTTCGAAAATCAATTTATACTGTGAAAGTAGAATAAATTAATAAACAGTACCACTTTAAGTCTTCCTTGATCTTGTAAATAGAACGCTATATAGAATAGCGATATAAACGAGTTCACGAACTGAAACTGAAACAAAATGGATTTAAACAAATTAGTTAATTTAAAAATTAATTATAAAAATTAAACTTCGATTCGATAATTACGCTCGTAATTATAAACTGTACACTAAGCTGATAATAATCAATAACGGTGTATGGTATTGTAGAGCACTTCCATTTTTTATTTTCTTCTTCTTCTATGTTTATTTCAATATAAACATAGATTGTTATTACGATAAAATGTTTCGTCAAATATTTTCCATTTTTAAATTAACCGTTTCGTTAAAGTCAAACACTACGAGCGGGGTATTTAAGTACAAGAGTCTATATTTAATTATTGAAGCTAAAAAAAAAAATGAAAGGTTTAATTTGTAATAAATGTGTTAACGCACAATTGCGACAAAATTAACTTTTAAATATGGTTTTGAGAAATTATAAATAAATGTATATTATTATTACATGTTATTACAAACAAACGGATTATGAAAAATAAAGAATAATAACCGTTTATTCTAACTGAAGAAGCAAAAATCGGTACGCACAAAAGATCTGAAATATATTAAAGAACAACATAATAATATATTAAACGATGAAAGATCTGAAATATATTAAAGAACAACATAATCATATATTAAACGATGGTTTAAATAATTACGATACCTGGAAATTAAATTAAAATTTACGCTCAAGTTTAAGTTACGTAAATTTAAGGATTATTTCGGAATCATTATTAAGTAACGTTCGAAGTTGTATTATCTAAAGAACGTGTTGAAAATGTCGCTACAGCTTTGGTTGATATTTTCGAATAACGCTTCTTACGTACAGATTCGGTAAGTATTGTGTTCATGAAAAATCTTAAACTTGTTTCCTCTTCCGAACGCGAATGAAGTCAATTCAAGATTACCAGATACCATTAACATCGCACTGAATAAGAATGCTTGGTAGATGATACATTCAAAAATGTATACAAAATTTACGAAAGACTGGGAACCACTGAGGAAGAAGGTAGACGTATAATACTATTGACATAAAAATTAAAATTTCAAGTAGTATAGAAGTGTTGAAAGAATTTCTTGCCGAAGAGATATATCGATTAATAAAGAGCATATTTAATAATTAAAAGTTTTAAAAATAAAACATACGTATTCGGAAAGTTTAAAAATTATTTTATCTGCGTTAAAAAATATTTTTAACAAATTTAAGTCAATAGGAAATCGTAATTCGATAAATCGACTTGACTATGTCGTTTTATTAATAGGCATTTTGTATTGTTGAACGGCTGAACAGAACTCCGTAATACGAAGCATGGTCTTCTTGGACAGAGTCGACCAGCGTAATAAATACAACGAAAAAGCTAGTGACTGAATACCGAGTAAATAGTATTATTACCCACATCTGTGATGTAGTCCTTAAATTGCACTAAAAATTATTTCAAAAGCATTCGTAAAGCAATTAAAATGCAGTGTGCATCGAAAAAAGATATATACGTCGCAATAACAACGTATGTACGTATGAAATCACTCATAAATTACACCCGGATACACCGGTATTTGCGGCGGAACTACTTTTCCGAGATACACCGGGAATCGATATCTTATTATGTAGATTCCATGTCTGCAATAAGTTCAATTAAAAAAATTTTTACCAGTACATTCGCCGTTGTTCGTGGTTAAAAGCAAAAACTAAATACGTGCTCTTTAGTTAATAAAACCGTTATGCCGATACCGAGCCATTGCGGAATAACATTACATGAAAAAGCTGAAACCGCAGCTAAATCATCGATCACGCGACACAGGAGAACTACAATTCTTAAAACAGACTGGCATATACAATAAGATATTACAAAGCTATCGCATTAAATCAATCACGACCTAACTGGATAGGTGTGTAAGTATTAAATAAATTCAAGATTGAAATACAGTTCCTATTAGTGTCTTGGTCGAATCATTCATCTCAGGATTTTACAAAAGTTGATAGCCGCTGCCGAGTAAAACGTAACTTAAAATTTTTCCTAAATCACTGATGCGAAATTAGTCTATTTGATGCAATTCAGTGATTGCACGGTAAAAATATATAAGTTCTATAATAAATGTGTTTCTTTGTTTTTATATATAGTTTATTACAATGAAATGTTGGCTGGTGTTTTTACGTGTAGTTTAAACCACTTGATTCGAGTAAAATGGTTAACATATCTTTTAAACGATATCCAACAGTATACATTATGAATAAGCTACTAATATGATTTAAAAAAAAAAAAAGTAAATCCGAATGATATTGAACTTTTTATAAAACAACACATCGTATAAATTTTGATTCCCAAAAGTTGCGAGAAATTAACGCGAAACGAACAGAATGATTCGGTTTCTACTACAATCTTTCGCACCACACTAATTTGTAATCCGACGCCAAGTTTATGTTAACAGAAATGTAACTTAAAAATATATATGCTCATTATTAAAATAAATATTGAAAGAAAATTGCACAAGTATGTCTGAAACGTCACCATTGACAAATTCCGCCGTGATTTTCACCGAAAAATTCGACGAGACGATTAAAAGTACATGTATATGGAACGCAAGTCACTGAAAGGGTTAATCTAAATAATTAAAAACGAATACTTTTTAGCACAAGTGACAGAATTAGTTTCGATAAATCTAGACGACGACCGTCCTAGTTTTATGGAAGTTATAATTTCTCACGTCGAAAAGCGAACGTTATTTCGTATTCATAATCAGTACGTTAATTTATTACTATAATTTCTTCGAATTTCGGTGAGTTTTAATTCACGATATTACTTAAGTCCAGTCGGACTAACTAACGAAGTACGGTAAAAGAATCCTTACACACTAACTTTAACGATTAGGTATGTAATAACGACTTCAAATAAATAGAGACACGAGTTGAAAATGTTTAATTTTTAACAACACTTAATGTTTTACAAAATTTTCATTTTTTATGTTTATTTTCCCGAATTTAGACTTTCTCTTAGTCGCTCGAAGAGTGCACCGTTCGTAATCTTATAATCGATATCATACACGTGCGTGCATATAAACATAAATAATTATATAAAAAAGCATAATAAAAAACCAATATAATTGTAAAGCTCGTTGCTGAAAGCTAATTATTATGCAGTGTGCTGCCTTCATTCGAAAGAAAATCATACAAACCATAGACACTTTGATGATTAAATTGTTTTCATACTTAGTTTCAAGTCTGTAATTTTCTGCACCACGTGATGAAGCAACAACAAAAAAATGAGAAAAAAATTTACGTTTTATTATAGCGTACAATTTTTAATTCGTCGTAATTCATTTCCTCGATAAAATTTAATTTACAATTCCGAACGTCAAAATTAATATTAAGAGGACGAATATTATTTTATTTCCGTCGAAAAATAACAATAAATTAAAAAATAAGAACGATTCTAATTATTAGAAAACATAATTTCTTTAAAATATTACGATTGATCTATGCGAAAATCATGTCACCGTCAATTTCAAGAACATACTCTAATGAAAAATTATATTCACGAACACTATAAGTAAATCCTCAGTTCGAATTTGTAAACGAAATTAACGATAACAATAGAGTATTAACATGCGTCATTTGTAAACGATTAATCGAACGAATAATAAATTCAAGTTTACGTCACACTTACCTTGATCATTGAGCCAGCATGCAACTTTAAAGTACGCTTCGTCTAAAATTGATATCACAATAGCTAATAAAATTTTCGGTATAAAACTTAAGAAAAAAGGGTAATTGTAATCCGCGATCCTTGTATCCCACCAGTCCTGAAAACAAGTACAAAAAAAAAAAATATTTTATAACGACATAATATATTTCTAGAGAAAACGGGCAGTTTCTTTTTTTTAATACACGACCAAAATTTTTTTATTTAAATATAAGAAAACGAGAGATTAGCTTACAATCATTTGTGACACACAATATCGTTGCAATACATTCATTCAGTCTTTTTACAACATTTTCAAAGACTTTTTCGAGCATAGGTCACTGAATTTTTTTAATTTCTTCAGAAATCTGAGTTTTCAGGTCTCCAGATTTCGTGGACGTGTTTCGTAAACGCGGCTCTTAAGGTACCCCCGCAAAAAAAAAACTCTGGAACGATCATCATTGTGTATTCAGAAACGGAGGTTTCAAATAATCCATTTCACTATGCCCGGCAACTGGCAAAATCCATATACTTGCGGTAAGAATAAGAGAAAGAATGAATTTAAACTGAAACTAGAAGCCAGTAGAATAGCACCTGCAAACAAAGTAGAAAGTAAGCTTATGCTTAAAATGCAATGGAACAAATATCTTAGAAGTATGCTAAATAATAGGAATAATGAGAGATAAGCAGCAGAATACAAGCTACTTCAGCCAATGCAAATTAACGAAATAAAAGATAAAAATATTTTCCTGTCAACCAAACTGATAATTTATTAATCTGAGCTCTTCATTAAAAAAAATATGCTCGCTTGAAGTATTCCACCAGCGTCATTGAATTCTATGTGTTGCAAAGATCACGTGACAATCCTCAACATTCTACATCGGTCAATCTGCCAATCTATACAATTACTGCTTTACAGGAGTTGTTTAAAATGGTTTGAGAACGTTAATAGAATGGATGAAAACAGGATTCCTGAAAAGTTTTTTGGGTGGAAAGCATCGCATTGGACATACACGATGACGATACAAAGATTTCTGGTCGAAAATATTGTCGGGCTGGATTCATTAATTGTGGATGCTACTCCATATTCCAATGAGTGGTCAAATGACTTTGGTGATTTTTACCCGAAACAAGCAACATTAAAAAACAATATAAATCAGGATTAATTACAGGATAAGTTATTAATGAACTAACATACGTATCGTAATAATAAAACATATTTTTTAAAAGTACAATATGTACCTGTATCTTAAAACTAATGATCATAATGGCGAATACTATAGAAATACACAGCGCGATGATTGGTAGACTGACGAGGTAGCGAAACATGTTTCTCTTCCACGCGGGGTACGTTGGTTCCAAACGACCGGTTACTGAACTCACTTCTAACGTTCCCTTAAAAGAATATATCAATGTACACTATGAATGCGCAATAATAATATATTATATTGATTTACTGATAAAGGTATCTAGAATTTTCGTGATTAATTTGATCAAATATCAATACGAAAGTTTTTTCTAGTTAAGGAGTTTAATAAACATTCAAGTGTCAGAACTTTGATTGATTTTAAAAAATCTGATTAATTTAAATTGAAAGTGAATGTTCGTATAAGTGGAAAAAGGTAATAAAATATTTTAAAGTCAAAATGAAACATGTAATACGTTTTAACGCAATTTTTACGATATTAAAAATCTGATACGTATAAAAATTTTAACACCACTAGTAAATTTTACTTTTGGATAAAATTATATAATAGGTATACAAGAATTATATAAAAATAACGTACTTAAATTAAAGCTCGCTCAAAAAATATGGTTACTGGACTACATAAATTATGAAATATATTACACCATCTGCTGTTGAAAACAATATATATTCGAGTAATTAATATAAAGCAAATACTCGTATAAAGAGAATATAAAACTTACTGTGAATAAAGGACGAGGTTCCAGTAATAGTTCATCTCGTTGATCTAAGGTACCCCACTTATAAGCAAGTTCCGCGCTATATCGTTTCCATGCTTCAATGTAAACACTGAACCAGATAACGTTAAAAAATGAAAATAAAACAAAGCCGACATCCACGAAAGTCTGACCACCTCTTCCTAAACCAATCTATTTGTTTAAAAATATATAATCACAACATTTTAAATTATAAATATAAAATTTTAAATGTCTTCATAGAAATTACTCTATTAAAAAAAAACGAAAATATTAAATTAAAATAGTTAAATAAAAAAACAATAATTCATACTAAAATAATTGCAATATATAAATACGTACAGAAATTCGTTATAATTGAAATATATATTTTTTTTAAACGTCAACAACACGTTTAGAAATAATTACGTAAAATAATAGATAACTTTATAATGCTTTTTATTGAATAAGAAAACTGAAGTTACATAAACAAATAATTATGTAATTACTGCTCTTTAAGAAAAACCACGAAATAAGTAAATTAACAATTAATTATATTTATCTTGAGAGTTAAAAGATAACAGGATTCACATTAAAAAGAGCCAATAAAATGAAAAAATACATAAAACCGAACGTCAATCTGAAGATAATAGATTTTTTATTAAACGTAAATGACTTAAAAGATTTTATATTATAACTGAAACTTTAAAGCATCACATAACCTTTCGTAAGATCATCACTCCATAGCCGTTTGACAAGATTAGTTATATCGACGGATAAACACGTTACTTAATAAAAAAAAAAAAATGACATTGAAGAAAAAAATAGGCACCCTAAACCCATTTTTTCATTAATAAATAACCGAACAAAACGTAAAACATTTTACGCGTTAATTTAAAATCGTTTAAGAAAGTATTAATTAGATAATTTGAAAATCGTACATTTATTATAAAGCTAATAAAAATGAAACCAGAACAATACTTTTTTCATCCTAAATATATAGCAACCAACCGTTAAAATTTAAAGGAATATCAGCCATCTCGAGGAACAGATAACAGAAAGCATAACTAGAACGTTGACATTTATAAAAATTAACATCAGGACGAGGCATTTAATAATACGGGGTTAAAACTAGATATGTTAATTTTTACAAATGATGATACCACGAAACAAAAACACACGCTTAATGAGAATATGTTTCAATTAAACGTTAATACGACTTACCCAAAATAAGAATCCAACAACGGCAGGTGCGATCAATGAAGTAGTATAATGTCCGAGCCAAGCAAAATACATGGAAATTTTTACACCAAAATAATCGCAAATATTATCTGTAACAATCGTTTAACTTAATAAACATAAATATATGTACAAGTGGCGATTTTATCATTAATAATAATAATAATAATAATACCTCGTGAAAATTCTTAGTAATTAAATACAAGGGGGGAAAACGCTAATGAAAAATTTTCTATTTTTTATTCAAAAAAACAACAGTATTAAAACTAGTGTAACGTCAATGCTATAATTAAACCTAATAATTTTCTACCAGACGCGCGATCTTCTACCGCAAATAAATAAAAACGTTACTTCGATTTGTTCTTTCAAATTGGGTACAATTTTTTTTCGACTATACGTATTTTTAATATAAAGAAATCTTACCAATTATAATAATTTTTGTAATAGAATATATTTTACTATATGGAACCATTCGGCAAGAAGAAAATGAAAATATGTATTTCGAAAGATAGTCACTAATTAATTTATACCTACAGGGCGTAACCACCGAAATTTTACTAAAACACATAAGAAACGCATAATATCGATCTCGATCCAGACAAATAAACTTCAAATTTTCTATCAACAAAAATGACGGTTACACATTTCATTAAAAAAGTAATTTGTTCCTTTTTGTGGACTATAAGCTTTTTATTTTTATTTGAAATAACAACTACTTTGAATTTTGTATTTTTCGAATTATTACGAAGATATTCCCTTTAATTCGATTTTCAAGAACGACAAAATTAAATTAAACGATTAGTAAATATGATAACTTCGAATAAAATAATTTAAATTAAAATAAACGAATATATCGTAAAATACGTGCATTTCATAAGGAGATGAATACAAAACGACGAGTCAATTACAGAGTGCGTGAGAAAACACGAAATAAAACATTTCAAGAAAACGTGACTGGAACACAAAAATATAAAGGGGTCAGTCTACAAACTATAAACAGAATGAAATGAAACTAATGTATACAAAACGAAGTCCACACACCGAAGTTATTATAATGAATTTGGATATCATAAAATGGGAAAAAATATTTTATAGCCTATTTTAAAAAAAAAAAAGTATATGGTAATCTTCTTTGCATTATCAAGAGATACGTTAATGATATTTAACGCCAATAACGTATAAATAAACCAAAAATATTTCACAATACGGTCAACTAATGAGTTCCAACATATCTAACTCTATATACACAACGCTATTTCTTACAGTATTAGTTGTAGTAAGTAAATATCAAAATTTATAAATTGAAATATTATAATTAAAATTAAGGCTAAAATTAAAAGTTAAAAACTATGAATTGTAAATGTATATATATTAAATAAAGCATTCCAACATAGGAACATATGTATGTATGTATACGTATATGGGTATACAGGTAGACACGGAGAACGTAACTTGCCATAAAAAAGGCGAATAAAAAACAGAATGTAAGCGATATAATATGTATAGGGAAGAGCATCCTGGCGCACAAAGGATTAAGAGCTTTTTTTGGAAATTCTTTAGATACAATGTACGTATATCTAAAAAAAACAGGAAATATTACAATAACCGGCGTAACAAGCGCCGATATAGGAATTGAAAATGGATAGGATGAGAGTTTTAATGAGTTCGTTCGGCATTTTAATGGAAAATTAAAAGAAACGGTTCCAAATTTTCTGATTGGCTAGTGCCAAAAGATAAACCGGAAGGTTTCGCAGAAAGAAGAAAAACAGATGTGAAATAAAGAAACAAAAGAAAAATCACCGAACGATATGAAAAGAAAGCGTCGTTTTAGGAGGACCGCTAAGAGTCCCGATGAAGGAATCAGTTTAGTCATATTCGGAGTCGGACGGATCGAGATGTGATCAATTAGGCTATAGTCGCCCATGCCTATCATCTCGAAATATATAGATAAATGCATAAATGTTTATGTTAACAATATATATATATATATATGTGTGTGTGTGTAAAGATTACAATTAAATATCGTCGTGTTATATATCGTTTTGTAAAATTAATTTCGTCCGCCGAATAAATAATAAAGATTATTTATATCGTTCTGTCAATATATCATATTGTAAAAGTTAGTTTTGTCCGCGGAATTAATAACGAAAATTTTGTCACGTGCTACTTTAAAAATTATTCAAATATTATTCAAATTATCCCGCATTTTCTTCAATTAATCAGTATCGTAGCTGTCCCTAAAATTGGCATCTCTGGACGAACATCACGAGTTTTCCGGTAAAAAATAATAAAATTTATATAATAGTTTAATTTTGTTAGTATACGTACGGGTTAAAGAATTGTATTGTATAAGAATAACGGCAGACGGATCTTAATATTAATGATAATAATAGTAAACATGTATGTGAACGTGTCCGAGAATCCCTAATGAAAATTAGGTTACTGTAAAAACGAGAAATCAGTTAACTACGGATATTCTATTAAATAATCATAATAATAACAATATATAATTATTATACACAAATAATACTGTAAAAGGATCAATAAACTCGTGTTAAAATAAAAGTACATCATTTCTCGCCAATACCAACATAATCTATACTCACGAGCGCCAATATATATATATATATATATATATATATATATATATATATATATATGTGTGTGTATATTGTGTCGACAATCTACGTCAATGCACATTTTTAATGTATTATATAAAATACCGATAAAACTTATTATATAAATTATTAGTAAACTTACATGTGTAATATTGAAGACATCGGTTATGAGATGCAATAAAAAATAAATAAATAAAAAACATATATATAAACATAGATGGAGTATTAATAAAACAAATAAAACATAAAAATATTTAGAACGCATATTAACAAATGATAGGTGAGTATACAGAATATAAAAGAAAAAACAGAATTCGCGAAATTAGCATTTATGAAAAGAAAGGATTATTAACATCAAGACACATAAATATAGAATTTAAGAACAAACTGGTCAAAAACGTTTTACTTTATGGTCAAGAAGCGGAGACATTGAAAACCTAGAATTAAAAGAATACCATGAACAGGGAAAATTAGTAACAAACAAGTATTTAGATTAATCCGTGAAAATAGAAGCTCATTCGGAAAATCAAAAGAAAGAATATACAAATGGATAGGTTATATTTTCACACACAGTGAACATTTAGGAAGCACCATAGAAGGGAAAAGATCAAGAGGAAGGCCAAGAATGAAAAATACGATGTACAAGCAACAAGAAATAGAAATATGAAGAAAATGGAGCTATCCACAGAATTCTGACATTGCAAATTAGCTGTCTACTAATCTTAACAAGATTGAGGAATTATGATGATGATGATGGCAAATGAAATTATATTTTATATACAAATTGACATCCCTACCTATCGGTTGTTTATCAAGAAAAGCTCGAACCCAACTCATTCGCAATTGCTTCAAAGCGGGCATATCATGCATTGGAAATATTTGCTGTATTATATCTTGAGATACACATTTGGAAACTGTAAAAAAAAAAAAATATTTCGTCATGTCCAATTATACAAAAGTATAATTGTATTATAATCTAAATCGATTAATGCCACTACATAATCTAATGCTAATATAACAGGTCAACGTGACGGCGCTTATGTGCGATCATAAACAGAATAACAAACCTTTGTAAAACTCTAAACATTATATTAAATATAGATACATTTATATACAAATTCAGTTACATTAAAACAAAAATAACAGCTTTTTATGGAGATTAAAAATATTTTTCAGTTACTTCAAATCAAAAATATCACAAACTTTTCTTAAAATACACGTAAATTAATTACAAGAATTTATGCAACAACATTGTATAACGCGATATATTCATGATAATAGATAAAGACAGGTAACACTTAGAACCATTGTTAGAAATTTTATATATATATTATTGTATACATAGAGCTGAGGGATACGCCAGAAAATAAATAAAATATAACATTAAATTAACAACAAATATAATAGAAGATATATGAAAAACGCAATATAAGTATATAAAAACATTACTGTGTGTAGTGTGGTTCGTCATTATCCTTCAATGGCAAATAATCAACGAAACCTATAGAGACGATATTTGGAAATTCTATAGCAAAAACAAAAAGATAAAAATATTTATACTGTTGCTTACTAGTAGATTGAGGATTTGTATATTGTATGTTACAAAATTATGCCTATACCACCAGCTACCGCGAATTTTGATATATGAAACTAACAGAATAAATAAGAGATACGTTGATCCGAACAGATTCTATGTTATATACTCGTATTTTTGTCATTTCATCTTACGAGTTAACAACGGAAACCGTAATGCTTTAACTAATCGTCCGTGAAAGTACATCGCGAAAAACTAACTACCGAATATTAAAAATTTTAATAAAATAAATGTACGCAGTGGCATAGCCAGGGGGTTTGGGTGTCTGAATCCCCCCCCCGGAATCAATCTGATAATAACAAAATATATACTCGTTGTTAAATACAGTTTTGCATTTGTTAAACCCATTTTGTTTTTGTTTTTATTTTAATTTATTTTATTTAAATTTCGTTGTTTTTGAAGTAAATAAATAGTTTTGTAATATAGGAGGTACTAGAAGAATTGTGTAGAAAAACGCGAAGAATAGATTTTAAATTTAGTTAAGTATTACTATGTATTATTCCTTCAAAAAATATAAAATCATTATTTATCGTTTTTTTCGCGGAATTTATTGTACTTTGTAACCATCTTCCTCTGTCCTCAATAGCATACTTGTGTTCCAGTGATGTTAAATATTTCTGCCGTCTATTGCTTCTAATAGAATTACATATTCGACGTGTAATAAGTATAAAAATAGCTCTGGTGAGTTGGATCGCTTGGGGCTTGGGGTTTAACCTACTGAGTTTTAGTTATTTACTTAAAATTCAATTTAACTTGGGTTTACTGTTATAATTTAATTTTGTTTGAACCCCCCTCTTCAACCAAGTCCAGCTACGCCACTGAATGTACGTATACATAACAGAATATTCGTAGATGCATAATGATGCTACGTTGTTGAATAAAATAATACTATAAAAGCATTTGTTCTAGTCATTACACAAATAACTGTTTGCGAAAATTTTATTATTGGAATTATAATTGTTAACAATCGTAATGTACATATGCCGTTCAGTTGTACTAATTCTGCCTCAAGAGGTCAAATTTTCTGGTTCGTCATTTATACGTGCGGTCGTCGGGATATTGTCCAGTATCGACGATGCACCGTCCGGTCATCTTTTATGTTCCTGCTATTTGTATATATGTATATACTTATAAATCAATTTTGTTAATATTCCACAAATTGATGTTCAATCAATAGGATATTAATTATCAACATAGCTAAAACATTCGCAAATAAAATATAATAGTAATAAATTTTCAACAACTTGGCGGCCACGACGTAATAAAATGAAATATAAATAAATGTAACATACATTTAATTAATACTAAATAAATTTACAAATGAAGAAATTAAATTTTTAAATACGTGATAACTATACTGCATTAAATTAAACAAAATTTTAAATATTAAGCTACAGGAAAAAACAAATAAAAAACTTACAAGGAAAATAAAGAAAATATGGTAATGTAGAAAAAATAGTTGGATAAAGTATATACATTACAGATAACTACATATATTAATAATTGAAATAAGCACTACTTATTGAAAAAGTATTCTATGCTTAGTTCTACGATGCCTGTACCTAGAATATACTCTCGTTTACCGTTTAATAACAATATTAATAATACAGTTGGTAACACACATAAAGTTATACTTTCACAAATTTTTAATCAGCAATCACATCTGTCTACAGTCATTAATAAGAAATTATTAAATACATATTATTTGACCCAAATTAATTTGCGTGTCCTAGTTGTCCGGTAAACTTAGAAAAATAATTGATTCATAGTTATAGAAAACTTAACGACATGTATCCCATTTCATATTTACTTTCCAATATAAATAAACTGTCCAAAAACATTTTACTACGTACGAAATGCATCAGAATAAATTAATTAATATGTTATAAAATACTTATATATACAAAAAAGTACTGGATAAATTCATGCGTAAAATAATTATAACATTATAAAGTTGTAATCTTTTGCTGAAATTATATTTATCGGTTTTTTTTTCTTTTATGGGGTGGAGGAGAGGGAATATGTGGATAATTATTTTTGAAATACATCAGATGTACACAAACATTGCTTAGTTATTTATACTTCATACGGCATTATAATATACCGTATTAGACTCACTTATTGTTTGACCAGGTATTAGATGTAAATTTTCTATGCATTCCTCGTGTTGGGCTCGTAAAGTTTCTAACAAATGAAGTATCAACCACTGTCTTTCGGGCATCGTAAAAAAATTTTCTTTATTTTCTATACACTGAAATAAATGTGCTTCCGACTGAACGAATTCTTTTAATCCTCCGCCGCAATCCGAAATAACTCGTTTCGGAAGGTGAAGTTTTTCGGCACAATTTAATAATCTAAGAAAACAAAATAAGAAAATTTCAAAAAATTGCTAAGAACAAAAAGTGAACAGCTTAAATTATTTTAATGTCTCTCGAGCCACTATTTCGTAAAGTTTAAAATCTATGCCACAATGAGCTGGAATCTATAACAACGGAAATAATTTTATTTTAAAAAGATATACTACTAACGTACAAGAGCGTTACAAAATATGTTTTCCTACAAAATTCAAATATGTTCGTTTCTTAATAATTCTAAGACATTCTTATACATATGCTCCAAAAAAGATTTTTCATTAGAGTAACTTCTCAATCAATAATTTTCCATTTTACTAAACTGTTTTTTGTTCATTTTATATGTACTATGTGGCAATGGGTATTATTAGTAAACTGTTTGAATCATATTAGAATTCCTCAGTTCTTATATAGTTTTAAGCTCTGATTTTTTTTTCAAGAAACCTATTTGAATTAAAAAGAAACAAAATTAATTTTCCGGGAAAAAATAAACTGATTTTAATTAATTACTTTCAAAACAAGGAAATTAATTTTGAGAATAATGATAATATAAACCCATGTTAATGATAAATAAGTAAATTATTAATCAAAATTGACTATACAAAATTCGTGAAAACAGCAAGATCACAGCATATAATTATGTTGTATCGAACAACGATAGTTACTATCTTGCCACTTTCTTGAACGATTAAGTTATTATTAATAGTTAGGTAACGTTAACAGTGAATAAACATCAATGTTCAATGATTATCACCGATAAAGAAAAAAGAATCCAACAACCACTGACTTTGCTGCGAGATATTGAAATTAAAGATAAATTAATTTATTTGGGTGCGTGCATATCAAAAAATGGTAGATCCGAAGAAATAAATAAGGAGACGGTTAGCTCTTGCAAATGTCGGAATCGGGAAACTAAACTGTTACTCCTTAAAACGTTGATTTTTTCCATAGCGACATACGGCTCAGAAACCTGGACGATTAATAAATCGATGAGGAAGAAGCTTGAAGCTTTCGAAATGAAGGGATACCGAAAAAACTTTAGGATCCCATGGACAGCTCACAGAACAAATTATTCTGTTTTAAAAAAACTGAAAATCGAACCCACTGAACAATTAGTACCATCCATTGAAAGACGCATGCTAGGATTCTTTGGTCATGTAATACGAGCAAATGGGCTGGAGAAAACAATTCTGCAAGGAAAGGTTAATGGAAAAAGGAGTCAAGGTAGACCGATGAGATCAAATCACAAGGTTATGTAGAGTAGACACACAGCAAATCATGAATCTAGCGCAGAATCGATATAAATGGTGACGTCTCGTAACTTGCATCAAATAAGGTCACGACATCCGGATCGGATAACGAAACGAGAAGAAGAACGTTAACGAACACAACTATTAAAATTAATGTTACTGAAATGCCATAAAACGGAAAAATTGTATATTAACAATTACTTGAGCTTAACTAATCGGAACATTTGATTAAACTGTCTATCATTAATATATTTTCTTTACAAAATAAATAAATTTTCATAAAAATTATAATTGTGAACAAATTTATCACATATAATTTACATATTAGGTATCAGTAGAAAAACTAAAATTAGTTTTAAATAAACTTACAGATTAAATGGAGCAGTTATGTAAAATAAGTAACTATCTGTCGAACCATGCTGTTTAACATGCACGTTAAGTCCTATGCCTTCAGAAGCTTTTAATTTTGATAGCAACCACATTAACATATTATCAGATATTCCAGGTGATGTCATGATGACAACATCACATTCCTAAATAAGCATAAAAATTTATATTTTAAACCCCAATAACGAACCACAGCCACCACGACACAAGATGCGTATTCATCAAACAAGTTAGCCAAAAATTTTACAAACATAATTTTACAATTTTAAACAAACGACAAGAAAATTACTAATCAAAGCAAATGGATTATATATATTAAAAAATATATATTAATATAGTTAAAAAGAATGGAACATTATTAGGAAGTATAAATTTTAAAGACACCTTTGATAAATTGAATAATTCACAATTTCTTTGATTATTATATCTTAATTTTGCATCACTGTACATGAAATATTATTAATAAATTCTATAAAAAATTAAAATTTAATGTTATTTATATATAATAATTCATAAATTTTGCGCTAACACATAGATTCCTAATTACCCGTAAAGTTGACGAATGCTATAAATTTTTAAAAATGAAATGGAACGAAAAGCTCAATTACAAAATCTAATTTTTCAAATTTGTCGATTATCTTGAAAAAAGGGAATTCTCAGTTTTCGCAAACAAATTTATTACATTTAAGAAACATAAAATTTAGAATGAACATTCCTTTGATGTAGGTGCGCGTATCTAACACCAATATCGTCGTAGAAATAAACTTTTTTCATATACCTTGATAATTATTTTCATTTAATACTAAATGTGCGATTTCTATAAATACATATATATTATATATATATATATATATATATATATATATGTGTGTGTGTGCATATAAAACAACAAATTACGGGATCTTTCTTAATCTGCACCCATAGTAAATAAAATTGATCAGTTATTGATTTCTAAGAAATTTAAAAACAAATATGAACTTCACAATTTCATACATCCACTTTAGATTTAGTATTTATTTAAATGGTGCATAATTTTCATATTTTATATTAAATACACATTTGATCTAAAAAATAACACACATTACTTACAACGGTGGGTATTGTTTGCATCCAAAGACGTCTAGGAGTCATCAAATGTCCAGCTTGTGGTATTTTTCTGCGTAATAATTTAGAAGCTGCATAAAAGAATTATATAATTATTTTCTTTTGAATAAACCCAATAATAAACAATAAGCCATAAATTTATATCACACTGACGTACTCACCAAATTCTATAGATTCTTTCGCAGACGGGAGTCTTAATCCCACATTTTCGGTATTATTCTCAACGTATGACTCCATTATTAAAAATATATATATATATGTTGTGGTTAAAAATCAGTTTAAATTTATCCTAGTTTGTGTTAATAAAATTAAAAATTTGTTCAACCAACTCATGCAGTAAAATTCACTATTTAATAATTCAAAATACACCGCAAAATATAGCTATTAGCTAAACCGCACATAGAACAAACACAGAATTTATCAAACTAATCCGGTGAAGCCGTTTAATTAAAATCAATAATTATCCACCGACCGTTTATAGGTAACACTGATAATACTTTACCATCAGTATTCTTAGGTAATACTTTTTTTGTGTATAACTCAATTCATTGTATTATTATTTTTTTATTTGTCATATATAGTATGTATGTGCGTGTGCCACTACTTTAGTCTACTAGTGATAAAATATCCCAAACAGAATTACATTTAATTTCAATCATATTCCTTTTTGAACATTTTCTCCATTATTATTATCTTAATTAATCAGGATTAACATATTTTGTAGCTATATTACTGTTGTGGGCATTCTACTTGTTTCCATCTAGTGTACATTAATAATTCCAGATTTTCGGAGTACGTTAAAGCACAAATTAATCAAAGTATCAGATATATTTTTGTTTTTAATAAATAAAGTTCATTTAAACGAATATATATATAGTCATATTTGAGATCCAACGTAACACGCGTGTGAACCCTGTTTCAAGTACGTAATATTTGCAATTGTATATATATCAGCGGGCGAATCTACCCTAATAAGCCAAACCTCAGATTTATTAAATATTTTTGTATTAAAAAACATCCTCATATTAGACAGACTTTAGAAGTTATAATGATCTAATTTCCGACCATACTCCTGTTCTAATATTTAATGACACAAAAATAAAAGATATATTTACCAACAAATATACAAGTTGAGACAAATTCACAAATCAGTTCGTTCAACGGATCGATCTGAAAATGAGATTAAAACAATATAGAAACTAGCGACACAGTTAGCATCTTATTGAAGCTATTCGCGAAACTACACAAGTCTCAACTCCGGTCAATAATGTTATTACACGCAGGAGTTCTCATGAATCCGCTTACCGAAAATATTCATTATGGAGTTCAAATGACTAGTAGTTAGGATACCATGACAGCTATCTTCGTCTCGATAAAGAGAAAGTGGAATTATCTGCCCTAGATCTTTCAAGAGCATTACAACTACATGACATTTAATCAAAAATAGCATTCAATATAGCAAATTTGCCGAAACAATTAAATTTATCACTCCTTATGAAGTAGAATATATGATCGACATCAATCCCAGAAACCTCGAGGAAAAATATTATACTTCCTACATATATATTTAATGTTTGCATAAGGCTGGAATATGTACCAAACTGTTTTATACTGTCTAACATCACTGTGATTAAAAAGCTAGATAAACCAGTGAAAGACAACAAAACCTACTGAAAAATTTAATTGTTGGCGGTTTTATCGAAATTATTTGATAAATTAGCCCTAATACATCGTGTAACGCCATCTGAAGAAAAGAAATATTATTCGGCGCTTGCCTTTTTTAACATAGCACAAGCATTTGATCGTGTGTGCACCAAGGACTTGTCTTCTAATTAAAACGTAGTTTATCAATATGCTTCATCCGAATTTTGATACTCGCTAACGATAAGCAGTCTCATCAGTTAGTCATTTTCAACCTGTAGCTAATAAAAATGCGGCAAGCCCCATGAATCATAACAGTAGACAAGAAATAAGAAAATTTAGTTAAATGAACTGAAATCTCTACACGTCAATTTTTCTTTATATACACAGAACCCTAGTTATGTAATCTACATTAATAATTAGCAGGTTATAATTGCAAATTCTGCAAAATAACTTAGGATACACATGTGTTCAAAATTGACTTGGAAACCTCATATCGATTACAAAGCTAGCCAAACAAACACCAAATGTACACCCACTGGATGTCATTCTAAAGTGAATTTATTAAATAAGCTTCTGATTTACAAAACTCTCATGTATGGACGTACGGTAAATACATATATGGAGATAGGCTAAAACGTTTAAACAGAAAAATAATTCAAACGGCCCAAAACAAATTCCTTCGGCTGATCGCTAATAATTATTTTACCTTTAAGTGATTACTTTTCAACAACATAAAAATTTTCCAGTGTATTCTACCAATAGACATTTATAAACTTTTTTAAAGATACCCGAATAAAATATAAACTTAAAACACCCACAGAAAATTAAATTACTAATTATATAATAAAGTGACTGTAAATTAGACTTCAAGAAAAACGTATATCACCAATGAACCAGTTATCGAGAGTAAATGTTTGCCTTTTATCTATATGCTTAAAGTAATACTGTATTTACATTTTGAATACAAAACAGAACACAATTGTAAACCAGTTAAAAGGTAAACATTTATTAATACAAAAAATTATTGAAACATGTATTATCCACGTTTTCGAATGATAATGAAATAGGAAAAATTTTAAAAATTTCTGAGTTGATTCAATAAAATTATTATTTTTTTTTAAATTTTAAATAAAGATACGATATTAACCCACTGAAATTAAATAAGCATCAAATTTAGTCAAATGTAGCTTACTAACAAGATAACATCCTGTTAGCCAGCTTATGGGTAGAAGTCAGTAGTTCATTGACCATGGCTATGAAAATTAGTTTATATTTATCTAATAGAATTTAACGATTTCATAATAAGTCTGCCGGGTGCCGCCTTTTAAGACGCCTGATGTCTTGACTAGTGTCTAGTAAATTAGTAGCTTCCACATTGACATGTTGGTGTAACCTCTTCTTATGTGCTGTAGCGAATTTTCTAATCTCCTCGTTTACAAGTGGGGTATGCAAGTCTCGATGAATATCATCATTTCTCGAATAACTGCATGCATCGACAATTGCTCTTAGTATTAAGCTTTGTCTAGCTTGGACCTTTGCTCTAGAAGACCTGCTGTTACATCCCCATAACTGCAGACCATAAGTCCACATTGGCTTTATGATCTGCCGATACAGTAACATTTGTACCTTACGTCTAAAGACGATTTCCATCCAGTAAGATAGTATAACTGTTGAGTTTTTTTCTTTATCTGCTTACATTTCATTCTGGCATGTATTTCCCAGATCAGCCGCTTATCCAGGTACATATCTAGGTGCATATCAAGGTACGTGACTGAGTCGACCTGTGGAACAGGTTTACCTCCTAAGTGCACTTGGTAATGTATACCTGTTCGTCGGTATGTGATAGTTATATGCGCTGATTTTTCTTCATTGATTTTAACTTTCCAATTTGATGCCCGTTTATGCACTTTGTTCAAAGAGTTTTGCAATTTATTTACAGCTTCAGAATGACTACTGCTAACGGCTAATATAGCTGTATCGTCAGCAAATGTAGCAGTCATCATTTGCGCACCGTTGATAAGTCTTCTGTTTATAAAATATATAAAATGGGACCGAGAACGCTTCCTACTACGGTACTCCAGCTTCTATGTTGTAGAATGCGAAAGTAGCATTTTCTTGCTGTACTTTAAATTGTCGTTCTGATAAATAAGACATGAGCAAGGCAGATGTTACCTGGCAGAATTCGGCTTAATTTACAGGTCAGCCCTTCGTGCCATACCTTGTCAAAAGCTTGCACTACGTAAGAAGACGGCCGGGCAATATTTTTTTTACTCGAATGCTCAATTAATTATCGTTGTAATCCTGTGCACTTGATCAATTGTGGAGTGCTTCCGTCGAAACTCAAACTGATGTACTGGTATACACTCATCAACCATAGGCAATAGTCGTTTAAGCAATAATTTCTCGAATAACTTTGATATAGTTGACAATAACGAAAATAATTATGCCTTTTTTTGTGAGTTCTTTTAGAACTCTGGGGGATATGCCACTTTCCAAAGATTCATATTATTATCTATTTCAGTCACTACCTCATATGGTGTAAATATTATCACTTTTTCGTCCGTTTTATAATTAATGCTGATATTAATATTTGAGGCCATATTATGCGGTTTGAATATCCGAGATAAATGGCGAGCAAGGATTCAGCTTTATCATGACTTTACCCAGTTTCCACTCTCATCTTTAACGGATGGGGCATGTGTAATTGTATGTTTAATTTTTTGGGTAGCTTTCCAAAGAGAATACTCTTTATCCTCGAAGGAACTAAGATCTTTGATAAATGCGGTGAATGTTTCTTTGCGAATCTTTTTTATGAACGCGTTAAGTTGGCGACTGGTTCGATTAAATAGATTTTTATCATGTGGACTCCGTGTATTTTGCCATTTTCGTTCAGCGATCTCGAGTCGTACTTGTAATGGATACGTGATTTCTTTTGATTTATAGCTTTCTGGTTCAGATGTAGCTGTATTGGCTGTTTCGGGAATTGCTTCAATGAAACTTTTTGAGTGTTCTTCCAAATCTTGTTTTGTTTTCAATCGTATTCTAAGGTTTATTTTCTGATCTGGTTTTTCCCAAAATTTACCCCAATTTCTTAGATTATTAGTGAGGTGTCGTTTTTTATTTTTTCGTATGACTGTTGTATACTCTGCGTCAAGAGAACGGGGTATGATCTGATGAAAGACCAATTACATCCTCGACGTCTATGTAATTACTTGCAACACCTTTTATGATAAAGAAATCACCAAGATCAAGTTCTTTCCACCTGTCGGAAAGCCAATATGTTGGTTTTCCTGAACTTACAAAGCTGCACTGAAGTGTTTGTAAGACTTTCAGCAGTTCATTTCCTTTTATATGCGTAGGACCTTGATTATGTATTGTAACTCGTCGTGAACCGCATGCTTCATTTTTAGCATACAAGTCTCCACCGATAATAAAGCGGTTACCGTAATACTTTAAAAAAGGTACATAATGATCGTATTTAATATTATGTTTTGGTGGGAAGTATACCGTTACAATATTCGTAACTGCATTGTTCATCGTTATTGCCACCGATACGGCCTAAGCATAGTCTTCATAGAAATTTGGCTGTTAGTTATGCCTAATATTTTGTCTTATAATGACAGCTGCACCACCATCAGCTGTGCCTGTTGGATAATTATTGAACATTTGTCTGAAGGTTGTATAGTTGTTTTTCATTTGACATTACCACTTTTGCATAAGTAGAACCACTTTCAACTTGTTTGGCTGTCACTGGTGTTTTCTGTAAGCGCTGAACTGCTGTTAATTTCAGAGCTCTGAATTTATTTTTCGATATACTTCACAACCCTTATAATTAGCTGTGTGATCTTTTTTCCAGTTCACACATTTAAACTTACCATGATCCTTTTCCCTGCAAGACTTTGAGTCATGATCACCAGCACATTTGAAGCATTTTGTCAATCTGTTTCCTGTACGATCCCACTGTTGGCAGCGTTTACATTGTGGTATTGTACTAGTCTTGTGCGGTGTTTCTATTTTAATTTTGCAATAAGCGATATGAGTCAAATTGTATATCTTTTTGTTGTTGTCTTTAGGCTTTAAGTCAATGTAGAACAAAGGATAAGACTTTCTTTGTCTATCAATTATTTTGTTATCATTGTCGCGGATTTTGATAGTTTTATTAATGTTGGCAATATCAAGTGGTTCGTGACCCATATTTATTAATTCATTTTGTATAACTTTTATATCTGTAGTAGTGTGGAGTACTACTCTATATGGTCTTTCTGATTTCAGTTTATATGTATGGTAAGCAATGTTTTTTATCTTAGCGTGTGGACCAGTAAGCGGAATGTATCTTTGTTTTCTGGGGCAACTATAATGTCTTCATTATTTAGAACCTTAAAGGTTACGCCCCAAATGTTGTATTTATGCCGATATAGAATATATTTAAGTCCTTCATGCCACTCACGGTGATTTTAGCAGGCAATTTAACTTTTCCAGGTTTTACTTTTTGTGTTCGCATCGGCTTTTGCTGTTACTGCACTTGTGAGAACATATGGTTTCCCTCTGGCGGACATTAGCAAGACTGTTTAATTTCTAGCTAATGTATTCTGTCAACCAAAGAGTCTATTTTTAACGTGAGCTTATTTATAGTCACGTTTTGATCGTGACATAATTGTTTCAATTCATCCGGTTATAGGTTCTCATAATTACTTTGTTTCAGATTAACCTTTTAATTGGCACTCGCTTCATTTTGGCCATTATTTTCAGATAATTGCCTTTTTATTGAGTACGAGTTGGCGGGTTTTCTTTAGTTTTATCGAATAAAAAAAGTGTTACGTTTCATTATCGTCCGAGCATGATTGTGTAGTACACACAATCGGTAATGTCGAGCGCGATGTAGGGTTTGTTATTAATTGGTTTGTAGATATAAATATAATCTACGCAATATTTTGCGAACCATATGTGGTTACACCGGCACAGCGACCGAAACGAGAAGGTTCTTATTTCTAGTAATATTAATTTCCCAATACCGTGAAATATGCATATATACGCAACGTTAAAGACGAGTTATTATGTGAATTAGTATACGTAAATAAATTAGACGAACGGTTATACCACTACCGTCTGTGAGTATATGTTACGTTTATACACGCTATGTGTTACTGTTGTTACAATTGTATGTGTGTATAAGTTGCGTTGTAAAAAGTTTTATCGATTGACCAGGAGGAACCAACGTAGTAGATTCTTTGTTTCTGATCAACCGAGAATTGAGATAAATATACAATTGTTAATCAATTGGAATTATCTCACCGCAGAATGTTGATTAGATAATCAATACGACGATAACGAGAATAATACCATATATATCGTAAGATAACAATGAACGCGAGTAACAAGCAAATGCTATACACGACGCGAACCGAAGCGGAAACAAATATAAAAGATAATATTTCAGTTAAATACAACCAAATATTCTAAATGTTTAGTATAAAAACAATTTATAAAAATAAAACTGTACAGAGTTACGCGATAGGAAAATGTTGTGAAAATGTAAACAAATGAAACGTATAAAATGATTAGAAATACATTTAAAAGTCCATTTTTAATTAGTATAATATTAAAATCTTAGAACTTTATCTTCATTTTTAGAAGGTAATTTATAACCAAATATCCTTACATCTTTTACACTCTAGGACTTGTTTTACACGCGCGATTGTTCTTTAAAAGTTTCGACATTATAATCAATTTAAAAAGCGCGACTTAAAAATTCAAATAGAAACACCAAAAAAAAAATCGATACAGCTTCGTAATTTTTCAGATCTAGTTATAAATAATCTTACATTCGAATATTTAGTAATTATCATATAGAACTCCCACTTTATTTCATAATTTAATCATCATTATACGACAGCATACGATGATAAAAAAAAAATAAAAAATTAGAAAAAAAATTAATTTATTTAACGAAAATAACAAGTTAAAGGCACATGAGAAAAAGTTTACAGTAATAAAACAAAATTATTTGTCACAAACACAATACTCCTAAATTAGATTAAATTAGAAAATGGCATTTTTAACGATGTCTTCTGTTAAATATCGAAGTATAAAATTACGCACAAGCAGTTTTATTAAATCGAGAAACGCACGATATTACAATGTACGCTCATGTTACAATATAAGACATTTTCAGTAGTTTAGATTAAAATGGATGACTTACATAATTATATTTAAAAAAAATAACTTTATTTTTGAAAAAAATCATCGATTTCAAACTTTATCAAAACTTTTTTTCCCTCAAACATATTGTATAAATCTGACATAATTTCGATAACAGAATATCATAAAACATCAATCGCATATATAATTTTTTTACATGCACGATTTTTTATTTCTTTATTTTTAATATTTTTTTTTTTTCAAGCCATACTAAAAACTCTCGTTACGATTAGATATCCGGGTTTCAACTTTTTTTCCGTCGATTTAAAAACGTACAATTACGAAAATATAAACTAAATTTTAAAATTTTAATTTAGTTTCCTCATTCATGTCCTATAACAAAGTTAATTTTACATTGTAGCCATACGTAATAATATAATCCTCGATTATAGTCTATATCGTTAATTATCCGAATATAAAATAAATATACTAATAATTTATAAAAGAAAATACGCGGTATCATTAGAATCGATATTTAATAAAAATCGTAATATTAATGCATATACGCGAAATAAACATTGAAACCCTTAATGAGTATTGTCAAATAACTAAAAACATCCAGATATAAAATTTGAACAAGAAAAAAAAATTATGAGATCATTAAAGTTAATAATAATACGTATTAATTAAAACTATTACACGCACGCATATATATATATATATAGTAGCCAAATAGGATAAACACGGTTACAACATGGCATGGTATGGAAGAAATTTCCGTATATATATATATATATATATATATATATATATATATATATATATATATAAAAATTAGTTGAAGAAATATAAACACACATCTAAAAAAAAATATTATAAATCGTGAGCAAGTAAATCGCAAAAATATATATATTACACTATTACTAAACCATATACATAAGAAATGCAATAAATTATATATATACTCTTAGATTCCGGATTAATTGTCGCTTTTATAATAAAAATCTGAATCGCATATATCGGTATTGCACGGAGTCGGAGGAGGCGCTATATAAGGACAACAATATTCGTCGCCAATTTCAGTAGTCGTAGCCGGACTAGGAGGCGGATTAAGAGGATAATCGATAGAGTTAGAACTATCGACGACCGAATTTAATCGACTCGTTTCGTTATTGCCGGTCGACGTGCCGATACCGGAAGAACTACCGGCACCCGCCATCATTACGACACCGTACGAACGCGTACCTGCGTTTTTGTTGCCGTTATTAATATTATTACTATCCGCATAACCGGCGCTAGAACGCGTTAACGGATTCAAAACGGCCGCGTCTTCGTATCGATTCGGTTTATTAACGCGACTTTTAAATTTAAACGCGACCACCAACGATATCATCAAACATAATACGACCGATATCAAAGCGACCGTCGTTACGAATCCGATCGGCGTTTCGTCCGGATAAGCGTCCGTTTTATTAACGTGATTTTTCGTTTCGCAGGCGTTGGAAGTTTCGTCCGAACCGTCCGAACATTGTTCCCAACCGTCGCAAACGGCCGTCATCGATATACAATCGCCGCTGGTAACGCAACGAAAATACGAAGAAGAAGACGACGACCCTTCGTTATTGCCATCAGTAGTCGGACAACAACGAGCTTCGTCTGATCCGTCGCCGCAATGATCGGTACCGTCGCATAGTCGAGCGTTATCGATGCAACGACCGGTAGACGGACATCGATATTGATTCGATTTACACTTAGTACAATCGGCTTCGTCTGACGAATCCGGACAATCGACTTGACCATCGCATCGCCAACTATTCGGTATACATTCGGAACCGCTGATGGAACATGTAAAATGATCTTTACCGCAGACCGGCAATGACGAACACGTTCTGCGATCTTCGTTCAACACTAAACCGTTAGGACAAGAACATTCGGCCAAACTAATATTTTCGGAAGATACGACGCATAAATGAGAACACTTGTTATTACCGTCGCCGTCTAAGCACGGGTGCGCAGTAGTCGAAGAGATTGCCGTAACCGTTATTAAATCGGTCACGAATACCTGCACAGCGAAATATATTCATCATAATAATAATTCAAATAAAATAGAATACATTTCTGAATGGACATAGTTATACAAAGAAGTGTAAATAAAATTTTAAATAAACAAAGTTATAAAATAGAATTTCAACAACGTAAATATATGTTTATGTACGCCAAACAAGCGTTTGTGAAAAAGAAAAATTTATTTAATAAAAACATGAAAATAGAAATACGGAAAAAACTTTTGGAAAAATACATATGGAATATATTACTATATGTCTCAGAAACGTGGGTGTTAACACAAAATTTAAAAAAACGTTTGGAAGCCTTCGAAATGTGGCGTTGATGCTGCATGATGAAGATCTCATGGACACAGAAGAAAAGGAATTCAGAGGTTTTGAGAATGGTAAATGAAAAAAGGAAACTAATAGAAACAATACAGCGAAGACGCGAAAGACTTCTAGGGCACATACTGCGGCATAACGCGTTCATGAAGGTCATAATCGAAGGAAAATTGGAAGGAAGAAGAAGAAGGAGAAGACCTAGAGTAACATGGATCGATCGAGTAAAAGAAAGAATACAAATAACGTATAAAGAGATGAAGGACATAGCAGACAACAGGAATGAATGGAAGAAAATGATTGGCTAGCTACAACGACAAGACCATGCTCTTAAATACTGACGATGATGATATATATATATATATATATATATATATATATATATATATATATATAAGTGCACGCAAAATGCAAAATTTAATAATCACAGATAGAAATCCAGAAACAGAAGCAAAAGTCATATAAGTATATATAAGGGTGTTGAGTACGGCGGCTTTCCGTCTAATTGCCGAAGTTAAGCAACGGTACTTGGATGGGTGACCGCCGGCTCAGTATGTTTGTGTGTTGTTGGTATCTCCAATTTGCTTGGCCCGCACGGGAGATTAGGCTATTTTCTCCCCAATTTATTGATTGGGGAGACCTATGTCAAGCAGTGCACCGATATAGGTTAATATATATATATATATGGTCACGAGGTGCAGTGAAATGAAAGAAAGAAATAAAAATAAAATTAGATAATGAAAGACTAAAACATGTAAAATTACATAAGACACCTTGGTTCATTCATTACAAATGTCTTTATATTACTTATGCTGTACGGCGAGCAATTTTTGGGCGTTGCGTAATTATTAGTTAAAAATATTTATTTTTATGTTTATTTCTCTGTAAATTATGTTGACATATACGTTGTTGTAATAACAGATGATGGAAGATGCGATCAGGGTCTAGAGTAACGCAGGCGAAGATCGCTTATATTAAAAAGAAATCGCTGTTAACGTCAAGAAATGTAAGTACAGAGCTAAAAGATTAACAAAGGTGAACACGTATGTATTTTATTGAGTGAGTAGCATGTTATATATAGACTCTAATTTTAGTTAATTTGACATATTCGAGATTAAATTCCTACGACGTTCGTGGAAACAGCGTCAGCGTTACGTTCAATCACTAACACAAACCAAGTATAAAAAATCTAATTTAATCTAATAAAACATTGCGCATACGTATTCGCAAACACACGTGCGAATAAACGAGTCAAAAACCATTTTAAAAATTTAGTTTATAATAGTATCACGGCATAGATCCTCATATTCAATGTGAATAATCTGTAGCAAAATTAGATAAAATATTTTAGCTCGTACAATTTTTTTAGAGAAAATCTATGCGCGTACTAGTATATTTCGAAATAAAGAATTATTTTAGAGCAACAATAACAAATTCTGACATATGCGTGAGCAGCGAGAGCCAATTATAATGGAAATTTAAACTACACACGTAGCGATATTAATAAGACAGCTAACATATCGAAAGCATTTGAGAATATTTCAGCAAGAGTCAAAACCAGAAACAATATTATACAAAAGCTAACTGGTACAACATGGAGTGCTTCAGCCAAGACACTAAGAACCGATGCGCTGGCGCTAGTATACTCTACAGCAGAATACGGAACCCCGGTTTGGCTAAACAGCCGCCACATACCGCAAAGGTAGATACACAACTGCGGTTAATTACAGGGACAATTAAATCGACGCAACTTGATTGGCTACCAGTATTCAGCAATATTATGCCACCTCACATACGTAGGAAAATTGCAACTGCACAAGAATGGGCAAAGTACAAAACCTTGCACATGCCTCAAGTGCACAGATTGAAATCACGAAGACCGGAATGGGCAACTGGCGAAGACCTAATCAGAGGAAAATTCGAAGGGAAGCGAAGTTGGCGTGAACAACGGAACAAATCAAATCCAGATAACCGTAAACTGATAACCCTGCCAGACGCTACGGTAAGTGATTTTGACCTACCAAAGAAGGACTGGGTGCAATTAAATCGAATACGCACCGAAAACAGACGGTGCAACGACATGCTAACGCGGTGGCTAAAAATGACGCTGCCCGTGATTGCGTTTACCAACGCCAAACCATCGAGCACATCGTGTGATTGTCCAGACAGAGCTTTTACACGAACTTAAAACATCAGCGGCAGCGATAACATGGATTCGAAATCGGGATATTGTCCTATAACGAGTTCAACTCCGCACCAGCCATACGAAAGAAGAAGAACACCACATCGTATAATGCGTAAGTACCCATAAAACAGGCAAGAATTATAATAAAAATTGTAAACTAGAAGCGTAGCGATACCACATAAATAAACGAACGGAATAATATAAGACTGTGCGAAGTATAAGAACAATTTAATGATGATTAAAAATTTAGGAATTTAAATTCTATACGGAGGATAATTAAAAACTGAGCATAAATAACAAGAACGAAATGTCTAAAGGCATTTAGCCAGATTAAACATATTATTCTCTAATGTAATAATTTCATTGTGCGAATAAATTAGTTCCATGCAGTTAAGCTGTATAGCGTATGTCAGAGTTATGTGTAATATAACTAGAGAACCTTTTCGTGGAAGAGGAATTTTAAGTTACCCTAGCAATTCATTGAATAACTTGTGATACCTTTGTAAGAGCATCATGAGTGATGTTTAAAATATGAAGGGATAAATTTTTTCGCATCTTATTTTTCCTGTAGTAACCGCCATTTTTTTTTTTAAACTGAATAGAGGTTTAATACGAGAATATAAATAAGAACGTGAAAAATAATCACAACATAAAGTTGTTTCGTAGTCATAATAAATCGTAAATAATATAAATTATATACATTTTTAAATTATTAATCGTTTTCAGTCGTTCAAATTTTATTTTTATCAAAATTTCTTATATCGTTTAAAATCGTTTCTAGTCATAATTTTCGTGTTACACGATTTTTTTTTTTCGTTTTATATAACGAGATTTTTATATTCGTATATATATTCCGTCTTGTAACTGAAATAATTGCACGTAATTTTCAATCCGTTAAATTGACACGTACGTGTCTCTACGAGCGTAAAATGTACATAAACCGATGTACAGAGTCGTTTCATTCGATAAATTGAAATTTTTTTTCAATGTTACGGAATAATTTAATTAGTACGTAAACACAGAGAATTCATAAAAAAATCGCAACTCATCGAAATTACGAAACTGATAATTCGCAAGGAATGCGAAATTATATGCGGCGTTTGAATTATACTGCGTATGAGATATAATCAAAATTAATAAGGTTTTTAACCGAAGGTCGTATTAGAAATTCAATTCACACGTCTTAAATACTCGTACTGGAATACCACAAGATAGTCTAGAGGGCCTATATTGTACCTCTTGTATACGAATGATATTCTAATAACGTATGAACTACCGCAATAATGTTTGCTGATAATACTGCAATATTGTCCGTGAATGATTCACAAGTAGAACCGAATGATGATCTGTAAAACGCTTTAGACCAACTTTCAAGATGGTCGAAGAAATAGCGAATAAAACTCAAAATAAGCATAAATCCGCTCACGTAAATTACATTCTAATAAAAATAGTGTTTACATCAATAACCAGCAGATCTCTTAGAAGAATGCGCAGCTAAATATCTTGGACTACATCTTGATGTTCATCTAATATGGAAGGATCACGTGAGGCATAAAGCAGAACAAATCCGACTTAAAGTCCGACAAATGTAGTGGTTGACAGGAAGAAATTCACAATTCGATCTCTACAGTAAACGACTACTCTACCACTCGATCATCAAACCCATCTGGACCTATGGAATCCAACTTTGGGGATACGCAAAGTTTGCTAATTGAATGGTTATTCAACATGGTTAAAATAGTTATTATTACTAGTATCAGAGAAATCTGCATGCAGATCTGAAGTTCGAAAATCGACTCTAAACATCCGAATATTGAGACAACTTATTTGCTCGACACACTAACAGATGCAGCCAAACGATTTAATTAAGTAAAGAATGTTTATGTAAATACATCTTCAAACTTTCATGGTTCATATCTATACGTTTATAATTTTTTTCGGTGAAAACTATGTTCGTATTTTTTCTTGTGACGTTTCGAAAACACTTGCAGTTTTCATTATCAAACTGAGAGCGGTTATGAAAAATAAAACAATATTTTAAAAGCGTCAAGGATCAACTCCCCAAAGGACATGTGGCTGGCGTTTATAAAAATCCTTGTTATTGCGGCCTTAGCTACATTGGACAGACTGGTAGAAGCATTAATCAAAGACAAAAGAACACAAGGCAGATTGTAAGCAGAAGAGGAGCGACTAAATAAATGGTGGAAATATTTAGAAGAGTTATATAACGATGATGACTATAAAATGAAGATCATGTGAATACAAATAATATGGGTAGTCAGCCACTTCTAAGTTTAACGAAAACTTTAAAGATCTGAAAGTAAAACATTTCCAGTATAAATGGAATTCCGCTGAAATTGTTGAAACATGACACAGGTGGATTCAAAGTTGTACGATATGATGATAGATGGAATTCTGGTAAAATGGTTTGAAACATAACGTGGGTAGATTCAAAATATAATATTAAAAAGTAACAAAACTGACAATACCAAAATGAAAAATATAATTTTATATATATAATATAGAATAATTAATCGAATTAGCATGAACATGCACATATTTAAGATTAACATTAAAATTATACAGAAAAGAATCGATAGCTATATGGATTGATTACTAGATTAATTCGGGTTTGGAAGAAAAACATCAGCCCGATAAGCAATTAATTAATTGATAAACCTATTCCCAAAAATAAAATCACACATATCCCTTTCAGAGATAACATAAACTGGACGAAAATGTTCAAAATACTCCTTACAATAGGAATACTCTGTAAAGACAAACGATTCGTGAAAACTTTATATAAAATCAAACAATAATAGAACGTGGAATGAACACAAGACAAAAGTAGTGCAAACTGGGTTGCACGACGAGGGGTTTATCTACATTTTTATTTAATAAGAGTAAATAAAATCGGATATTGAAAAACTAGGTGAAACAGTGTGTATGATTAAATCCGTCGATGATATTGTTACGGTAGTGGAAATTGACCAAAATCTAAAGGAGTCATTAAAAAATAAAAAGGATACCGGAACGTAATTATAAAATGAAATTAAATGCAAAAGTACGAAGATCATGAAATGCAGTAAAAACAATAAATAACACAGCCTTCGTAATTATGTCATAATTTTAAGTTCTTTCATTTGATTTCTTTTTTATTATTATTATTATTATTATATTGCACAGTATCGTAAGAATTAGATTTATGTTAACACTGTAACTGGCATATAGCTGCAGTGAAAAAGTAATCATAAATAAATTCAATTATCGAATTATATATTGAAACACAGATTTCAGAATAAAATCTTATAACAACTGTACCATCTATTTCAATTTAGGTATACCTTCTGTATAGAAAGTGTACTCGGAAATAGCTTATAGACGTTAGGTAATCATCTCATGAACTAGGAGCTCAACTGCTACATACTAATGAGAACAAAGATAATAAATTTAACCTAATAAATAAATAGCAATCGGTAGCAGGCACCGTACAAGCAATTAATCTGTATATGTCGTTTGTTAAACAGCCAACATTGCCTAGTCACAAATTTATAATTATATATATATATATATGTAATCTTGCAAGAGGTAAGTCGACGTTGTCAGTTTGTTATGAGCGTGTTGTTTTCGTGACGTGTGCCTAATCCTTTGTTTATTATTGTTACAAACCCCAAATCTCCGTATCGAGTTTAATGGCGCTACATGCCACACAACGATGGATATTCGGCACGAACGATTTGAGGATTGGGTTATGTTTCGCAGAAGTAACGTGAATTAACACCAAGATTGTGCAATTGACGCCGCTAGACTTGTTCTTATAAGGTTTCTTGAAGTCGTAGGTCTATACCAATAAACCGTAATCAACCAATGGCTTTAAAGTTATCATTACGAATGCTATTACCTGAATTCAAACAAATCTATGCGGTAGTTATTGGGATCATTCATATCCGGTGATAGAAATTTGAACAATGTTATATTCTATAGATACCGATATATGTAGAAAACCCCCTATAATATATATTATAATATGTAAAAAATTTTACAAACTAAACTAATTCTGTAAAAAATATGTACCTGTTCCATAATGATATCCTTTTTGCCTTCGACTAATTTATTCATACGCTGCAAATATAAAAATTCCTTATCGCCCCAGTAAATATAATCGTCCATAACGGTCAAACTAGAGATACCGCTATTAGCGGAGGCGAGTATCGTACGTTTATTTTTACCGTCTAAATCGCATAATTGAATTTTACCGGATACGGCGTAAAATATTATATCGGCCGGTCGATCGACGGTGAAACATTCTATAACGTTAGTCTCAGTAACGACGGTTGTACGTTTCTGACTGTCCATTCTTGAACGTATAATACGAATTTTATTACCGACGTCCGTCCAAAATAGTAACCCTTTCAGCGGATGTAAAGCTATATTTCTAAGTCGTTCTCCGTCGCTAGCTTTATAAATGGTGCCGACAGTCGAATTATTGTTCAAACCGGTTACGTTTATACTATCGGTACTGGAACATATCCAAAACAATAGTTTAAGAAACGGATCTAAAGCCATATCGTAAAATTGATTATAACGACCGGTTACGGCAGCGCCGTCTACGAAAATACTAGCGTACGAACCGTTTTCGTAACTACGTCTTATCGCCGGTATTTTATTATCGATCCAATAGACGAATTTAGTCGAAGGATCGTATTCGACGGCGCGAATATTTTTAAAACCGGTTATAGCTAACGAATAATCCGGACAATCGTTAGCGTCGGTAATAATGCGATTGAAAACGTTTCGTTGAGCGACTAGTATAAAATTCTGCGGTTCGCGACACGCTAGTTTATTATTACTATTACTATCTTTGTCTAACGTATAATGCGTCGGACACGTGCAATTAGCGACGGTCGAATGTAACGATGGACCCGGTTTAATCAAACAAAGAGCATTATTACCGCATCCGCCGTTATCGGTGGCCGCGCACGCGTTCCATCCTGTTTGACGAGAAGCGTGAACGATTTTCAAATCGGACATACGACCGTACTGCGAATAAATCAGTTTACTATTACCGCCGTTCATTTTATTCATACGCACGACCGAACTCAAATTAACGGCGTAAATAAAATCATCGTACTGCGCTAACGAAAACGGTTGATAAGCGGCGTTATTGTTATCGCCGTCGAAAAGTATCTGATGACGATTCTGACCGTCGAAATTCGATATTTCGATAGTAGCGTAACCGTTATTATCTTGTGACCAATATAGACGATGTTGACCGTAGTCGACGGTTAAACCGTTAACACGTCCGACGTTAACGATTAACGGGTATTTCCAACTACCGTCCATATTCGCTTTTATAATCGTACCGGCGGTTTTATACCATTCGCTCCAATACATGTAACCTTCGCGCGGATCTAAAACTAAATTACGCGGAGTTTTCAAATTTTTCCAAAATAATACCTTTCGAAAAGAGCCGTTAACTTTCGACGTTTCGATACGACCGTTTCCCGTATCGATCCAGTAAATATTATTCGATAACCAATCGACGGCTAACGATTCGATCGAATACAGACCGAATTCGATAATTTTTTCCGTTTGAGATCCGTTGAAAAAAGCTCGACTGATAGTTTTCAATTTATTATCGGCCCAATATAATCGTTCATTTTTAACGTCTACGTCTAGAGCGGCGACCGATTTAACGCCCGTTAACGGTATCGCGTCGTTACTATAACTATTCCGTACGCTGATACGATGAATACGATTATCCGAATAAAATATTAAAAACGCTTCCGGTATCAGGCACGATTTATTATCGTCTGAATTTAATTCGTAATCGATTTCGCAAGCGCATACAAAACTGCTATTCGGTCGACTGAAACATAACTGTTCGCAATGACCGTTATCGACGCTACACGGATTCGACCGATAACGACGTTTTGAACTGACCGCCTTCAAACCCATAATATTCGGTAAACCGTCGAAAATTATCTGTCGTTCGCGACCGTTTAATTTGTGAATTTTCTCGACGGTCCTTCGTTGCCAGTCGGTCCAGTATAAATAATCGCCTAATAAAGTTAAACCGAAAACGTGAGCTAAATTTTCCGCTAAAATTTCTCTTCGATCGCTACCGTCTATATTGACGCATTCGATTTTATCGGTTTTAGCGTCGCCCCAATATAATTTACTCACGCCTAAGCTTAAGTCGTCGTCGTCTAAAGCGATTCCATTCGGCCAACTGATATCGTCTTTCACCAATATCATACGATTGGCGCCGTCTAAATCGCAACGTTCGATTTTCGGTTTTTTATCGTTCCAATCCGACCAAAATAATAAACCGTACTCCGGCGATACGGCTATCGCTCGAGGATCGCCGAGATCTTCGAAAATTAACACTTTACGATATTTACCGTCCAATCGGGCAACTTCGATTCGATGCGCGGCCGTATCGCACCAATAAAACGTACGTCCCGCCCAATCGATAGCGATTCCGTCCGGATTTAATATATCGGTCGTGATTACGTCTTCTTGACAGCTACCGTCTAGTTTAGCTTTACGTATACTTCGTGTTTCGTCGTCCGTCCAATAGAAATAACCGTCTATCGGATCGTAGTCTATACCGACCGCGTGTTTAATGCCTTTTAACGGTAGTAAAACGTTCGTATGATCGAACGTATCTAACGAGACTTTAGTAATTTCCGTTCGTTCGACTAATAATAAAAATTCTTCAACTTGTTCGGCGCACGTAACGTTGTCGATTAATTTAATGCCGGTCGGACAGGCGCACGAATAACCGGGCGCTAACGGCGATAGTAGACATAAATGCGAACAACCACCGTTATTCGTTTCGCAAGGTGTATACTTGTACGGTTGTCGTAATTCGTCCCAAACTTCGATATCCATCGGTATGTAATCGCCGCGTATTAATTCTTTCTGATTTTGACCGGTTCTACGATCGGCCGCGTGAATAGCGTACGTTTTCCAATCGGACCAGTATAATTTATCGGCGAACAACGTTAACGAATACGGATACAATACGCCTTTCTCGGCGACAATACGTCTATTCCGACCGTCGTAATCGGTCACCTCTATAAAGTGAAATTTACCGTCGATCCAATACAATTGTTTCGAACTGATATCCAAACTAATACTATTCGGCCAGAATATCCGCTCCGAAATAATAACCTTCCGACTAGACAAGTCGCCGTTCATGAAAGCTTTTTCTAATTTCGGCGTTTCTCCCCAATCCGTCCAAAACATTACTCCTTCTAACGGATCTACCGCTATACCGCGCGGCTGATCGATTTCCTGCCAAAACAACACGCGACGATATCTGCTTTCCAACGAAACTACTTCGATACGATTAGTTTCGCCGTCCGTCCAGTATAATTTACGAGTTAACCAATCACAAGCCAATCCATCTGGAAACGAAATGCCGGTCTTGGCGATAATCATTTTACTACCGGCGTGAGTTCCGTTAAACGGAGCGCATTGAATTAATTCCAATCCGTGATCCGTCCAACATATAAGCGAACCGTTATACAGATAATCGACCGCGACCGCTTCGTTTAAATCTTTTATGATAGTATGTACTTTTTTCGGCTTAGATGGATTCGATACGCGAATATCTTTTTGCGTCGTAAACAGTATGGTGTGATAACTGGAAGAGTATACGTCAAACACCAACATCAGCCATATTGTTAGAACAAACATTATACAGAAGGACGTACGCCGTCAAAATATTAATATCATTTCCACCAGTTCAGCTTTAAAAATACGAAATATATTATCTTGTCAAAGTTGGCAAATTCCAAATTATTATCAGCATAGCAGCGTATAAATTTACCTACGAAGAATTGACGAAACTTGTCGCTTGGAGTAATAATGAATTAAACCTGAAATTAGAAAAGAAATTTTTTTAATTTTATTTAAAAAAAAACAAAAAGGTATACTCGTTTTTTACATTGAATACGATTTACAAATCCGTACTGCTAAGTATAATCGAATATCGCCAAACAACACACACGATATTCCTAAATCTAGTCGTAGTTTAATTAAATATCGATAATTACTAATCCAGTAACATAAAAGAGCTTCAACATTATTACACTTATTAAATAAAGGAGTTTATTATTCAAAATTCTGACCGAAACTAAAATTGTACTCCTATTCTTCGAAGTAACAAATTTTAAAATTATACTTTTAGAGTCAGCGCTGCTCGTAAAATATAAACATAAATTTTCTTAATTCTTTAAAATTTTAAAACAAATTTTTATTAATAGGATCAAACAAATTAAGAGTAATACAGTATATTTAACATCTAAATTTAATCGTGCAACCCATTTTTAATTTTTACGTAAAACCAGTATCATTCAAAATACATATACCACCCTAATTAAATAAATAAAATCAACATAACAAGAAAAACTTTCCAAATTACTTCAAAAATGTTATGTAGAATTAACACGGTACATACAAAATTTAAACATATATTTTAAAATTGATCCATATCTTTTCGAATATATATTATATATATATATATATACATAAACATAATACACAAAAGCTTTGCATTAGCTAAAAGATTTTTTATACATTTTCATTTACTGCACTCTTCTTAAAATAATATAAATTTTAACATATTATTTACTCTTAAATTCGGAATGAAACAACATGAAATAAAATTTACGATGCTGTATCAATTTTAAATATAAACATACGAGAATCTAGAACTTATATAAATTACAGGACATTTAATAATTACGATTCTAACTGAAAGAAAATGTTTAATAATATAAACGCAAACGATTTTGTTCTTACAAATTCATTCCCAATTTTGTTTCCATTTTTTTATTTAAGTTGACATAAAAGACGAATATAAAGCAACGAATTCAAAGATATTTCCCAATGTTTAAGCGTTGTATAGATTAATTATAATACAATGATAAAACGGTAATTTTGCATTCATTTTAACGTACACAGGGGAAATAACAAGGCTCGGAATATTAAAACATCTGATTTTAGAAAAATCACGTGTTTGTTAATTTTGAAGTTAGAATGCATTTTATCATAATTCGTAATATTACAAAATAAATTATTTTTGTTTTATTTGATCGTTTTTTGTATGTCATGGATTTTTAATTGCCGAAAGCCAAAGATTGTTTCGAACAAGATACAAACTTTTAGTTGTGTTAAAGTATATATATATTTCACGACGGTTAAATAATCGCTACATGAAAAAAAAAAAAGCTAAATGTTTAAAGTAATTTTAAAAGTAAACAAAAAATGGGAGGGAGACTGTTTCCTTATTTTCCTACAATATATACAAAAGTAATTTACTGCCCAATTTTATATCTTAGGATTATTCTATACGCCTTTTCGACAATACCGAACCAAAATTATGTTTACAAAAATTTTATTCGACAAAAACATACCAATTAGCACCAAAAAATAAATATCAATGTTCAACTTCTAAATATTGAAAACATCTGTACAATATTCGTAATCACAAATTATCTGATAACACCACAACAAAGGGGTAAAACAATATACTTATTTTCTAATAACAACTCTAAACAAATAAATAAACAAGTGCCGAATTAAAATATATATTTTTTCTAAAAACACACATTTCAACAGAAGCTTTTCCAGTAAGGCCTAGAAAACATTGATAATTTATCGCGCAAATGTTCCCCTTTAAAATATTCATATTAAATAAAAAATATATATTTTAAAAAATATATATATGTAGATATTTATATATAAATTTTGGTCGATGAAGTTTACATAAATTTTATCATATTTAAGATTCTAAAAGATTTTACAATATTCAATGATCATTTATATTTTGTTTAGCAATCAATTTATAAAACAAACAAAATGACATAATTTGTGCAAATGTCTGTGACAGATAAAATTATTCAAATAATGTCAAAGTTGTTCAATGATTTTACCTGCATTCTACCGTCTCTGGTGAAATAATATATTATTGAGCATAGACAATCGTTGTAGGTCACGAAAATTTAACCAACATGCCAATTACTTCCCAAAAAAAATCCTGTGCCCATTTAAAAAAAAAAAAAAAAAAAAACTTCCCAATTCCCATAATATATCTTGTCACACCAATAAACCATGCAATATATTATAAAATTATATAAAACATATTGCATTATCAATGCACGACTAATTATATATTATATTCATTTGAACAACAGAACATTTAACTCCCTATCATTATTATTCTAAATAATATAGGTAGTTACGTCTTTAATTTTAAACATAAGGATGTATAACCATACAGCTTTGGGCCTAGATATCTTGTTTCATCCTGAATTCGTAAATTTTTGTCTTTACTTTTTGATAATAATTATTTGGGATTGTCTTCATTCTGATTTTACTGTTTGTATTAAAACTTTTTTCGATTTTCGTACCAACATTTTTTTCTAAATTTTTCATCAATATATTATTGTATGTATGTGTTTCCCTAAAAACAATATTTGTTTCTATCAAAACTATGTTATCTTTGTAATTGTGTACTATTTATAAGAGAAGTATACGTTCTTCTAAGTTGATTTATTATGTATTTTATGTATAAAAACATAATTACTTTTCATAATTAATGAAACCCGTCATGATTTTGATTACTATTACATTTATCGTAAAGCTTATTACATTATATTTAAACAAATTGTTTTTTGTACATATAGCAAGTTAAAACTCTGAATTTTAAACTATTTTTACAGTTGTATCAATTTCAGTATTTTGCGCACGGGTAGGTATACTTCGTAATAATAAATAACGAACAGAAATATATATGTATACTAAAAATTAAAAAGGAATTTATTTATTATTTTATTAAACGAAAAAAAAAATGCTTTATGCGTCTGTGTTTAGGTATACTTTTTATACTATGACTGTATAGATTGATAATCGACATTACCTTTTTTTTTTATCTATGTTTAATAGTACGATCTTATAGTTATGTATAAACTAGTACTAGAGATAGGGTTATATTCATGGAAAGAACGAAAGATGTGTACATTTACACAACTGTCGAGGATTATATATAAACTGAGGTGCATATTTAATTATCCAGTTGATACGGTTTCGTACGCTTAAGGCGACTAATGTCGTTTTCGGTGAATAATAATGATCGCGCTTCATAATTTGGATGAAGATATAGTCGTCTTTGATTAGCCAAGTGCTGTATTGTTTCGTCGATGGATGGGATTTCCAAATCCGTATGTATATCAACGTTACGCTGGTACCATTGAGCACCGGTTATGACTCGAAGACATTTATTTTGCACTCGTTGGACAATTAACCGATTTGATTTTTTCGCGCAGCCCCAGAGCTGGATACCATATGTCCAGATTGGTCTAACTATCTGCATATATATAAGCCGTTTATTACGCAGGCTAAGTTTGTTGTTTCGTCCAGTCAGCCAATACATTTGTCTCATTTTATGGGTAACTTATTCCTTTTTTTTTTTTTTTGTATGTGCTTTTTTCCAATTCATTCGAGAGTCCAGATGCATTCCCAAATATTTTACACTTTTTTTTCGAGGAATAGGCAGCTGGTTAAGATATATTGGTTGATAGGAATAGCGTCGCAGAGTGAATACAACATGAACAGATTTTTGCTGGTTAAGCATAATTCTCCAGTCTCGCGTTCATTCGCTAATTTTGTTAATAGCATGTTGTAATTTTTTATTCGCTTTTTCAGGAAGGTCGTCGAAAGATAATGTAGCAATGCTCGTTCCAACTGATGTTGAAATATCAGCTGAATACAGAAGGTATAAAATTAGTCCGAGGACACTGCCTTGTGGAACACCTGCCTGTATCGGGTAATAATTAGATTTGCTTACTCCATGAGGGACTCGGAAGGTTCGTTCCGAAAGATATGATGCTAATAATCGACACATATTATTTGGCAGCTGATTACTTATTTTATGAATTAGCCCATCGTGCCAGACACGATCAAACGCCTGTGCAATATCTAAAAAAACTGGTGAGCATAATTTTTATTCTATTTTTCTGGTTATTCGCTGTATTTGATCGACCGTTGAGTGCTTGTTGCGGAACCCAAATTGATGATCTGGAATATTCACGAGTGGCTTTAACCGTTTGAGAAGAAGCTTTTCAAATATCTTGGATATCGAATGTAATAGCGAAATTGGACGGTATGAATGCACTGTTTGAGCAGGTTTTCTCGGTTTGAGCAGCATAATAATGTGAGCCATCTTGAACCATTTTGGTACATATTTCAAACGGAAGCATGCATTAAATAGGTATGTAAACATAATGATACCCTTACGTGACAATTCTTTTAATATCGCTACAGTGACTTCGTCAGCTCCGGGTGCTTTTTTAGAATTGCTGTTGGAAATTTCTTTTGCTACCTCTCGAGGTTTAACATGTTCAATAATTTGTTGAGTTTGATAATTGATTGCTGTATTAACACGAGAATTAATTTCATAGGGTTGAAAGACTGATGCTGGCTAAGTGACGAGCAAATAGTTCAGCTTTTGCTTCATCGCTATGTAACCACTGTTCTTGTTCGTCTTTAATTGGTGGCATTTGTATTAGAGGTCTTTTAAATTTTTTATTTAATTAGTTAGTATTTATAAAGATAGATTAACAATGTACAATATATGTCTTAAATTAATGCACCGGATCACACCTTACCATGATAGTAGTTAGTAATTTAATCTGATGAATAATTAACAAATAACACGAAAAGAAATAAAAAAAAAACAACTCATAACTTAGAAAATTCATCAAAATTATACATAAAGGTTTACACTTGTAATTAAACGCGTATCGCTGGGAACAAGTCTAATCACAAGCAGTAACACCTAATTTACAAATTTACAAGATTATGCTTTAGTCGTTTATGCTTATACTTAGTACACATACATTTAAGTTGCCTAGTGAAATAAGTTGATTTTCATGTAGCAAACCATTGACACAAAACTTACGAGATACATGAATAACATAATCTTTAAGCAATAGCATATTTAAAGCTTCAGGCATGTGAACAATTTTAGTGTACCGGGAGACACTTGATATGCATTTTAAACATGTACTTTGAACCAGTTGTAACTTATTAAAGGTTGCATTAGAAATCTAAACTGGTCATGAATAAGTGATAATAAGACGAAGGAGTGTATCTTTGGCTGCAGTAGTTGTATCTTTTGTAAGTTTGTTAGACATGTTGCACCATGTACTTCTATACCATATCTCCACACAGGAACTAGAATTGACTGGTATTTCTGTCTTTTTGTCGCGAGATTAAGAATAGATTTTTGTCAATGAGCTCAAACTGTTTCATCAGGTTGATATTGCACTGATAACAGTAACACATCTTACTTGTGCAAAAAGTTTTAAAATTCCAGGATATACAGCGTATACAGCTCTTCATCCTGATTGAACAGCTCACGGTGATTCAATGGTATTAGTCCAGAATATTTATAAGCAATACAAACACTTTATATATAACATATTTGGTTATCGAATCGCAGCTGTAAACATAGACGCGCTCACATATGATGTTGCTGTAGCTGCTATCTATTGTCATCCAGGATTTTTCATACCAGAAATTGAATATAACGTCGTATTCAGCAAATTAGGTAACAAATTTATATGCGGCGGTGGCTATAATTAAAAAATACTAGTTGCAGATTGAGAACAACAAACTCATCAGGAAGTAAACTGATTAAAGTTATACGTAATAATTCACTCGATATTCTGTCTCCCATGACTCCAACATACTGGCCGCAACACTCCAACAGACTTCCAGATATATTGGACTTCTTTGTTACTCGTGGGCTACAAAGAAACAGATCTACAGCTGTCTTCCGATCATGTCCCGGTATTTGTAGTCTTAGATTCAAATCATAAAATGATTCAATATGAACAGACTTATAAACAAATCCACAAATAATTGAAAATAATATAACACTTCGAGTAAAATTGAAAAATTCTGCAGATATAGATTCAGCAGTAATTCATTTTACAAATCTTGTTAAATATGCATGCAGTGTTGTCGCTATCCATCTTTAAAGAGAAAATTTAAGAATTACAAAACAAATTAAAAAATAAAATAAAACGATTAATCATTATTTAGAGTCAATCAATGATGACAATAAACTGTTATGGATTACAACGAAAAAACTATTACGATCGTCAGAGGAACCATATAATATTAAATTCAACAACAGTTGGATTAAAACGGACAAGGAAAAGGCGTATGTATCAAATTACTAGAGAAATAATTACTTATCTACCACAAAAGGCGGCTATTTTCTTGTGTTACTAAATATAGATTTCCCAGAAAATATTCACACAACAACCACATTTAGTGATGATATACCGGATGACCCTACCACAACAGCTGAAATCTCCACAATCATCTTACTATTTGAAAAAGTGGTTTCAATCATATTGCATTAAAGTTTATGGATCAAAATTTAACCACCTGTCTACATTAAACAAAACTTTTATAAATACACCAATCCAATACAATAATAAAATGATCCATACAAAAATACTTTGAACTACATTCTGATCAACAACTAATTTGAAAATACCAGATCCTAACAAACGAGCGGTAATTTGATTTCAAACTCTATAGCATAAATTAATTCATGAAAATATATGTTCAGTCCACAGAAAATAAGTGTGTATTACAATATTGTTTTAAAGCCTATATGTACATACGAGATAGAAATTTAGTTAACACTAGCAAAAATTATGCAATATTTCTCAATAAATTTATGCGCAATATGTTAGGATGCCAATAGAATCGTTCCAAACAGTTAAAGAACTAAATGTTTCCCTGAACCTATCAACAGGGGAGTAAGAATAGGCTATTTTTGTCCTTATTTATTGACTACCTAAAGAAAATCTTAACAATAAAAAAATATCACTAAAATTTAATCATTTTGAATATACTTATGTTTTATACATGATGAACCAGTCAGCTTCTGAATAATGTTATTTCTAGATTTAACTTTCGCTACCGTATTTTCAATATGCTTACGGAACGTCTGCCAAGATACTTGGGGCAAGGCTCATATTTCAATATTTAATTATTGCATCGGATGTTAAGTTCTGTGTTAGCAAGTTGAGATGTTAAGGTGAAAACAAGACGTAACTGTTTTAGACTTATTCAACTGAAGCCACCAACGTTTGAGGTATAGTGAAAGATTTCTAAGATTGTAGTTTTTTTCGGATCCGAGCCTTGAAATTTAAATTTTTTTGACCAATATGCTGCTAGTCCACATTCCTTACACCGTCATTAATTACGGCTAGTCTACACTCTATCTCATTTCACTCACAACTGTTACTCGATTTTTGTTCACCATTTCTAAGTCACAATCGAAGAAAAAATAATATACTCGTAAGAAACAATCAATATTAAAATTAAGGACTCGCTGACAAGTCTTTATCAATGTAGGACTATCGGCTGATAAATATTCTCTTAGCAGAAATGGAAAAACATAAAATATACCAAATGTAGTTAACATACATTGTACTACTAAATAGTAATGAATTCTTACAAGTCCTACATCTCATTTGAATTAATGTAGATAAGTTATCAGTTTAAACTGGATAAACATATTTCAATGAAATATTATTTACAGTCATATAATTAATGTAATGTTGCAATCTTAAGAAATATAATAGTAAACCTAATATTCATAACAAAAGTAGGCCTAAATACTCAACTTATTTTTTAAACTTAAAACACAATTGCAAACAGATTTTGAAAATTAAAAATGTAAACATTGTTATAACAATTATGTGAAAACGCAGTTTCAATATATATAATTAAATTATAGTTTATAACAATGTAAAAGTGAAGTAAAAAAACTAACACGTCTAACTACAAAGAAGAAGAATGAATTTAAACATTTTAAATAATCCATAGGGCATAACAATAGTCCAGAGTTATTGGAAAGTTGTCGCTATCGCAATGTATTACGCTATGCAATAGTGGATTTCGTTTCAAAATTCAACCGACGCCATTAAAGCTCTCACAACACCGTCGATCGTTGTTTTCGAGACCCATATATCAAGGTTACCTTAAGCCTTGGCCACACAGAAAGCGGTCTGTCGCGGCGGTAAGCGATATCGGACCGCGGCGGTAAAATTGAATGTTACAAGTTTGCATCATCGTTATCAGACAGAAGACAGTACGCGGTCAAATGCCGCGGACTGGTTTCTGTCGCGACGACACACAATCCGGTTGCACAAAATTACAGATTTTTTCCTGACCACCGTAATCCTTCGAGTAAAATGATTAGAAACTGAGTGTATGTATACAAACGTATTTCTTTATGCGATTTTTGTGTTATAATTGGATTATTTGTAATATAGTTTAAGCAAAACTAAAATATTTTAGAAACTGCGCAAATAGGCGTATTTGATAACAATAACTGTTTTAATTTACCGGAAATTTCCTTCATTTCTCATAATAGGACAAATTAATATTTTTTATGAAACATTTTTGAATTGTTTCAATTGGTTTTCTTCAGTTTATTGTGCAATGAGTAACGAAACTGAATTATTTATAGAAACAGCTCACATGAACACTATAAAAACGTTTTAAAGAAGGCAGAAGCATGGGATGAAATAGCTCAAGAACTTAATATGACGAGTATGTACATTGATCAATAATAATTTCAAACAAAAAATATGAACAAATGTATTACAATAATAAAGCAAGAAACTGAGTATCGTATTCTGTAATGGCGTATATCGTAGCCCGCCGCAACGACCGCTCAATCGATTACCGCCGCGACAGACCGCTTTGTGTGTGATTGAGTCTTTAAATAATATAATTTAAAAATGTTTAATGTGACTAATTTTTTTAATGTATGATAATGAACTTAATATATATTTTTATGCCCGCACATGTTTAAGATCATAGTTGTTGATTTTAATATTTAAAATACTTTTCTCTTCCAATAATTTAAGAAAGTTCTCGTTACAAAGACCAAAAACTACGAGCACATATCACAGGGTAATATATTCAACGTGTGAGTTCAACTTATGTTTCTGAAGAATGTATTTAATTCCTGAGAAGCATGTCAGCAGCTCGGTATAATCACTAATTCACTATCATTTCTTCAGTCAGTCTTGTTTGGTTATTTCGTTGTTTTTGCGACTTGTGTATATTGCTTAGTGCTTGCTGATGTGCATTGTGCTCTGCTTTTATGGTTAAATACCGAATCGAAATATGTTACTTAATGAGTAAATTTATTATAATTTAATTTTATGAAAATACGTCAACTATAGATTTTCCATATATTTATTTAATATCAGAATATTTACGGAGAAAAAGTGTTACCAACCCAAATATTTTGTTTATTTCATAGAATATGGAATTGTAATAGTATAGCGCATTTGTGAATTAATATGGAAAACTATATTGAAAAACTTAAAGATCCGAATTTAGTTGCAGCTATACAAGAATTTTTTGGCGTCTGGTATGTTAAAGAAAATACAGAAAAAAGTAATAATGAATATGTTAAAAATGAAAACCAGTTAGACGTAATTCAAATATTTACCGAAGAACACAGTAAAGCAGAAAAAGATACACCTGAAGAAATTGATGATCGAACAAAGACCGTTGAACATACCGAAAAATGCATTCATAATAAATTTTGGTATTATCTGTTCCTTAGCGCTACATATATTGGAGATGAATTAGGTTATGCCTTATTTTTGCCTTTCTGGTTTTGGAATATAAATCACTTTGTTGGGAAAAAAATAATATTAGTGTGGACGCTCATCATGTATGTAGGTAAGTATAAATATTTCTGAGCATACAAAAACAATGGCATATTTTAGATTATTTTGTTTATTTCTATAATAGTTTTGTTCTGTTGTTTTTAAACAAAAATTAGAAAATTTATTTGTTGCAGAATTGTTTCATTTTAATGAATATTCTTGTATAGTGTTATTATATATACTTGTGTAGATAATTATTTTATGTCATTTGTTTTTAATATTGTTAACTGTTTAAAATATTTCATAATTACTTTATTATTATTCTTCTCAATACAATTGGTGATATTCATAATCGAAAATGAGGTGGCTTATTTTGTTGATTTCGGTTTCAGAGAACGGCTTTTTCTGAATTTTCACCGGACAAAAATAAAAAAGTTTTTTTTTTAATATTTATTACTTTGAATGTGATATATACGTAGAAATATTGTATAATTTTTAAATTAATACGATCATGTAATTTCATTTAATGATTGAAATAATGAATTCTACTTATATATAAACATTAAATTTTAATAAAATCAGATTTTATTTTTAACTTTTAACATCATTTTATTGTCGAGATTTTGTCTGTTTTTTAAATTTAATGCAGCCTCACTAACCATTTTGGAAAGGTGGAGTCAGTAGTGGCGATAAATAAATAAATAATCTACGATACGCTAACGATATTGTAATAATTGCTACTGGTAAAAAAGAACGAGCAATACTACTAGATCGAATCGAATATTACAGCTGGGAAGCTAATCATTTCACACTAAATCGACCAGAGTGTACAATAATGACCGCCGATAAAACCGGAGTGCTAATCAAAAGATTTAAATTAATAACAGATATTAACCAACAATCTGGAGTTATATATTTAGGAGCAAATCCAATATAATAAATAACAGAAAGTGTAAAAGATAAATGAAACGAAGAATAGGTATGAAAAAAGTACTCTTGTTAAACTCAAAAATATGGGAGGATCGTTAAATAACCAACAGAGCAAGGCGCAGGAAACGTGATCTATTCGAAATGATAAGCTATAGAAACATGCTAAGGACACGCTCGACTGAACATAGAACAACATTTCAACTCTGGAACAACTACAGATACAGCTAAGACAACGGGTATTACCTACTATAATATAACAAGGACTAAAGTTGGTCGGTCACATAATGTGGCAGAATGACAGAAAAAACGCCGATCCAAGAGAAAGTAAGTTGCAAAAGAGTCAGAGAACGGCCTCTGATGAGACTCAGATCATATCACCATAATTATTAATTTAAGACTACATGCATTAATAAGATCTTGTAACAACTGAAAAAAATGTCGACAGGTGGTCTTCCAATCCACCAATTCATGATAGTTAGTCACGATGTTCGCAATCAGTCTTACGACTAGAAAAAAAAAACATTTAATTTATAGATGGTCATTAAACATTCATTTTCAATGGTATGAAAAGAAACCATGATAAGTGCATGATGTACAAGTAGTGATAGTTTTAAATTTTATGTTCTTAAAATAATTCGTTGTCTTAATGATTCCAATTTTGTACTTGTGGAATAATTATTTTATTGTCACTTTATATAGTAATTTTAATTTGTTTAACCATTTAATGTGTTTTAAATTTAGCATTTTCGATAGTATCCATTCAAATTCACAATTGCATATTAAGAGTAATAGGATTCGTTTAATTTTTACTAAATAATTTTAGTTTGTTTTATTTGAAGAAAAAATGTTATTTATAGCGATTAGCGATTGTTATAAAACTTTATAAATGCTCCAATACATTTTACCTTTTCTTGTTGATTTCGTTAAATTAATATTTTATTTTCTAACTCCTTATTTTTCTCTCAATTTAATTATTCAATATTTATTCCAATGAAATCTGTACTTTTTCTATTTATTCGCATATAACCATCGAAGTAAAAACAGTCCCATTTAATATTCCCGAAAAGTCGCGTATTTTGCGGTTGCTAAAAGTTTGGTATATTTCGAATAAAAGTTTGCATTAATGTTAATTTGTTTTTCTTTTATTTACATTATGCGTGTGAAGTGATTGTGTAAATTGTTTGAAAAACAAACACGTATTAATTATTTATATTTAGTAAAAATGATAAATATTGGAAATTTATTTTACATTACGATTAAATTGGTACAGGGCAAGCGATTAAGGATGTAGTTTGTTGGCCGCGTCCTTCTTGTCCACCTGTCATACGTTTACAGAATAAATGGTCTTTGGAATATGGAATGCCTTCTACACACGCGATGGTATCCGTGGCAATTCCGGCATCAATAATATATTATACATCGGATTATGACGTAACTAATTTTTCAGTGTACATAGAATAGCAGCATTTATAAATAGTTAATGCATAAAATAAGTGTTATAGTGTGCTCGAGGAAATTGTGAGTAAACTTTTGAGGAACTCATAAAATATGAGGAATAATATTTGTTTTCATCCCTAAAATAGCAGGTGTAACTTTAAATGTATGTATACATATATATGTTTATACTTTGCTTTTCCTTTCCGGGTGACATTTCGGAAAGGTTTTAATATTTTATAAAACATTTCTAATGTTTAAAAACAATATTGTAAAATAGCCCTGTTTTACACATAATAAAAAAAGAGTATATTGTGTGTTTTGCTGGAGTAGAACTGTTCAGTGAATGCATGAGAGTGGAACTATCAAGTGAATGTATTTGACGATTATTTTTCAAAAATGTTTACATAATAAAAATACATTGACAAATGTATTCGTTGTATGAAAACTGTAATTGTTTTCGAAACCTTAAGTAATAAAAATTTGACATGGTGTACACCGAAAAAAATCGTGAATTTATGGATATCAACCACGAAAGTTTAAAAGTGTATTTAACGATAAAAATGGTTTTCTGTATACACCGCATGAATTAGTCCATTGCTATATCTTAATAATTTGAATCGCAAATCAAGTTGACGAACTCGAAAATATTTGTGTTCAATTCTGATGATGAATGGATAAAAGTTACATATCAAACGAGACGTTTTTTTTTTTTTACTGAAACTAAATTTTTAAATATGGAAAACAACCGCGATAGTTTTTAAAAATATCTATCATATGATAATTCTATATAACCAAATAGAAGACACATGTACAAAATGTTATATAACTTATCTTACCAATCAACACTTTTTTCCAAACTTCCACTTAAAACGTAATTAATAACAAACAGAAATCCGTTAAAAATAATATAATCAATAAAAACACGACGATTTATTGGTTATATTACACGACATTACGGAAATGAATTAAAAATTATCAACGTGAAAAATATACAAATAGAACTATCATAAAATGTGAAGATGATTTAAACTTATAATAAAACAAAATAAAATATTTCATTGGGTTAGGGCAGATATATAGAATCTTTCTCTCTTCAGTTGTAAACCCTATTACGAGCGTTATGACGAAACATCGTGAATTTGTGGACTACCGCCTGTCGTCACTTTTCCAAGATGTTATTAATGCAGGTAATCTTACATTTATAATTGTGGCGATATGATCTATCCTCTGGCTTTGCTTTTTGATTAGCATTTTTTTTTCTATACCGTTCTGCCACATTACGTGACCGATACCTTTAATCTTTGTCCTATTATAATAATTGATAGTCGTATAGCACAGCGACTATTAATCCAGTAGAACTGATTGAAGTTTCACGGCTTATATGCGACATGATTATAAACTTTCAACATTAGTGCGGATTATAATAACAAAATGTTGAGTGCCGATCAGGTATTTGTAGACGTAAAAATGGAATTTTGCTCGAGTGTGTGTGTGTGTGTAGGAACTTAGTAACAAAATTTATTCTTACAATTTTAATAATAAAATGAAAGTCATTGTGACCGGATTAATAATCACTTCTGTTGCATTGTTATCCAAAATATTATGGGAAATTTAATTAACGTAAAAGTGTACGTGCAAGAAGAATTAAATATATAAAGATATATTTTTACTATTTTCAATTGATTACATTTTTGTTTTTAGTATCGTTGAATTCACAGTGACTGATAAAACACGTCAGTGTAATATTTCTTAGAAATACTTTGTATCATTGATCATTTGGCAGTTATAACGCATGTATTATGCATTTTTCTTTATGTATGTGCGCGTGTATTCACAGGTCGCGTAATTACGACCTACCGTTGTTAAACTATTGTAACCTTGACTACAGCCAACAGTTGATTGTACGGGACAAGTTGTAGAATATTAATTTAACCTAACCTATATGAAGTAAAAAATGCGATTCCCAAACAGGTTTTTCAATCGTTCATATATATATATACACGTGTGGGTCTTTCAATAATCTGTTCCTGTCACGGCAATGTACGTAATTTAAAAAGTCTTTGTACCTAATTTCACAATTCTTCGATTTCTTTAGTTTATTATAAATTCTACAATATTATCAAGAAATGAGGACGAATGTAATTTTCTACATGATGTAATTTAAGCTTAATGTTTTAAATGCGTAATGTTCAAAATTATCAATCTCTAAAATGAAAATATCAGTGATCATAATAAAGTGAACTTTGTAATTCAGTTTTAAACAAAAAAGTTCAATTATAGAACTAATAATGGTACATAAGTTTGGAGCAGTGTTAATATTAGTGACTGTTTCAGAATGATAAAATATTAAAATGACGTATGATGAAAAGCGATCTTTAAGGATGAATATAGAAGTAAGAGCAGTCACGAAGTTAGAAGTTTTTGAGTTATCTCTGAGGAACATTGAAGCGCTTTGGGAACAGAGTAGTAAATTTGTAGCAAAAATTTCAGTGAAATAATAATGAGAAATAACATTTTTTTTTCCACAATTGAAAATCATCCGCTAATAAAAGAGAATGAATTATAAAAAAAAAAAAAGGTTCTTTATTACGCGAACAAATATATTAAAATTTCGTGAACGAATATATTCCAGGTATTCGAATGTTAATAATTAAACAGATATTATTTTATCTTATTACAGTACTCGATTGAATGCGCTATTGTAATTGCTGTTTTGCTTTGCGCGCTTATTTCATTCAGTCGACTTTATCTCGGAATGCATTGCTTGCTGGTAAGGATTTTTTAGTTAAATATTTTAAAATCCCTTCTTTATAATTTCTTTAAACAATTTTTATTTAAAATTGATATTCATAATATATATATATATATATATATATATATCCGATGTCATTGTGGAAATTTAATAACTTTATCGATAAATGATGGTTTATCGAGCTAAAATTATAAATATTCTTACTAATAATTAACGGCGAAGGGATATTAATAAACGTATTTTTCACCTTCGCGTGCTACGCTGTTATATATGTAAAACGTTTTAAATCGAAGAACATCCTTATTGAACACGTCACTTTTATCGCGCGTAAAGTTTAAAATGTAACGCCAAAATTAGTAGGTGAACCGATTGCCAATCAATAACATATATTACTGTTTATTTACTGATTGTTAAAGAATATCTTGATTGAATGGGATAAATCAAAACTTGTTTATGTATATATGGAAAATAATGAGATCACACAGTGAAAAATAATTTCAGGATATAATTGTAGGGCTCTTATTATCAGCTTTGTTACTGATTCCAATAATTCCGGTAGCAGATGCTCTTTGCGATATGTTGATGAAGTTTCAATTGTCGCCGTTGATTCTCATACTCAGTGGAGTAATATTAATACTGCTTTATCCTACCAGCAAAACATGGACCCCTACTAGGTAAAATGAATTTAAAGACTTTTCAATCACGTTCAATTTTGTATGCGTTTTCTTGTAAATATTCGTATATAATGGATGCTCGTGTATATGTGTATTGTTTTTGTATCTAATAATTAGAATGAATCTAATATATACTGTAATATTATGATTAAATAAAAATAACGGTATCATCCGTCAGCAACGTGAAACATAACTTTTTTTTTTTTTTTTTTAATCCTTGCTTACCGCGAAGTTCGTCAATTCTAGTAGCATTGATAAATGCGTAATACTCATTTAATTATTCATCGTAAAAGTGACGACAAATGTGTGAATTTAATAACGTAAAATGATTTTTTTTTATACCTTCTGAAAAGGAAATTATCAATTTCGATGTAATTACGATCTCGTGAAAAAATAATAATTCAAGGTTTAACAAAAATATTCACGAATAATTTTTCTTTTATATACTAAAATATTAAGTGTTCATTCAATAAGGATAAAATAAAGCGGGCATTAATTAGACTAGATAGAAAAGTCCGATATATTTATTTGTATCTAGTTTATCCGGAAAAAATTAGATCATCTTTCGGTGTCACTGATGTGACACGTCATTACATTTCTTAATAAACACGCATTCTATTTTACCTTCTAATAAGTAGTTTTAATAGTTATTCTTCCACCAGATAAATGTGCCCTTTTTTACAATACAATTGAAATGAACTTACAACTGATTTAAATTGTTATATACCTTAGTTTGAATAGTAATGGCAAAATCTGCAATTTGGAGATTAAATAAAATCTGGTAAGAGATATCCATTACTAGGTCAGTAAAAATAAGATTAGTTTAATACCTTAGTAGTTGCGATGTTTTGGTATGAAACTTAGACAATACACAAGCAGGATAAACGGAGAATCGATGCGTTCGCGATGTGGACATGGCGCAGACTGCTGAAATTCCTATGGACAGCCAAGAAAACAAATATATCAATTTTGGAAGAACTGAATATTGACCGATGTCTTTTCATATTTCGCCGACAAAAACTTTTTAACTATTTTAATGAAGATAGTAGCCTCGAAAACTACATATTAATCGGACAGATAGAAGAAGGGGAAAGTAACGGATGACCGACTCCAATGATAGACACTGTTACGTCTCTAACTGTACTAACCAGAACTAAAGCAATGTAGAGAACAGCCGAAATATGATCATACGGACAAATGTTACATGAAATACATTACGTAAAGGTCACGATACTCAGTAATTGAGTTATACCGGCTGTGAAGAATAATTAGTTTAACATCTTATTATTGTCTAATCCTATTTTACGGGAAAATAAGCTTATAGGTAAGTGATTCAAGAGACCACGTATTGTTCTTTTAAGATTTATTATACGACGTTAATTTGAAAGCTCGATCAGATATAATAACGATCTTTCGATTATTATTGATTTTGTTTCGAACTGATCAACCATTCTAGCGACGATGAAAAGCTAAATAAATGATAATGAAATATTAAAATTTATTAAAATTTAAAAAATTATTCAAATATACATTCTTTCTGTATATTTGTGTGCGCGTGTGAGAGAGATCCTAACTAAAAATTAATATGTCTAGACAAAATTTTTAACAAATTATTGTTGATATAATTTCTATTTAAAAACAATAACACATTTCATTCATCACTGTTGTATTTTTTTATTATTATTATTAAATATAATTACAATCATTTAAAATGTTTTCAGTTATTATTCAGCCTATTTGAGAAATAGTCTTATTTACTCCTTAGTGCATTGTCATTATCATGTTATTTGTTCGCATGATCAAATTACCGTCTTTAACGGTAAATAATTTATTCGAATGCTTAAAAAATTGATTGTAATATAAAACGTGTTGTATATTCAAGGTATAAATAATAACTCTGTTTAAAACCACTTATATTGCATGCCGCTTGATAGATAAAAATTAACCATCATATTGAATGTTTAACATAGTTTAAAGTCTACATGAACACTGTACTTAAATAATGTACTTTAAGAAACTATAAAAGTATACAAAAATAAATAACATAAAAATACTGTATACAATCTTAAAACTATTTATATTTATGAACATAATCGACTAATTTTGCTCGCTACAGCATCATCAGGTCTAAATGATAAACGAATTTAGTCCCGATGATGCAATGCCCAGCGAAATTAACGGAGTATATTTATAAATTTAATACTGTATGAATTGTATTTTCATTTTACTTATGTTTATTCAATTCGTATCAATAAACAGATATACTTTTTTAAATGTAAAACTGTAATCAGGTTCAATCGTTTTTTGAATTTATAAAAACGATTTAATGTTTGTATATAGGGGAGATACAACTGTAATTCTCGGAACATGTGTAGGCATCGAAATTGCGTGCTGGGCAACGTGTAATTTTCAATTGGTACCTTACAGTAGTCATTCGTTTGAACATTCGGCCTTATGGAAATATGTAGGTTAGTTAATTTTGTGTTATTTTATTTTCTGTACTAACATTAAATAATGTAATCACTAATATTTACTGCAAATTTATTAATCTTCTAAACAACGTATATTTCAACATAATTTACAGAAAATGATAAAAACAAAAATTTCAAATAATAATTACGCAACGCCCAAGATGGCTTGAAATGTTATAATAATAATAACAAAACAAAAGAATGACATGTTATACAGTATGTAAATATAGAATAAATAATAAATCGTAAAATAAGTGTCATAACGTTGCAAAATGTTACGTTCGAACCTCTTAACATATTTACTATAAATAAATTGAGGTTTCCTAGAATTGTAATTACCTATGGAAGAAATTAAATGATTATCGTGGATTAAGCAGCCATCGCAGAACTTACGCATTAAATTTAGTATATGATCCTTAATATAAGGCATGTTTAAGGTAGTGTACATGTCAACACGATTCTATTGTATTTAGGAAGCCTTAGTACAAATTTGAGACACCTGTTTTGTAATAATTGTAATTTGTTTATTTGAAACAAAACTCCAAGTTAGAGAAAAGTACGTAATTACGAGTTGAATAAGTGTTTTATACAGAATTAATTTATTAGTAACATTAAGAAATGATTTTCTGTTAATTAATGGATATACGGCAGATATACTTTAGCTTTCACGATAGCATGATTGATATCTTCGGAAAAATTTAGTCTGTTACTCGAGATTACCCCAAGGTAACGAACATGTTTTGATCAGCTCACTATGATGGAATTAACTATAATTTCAGCAGGTCACGAGGGACGCTTGCGGGTGAAAAATATAGCCTATTTTTTATCGTAGTTTAAATCGATTTGCCCTTTTTTGATTCGATTTATTCCTGTCTGCAAATTATTAATAATTGCTTTAGGTATATAAGAAGTACAGAGAAGAGCTGTGTCGTCCGCGTAAAGAGCAATCTAAACATCAGTTTAATAAACAACTAATTTTTGTTATTGTTTTTAAAGAGTGAATAGTTATACAGAACAATGTATTAGCACTAGCAATGACGTTATAAAATATTTCGTATATGTCGATTTTTTTATCGAGTACCGCATAAATGAAGCAGCACGTGATTTAAGAAGTCCAGAAGATCACCATTCATATTAATTTTATTCTGTAATGTAGAACGTATAGAGTTCAAGAAAAATTGTCTTCGTTTTTTAAGAGGTTAACCGTAATTTTTAAATTAAGTAAAACATTTTAAAATACACTTGTATTTTATTACTAACACTAGCAAGCGGTAGTTGTATCATCAGTAAGAAACGTATTTGACATTATTTAATTTGGAGAAGTGTAAAAACATGACGAAAATAACTTCCGTGACACGAATTGGAAGAGTTCCGTTAATTAGCTACTTACAAATCTTATCAACATTACACTATCAATTTATATATATTATTATTACATTATGCCTATCAAAACCTCTACGCTAGCTAAAATTATCTGCAAGATGTTACGTTGAATCTGGCAATTTGGCATTATTAATAATAATAACGTAAAATCAAATTGTAGGGATATTGTGACAATTAACATGTTTTAATTAATTTTTCGGATAATTTATTTAAATTATTATATAATGTAATTGGCTCTATATTACTGCTTAGGATAGTTATAATTTTGTAAATTTTCTAATTACGGAACAGAAATTACACTCTGCGCAATACATATCTGAATGTAATTTAATACGCGTGTGATGAATTAGAGTTACGAAACTATGGTTTAAATAGTATCCTAATTAATAATTGAAAAATTGAAAAATTTAAAAACTTGGATACGTAGAGCATTTTAGAAGATTACGTTTTTGAGCTGAACATCGACTATAGGTATGCTAAAGCTGCCTTTAATAGCGTATGTAAAATTTTTAACTAATAAATCATTTAATCTTATAATTCGACGAATTGTGAAATCTTATATATAACCAGTTCTGCTATACTGCATAAAGCGTGTTAATTAAATAAGAATCGAACGAGCTAGAAGAGACGCAAATATTTAAAAAATTATCCATCAAACTTTCGAATAATTTTTTAATATTATTATTCTTTTTTTAAAATAAAGAAAACTCGAAGCTAATGCAGATGAACACAATAATCGGAGTAAAATTTAATATTATATATATATATGTGTTTGTGTATGTATGTATGTATGTATGTATGTATGTATATGTGTATATATATTCAGAACGGAGAAAAATGTATTCAAAACATCGAACAGATGAATTAAATTTGTTTCATGTTGCGTAATGAAGACGTCTTAATTATCGATATCAGTAATTGTTTTACGCTTTGAAATGATGATACGAACGAGATGACGCGCAATCAGTTATGTTATACATCCTGTGACAGGAAATAAACTAGTAATCACGAAAATGATAATGTTGATATTATTTGAAATAACTATCCTTGTGCGTATGAAATTGTCTCTAGTTAAGTAAAATGATAAATTTACCAATTTAAATTTAAAACAAAAAAAAGTATCGGAATTAAAATTTAAAATATTTTTTTCGAATAGACGATTTAAAACTGAATTCTATGAAAATTAATTATTTTCCCAAAAAGAAAAAAATCTGCGAAAATAATTATTTTCGATTTAAAAAAGAGTATTTTATTTTAACACGTTCATCGTCATTTTAGATGGTGTATATAAATTTAAAAAGGAAGTCTTTTTCGCAGTGTTTAAACATGTGAAACAGTTCATCGTATATGTTTCTATATATATATATATATATATATATTTTCTTGTCTTCTGTTATATTCTTCTTCTGGTTATTATTATTTCATACGTGTACTCCACATGTATATCAATTTTAATCTGTAAGAATGTACATAAATATTACATAATGTTTAGACATATTTTGCTAATCTTGTTTTTAGTTTAATTTTCCTGTATGTTTGTTTTCATTTATTAATTTTTTAGTCTTGCAATTGTTACTAAAACGACTAGTCTTGAAATGTAATATACATGTTGCAGCCTTAGCTACGTAGTGTTCATGTTTTGAGAAAGTCAGTAATAGATATAATTTGCTTAGAATTGCTTAAAAAAATTATTTTAAAAATATATGTGTATGTGTAATTATTAAAGTATCTAGTCTTGAAATTGAAATTTAATTTGGATGCCTCAGTTGCAGTGTCTATGCTCCGAAAACGACTGCAAAACGTGTCTCATATACAAATAACGTATAAGAACATTAAAGATATTCTTACTTACGACGTTTCTAACGTATACAGTGAATTTTGCGATGTACTACAAATTGCGCGTCGATAGATTAACCAATTTGTAAAGCGCAACTTAGGCCCGTTAAGTCATATTATACGTACGGATAATGCAAGAATGTCAAAAAAAAAAATCAAAATAATACATAGAGCTTGTAAATTAGTAAAAGTTAAATTACAGAAATTACGCGATATTTAAAGATTAGATACGAATGGTAAGTTTAAAAAAGAAAATATTGAAATAACAGACGTACGAACAAATCGAAATCAGTTGTAGAAATGATATGATTAAAAATATCAAAATGAATGCAAGTAGTGTGCTGAATTTGTGCATTCAGTTGCAAAGCCGAAATACGACATATTAAAGAACGTATTAGAAAAGCATACACGTCAAAAACAAGATTACATTTGTTACTGTTCGAATCGAGAACTCTTAATTAATACGTTAAGAAGCATGATTAAGTGGATAGGATATTTATTTCTTCAAGTCATATGCGCGTAAAAATAATTGAAGGCAAGCGACGTAAAGGCAAACACAGGAAAACGTACATCGAGCAAATAATCTAGGAGCTGCAAACTATGCATATTTAAAGGCTGAACATCATAAAAGGTTATAAGTCTATGGATCGAGGACAAGAACATTATTTATCAGTCGTTTCATCTATGATGGGGATATTGTAACCATTATCGTTTGCCATCTGAAACACCGTCGGCGATTCTGTTTTACACGCAACGAACGCATCTAGAAAATATACATACGTGCCTGTTTGTATTGTATGTCTGTGTGCGTGCCTAATCTTATTAAACGATTCTTGTAAATATACATCAGTCATCTCGGAAATTAGATGTAATTAAGTGCATACGCGTAATGTATTAAATAGTTTAAAGTGGACTGTATGGAATGTATGAATTTTGGTTTTTCATCGTATTTTTCTCGATACTTAATGTAAATTGAAAATGTCACCTTGATCGTATTAACTGTTCGAATGTTATAAGCTTAGAAATTTACTCTTTACTGTATATGTTTTAGTGAATATAATTAAAATTGGTACTGTTTCGATTTAATAAATCGGATCGAAAAATTCCGAAATAAATTTCCAAATAAACACTAAAGGCGCCTCCTTCTTGACATTTTTGGTTATAACTGCCAGAATTTATGTAACGAAATTCTAGACGATTAAAATAGTTATAGTTATGTATATAATGGTTTTTATAGTATGTGATTTGTATTTAAGTATATTTCTAAAAAACGCACAATTTTAGAAAACGAATAAAACTCGTTCGCCGAGATACTTAATAAATTTATACATTATATTAATTGCGATTGCTACCTGTTGCAGGTATTATGTTACTTCGTACGGTTATAGGATACTGCGGTATGGTTTTAACGTTGGCCCTTTGTAAGCTATTAGAAATGTCGATTGATTGGGTGCTGAGAAAATTATCGTGCGTGATAATCGACGCTGAGACTAAGCGTCATATCGCTCCTTTAGATTTAACATACAAATATTTAACTTACATAATAACGGCGTTCGTTTCGATTTACATAATGCCGGTGTGTTTTCATTATTTAAACGTAGAAAGACCGAAATATATTGAAAAATGTTAACTCACCTCGGCGTTATACTAGACGTAACATAATTTTATACATTTTTCATTTTATCGCGATAATTGTATTTTTATTTATCCATGATCTGCATGTAGAAAGGCATCTTAATTATGTACCGGTATATTATTTTTTATGTTCGATAATTCTTGTCATTGTATTTATTATTTTTCATCGTGTTACTTAAATTACACAGTTTAATTGCTATTAAAACGAATAAAACCCTATTGCTAATAAATGATATTTTTAACTTATCCACACACAACGTACGTTATTGCAGCATTCAACATTTGTTTTTGTTAAATAAATTGAACCTATTTAATTGTCTCTATAAACATATTGAAAACTTTATCGATTAAGGTAATAGGTAAATGAAGAAAAATAGATTCGCTATTTCGTCAAAAATTAGCAATATCTAAAGATGAATCCAATCCGAGCAGTTGTTCTTGTCGATTACGCAAGCTGGTGTATTAAAATTCGATTCTTTTCTTTTAAAAGTTGAATATATTGGAGAGTAGATAAAAAAAGATGTAATAAATTTAGTTCGCGCTTGAAAATGACGTAACTGTCGAAAAGCTTCGCGATTAAAAACTTTTAGTGATTGTGTTTTATTTTGTTCGTTTATAATCTTTTCTTTTATATGACGTTTTTGTGTTGATTGTAAATATAGGTGATGAATGTAAAACGTTCTATCACTTAAATAGGACCTAATTAATTTAACGAGATGAAGTGGATATTTGTACAAAATCCCATTGTGCCAAGCTGTAATGCTTTCTCAATATCAATTAATAATAAACCAGTGTGCTTATTAAGGTTAAAATTGTCGGTGATGAAATCAGTTATTCTGGTAACTTCATGCACTGTCGAATGACCAGCCCTAAAACCGAATTGTTCATTTCTGAGAATATTGTTAGAGAATAAGATTGTAACCGGTTTAGTATAATTTTTTCGATGACTTTACTAAAAGTACATAATAAGTTAATCGGACGGATATTACGAATAGCTGATAAATGCTTCATTTCTTACTTCCGAAGTAAATGAGGTAACCTAGTCCGCTTATTAAAACTTCAATAGCATTATAACTGACGAAGTTGCAATTTTTTATGTGCAACAAGAACTAGTGACTGCAATGCATGTGTTACTTCCTTGATCAATTTACTTCGACTATTAAAAAAAAATATATCCTTTATTAATTTTCGGATTTTAAAAATAGTATTATCATATTCTGTTCATTGTAATCTGAAACTTAATTCGCTTTGTGTGCACATTCTTAGATATATTTTGTCCCAGATTAAATACAAATTTTTTATCGAGTTACATGTAACATTAATGTATTTGAATAAACAGTAACTTTCCACATAGTGTATTAAATTCAAAATTTTGATTAATTGTCGCTTTAACCCTTTCAGACCTAGTGGGACAAATAAGTCCCACACATTGTTTAATGGTACCTAGTGGTTTTTCGTGTATTAGTTTTAAGTTAATTATTTGTCCCACTCGTAAAACGGAGGTATAGTTTTTGTCTAACAAGTGGGTAATAACATTGGCAACGCTGTTTTTGTAGAATCGTGGTTTTTTCCCTGTTACCACAAATATACTCCTAAATCGTATAAATGTTGAATCCAAACCAGTTTGGCATTACGTTAGCTAAATATATTTTTTCTGGAGAATGTAATTGTACATGTTGTGTTTGGCTACATGTTGATATTATTCTTGGTTCTCGTTATACATCTACTTTACCATTGCTGGGACATATATACCATTCGGTATTACCAGAAAATCTTGGCGCATTATTTTTATCCAAAATATTACAAACAAAATAGGTAAGTGACGTTTATTATTACTATTTTTGAAACCGTTGTACTTAGCGCCCAGAATACACTTATTTTTTCAAAATTTCTAAATAATAAAACTACATTCTTATGATGGGATAAAAACATATTTTTGTGTTGCAATAAAATACTTTTCTCGTGAAATTTTATAGGCCATTGTTATTTATTTCCCAAAAATTATTGTCTTCATGTTGTAGAAAAAATGTTCTGCACATATAAAAAGACACAGATATAAAAAGTAAATCTACTTTATACTGGAATCTTTAACTTTTATTTGCAGAAAAATGAGTAAACGGATCCTAAATGAAAGCGATATAGAAGCAACACTAAATTCAGACGACTCTGATTTGAGTGACATATCATTAGTTAGTGACTCCTCGTTTGTTCCGTCAGATTTTGATGTCAGTATTTCAAATCATAAACGTTCATGTAAACGACCTTCATTACAATACTATTCTGATGAGTCAGGTAGCAGCCGTAGTGATGAAGATAATCAGAATGAAAGATCTTCTCCAGTACACGTTTTATCCACAAATAGTTCCGATGTAGTTGTTTGGGATATAAATGAGTCCCATTTTTCACCAAGAATGAAAATTCCAACAAATAAGGCACCTGTGGTAACTGTCAATCTGAACCGTTCTTGTACAGATTAGACTGTTTCTTACAGTTGTTTCCGAAAAGCTTATTGGGTTATATTTCTCAATGTACTAATGAAAGGCTTACTATGTTCAGTGATAAAAAAAAAGAATAAATTTGATTTGACAAAATCTAAAGACGCATAAATAAATTTCGTCTACTGTAATAACAAATATCTTTTTTTTACGTACCTACTGTAACAAAAGTACGATATCAAAAAATCAGCGAAAGATAAGTAGTAATTGTTCCTTATTTAAACGAAAATATATAGTAAGAGTTTAAATAAGTTTTGTGATTTTGGAAGAAATCAAATCTGCATAAATAATTATATGCCGACTCTGTCTCAGTAACATTCAAAAATACGTTTCAGAGCATTCGAAATCATTGATTTATACTAAACAAGCACGATATATATGTATTAACATAATGCACGACTAATTAAATAAGCATCAGTTTGTGTATTTGGGGTGGTTCTGAGTTTTTATAAAATATAATATAAACCGATTGTTAATATGTAATAAATCATTTGTTAGACTAAACCGGGATAACGGTACCTTGGTAGTATATTAATAAGATAATCACGCATAACGTGTCGACAAAGAAGCAAGACAAGCCACTAATGTGTCTATATATAATTTTACGAATAATAAACTACTCTATACGTGCATGAGGTGAACACACACGGGTTATGAATGTAGACGTTAATAACGAAATTTCTTCTACCTCGGCTGCTGCATAGGAAAGGAAGTCTCGTAAAAAGCAGGACGACACATCAGACTCGTCTGATAGCGGTATGTTGCAAGAATGTTGCTACTCACAATGACAAAAGTACGATGAACTCTCGGTAATCAAGTCAACACGATACTTAACCAGGATGCAAAGCTTAATATTAAATCATATACATATTAAACAACAGGTCAAGTTTACCTTTAAAGTTAGGAACTATAGTAGAATCAAAACTTCTTTATTTACTTCTTCTGATTTTACTCATGTCCCTTGTTAACCGATTAGGAGTGTATTAAAAGATTTACTCTCGTCCTTCACAAGCTACGATGTTGAAAATGAACTAAAACCAGTGATTAATATATTATTCGTAACAGAATTTCATAAGAAAATTACATCTGATTCCATACCTCTTACTGTGTACTCTATATCATTCCCACCCGGTACACAACATCGAATATTGTAAGTAGAAACACTCTTCTTTTGCATCGTAAAATGAGAGAAATATGACAGGTGTAACTCCACTTTACAGTGTTTTAAAAGTCAACGTTTTGGACACATTTCTCATAATTTAACACTACCTGAACGTTGAACAAAATGTGTCCCCCCCCCAGTAGCTAAGTTGCTGCGTATCGCGAGAGTGATACATTTAAATATGCCAACTCCGTAATCACCCGGCTTGGGAAAAATGTAGTAGTGCTAAGAAAGTACTTAACTCTAATACTGATGTAGTAGTATTGTCCGAATCAATAGTAATTTAAACATTAAATTAATGCCACTACATATAACACAGAAAAAAAGAGCAGAACATTACTTTTATTTAATTTTAAGTCAAAAACCTTAAAAAATTCACTTTTGGGATGAATTTATTCTATCAAATCAATTCATTGTATATACATGAATCTTACATAAATTTGTAAAATCATCGACGATAAACGCAATTTATGTGATTTAATTTAAGTGTTAACGCGCTGCATAATAATGAATTTACTCGAATGACCTAATTTCATAAGTTTATTCGAAATATATAGGTGATTGCGCGCCCATCAGTTGTAATAATTAATTAATTTCAACCAATTTTAATCTGTTCGAATCGACGTAAATTTAGCAATAAACAAATTATTAAACATATCTTTATTTTACGTCTGATATAATATTTTCTTAAAATTAAACAGTTGCATGGGTCAGTCACTTGGACAATATAAATGAGCCATACTAATGGTATATATTTGAAACATAACTAACGTTACAAAAGGACTTCCAAAAATCAACCGCTTTACATAAAATACCAAAAAAAAAAAAAAAAAAAGAAACATCAAGTATAAATTCGAAAGCATTAACTTTTCTTTAGGTGGATTTTTCCTTTTTCTGTTTCGAAATCAATTCATATTTAGATTTGCTCCTATACCACAATATGAACGGCACTAGCAAACACGGCAATGTCATTATTGTAAAAGCTGACCAATCAAGCTGTAAAACATAAGCAAAATAATTATATAATCCATAAGAAGCGTTATTATTATAAATTATATTTATATCGCGTTTTTCTTGAAATAAGAGAAATGAGTAAGACAAAAATAAATTATTTTTCCTATTGGACGAAGTTAGTTAAACCCAAATTGTTAATGATCGTATATGAAAATTTACTTTCTTGTAATTCATACCACCGTACTACGTCATCCTTTTATGCATTTCTCGTTTAAATTATATTTCATATTTTAATTAAAAGACGATGATGCGTTCGAAATGACTACAAGTAATACCGAGACAAAATTTTAAACCGTTAAAACATAGCAAGGTATATGAAGTACATTTTTCAAAAGAAGATACTCTTTAGAAAAGTACATACTTCGATGAAAGAAACAGAAAATGTATTGAGGTACCATTAAAGTATCCTAGACTTAAGATATCATATGTTCCTACAATCTATTCGAACTGTCCGTATCTTTCAGAAAGCATGTCTGTAGGTAGAAAAAGTAGAGATGACAAAAACATTGAAATTGAGCAAAATAATATAGCACAAGCACTTAACCAAAGAATAAAAGAGTAAAAAAAAAAATTGTAAAAATAACTGTGTTCAGAATTTTGAAGAAATCTGAAATATTTTTAATTTAACTGTTATCCCAGAAAGTTGGCATAAAATTTTTAACAATAAAAGTGATGTTTAAAATTAAATATTCTCCGGCACCTGCCATCACTTATTCCATAATTATAAATAAGAAGTTACAGTTCCAAACATATTTTTACAGTAAACACGTATCATTAAATGTAAACAAATTTAAACTCCAATTATTTAAAAAATATATTAATGATTTGTTAGATTTATTAAGCGAAATTGAGAAACTAAACTTATCACCAGACCAATTAAAAACAGTTTCAGACTGATTTTCTTGAACGTAGAATTGGAAAATATAGATAGTTAACTGGTGGTCATTATAATATTTCAATTCGTCAAATATATGAATGTGGAAAAAACTTCATATTCAGTCATTAATGTCATTGAAATCTCAACATTTTGGAAACTTAACAGTTGATATGACGATTATCCTCACCTAAATCATCTTAGTTTTCACCTGACATAAATATAACTGAAGAAAATATTGAAATTATAAATCAATAAATAAATACCTGTTGTTTATTTAGTAGACTGTTGCTGTCATAACAAAAGACTAAGTGTGTTACTTGTAGAAATTAACACTTAAAGATGGTCTTCACATTGATGACAATCATATTTTGATTAAAAATTTAACTCGAGGACGTCTGAATTTCCCAAACGATGAAATAGTTAATATTGTTTTGTACGAATATATAATTTTTAATGAACTGTTACAAAATTATGAAGAGAAGTTTTTAATTATTCACAATAAAAAAGAATTTTTATCAAAAATATCACTGAATTACACATTAAATAAATTCATTTGATAGACAGTTTTCCAGAATGTAATGATCATAGCGCTGAAAGCATTATAGAAGTAATTATAACTTCTGTAATTAATATACTGTTAAACAATTATTGCTGCAAACAAAATGATCGTGATCGTCTTGGAGAAGGATGTAAAAGAAAACTAAATAACGTTACCTCGTGATTCAAATTTTTAAAATGATGGTATGTATAAAATATAATATGTTACATATATTTAAGAATAAATTGCTTTCTATACCTTATATGTTTTCGTTGCTATTTTTTTATTTAGTCTTTTATAGCTGATCGCGTTGTAATCTACATTTTTGCTTTTATATGTATATTTGTAATATATAGGTAGTTTAAAACGATACTTTTTAATTGAAAACAATAATCGAACATAACTAAACACATTGATTATTTCGTACACCTTTATTTGTGTTTGTTAATGGATTTGAAAAGAAATTAAACCCCAACTTTATCAGCTTTATTAAATGATTGTAAATATACTGTCCAAATAAAATTGATACTAAAGGGCTTATCTAAATTTTTCAGAAGTATAAAATAATTGTTAACTATTCACATTGTCACTATCTCTAAAACTGAATTGAATAAAAATCATAAATTTAAAATTTGCAGTTGTCGATGAAACAATAAAACAAGCATTCACTACCACCAAAAGAGAATATAAAAAATTTGGAATTTTAATGTAAAGTAGAAATTGAATTATGTGAAAAAAAAAAATTGTTTTAAAAATTTAACACTGCGTAATGTTATCTTACCAAATGAGGAGAAAATTTCTTTATGTAATCGAAATAACTAACGATATACCATTCTCCAAGACCACTGGTAAAGCACCACAAGTCCTATAAAAATAAAAACAATTGGTTTGAATTAATATCAATATAAAACTATTGTGTAAAATAGAAAATTTTCTTTGCTGTCGTGATTACACAGGATATTTTGTAACACAAATACGAATTAGATGTATTATATAAAAATATTCTTATATCGAGTATATTAACAAAAATATTCTACACATTCGAGTTTCTTTGAATGTACGTTATTTACATTTTTCACGTATAGAATATAATATTAACAGTTTTCTGTAAAAATAAGTTGCATTTTTTAAAATTAATGTGAATAAAATTATTATTGGAAAAAATTTCAGTTAAATAGTTATAAATATCTAATTTTGCAATTATTGTATTCGTTTTACAACATATCAGATTACAACAACACAAATACGTTAAACTGAAAAACCGTGGACTAGGTCTATAACAACATACGTCATTGTCAATTTTTTTATTTTTTGCATTGTAGTTTTTTGTACAGATATCATTTTATATTTTTTTACCTTGTTGATTTTACTAATTTTATGTAAACGAGTTATTATATTTAAAAATAAGCGAATATTGTACATAAGAGATCTAAACAAGTTATATTTTCTTTAGAAGTAAAAGTGTTCGCTTCTTAAAATTTATAATTATACATTTCCGTTTGTATATAATGAAAAATCAAAATTTTATTGTATTAATTCAGTTTTCTAAGAACGTCAATTTTCACATTTTTTCGCTATGAACCACGTCAATTTTTTTTATTACGTAACGTTTCGAAAACAATTTTCATTTTCAAACTGAAATAAATAAATTTATTTATAAAAATAAAGCTATTCACAAACTTAAGGTAATAATAATTGGTACCGGCACGCAGGCCTTATCCAAAACAAAAGTTTATGTATACCATAAGATAATTAAAATGTATTTTAATCTTATTAATAGATTACGTCGGGAAAAACAAAAAGAAAAAATCAGTCTATAACACAGAGGAGTATACTAATAACAATAAACTAAAAGGGGAAAGAACTTTACTTGCGCGCATTAATACGCACGCATACATAATCATATATTAAAGATCTGAAGCAGGTATAACTAACGCAAGGGCATTTAACAAATAAATAAACTATAAATATATTGCGTTAATAATAATTTCTCATTTTGAACTCTCTGATCACTGCAGCATTAAGACCGTAATTAGTGGATCATTGTGCAATCAAAGACTTTTACAGTGGTCAACTAATTACAAACAATTGAATTTAAGAATGGAGATAGATACACTACAAAAATTCAAGATAAAAATGAGGTAAATAATTACGTTTATAGATTTCATACTTTTTTAGGCAGTTTAATTGATCAATGCAAATATGAAAAGAATGCAAATTTTAAGGATTGGTGGACACCAAATCTGGAAAATTTAAAGAAAACTATTAATAAAGTTAGAAAAAAGTTCAACAGATCAAGACAAACCAGCAATAAATTAATCTATAAATATTGGTTAAAAGAATTAAACATAAAATACAAGATTTTAATTGAAAAAAATCAAACTGGAAAATTGGAAAAACTTTATTAGTAATTCTAAATGTTGGGGCAAGCCTTATAAAATCGTTACTAGAAAAGTTTTGATTTCCCTCCTATTAAAATTAATTCGGATGTTACACTCTCCGATCAAGAAGAAAAATACGCAGCACTACTTGATTACTTCTTTCCGTTTAAGGAAGATAAATTAGATGTCAAGCAGAATTTTACATCTCATGCGGAAGACTCGTACAAAATCATCATTAACGAAGATGTGGATCACAAGTTATTAGATCACTCAATAATCGAAAAGCATTTCCATCAGATAAAATCTCCAACGCTGTTGTTAAAATTATACATGCCAAAGATTCGTCTTTCTTCAAACTTTTTTTCGAAAAATGCCTCCATTTAAAAGTTTTCCCTGACGTATGGAAAGTCGCTGAAATTAAATTAATTAACAAACCTAAAAAAGATATTACAACTTGTAGTGGTTATCGGCCTATAGCATTGCTAAATTGCATAGGAAAAGTTTTTGAAAAAATTATTAACGAAAAATTACTGAATATACTTAAGACATTTAAAATATTACATGAAAATCAATTTCGTTTTAGACGATTTCGTTCAACAGAAATGGCTGTTAAAAAACTTGTTGATATAATTGAACTTGCCAAAAGCAAAGATTTATTTAGTGTTATAATCACGTTCGACGTCAAAGGCGCATTTGATAATTGCAAACATTCGAAAATAATTAAAATATTACAAAGTTATAATGTTAATTCTGATTTGGTTGAATTAATTTCAAATTATTTGATAAATAGAATTCCTATAATTAAATCTGAGAACTGCATTATAAAGCGCAATATCTTTTGCGGTGTGCCTCAGGCTTCCGTTCTAGGACCGACACTTTGGAACATATTGTATTCGTACATTCATAAAAAAATTGAAATCTTTTGCGCGCGTTACGATTTCAATGCAGAATTTGTCAGCTTTGCGGATGACTTGTGCGCTGTAGTTAACCTTCAAAGTGCTACCGAATTTGATAACGTTAGACTTATTTGCAAAATACTTGAAAACTTGTTTATGCAATGTGGTCTTGAATTCTCCATTGATAAGACACTTATGATGGTAATCAGCAATAAGCAAACTAGCGAATTAATAAGAAAGCATAGTTGAAGTAAATTACTTTGCAGTAAATCTATTCCTATTGTTAAGCACTTTAAATACTTAGGAGTAATCATAGACTACAAACTTAAATTTAATAAGCATATAGAGTACGTTATCGATAAAGTTAATAAAATGTTTTATATGTTGTTATCGATTCAACCTAATATTGGTGGTGTTAATTATAATAATAGAGTTATAGTTTATAACGGTGCTATACGAGCTATCATTAATTATTGTTCCATTATATATATTAAACATATTAGCGTTTCCGATATGAATAAAATTTTAAAATCTCAGAGAAAATTGCTGTTGAGCGTTGGTTCTTTATACAGAGTTGTTACTGGAATATTACCGGCTGATTTGAGTATGTATCAAGCTGCGTTGTCATCAGAATTTAAAATGTTTAAATCTTCATTTATAACTCGCTATTACATATTAGATCAATTTAATAAAAAATTTAACGTAAATTTACATTATGATAATACGGTTAATATTACGAATTTCAAAAGGCTAATTACAACGGTAATTTTAAATATATGGCAAGACAGATGGAACAGTCATAGTAACGGTAGATTAACGTATAAATTTTTAAAAGATATTAGAGAAAAAATTTAATTAAAGAAATTATTGAAGTTAAATTTTTATATAATTCAAGTTCTTACTAGTCATGGTACCTTTGGAACATATCTGGAGCGTTTTAAAATTATATACTCTAATATTTGTGAATTCTGTGCACTAGATGTTCCCGATACCGTTTGTTATTTCTTGTTTGAATGTACTTATACTAGCGACGTACGTTTAAAATATAATTTAAATGGTTACATTACTGATAATGAAATAATTGTTAATGATGGAGAAGGTTTAAACTTATCAAACTGTTGTTCGTTCGTTAACTACGTTAATTGTGCTATGAGAAAGCGTATTAGAATATAGTATATATATTACACATATAATATCTAAATTTAAGATTGTACTCCACGAATACCGTGACTAAGCCAAATTGGCATCGCGGTCGTGTATTAAATAAATAAATATAATGCAATTGAAGTATTTACAAAAGAAAATTGTATGTATTTGAACGTGTAGATATATATCAACTTTTTTTTTTATACCGAAAAACTCTTGAACATTTGGATATCAACCATAAAAGTTTAAGTGTCTGTAACATCTATGTTATTATTATTATATATTATGAACCGTGCTTCTGATTAGCCGAATCGGTTGAGATATGACCAAATATTCTAACTATTCGATACCCGAATTCTTTTGGTGTGGCATATAAAAATTATCTAGTATAACTCGTTATATTTAACATCTAGCTGATAATATAATCTTTAGTAATACTACTTTCTGTTTCAATGTAAGTTGTTTTCAGTTCAGCTGCTTCCTTCTCGCGGCAATTATTGTTTCAACTTTTTTGCTTTGTCATTAATATCACATATGGTAATTGGCCCTCGTATGGACAAAAAAAACCGGCCCCGTAGCCCCCATTCTTCATGTGCAAAATTCAGCTTTACTACCACAATAATATAAAAATATATTTTTCTATACTCGGTTTTATGTTGTATATATGTTCGAGTAGATAAATGAATAGATACGAACAATACGTTTATCTTTTTTATAGTGATAAAATATTGAACACGCAGCAACATGCAAATATATACTATATATATATATATATATATTATTATACATTCTCTACAAGTACGTAAAAATAAATTAAAGGACTGCTATTTAAACCAAAACATGATTAATTTATAAAACAAAATATTACCTCAGAATTTTCCGAAGATTTATACTGAACAGTAGCACTCGTGAAATTAAATAATCCAGGAACTGATGGACGTAATACTACCGTGTGGGATACATTTGCTTGAGGAGCGATCTTATCAATCACAATTTCAAGATCTCCAGCAATTAGTTCAAATTCTTTTGGATATGTCTTATCAGTCAACCTAATATTAAATGCTGGACCCGTTCCAATATTATACAATGTATACTAGAAACATAAATTTATATATAGCATATAGGTACGTCCTGTTGTAGGACTTACAATTAAATGTAATTTTTTATTGAAAAAATATTCTCTTTAAAAATGTTTACTACTAAGAAACTCATATTTTTTATTTCTTCAGACTGCAATATTTTAAAAAATATGTAAGTTTATACCTTTATAATGAGATCCATATTTTGTACAGCAAATTTATTCATTATCTGTTTGGATACAAGTAGTTTTGGGACAATTTGTTCATCATCAGCACTTTGAACTCCTATTATACACAACATATAAATTATAATGTTAGCGAGCATTTTTATTATGAACATATTTGGACCTATCAACATATTTTCACGAACTTTATATAAAACGTTACAAATCTAAAATTGAACCTGAAATAGAAATATAATACTCCACTGCATTATTGAAAGTAACCGCATCTACAACAACTCTACTCACACTCACACTAGACAGTAGACACTAGACTACACGTTCTTCCAACTCACATTCGAAACGAACAACTTTCATAAAATGAAACATTCAATAAATTTAATTTATACTTATTTCACAACACGTATAATTATAAATTATATTTACAAAATGTCAGTTACCTGAAAAAATAATGTTGAGAAAGGATTTAGTTATTATATAACATGTTTAATGGAACGATTATTATCAATATAATATTACTAATAAATTATATTGTAGTTTTTAGAATGATCATATATAACATTTGGTATAATTTTTAATTATTTTGTGGAATACATATTATCTATCTATTTCATTCATTCCTCGACGAAATGTTAATGTTTTATACCAACACAATGGCTACTTTAGTGTTCAGATTTTCTGTGATAAGATTTTTATAATTGTTTTTATTTTTTTTTATTAAATCCTAAACTTTTCTATTTTTCTATTGTAATTTTTTATTTTATTAACATATTTCCGATGTGTAATAATCTGGTTTTTATTATTTGCCGTTTTCTTGTATATTTCAACCATTTTCGTTTAGATGTAGATTAAGGTGTTCCCATTTTAATTATGGGAAATTGTTTTAGTAGACAACGATCTACAAATCCAAAGAAAGACAATGTTGGAATTTCGTCTTCCGTAGGTGCAAAAGAAAACAATATCTCTCTTTCTCAACAAACCACGCTACAATTACCATCGCATGAAAATGTCATTAGAGAAGTAAGAAATGGACCAATGCCTCCAATTCCTGAGCCCGATGTTCCTGGACCCAGTACCGTGAGTGCTAAAATATTTGTAGCATTGTATGATTACGATGCAAGAACAAATGAAGATCTGAGTTTCAGAAAGGGGGAACACTTAGAAATTTTGAACGATACTCAAGGAGATTGGTGGCTCGCTAGAAGCAAAGTTTCTCGACAAGAAGGATATATACCTTCCAATTATGTAGCCAAATTGAAATCGATCGAAGCAGAACCGTAAGTTCACTTTAAATTGTTTATTATATTATTACGTGACACACGCGTATCTTGTTATTAAGTTGTAATGAGTTCTTTCCAGTATACCTAGGTTAGGTTAGGTTAAATTCAGTTAGGTTAGAATCGGCCTGTTTATTTCGGCTGTATAGCAGTAGAATTAAAAAAAAAACGAGAATGACACATTAATACCTAGGTTAGGTTAGATTCAGTAGGTAGAATCGGCGTTTATTTCGGCTGTATAGCAGTAGAATTGGCAAATTATGAATTTTTAGACTGTTCAGTTTTGTGATTACATTTTTACTTTTTGTTTTTCCACACTTTTCCGTTCAAATTATTAATATTTTTCAAACATTTCGCATGCTTATTCTCTTACCAATGAAGTGTAATATAATTAATATTGGAAAATATCGAGAAAATTGAAATTTATTGTTACAATTTTTAAATTATTTCATCTATGGGTATATATATATATCATTCGTAAATAAAAAGATTTCTCGCCGAATAAAATTGAAAATCTTGTAAAATATTGTATTTGTTTATGTAGTTTTATTATGTTTTGACTAAATTGTTAATAAACATTGAGAACCTGAGTATGGTGCGACTAGATCCGTGAATTACTTCATTAATAGTTGAAGTGAAATGAGTAACAGAAATAACTAAATTTAATGTAGATTTCAAAAATATCGGATTTAGGCGTACTAATACAACTACATTCTAAAACAAAATGAGTAATCGGTGTAATTATTATTATAGCAAGAAACAACAATTATCATTTATTTTAAAAAATGTTAAACTAAACTTAGTATCTAATGAACTCATGTACAAAATAACACAACTATAGTAAATGTACAATAAAGCATGCGAGTTAAAAAATTCATAATTAATTTAATTTAAATTTTAGAGTTATTTAAATTAACATACTACCGATGCTGTATTTTAATCTGAACAATGTTATAAGTTTATTGCAATGAAATTTTTATTTTTATAACAATTTTAATAAAGAAAATTCTTTTGGAACACGCGAAGATTGAAAATTATGTTTAATAGATACACTGATAATTATATATCGCTAAATACTTTATATGATAACTTTAGGGAGTAATTAATCTTTTTATATGACAACCCTAGTAAATAAATATAAAACGTGACTTGAAGAAAATTAGTTAAAATTTATAGTACGAACGAAAATGTTATTGATATGTGTAAAATATGTACATTTTAATTGTATCATTTAACAATATGTGATACTTGTACATCGCAGGGATACTTCTAAATAATACGTTATTATTAATGAATTATCTGATTAATTTATGACATGGAACGTTCTGTAATAAAATAAGATTTAATTTTGCTTAATAGGGTGTAACAGAATTATAAATGTGATCATTTTATACGATTGTTTATGAAAATTAAAGTTATCAATAAAAATAGTAATTTTTGAAACTTAGTGTACGGTGCGATACCTGATCTCAATTTAAACTGTTACCAAAAAATGTTATTTTTGGATGTAAAAGTATGTAAATAAGTGTTTAGCTTTTTTATTACCTATTAATGGGCTTTGTATTAATAATACTACTGTCCTTGCCTGGTTTAAATAACATAGTATCTTTAACTGTTTAATATTCTAAGGGAAAATGTGCTGTTTTAAATATACCATTAATAAAAGTAGTATATATAGTATTTTTGTGAAATCATTTTTTGATCATTACTTCAGAGGTCTCATAATCCCGCATGATTTCATTTTTATAATAATATGTTTCCAACTCAGATAGTCCAGCGGAAGAAATACAATGTTTCGATAATGTACGGTGTTAAAATAATTAATAATGCGAGATATATGTTTGGTGGTAAAAAATATTGTTTTCTCTTTTATTTTCCATAAACTCACATCATTTAGTGTATGTTACAAGAAATTTTTTTGTACAAATTTTGTTATTTTGATGATTAAATATATGTATTACATTTATGAAAGAATAGAATGTAAATCTGTCCTTAGAAAAAAAAACTTATATGTCGTTTGTCTTAAACATTTTAAATCTAATAATAAAAAAAATTTCATGTCGTAGAATCAAAGGGAATATGCATAACATTGAAATAAAATGAATCGCAAGTTTTTTATTTAAATTTATTATATGCAAAAGGAAATATCAAAAATCAGTCGAATTTTATAGAGACACCGAAAAATTTCATATATTTTGTCACTAATTACATAAGTTCACCCTAGGTATATTATATATATATATATGTATATAGATAGATAGAATTAACCAAACATACGAGTCTTCTAATATAGAATTAACCAAACATACGAGTCTTCTAATGAGATTTAAACGTGTTATAACTTTTTGGATAAAACTGTTAGATGCTCATTATGTGATAAGGTGCGGTAAAGTGTCACGCCGAAGTATTTTTAGGTATTTTTTATTTGCCAGTTCTATACCTTCCAATTTCACCATAGGTTCGATTTTTGTCATTCTTCAGCTGCAATTCTATTATAAATAATTCGTTCCAATACTTTATAACCTACGCTGAGGAGAGATATCAGTCGACAGTCTGCTGTTTCTTTTCCTCCCTTTCCTATTTTTAATAGCAATTATTTTCGATCTTTTAAACTCTTTTGGTAATCTGGCTGTTGCAATTGTTTCATTAAAAATCCTACAGAGGAAGGTTTTTGCTTTTTGAACCAGATTTTTTTTTAATTCTGGATAAAGCGGAAATCGCAAATAACTTTTTATGGTGTAGTTTTTATTGCAGCACTATTCTCTCCTAAAAAATAGGCAAAGATCTGGATTGTTATCCTGTTTCCATCTTGCTGATTTGAATGTTCCATTATCCTTAGCATTATCAATTCCTATGTTTAATTGTTCTATCCAGTCTTCAATGATAGTTTAATTTGTTTTTATAGCAATGTTGAAACAGTTTCCTTGAGTTGATTTTCTTATAACTTCTGTGTGTGAGACTAAATTAATTGGTATGTATGTAATCACTCCGTATTTTGAGTGAGGTATGTGATCTGCAATTTCTTGAATACTTCCACGCACCGAAATGTTTGTATCTTTCTCCGTATGTGTTTCCTGAAGCACGATAATGTCAATCTCATTTTCTTGGGCTATACGAACCGAAAATTCTACTTTGTTAATGATACACAGTCCAGTAGCCCTTATAAGGGCTGTACCGGTGGTAACTTGTTTACACTTTATTTATTTTTACTTAATTAACTGGGGGTCATGGTGTAAACCTCCTCGAAGCGCGATATATATGCATAATAATAACAGTACAGTACTGCAATAGCGCGCGGTCTGAAAACGTCTCATACAAGTATGAGATGACTAACTACACCACTTTAATCAATCATTTGTGATAATATTTCATATTTAATTTATCTTTATTATCATTATACTAATAACGATTTTTACACGTTTGTATATTAGAAAAGTTAAACTACAAAATAGTTTTGAGTATTGTAAGTTATGTGTAGTGTTTCCATATTATATATACACGGTGCGTTCCATAAGTTCTGGGACTGGTGCTCCCAAACCCACAAAAAAATATCAACAATTTTTTCGTCACGATTTTTATTCGAAGTAGTCTTCCTTAGATTTAATACAACTAGCGCGATCTTTCAACTTGTTTAACCCGTTAGAAAACGCCTCGCTTTTGATCGCCTTGAGTCGGCTCATCACAGGTGCTTCAATCTCTGCAATCGAGGAAAAATGATTTCCTTTGAGGTCCATTTTCAGCTTCGGGAACATAAAATAGTGTGGAGAGTTGGAGGGTGGTGAAGTACTGGAACCATTTTTTTGTCCAAAAACTGGACGTTGAGGGCGGCTGTGTGCGCCGGCGCATTATCGTGCAGCAAGAAAAACGAACGATCATTCCACAATTTCGGCCTGACGCGTGCGATTCTTTTACACAGGCAATCTAAAACATCATTATAGAATGCGGAATTTACAGCGATGCCCTGAGGAACAAATTCTTTGTGGATAATACCTTTTGAATAAAAAAAAAACGATCAACATCACCTTGACTTTCGATTTTTGAAAACGAAGTTTCTTGGGTTGCGGCGGAGCTTTGCCGCACCATTCCGCACTTTGACGTTTTGTTTCGGAGTCATATGCAAAACACCAACTCTCGTCTCCTGTGATTATTTTCTGAAGAAAATTTGGATCTTTTTCGATAATTTTAATGACGTCGTCTGCATGAGAAACTCGCTGCTGTTTTTGGTCTTCTGTCAGCGAATGTGGAACGAAGACGCGCACAGCTTCCTCTTCTTCAAATCGTTCGTTATAATTAGTTTGAACAATTGTTTTCGGAATACCAGTGAGGTCTGTCACCAACCTACAGCCAACTGTTCGATGTTCGTTCAACACAGCGGCGACACGAGCGATGTTGTCAGACCTTTTCGTAGTGCAAGACCGCCCGCTCCTCTCCTCGTTCTCAATCGACTCCCTACCCGACGTAAACGCACTAAACCATCGAAATGCTGTAGTACGACAGCTAATTTTAACATATCATACATTTCCGTCGCATTTTTTCCAGCTTTAAAATAACATTTAATCGCGGTACGTTGTTCGCAACTTTCAGCCATGTCGCATGTAACCAATTATATGTCGCATAAAGTAACACTAAACTGAAACTAATCTTCCGAACGCTTTAAAATTTTAACCACCTATAGAAAAAATATGTAGAAACAAGTTCCTAAATTTTCGTGAAGATTATGGGACCGCAATGTGTATATATATATAGGACGACCCAGAGAAGACAGACGGTTTTGTTGTTTTATGAATAACTCAAAAATTACTCGACTACATTTTTTGAATGAAATTTTATTTAAAAATAGGAAAACGAGGGATTAGCTTACAATCATTTGTGGAACACAATATCATTCAGATGACCGCTATTTGCAACAATACATTTATGCAGTCTTTACAAAATTTTCTAAGACTTTTTCGAACATAGATTGTTAATTTTTGACATTTCTTCAGAAATACGAGTTTTCAGGTCTTCCAGATCTCATGGACGTGTTTCGTAAACGCTGCTCTTAAAGTATCTCCACAAAAAATTGCGTAATTTTGAATTATTTTCGAAACTCTCTGCACTGTCGTGATCGATTATGGCCGAAAATAACGATTAAATTTTGAATTAAAGTCACACATTAACAATTATTGGCTCGAAATAGTGTTAATTTTTTATGTATAAAGCTGTTGAAGGCTTAAATAAATTAAAGTTAACTACAACTTTACACGTACTTTCACTTTTGTGATACAGTGTGTTTCGTATAAGGTGTAAATAACTCAAGGGGCTGAAAACATTTTTTTTAAAATTTATTTATTTGTTATGATAATCTAGTCAATAAACAATTTAATTGTATTGCGTGTTAATTTAAAATGACGAAGTGTATCTAATAATTGATTATATATATCTTTTAAACTTCCAAATTAATCTAATATTTGTTCAAGCGTATTTTGTTCTGATGAGTCTAAACATTAAGCAATATTTTGTGTACAATGTCAATTTCTATATAACTAGATAGGTTAAATATGTTATACGAATATTTTTAAAATTGAATCATTTTACATCAACCAAATAATTCTTTATTGGGGAAATAGACATTTTTGTAGCGTTGAAAGTTTATCTGTTTAATCGTGATTGCTCTTTACTAAATTCTATATGCGTACCGATTTATTTATTGTTTTCATATTAGTGGGGTTTTTTTTGTTCTTCGTGTATATTCGCTTTTGTCCTTCGTTACGTTATCATCTTCTTAGTATACTTTGTGTACATCTCTAAATTGACGTTTATGATTTCGTATCATTGTATGTTCGGAGTATTGCTAATAACTTTATTATTACGTACAATTTGCGGATTTAATATAGAAATAAATTCAGGAATTAGATTAGCTCAGCTAGCCTGGCAAGAAAAACATTATGCCAAAATCAATGTCATAAAAACTGCGTTAAACGTATTGTTAAAATTTACGCGTGGCCTGTAGCACTTTACTGTGCTGAAACGTGGATACGGAACAACAGGAATGTTCAAAAATTTCAGTCTTTTGAAATGTGATGTTGGAGGAAGACACAAAGAATAAGTTGCAGTGAAAAAGTTACGAATGAAGAAGTTCTCCAAAGAATTGACAAAAAACTGACTTTATTACATTCGGTAAAGGAGAGACAATTATCCTGGATGGGGCGTGTACTCCGACACGGTGGTCTGTTACGCGATGTAATAGAGGGACAAATTCCAGGGAAAAACGGTCGCGGTACGAAACACTTTCGTGGCAACATTATTGCATTATACAGGCACAAGTTAATACTGGAAAATGAAAAGAGCTGCAGAAAGTCGGTGGGGCTAAAAGTTACTTACGATGGAATAAAATCAGTCCTAGACTGCCAAACTTATGATGATAAACTTCTTCGTGTTCACTTATAATAGATAAAATTAGAAAAGAAAAGAAAAATAAATAGGAAAGACCCATTGTTTCAGATGAAGTTGAGAAAATTATAGTTGAAAAAACAAAGTTCTTTTTTTAAATATCGGTAAATTCCTAGAATACTAAAATACCCCCAATTTTCACAATTTTTTCATGAAATAATGGTCATTTTAAACAAGTTATGAAATTTGAAATCCGCGGAGACCAGTTTTTAAGATTCTGTAAGACTAGATAATTTTAATATGAAAGAGAAAGTGAAACAATGGTAAAATCACACTTACAATAAGATAGTTTCCACTTGATGCAACTGATAAATTTTATCGGTAGAATATTCTATCAACATGTGATTTTTGTTGATTTTTAACGTAGTCGGGTGGTGAGCTATTCTCCCTTTTTTCCTGCTTCTAATGTTGGTAAGTTTATTAATAAAGAATACTGTTTACGTAACTTTGTTTATTATTATACTAAACTAATTTTTTAATTATAATTACCTAATTGACGCTATAACGGAGAAACTTCCAAACTATTTCGTGATTATAAACGTATTTATGAATAATATTTGAAAAGGGGTAATTTATGTTAAAAATAAATTTCCAATTTTTTTAACACATCGATTTCGAATTTTTTCGTATTCTAGGAATCAACCTAGATATCTGTCGGTTATATTTTAATAGTTGCTCTAATAATTACGATGTATGTTCGATGATGTTATTTTTGCGATTGAAAATTTTTTTTTAAGTTTCTAAAATTTTGAAGGCCATTGTTCCAAAATTTACGCTTTCGATTGAATGTTTTTCAAACTTTGCGATAATTCGTGCACTCATTATGTGCCGGAAGTGGGGGTCATTAATTCGGTATGTGATTTTATTTTATAAAAAATAAATAATAAGGAGGTAAGAAAAATCGAATTACGGTTGTCGTCGAATAAAGGCCACGATAAAAGTTGTTTGTGATAAGAATTCCCGACAGTAAAAAATAATAATCAACAGTCGTTCGTGACCGAGTATAAAAGTGGTGGAAATTTTACGATTATAAGAAATTTACGATTGCAGTTATTTTATTCTCCGAAATATACCGATCCTTGCTACTATGGAATAATCCGTGTAATTTAACGCATGCGTGTTAACTTTTTATTTATCTAGCGGGTTATATTTCTCTCCAGAAACATTTCCAGTAGTAATGTATATTTTACCGTTGTTAGTTATTACGAATTAAAATCGCGAGAATTTACTACCACTACTGATAGTAGTTTACCCTATTATTATTATTATTATTATTATTGTTATTATTATTGTTGTTGCGTTATTGATTTTTTAATGTGGTGGACGACCTTATAACAGAAGAATGTTATTATCATTCCATTTCCTTAATTTCCCGGTTTTTAGGATGTTTATTCGAAATGGTAACGCCGCCTACTTCGTTAAATCCAATTACTCGTTCCGTTTTGTTTTTATTTCTCCGTCTCACTTTTTTTTTTTTTTTCCATAATCCAGTTCATCCTTTAAACAGTGCGTCAAAGAACTGCGGCTAATGGCCCGTATCATCCTCCGGATAGAATATTAATGCGATTTCATTCAATGTCGTAATATTGGCAAACTGTCGAACCACTTATAATCTGTAAGGGAAGAGATATCGATTTATAGATTATTAATAGTTTACGTTTATATCGGAAATCTCGCCTATCAGTATTATATATTCGAACGTTGTAACATTACAGGAAGGAAATATTATGTTAATGACCATCTTTGTCTCGGAAGATAATTGTTTTTATTTTTCCTTCCGGTAAATGCCTAAGGTCTTTTATGACGCTTGTCTTTTAATTATTTTTCGAAATTCGCTGAAACGTATTTATGAGAGGCCATGACGAGATAATGAATGTTGAAATAATAATAATAACATAAATAAACCGGTAACAGACTTTTCAAACGAAGTATTTCATCATTTTCTACGATTAACGAATTCCACTTTAAATTCGTTCGTGTAAAAGTTCAGGAAATTACGATATCCCTAATTTACTGAACTTATTTTTTTCGTTACGCATCGCTTCCCGTACTCTGACGAACAGAGTTGTTTACAAATATCGTCGACGATGTTATCAAAAACAATTTTCCGAGCTTGTTAAACTATATATATATATATATATATATTGTGTGTGATTTCATTTTGTCCATTAGTTTCATAAATCTCTTAGAATAATACTGTTGGCGAGTATTAAAGTAGTCTAGGTCGCTATGTTGCTCACCGCCAAATAAAATTTATAACTAATGACGGTAATTATTGAAATAGATATTATTAATTAAAAATTCGATATCCGGACTTAACGCATATATACATGTGTGTGTTTTTATTTTTTTGTTTATTTCACGAATAATTAATGTCTCGTGGATATTGCTCCATGCTTAATTAAATTCTAATTACTATTAATAATCTTAATTTTGATAAGAAAATCTGTAAGTTCTGTTAGATTGTATATATCAGGAGAATAACTGTATTTTTAGTACGATGTGGAACGTATTTTTAGCAAAATGTAACAATACGATTAACCGTTATTAGATCATAGCCTACATCGTATACAGGTGGTGTGGCTGATTGCTGTGCAAATACGAATGAGTGGTTAGAGTATGTACATGATATATTCTATTTGCAGCTGTTTCGCTCTTCATACGTAAGCTTTGTTAATAAGTTTAGGCCATGCTGAGTATTTTTTTGATATGTATATTTTTAAAACGGAAGAAAAAGGAAGTAACTCCGTGTAATGGATATAATAAAATGCACATTCCATTAAAAAAAAAGTGACCTTATGTCTCTTTGCTTTTCTCCTTGAATATTCAACAATTCGATTTAACTAATTTATATGTCCTCTAAAATAATGAAGAATTAATGTGAACAAATAATAGGACGTACCAAATGCTGAACGGATCATGATTTTCAAGATGTGCCCATCAGTACGATCCCAATTTTATTTATTGAATCGTCCCGTTAAATCAACAACGTTTCTCCTTTTCATCCTTTTGCGACCCTGGTTGTAGAAGGTTCCCTGCAAGAGCGTTTCCATATACTTCCAATCTCGACAAGCTTGCGATTAATTTAACGCTGTCCTTACACTTGAAACTGGGAATTAAGGAATTGGTTAGGTCTATCGTCAGAAGATAGGTTCCATTTTCATTTTATACTACATTCATTTTATACTACATAATTCTATTTAGCAAAACAACCGTACTGTGTAACAATCAGTGAATGCCGTGCCACCCTTTAGCTGAATTAACTTATTTAAAACGCTATTTCAAAATGCACTCGATATATACAGCGAGGAGAAATTGAAATGTCAAAACAACGCCTCGTTACGACGCCAATGCGTAAATCAATTATCGCGGAATTGTATATCAACGTCCTCTATGGTACTTAAACATTACTATCAGTTATTCATTAACTCTCCAATTTATTTAAACGTTTAATTATTCACGCATGTATGTTTCGAGTTGTGGTGAATTATACATTCTGATATGGGAAAAATTTTTAAAATATGGAAAAGAGTAAAAAAATTTTCTGTAGTCCAACTGCAGTTCCAAAATCTAAACCATTTAGGTACAACACAAAATTTTACCATGACGTTTTGGAGTTCAGTGACATACACACGCACAGATGATAATTCTTCGCTAAAATAATAGAAGAAATGAAGTTTATATTATTAGCAGTAATTAGCGCACGAATATAATAATGTAACATTTAGCGTTTTGTATTTTTGATAAGCTATAACTCGGCAACCGTTTGACCGATTTCGACTGAATTTTCTGCAAACATTTTTATTCGCGTCGTTTTTTACAATTACGTAAATCATTTTTTTTTTTTAATGCCGAATTTTTGTGCGTCGAGTCGAACATCGGAGGGTATAAGGTGTTAAATTGTAAATCAGTAACTCATTTCAACGCATACAAAATATCACCAAAATCGATCCAGTCGTTTAGAATTAGTTCAGTCGCATACACATGTACAAAATAATTATATATATATATATATATATATATATATATATAGAGATAATGTCATCGTCGTCGTATTGTTCGTTGCCGAACATCGTGACTCAAGGCATTAATTATATGTAATTCATATGCGCGCGTGTATGATGTTATACGGATTAAAGTACCACACTGCCTTCTTCGTGATAGTGATCTAAAACTTTATAAACTTTTTATACCGCGAGCTGGGATCGTAACCCTCAGTCTTTGAGTTTATATATGTATATAGTAAATAATTTAAACCTCCAATTTGAGATTCACAAATCATGATGATATCTAGTCGTGATAAAAACTACGACCAAATTTTATATGATAATATTAAGATTAATAATCGTACGGTCAGTTGTACTAATCGTATTAAATACTTAGGTTTAATTATAGGCAATACGTTAAAGTGCAATAAACACATTGAATACGTAAATAATAAGGTCGACAAGTATTATTATATTTTTAAGACTCTCGGTGATAAACTGTGAGGATTAAACTATAAATCCAAGGTAATACTCTATAAAGGTTTAGTGCAATCATTATACTCGTACTGCGCTGGTGTCTATTATAGTCGATTGACTAAACAGCAAATACGTAACGTAAATTCTAATTGTCGGAAATTTCTAATCGATATCCTCTTTATATGTAACTGCACCTAATATTGCGATCCAGACCATAGCACGGATCTTAACTATTGATCTTCGTATTAAAAAATATATTTAATCTTTAATGTTAAAAAAATAAATAACGGTAATATCAGTAAAGATTTAAAAAAAATTAATTTACAGATTCACAATGAGTTTAAAATACGATATGATACTTTAACAAAGGATAAATTAATAAATACGTTCTTTCTTAAATAGAACGTTTTAAGAATAAAAACATTACCGTAAACTAACACGCAACTCACATAATTACCAGTCACGGTTCTATCGATTACTATCTAAATAAATTAAAAACTATTAATAATAGTAAATTTAATTGCGAAAGCGATGAAATTGAAAGCGTTCAACATATAATATATATGTGCAGTATAATCACCTGCGATAGTTGTATAAGATTGGCTGTGCTCTTGAATTAAATGAAATTATATTATTACAACTATTTCATGTTTTCATTTTTGAATTATTTAAAATTAAACATGTATATACATAATCGCTACTAGTAGCCCTAAACTAATTTCACAGGCTACAATAGTTCATTATAGTCTAATATTAGTGTAAGTAATTCATGTATTACTTCATGATATAATTTATGTATATAGATTTGATTTTTTGTTATATGTATATTAAATTGTATGCTCTAATTATATATATATATACAAATACAAATACAAAAGTCTTTATTTCCATTATTTATAACATACCCATGCATAATATTCTGTATACCATAACCTTAATACTTATATAATAAATATTATGTAGTACACTATATTTAAAACAGGAAATTTGAGCCCGTCGTCGAGCATTGGCCTCCTCCAATCAAGCATCCACATATTTCTTCTCCAATTTATTCCATTCCAGACGATTTTGAATTTTACGCATCCAAAAACTCGTCAATGACCATGTTTGATCGCCATAAGTAATGGTAGGGAGGACACATGTGTTAAAGATTTGTGCTTTTTTAGTACGATCTAACTTGCGTCCAAATATTTCTTTTAATGACCAAAATGTTTTCCAACCTAACGCTATTCTTCGATTTACCTCTTTTTCCGTTCTATCTGTAATGGAAACTAATTGTCCTAGATATATAACATCGTCTGTAACGTCTCTCCGTTAATTTTAATTTCTATTTTATCTCCGTTTGTAATTAAACTCGTTTTTTCAAAGTTTATATGTCGAGACCTTTTATTTTTGAATTAGCTTCTAATTCCGTTAACATGCTTTTTAATTGATTTGCAGAAGCTGAGATTAAAGTTACATCATCTGCAAATCGTAAATTCGATATAAAGGTTCCGTTAATTTTTATCCCTTTTTTCCCAATTCAAATTTCTGAATATCTCCTCTAGTACAGCATTAAATAGAATTGGTGCCAGTGGAACTCCTTGACGTACACCTCTTCTTAATGGAAAATTTTCACACCTTTATCCAGAATAATCTTTCCATATCCATTATCGTATATAGTTTTTATAATTCTTATATATTTGGATTGTATATTTTGTTTTTCTAGCGCTAATTTATATATATATATATATATATATATATATATATATATATATATATATATATATATATATATATATATATATATATATATATATGGGAACAAGATAAAGTATAAGTAAATTGAATAAGCTTGAAAAAAAATAGTAAGTCAATAAGAAATAATTCACTTGGTTAAACTAGTGTACGAACAGATCACAAATTAAAAATATTAATTGACGAAATTATTTCTATTTCCCTAATATAATAAGACGACCGCTGCAAGAACTAAAATAAGAAAAAAGTAAGATTTATTTAATAACAGATAATAAATGAAATTATTATTTTTTATATTTTCTAAATAAATAGTAATTTATCGAATTTTCTGTTTCCACTGAGACTACTATACAAATTTATAGACGTTGTATGTCGTTACGTCTATTCGAATAATCGGTGTTGAATTAAAAACTTTAATCGAATTTTGACTTACAAAATTCTGGTTTTCAATTATAACGTATCGATCCGTCAACATATTGGATTCTCGTGTAGACGTCATCATTGTTGGAAAGTCTTGAAAAAAAAATGTTCTCGAAAGAAATTTCTGTATCCGTTAATTCCGCTTCTCGATAAACATCTTTTGATTATTTTAAGAACAATCGTCTTATCTTCGTTTCTCATTTGTCGCTTGGCCGGACTACTTCTCGCTCATTAATATTCATTTCTTCTATTAATACAGACGAGATTTCTTGTTCATGGCAATCTAAACGAAATAAGACGGAGAAAGTCTTAATTCATGTATTTTTATTTTATTGACAAAAAATATATTCGTGTGTGTGTGTGTGTGTGTGTATATATAAAAGAAAATATGGAATTTCCGGGTGTTTATTGATATTATTCATTATCATATAATTGTTTCGTTCTTTTCCCAGAAACTGTCTCCCATCAATTGGAATGTTATTAAAAAATTATTATTTTTCGTGATATTTATTTTGAACATTTGATCTGTCAATATTTTCTCGAATTTCCCTTGTTTAATTATTATATTATATATATATATATATATATATATATATATATATATATATATTTGGATGACCCAGGAAGACCTCACATTTTTGGCAATACACACTTATTTTTGTTCAGAAGGGTTCTGATTATTTATTTCGAACATTTGTGCATTTCTTCATATTTTCGTTAATTTTCGTTGGTTCTTGGTTATTCTAATTATTTATTTTAAACGCTCGTACATCTGTCCATATTTTCATAGAGGATTCCTGTTATTTCGTTATCATTATCATCATCATTAGTACAATCCTAAGATTATCATCATTAGTACAATCCTAAGATTGGTCCATTGCCATGATAGTAAGCTTCTATCTTTCCCGATTCTTTGCAGCTATTTTTAATTCGGCGTACTTCTTCAACCCGATAGCTATAAACAAGCGACCTAAAATAATCGAATAAAAAAAATAAGGCAATGATCATGCCCAACATACGGCAAAGTTAAAATGTATATCAGTATTTAAATAAAATTTCAAAAATATAAAATAAAGAATTGTTATGTGCGCTTACACAAATAAAATAATGTTATTTTACGGTGAAAATCATGTTAATAGTTATATGTATACACGTATAAGATTGATAATCCTGTTATTTCCGGAACAATATTTGTCCACAATCCTAAACGGTGTTTCCGTCCTTTCACCTTATATATTTTTATGTATGTGTAATTTTTTTTTTTATGCTCGCAATCTGCCTATCTGAGGCAATAAGCGGCGAAGATAGCATTTAACAAATATATTTATTTAGTGGAACGTGTCCCAGCGGCCACAGCTCCTTATTTTATAACAGAACTACTTTTTATGGGTGTTATAGCGTATTTACATTAATGATATTACGCCTTTTTAAGCGTACGAATTCCGAACGATTTATTGTCAGGTTCTGCGCCAGATGGTTAATATGGTTTTCTAACCGTTGAATGTATCGTTCCTTACGGTTGTAAATCGCATCTTTAATTGATGGTATTTGTAGATCTTTTCGTATATCCTCGTTTCTCACGAACCATGGCGCTCCGACTATTGTACGCAATATCTTATCTTGAGCTGACCGTATGATATCGATGCTCGAGTTGCTTGCTGAACTCCAAAGTTCTATTCCGTAAGACCAAATAGGTCTTAGGATCGCCTTATATAGCAAGACTTTACTTTCAATTGGAAGTCTGGATGTTTTCCCAATTAACCAGTACATGCTGGAAAATGTTATAAACAATTGTTTTTTTTTGGCGGTAATATGTTTTCTCCAGGTCAATTTGTTATCCAAATGCATACCAAGATATTTCGCACTATCCGCGGAGGGGATCGTAACCCCATTGAGCGTTATTTCTGGGTAATTCGTACAATTCCTTTTTAATGTGAACACAACATGCGAGCATTTTGTTTCATTGACTTTGACTTTCCAATAAGTAAGCCATGCTTCAAGTTCCTTTAGATGACTCTGTAATTGATTCGTTGCTGTCACGATGTCAAAGTCAGCAGACAATATAACGGTATCATCAGCAAACATGGCTGTAGTTGTGTTAGCATTTGTCGGCAAATCTGAAGAGAATATTTGATACAGTACCGGTCCAAGTACACTGCCCTGGGGTACTCCAGATTTAATCGGATAGATGTTTGAAACTGCCTTATTGATAGTAACATGAAAGTATCTTTCCGAGAGGTAAGATTTTATTAATAGATAATAAGGAACCGGTAATTTGCATTTTATTTTAAAAAGTAGGTCATCGTGCCACACTTTATCAAATGCTTTTTCAATATCCACAAACACCGCAGGACAAAATTTCTTTTCTTCAAAACTTCTATGAATAAGATCAACAACCCTGTGAATCTGTTCTATGGTACTGTGCTGATCTCTAAAACCGAATTGAAACTGCGGTATTATATTGTTAGCAGTATATATATATGTGTGTGTGTGTGCGTGTGCGCGCGCGCAAAATAATGACCGTAAAGTATTGTAACCGCAGAACGATAACGCTTTTATCACATTGCAATGAAATGTCACTGCAAATGATAAAAGACTTACATACTCTTCAATAATAAGGGGGTTCTGAACTGGTGGCCATAGGATCAGTAATCTTTAGCACACGGATGACGCCCTTGTTTTAACAAATATCAAACCGAGACAATTTACGGCAAATTTTAAAACTATGTTTAGAAAATATGGCCTACCCACCAATAGGTAAAAACTAAGTTTATAATTACAGATCGTGCAGGAAATTATCAACCGATTATAACGTTGGCGACAGAAGGTATGGACAAACATAATTACCTAGGATTCCTTATTGCAAATAATGGATGATGCAAAAAGCTATTAAAAAACCAAAATACACGACAACGACATTAATGAAGATTTGGAAAAATATTGTATTTAGTAAGCAGAATAATTAATCAACGGTGCAATATAAGGATTAAAAATCTGGAACACAAAACGTGCAGATACTAGGATAATTGGACACGTTTGAAATGTTATGAACAGGCGCGCCGAACAAATTCGTAGATATAGAGTAATCTGAAAATCGAAATTTGATTGCGAACAGGAATTAACAGGAACGCGGTAAAATTTTCGACACGTATCAAAGAAACAAGATCATCCGCATGAACTATCCTGCAAGCAATACAAGTCAAATGTGGAAACCGACGATGTCCTTTACGTGGGTGAAATTAAACAAAGAACTGAACTCGAGCAGGTAAGTTCTACAGGATGTCGTAAAGAGCAGAAAAAAGCTATCCGTGCTGTTTCATTTTATTATTACATGATGTCACTGGATGCCTTTGTGATATAAGGATTTAATAATAAGACGAAGAATATGAATTATATATATAATAACGATACTGTAGCTAGGAGCACGAACTTCTATATGGAAGGTACCGGGTTCGAATATAATCGACGACGCAAAAATATTATCATTAGAAAATAAAAATATAAATAATCCTAATATTCTCACGTGGAAGGCAATTGCAAATCATCACACAAAACACATATGCGCGCTAGTAATAATACAGTACACTACAAAGCATGCGAGGCTGCTTTGCGTCGTGACAACAAAGCGATTACAGTCAGTTCTCCCGTGGGGGTTGTATGTGTGTTTAACTGCGCTAACGTCATATTATAATTGTTTTGTACGCTACTTACACTATACAACAAAGTATGTATGGGTAAATAGTTGCAGAAATTGCCCACCAACCTAGCGGTTAAGGATAAATGATGGTGATAACGAAACTAATTTTGAGGAAGAAAGGGAGAGATTTTATAGTAAATAAATTTTTCATGTAGTATATTGTTCATTTTGAAGCGTGCAATAGCAATTTCAGACACAGACGAAATTAAAATTTTATCATCAACGAGTATTATTTCATCACAGTTTAACCGGATTATCCGAAAATGAAAAAAATGTAAACGATACAGATTGTTATAATCTCTACGTATGTATAAAACTAGATTCTAAGATTAAAAACACAATAATAATTTACACGTGGGTAAAATTACGAGATTAACGTTAAATTAGTAAATTTTGATAATGGATTTAGTGATAAAAACACTAGAAACGTAACATGAAATAGTAATATGATACCGAGAAAATAATAACAAATTTTTTATATTTTTATATATATATATATGCATACATAAGGTTTATTTTAGACTTTGTGAATATGTCTAAAGTAATTTATTGTCGTAATATCGTTAAACTGAAAAAATCACATAAATCCCGTTGTGTGGAGCTAATTTGTAGTAAAATTGGTCATATATGGAGATATATTTATCTTGCCATATTTTGAATTTCAAAATTTTCAAACAAATTACTTTCTGAAAGCAGAGATTGATGACAGTTTGATGTCCCTATCACACTTTTGACAGTTCTGTACGTAAAATGTTATTCTGTCTCACGTACAGGCATAACAGCTGAGGGTGTTCCGAACGAAATCCTTCGATCCGTTTATGTCGGTTTAGGCCTTATATAATTGAAATCTCACTTGTTCGACACATATATGGTCATGTCCTTATTATTGCGACATATATTTACTTTATATTCAAATTTCTCAACTACTCATTGTATAAATCGGTAACTCGAATTATAATATCTTTTTTCAACACTATTTACTTATCTAAACAACTTGGGGTATACCATGCATTAAATATATATATATCAGAGTAACCACTGGCACCCCATTTTGTTCAACATCATATGAGTGTGTATCTACGTTGCATATAATTAGTGCCTTGAATGCTAGCCCATTAACGAACAGTAAAACGATGATTATATATACATATGTGTGTGAGTGTGTTAAACATTTTGTTTTATAGTCAAATTCTTTACGTTTCTGTACGTGAATTTCGTTGATGCGTGGTTAGTTCCCTACAGTAATTTATTATCTCGTAAAAAACAATTTTCTCATAGTTTTCTTGAATACTTGAAAATTTATAAATAACAGGAATTTTAATTTCGAATATGCTTAGTATATTGTTTACAAATTTATTTTTTAATAAATTTACTTTACAATCTTGCGCACGTAATGAAAACAACGAAATGTGTTTAGTGATCTTAGATGCGTTAAAAAAATTGCGCAATTGAAAGATCGTTAAAATGATTACTGATAACCTTATTAATCTATAAAAAAAAAAGTTGGAAAATTGATGATAAATCATAATTTATGAAAACGCGTAAAATAGTTATCCTTATACGAACAAGAAAGGACGAATAACAGATAAACGATTAGGAAGATTATATGGTTGTGTACGTATGTTCCATGTGTGATGTAAAGAGAACACGATGTGGATTGCAGACGAAGCTAAGATTTGATACGTTCAATTAGAGGAGCAAGTTTTGTAATTTATTATTCGCAGTAAATACATTTTTGCACGGACGAAGAAAAATCAACCCAATAGTTTCGACGAGCTCATTACGTGTAATACTGATGATCGGTATTATCAGGAACAGTATTTGGAAAACAGTTTATTCTTCCTTTTAATATTCATCTATTCTAAAATTGAAGAGAGGCGGCAGTAGATGAAACTACATTAAAAATGTTATACAACATAATTTACAATTAACTCGTCATTAAAGATGAAATCATGTTATTTCACAGGATAAAAGCAACAACGTATATTTCAACATACTTTATAGAAAATAATAAAGAGAAAAATTTTAAATAATAATTACGAAACACCCAAAATGGCTCACGTTAAATTAATATAAAGACCGGTAATATATAAAAGAAACATTTATACTTGTAATATAATGACAGTAAAAAAAAACTACAACGAAAAAGAAAAAGTCGTAATAATAATAATAATAATAATAATAAAACAAAAGAATGACATAACGTTACAAAAGGTTATGCTTGAGCTTCCTATGTTTATATTTACTATATATAAATTGAAGTTTTCTAGAATCGTAATTATCTATGGTACGTCAACTAAGCAGTTATCGCAGAACTTACGCGTTAAATTTAGTATATCATCCTTAATATATAAGGGGCATGTTTTAGTATGCATGTCAACGATTCTGTAGTATCTAGGGACATTTGGTACACATCTGAGACACCTGTTTTGTAATAATTTTGATTTGTTAAAATTGGTATTTGAAACAAAATTCCAAGCTGAACACAACAGTACGTGATTACAAGACGAATACGTGTTTTATACAGAGTTAAGTTATTATTAACATCAAGAAATGATATGATTTTGTGGATATATAGCAGATATGCTTACTCTTAACTGTCACAGTATCATGATTGACATGTTCGGAAAAATTTAGTCCCCGTTATCCAAGATTAGCCTTAACGAACATGTTTTGACCAACTCACTATGGTGGATAATTTCAGCAGGTAATGTGGGATGGCAGGTTACAAGACTGATCGTTTAATTTATTAGATAAATGTAGTATATAAAATATATAGGATTCTAAAATTGTAATTACGTTATAGAAAATGAAGAACGTGTTTTGTATTAATGTTAATAGTGTTCTCGTTATTTACCGTCTCACGCAAGTATGACAGAGGATCTAGTCCAGTACATTCTTACTCGATCAATATTGATTAACGAAACGCGTTACTTTTTTTATTTACGTAAAATGATTCCATCTACAATTTTTTTTTAAATTTCGGAACAGTTACGTCAAAATGCGCGTCAATTTTTCGGAGAAATTCTAACAGATGACCTTCAATTGATTTGAGACCTAAACACCGGACACATGTCGTTAGAAAATGTTTACATAATTATAATTTGTTGGATGTTAAATTGTTAACCTTCACCAATTAGTTCGTACATACAATAATACCAACGTATTTATTACGCTATTATCCATTTTATTAAAATAGGTAATACATATGAGACACCTTAACGACACGAATTATTCTCAAAACAAAAGAAAATAAATTACTATATCATCATTGTAGGTATACGTTCGGTTTAAAAAATATATATATTAGTAAATTACGATTTTTTTCAGTTTAACGATATTACGACAATAAATCGCTTTGGACATATTCACAAAATTTAAACTTTTATAAATACATATACATATACATATATATATATATATATATATATATATATATATATATATATATAATGTTGATGTATTGGAGTAGTGATTTTATTTTGTTTTGTTAAATATATATCTATATATATATATATATAATTTGTTATTGTTTTCTCGGTATCATTTTACTATTTCATGTTACGTTTCCAGTGTTTTTTATCATTAAATCCATCATCAAAATTTACTAGTTTAACGTTAATGTCTAAAATGTTGGATAACAGTTCAACTAATAGCGTTGAAATTGTTTTAACAATCACCACACCACGATAAACAAATTCATTTAAATCATATGTTTCATCTGTATCTGAAATTGCTGTCGCACGCTCCAAAATGAACAATATACTACATGACCAACTGAAAACGTATAAATGTTTTTGTTATTAATTTTCTCTTTAATTATGTTAAAAGTGATTCCATCATTAAACATCATTCGCGTGATTTTGTTAATGAACTTTTGTGTTAAAAAGAAAGATAACATTTTAACAGCGAAAAATTGGACCTTGATAAAAGTCATTGAAACTGAAATTTCTGCTGCGTACACACATAAATAAATAAATAAATAAAGCCTTTATTTCGCCAAATATCAGTCGAAGACCTACCACCCTATATAATATAAACATGCATACCGGACACCTATAAATAATATTAATAGTTAGACAACGTTATGAACATCATATAATTCGCACGTTTTCTTGCTTAATCGCAACCAAGTAGAACACACCCCCTGTCTGAAGTCATCTGTCCACCTAAACGATTGTCTACCTATGTTTTATTGTAATCTGGAATCCACTTGATTACATTTGCGACCAAACCATCCCGACGAATCATGTGACCTGCCCAGTTCCATTTTAGGATGGCTGCCCTCTTCACAATGTCTTTTATTTTGATTTTTGAACAAATTCGGTCAATTCTTCTAATTTCAAGTACAGATCTCTATTGCTGTCTGTACACGACTAATTTTGTCAAATACATACATGTATATTTCCCTTCTTCCGTAAAGCCTAAATTACATCATTGGTAAGTCTCCTTTGACATTTTCCAACTATACCCATTTTGCGCTTTACGAAGCTACTATTTCCTTTAATATCATCCGTCTATTGTTTAGTAGAGTATATATGTACATTTTACTAAGAAAATGTTTACTTAAAGAAATCGTAAAAGACGGAATGTAAGAAAAACAACGAATAATAATAATAATAAAATTAATCGATGATCTGAAATACTAGACGAAAAGTACGGACAATATTGAGATAAACCTGTCAACAGACAGAATACCTGTGATGATAATGATTAGCAAATATTACATATAATTTTCTTTTATTATTATTATTATAGTTTTTGAACAATTTTTTAAAAATACAAAAAACTATTAAAATTATTGCTCGCTTTATAAGAATCTACAACGAGCCTTATTAATATCTACAATGTTAACTGTAAATTAATGTGTCCCCAGCGTAACAAAATGTTTTTATTTTATTAATATCGTTGCAGCGTTATTTTTATCTGTGACAGGGTTAGCTTTAATTACGTAACCTCTATTACCTGACACTGATGACCTCGTCAACGTAATGTAAATTCGTATGTATTTCACGTTACGATTGAAATTAAGCGTTCGTTTACGAATAATAAATAATATTTTGTCCACGCTTGATGGTTCCTGTTTAATTAGAACACTTGCTATTAGACATATTACATAGAGATCAAAAGTAATATTAAAGTAAATAACTATTTAAGATTAAGGAACTCAAATGTCGATTATGAAAAAAATTTGTGCATAGCAGAATAAAGATAAATTCGTTTATTTGTACGCTTTAACGAGGTGCGTGTTTACTCCATTAATTACTCAGTAAGTCTCTAAAGGAAAAATAAAAAGAGCGCCAGTTTATATCTCCCCCTTTCTTGATGGCTATATTCGAACTACGTGGGAATATTGAAATCAAATTGACCGTATAAAATGAATTTTAATTTTTGTGGTTAAAATTGTATAATTGCTTTTTTTTTTAAGATATCGTATTCGGAGTGGATGTTTTTTTTTTTTTGGTCAAATATATATTATAATTAAAGTCTCAGAGGTTGGTAGAGTACATCGCCTGATGATCCACATCGATCTGTAGATTGAGTAGATTGATAGAGAATCAGCCAAACGACAATAACTAAGAAAGCCAATATGAAGTGTTTTGCCATCTTCCACGGCCTCTTTACTTTTCCAGCAACCTGGTACTCGTTTATCGGCCAATTTAGACGGATAAGCTGAATCGATGTTGGTCTTTTTATCTGAAAAATTCTCATCTCTGGTTTTACCGCTAAGCCACACATATTATTCAACTGACCTTATCACTTTGACATCGCCGATGTAACTGCACTGCATTTGGAAATTATTATTTCACAAAAATTTGTAATAATTTAAACGTAGAAATATATATATATTTTTAACATTATTGTAAATTCAATAAAGATAAGTTCGTTTGATTCGTTCACTTCGTAAAATTGTTGTCTTTCGGTTGTAAACACATCGTTTTTGACATTATCGAATTTATAAAAGATATTTATTTTAATTTTTTCTTTGATAATATTTCTCGCGATCTTAAGATTTTTTTTCTTAAATAGGTTATAGCCCTTTTATATATATATATATATATATATATATATATATATATATATATATATATATATATATATATGTTAACACGTACAAAACTTATTTACTACTAAGCTCCGCTTTCTATTCATTAAGTATAAAACTTAAATATAACAATTTTAATGTACTTAACTCAAATCGAGCGGATGTCAAAAGCCTTTTTATTTTATTCAATAATAATCGAGCAGCTTCGATATTGACGCGGTCGTTCTTTATCCCGACTCTTGATCACGAACCGCATCTTCGATCATCAGAATCTGGAAAGGCATCCTTGAAAATTTGTTAATGCACGAGTAGATTTTGTCTCCGTCGCGTAATAGTTGTATTTTATTTCGATGCTCATCAGCTGAGTTGTGTCCCGTAAGTACATATTTGACTTGGAATTAACGTATTTAGTACACATAAATAAATGAAAACATTAGTAATTCTAACCTATGTGGTTGTATCGAAGATATAAACTATGTATTGTATTGGGTGTGTAATTTTGTTATCGATGTTATCGCTCGATTGAATTTTTAAACTCCGTCGAGCTTAATCATTTTAATTTTAAAACGGACGAACTTTTTTTGAGCTAGACGCAAAAAAAAATTTCGAACGTATATTTCAGGATGAATATTTAAAACATGCGAATATATATCGTTTTAAATTTAACCGTTAGTTCGTTGTCGCTCGTTGTAATTTATTTAATCAAGGATGCGGCTAGAATATTAACGTTAGGTAAACGTATGAATTAATGACGATAACAGTCCTTGATTTTGTCTCTGGACGATTGATTATATTTTCGTGTTACGTGATGGCATTCTATTACGTTCGATTGCTATCATTGTCGTAACTTCTTTTTTGTAAATCTTCCTCTTTTAATATTTGCCTATTTATACGCGGGTATTATATGTTCGTGCGTGTGTGTGGTTATATTAAAGTAAGCACGCGTGACCATACAGGAGAACGGTGTTTTAACTTCTTAAGAAGTTATTGATTTCTCCGAAGTAGGAGGAAATTGTTGAAGTTCTGGAATTAGTATTACTCCTGTTATAAACTATGCAGGATACTTCGGATTTTTTTTTCTATTAGATTGAATTACTATAGTTGAATTAACCAGCATATTATTAATGTTAAAGTCTCGTTTTTTGTTGTTTTTTTTTTAGCTGCGTACCTAATTTCTTCAAAATATCGCTTATTTTAAATTTCCCCAAATTTTATCCGGCGGCAGATATCCTGCAACATTTCAAAAACATGATTTTAATTTTAAAATATTACAATTTCCGCGTAGATCCCATGTTTGATATGTGTAGTTTGATGGGGATCGGATCTATTGTTGAGACATTTCACAGTGACACGGATACGTGTAGTATGCAAAGTGCACTTCATTACACACTACCGAAGTAGTATGACCGTCACTGTTAACATCGATTCACCTCTATTACAAGAACCTCGCTTGATGTACCTAATTTATGAGTTGTATTCTGATAACAAAATTAGTGTGCGTCTTGAGTAAAAGCTGTGGTTAAGAATCTCCATTGAATAGCCAAGAGGTGTTTTTTTTTAGGCATTTTAGAAAGCAATTACACTTAGAACCGTTAAATCTTAATACGATATTGGGTTAGAAATTTAGAAAGAAAAAGGAAGACACGAATGTCATATGAAGCAATGGAAAAAAGTAACCAATTTAAATCAAGGAATTTTAGGAGATGAATATTTGAAAAAGATATGATTTTCATCGTAAATAATTTGCGTAACAGACGGGTGGGGTAATATGGAGAGTTAGAAGTAGCCATTTCGAATGTACGTGCTGCAGGCCGATTATGACCGGAACGCAAAAGTAACATAGTAATAATAAATTGACGATAGTAAATATTCATAGAAGATAATTAAATGTACCAAGATGCTGGTGAAGCAGGGAGATAATAACGTTGGTGATGAGAAGTCAGCTAATCGGAAAATCATTCGTAACCGAAAGAATTGAAGTCGACAACTTCAACGTAAATTCCAGAGTATCCAGGAGTACAGACGTATGCGACGGCGATGCTACTACAATGTAAAGTAAGTTTATTACTGCACTACCAATTGTATGTATTCGTGATTGTACTTGAAGGGGAATGTTTTAATGTAAGAAGAAAATTGAAGGAATCGGATAAAATGAAGTATTGGTTTGAGGAATGTAAATTAAAGCGAGAAACAAAATGCAAAATTTTTAGCAGATACTCCGCAGTGAAAAGTGCGCTACGCGAACGAAATATGAGTTAGAGAATCGACCGAGAATTTGATAACCGTCCGAAAATACCAGAACACGATTAAGACATTCGTTGAGGGTTAAAAAGTTAACATCGGAATGAAGGAGCGAAATCAACTAACATAATTTATTTACTTATAATAATTGTTCTGTTACTTATAATAAATTCGTGTATTTTATATTTATTTGTTCCAATTACTAACCACATTAAATTAGATAAAACCTATTAATGTCTCTTTTATGCGTTATGTTCTTTACACTTAGCAAGTACACTACATATTTTCCATCGTTTTGATTTATCGCGTTGAAGAATATTCGGTATAATAATCATAAATTGCTTTTGTGTTATTTATTTTTTAAAAAGTGATCGATTTTTTTTTAAGAATGCTGCTATCTTTGAAGATATATTATTGTTACTCTTTAAAGAGCTTGAAGTATTTATATTTTTTTATTTTTACGTTAATGACGATATCGCCTGTTTACGTTACGACTGGATTGTATGAAAAAGAGAAAGACACGTGTGTGTAATCGATTATTATTATTATTTTTTAACTATAGATAAATCGTTTAACAGAAGGAAATGACCCGATTATTCGGACGATATTCCAGATGTAATTATCTATCTTATATATCGGCGTACATCTAGCTACATATCATGAACATCGAAGACTAGAATTAATAACATAGAGGGAACATTATTACGATAAGCGAGAACATTTAATAGGAAACAATCTTATTTTTCAGCCAGCGGTAATAGCAAGAACAACATAATCGTCATCATCGTTATGTTCCGAGCAGTATTTTAATATATATATATATATATATATATATATATATATATATATATATATATATATACCTGTATCACATTCTCCCGGAATGTCGATTATATTATTAATAGAAAATCTTTACGTGGCCCGCGAATATAATGTCGGACATTGTACCAGTCTTTCGGCTCCTTAACTATCCGGAGTAACTGGATTGATCCTTAGCTTGCGTAGTGGAACGTACACCATTTTAAAGTTTGTACAACTGGTAGAATTCTCGTGTTATAGGTTTTTTCGCGTCTTCTTCATTGATGCGTTTCCAACAACTGTAACTTAATGTTCATTATTACAGTTTCGTAGACATTTCAATTACACCGTCTTGTCTTCTCCCTCTGTTTACTATCAACGATACCAACTTGATAAAATAGCAATTCTTGCTAGCGATATGTATATATATTTCGTCGCCGATGGCTAGTGAAAGTATCAGATGTGTAGTTAAACAACGAGATGGAAACTGGAAGATCGTCTTCATTATCTTTCTTTTTATTACCATTAGTGGCCCCATATATATATATATATATATATATATATATATATATATATATATATATATATATATATATATATATATATATAATATATATAATATATGTATAAAAAGATAACATACTCCGGATTTTTGTGCTGTACAACAGCCTCTGAGGAAGTATCCCTATAGGCTCCAAGTGGGCGGTGTAATTCTCTCTATGACTAGCGATGATTTGCAAATAGTAGTAAGGAGACTTGTTGTTTCCAATCGGCGTTAAAGTAATCACGGTAACGTGTATCTATAAATAAATAAGAATCAGCTACGATGGTTCCCGATCAGTCGCATTTTTCATCCTGATAACGAGTATCAGTTTTCCCCTGACTTCGTTAGTGACCTAATCCGACAGCTTATCTTTTATTTTAGATATGTCTAGTGTAACTCGGTGAAAATTGTATCGCTTGTTAATTTCTTTCATACGTTACATAATAGTTTTCTATATTTAATCCTATTTATATAATGTCATGAGAAAAATATTTGTTATTAAAGAAGAAAAAAAGTTATTAATATAAATAGATGGTCGTTATTGTTGAATGTAAGAAATAGAGAGGACGTTTCCGCATTTCGCGTTCAGAAGTGCAGGACTTTTGTTGAATAAATGTTTGTGAGCCAGCCGAGTATATCCTAATCGAAGTCTGGTCACAGCTACCAATTAAAAAGTTGGTGGAGTTTATTTGCAGAAAGGGCTTGTCCATCGACTGACATAAGGCTGTCAATTTACTTTTGATAAAACCTATATAGTCAAATAATCACTGAGAATTTCTATTACCGAAAGAGCTGTAATGGCCTACTTCGCCACTATATTTACCAGTTCATTCTCGCGGACATAGATGTGAGCTGCAACCCAGAGAAAAATGGCGGTTAAATCTGAGCTAGGTAGCACTAGTTTAGTTATGCACGGTCGTTAAACACGCCGCTATTTTATTTATAGTGTTGAATAAGTCTGGACATAACAGACGATTTTTCAATAAAACCACGATCTGTGGTGCAGCGAAAAGACCGATAGAAATGGTGATAAAAGAAGCCGATAAAACGTGGGTACAAATTTCTTTTTTTTTTTTTTAACCAAATTTACAACAAATGTAGTAGACACGCTTAGAAAACTATGTTGGTTAAGTATTAAAATAGTCAATAAATTAGCGGCGAACAAGGAAGAAATGAATAATTTATAACTATTCAAAAGAAAATATTAAAAATCAGAAATATATTAATGGATAGAAACATTACTATCACATTCGCGAAATGGATAATTAAATGATATTATCATATGTATAGAATGTAACCTACAATACTCGTAAGAAGATTGTTCATTTACACGCGAAAATTTAAAATAGACTGCGTGTAACTTATAGAAATAAAAAATGAACGTAAAAAAGCCGAATATAATGTCTGAAGACGTAAAATAACGGATAACATTAAAAAATGAAATACACTCGTCGTGTGGACCTAAAAAGTTAAAAACATTTTGGAACGAACGATGGAAGGATGGGACAATTTGGTAATCTTTGGCTGCTTATTTTTTCGGAATGATTGACATATATATATATATTATCTAGTCGACCGTGAAAATGTATTTACATAATAATCATATACTATTAAAAACCGTTTAATACATAGCTATTTTGATACAGACTATAAGTAATCGGGCGCACCCTGAAAATGGACAAACAAATCCGGCTAATTTCCTCACTCCCAGAAAGAAGCAGATTATAAAACAGCCGTCTGAAAAGTCCTTTTCAGGACACACTATTACGACAACTTTTATTAATATTGAAGGATTATGTATGGATAAAGAAGAAATTTGGTCGAAAATATGTAAAGAAAATAGGTGCGACATACTGCTAGTACAAGAGACGAATCGCGGAATAACCAGAAATAGATCAAAAGTAGATAGAATGAAGCTGATAATTGAACGACCACATGATCGATATTGTAGCGCAGTCTTTGTAAAGCCAGATCTAATCGTCAAGTCAACATCGCTAACTTAAGAAAATTATTTTGAAATTCTCATCATCCAGATAACAGATTGTACAACTACTTCGGTCTATAAACTACCTGGAATTAAATTTGTAGAACCACTTAATTATCGTAATCGAATTCAGATTGTAATGGGAGATTTCAGTTGCAGAAATACAGCTTAGGGATATGATGACACAGTCGAAAACGGAGAATCCTTACTAAACCTAACGGTTTTAAGTTACTGCATAGCTCAAAGTTGCCATGTACATTTAATAGTAGCAGATTGAAGAAAGACACTAATCCTAACAACATCTTTGTGACAGATTTCGTAGGAAATCAATGTATAAAGACAATAGGAAAATCTGTTCCGCGATCTCAACGTCGTGCGCTATAAAATCTGCACTTGAAAGGACTACCTTCAAAAGGCACTATAACTTGAAGAAAGCTAACTGGAATAGCTTTAATATATATTTGGACAATGAGATACTTAAGATGGAAGCAACACCAGAAAACTATGACGAATTTGTAAATCTGGTTAAAGTTGTATCACGGAAATATATTCCTAAGGATGTAGAACAGAATATATCAGCGGACTGTCACTGGATTCAAAAAAGCTGCTTACAACATATGAAAAATTGTTTTCTACGAATCCATTCGTCAAAGACACAATTGCTGCAGGCGAGAAGTTATTGGAAGTAATAGCAGAGACCAGAAGAGAAAAGTGGTGTAAAATGCTCGAAAACCTGGATGTAAAACAAAACAGTCGAAGGGCGTGGAGAATGTTAAAAAACCTTAACAACGATCCAAAAGAAACGGTACAACCTAATGCGGTTACAGCAAATCAGATTGCTACCCAACTTTTATTAAATGGTAAACTAAAGACTAAGATACGTGTTAAAAGTTGGAATCGAGAACCAGTAACTACAAAAGAAACTAAAAATAATTTCCTGGATTAACTATTCGGGGGCCGATGAATTAAATGAGGTCATACAAAAGATAAAACTGAATAAAGCTAAAAGTTGGAATCGAGAACCAGTAACTACAAAAGAAACTAAAAATAATTTCCTGGATTAACTATTCGGGGGCCGATGAATTAAATGAGGTCATACAAAAGATAAAACTGAATAAAGCTGCTGGACTTGATGATTTACGAAGCGAGTAAATTAAAAATTTTGGTCCTCGTGGAAAATCGTGGCTAGTGACTATGTTAAATGTATGTGTAAGAAAATTGAAGATGCCGAAAATATAGAGGAAGGGCAATGTAATCGTGTTAAAAGTTGGAATCGAGAACCAGTAACTACAAAAGAAACTAAAAATAATTTCCTGGATTAACTATTCGGGGGCCGATGAATTAAATGAGGTCATACAAAAGATAAAACTGAATAAAGCTGCTGGACTTGATGATTTACGAAGCGAGTAAATTAAAAATTTTGGTCCTCGTGGAAAATCGTGGCTAGTGACTATGTTAAATGTATGTGTAAGAAAATTGAAGATGCCGAAAATATAGAGGAAGGGCAATGTAATCGCGTTATTAAAACCAGGCAAAGGCCCTAAAATTTCGTGTCATCTGTTTAAGATATTTGAGCGACTGATCCTAAACCGAATAGGAATCTATGTCGAAGATAAGCTCTCAGCGGGTTTTAGAACCGGGAAATCTTGTTGCGGCGAAATACTTAATTTGGCACAGTATATCGAAGACGGTTTCGGGTTAGGAAAAATAACTGGTGTTGCTGTCGTCGATCTAACGGTAGCATATAATACAGTAAATCACAGATTTTTTTTTTATGGGGATGCCTTTACAGCTTACCCAACATGGAGCCGTAATAATCACTAACTCATATTCTTATGAACTCGGACAACTTCTCGAGAAAAGTCGCTATGTCATGCAGAAGTGACATTACGTTATAAGGAGGACCACCACGAGATGCGTACAGTAATTTGAGATACAGTTCAGAACGTAATGCTGTTAATGAAGGACATTCGAAGAACACGTGATCAGGGTTGCAGACTACACGACCAGCATGTAGAGGACAATACGGATTAATAAATAAAGAAAGTACATGAACTAACCAAAGATTATCAGCTGTCAAGAATAGTGGAAATGATGCTATAGAACCAACGATTTTTTGTTACATTACAAGGGGAAAAGAGCCGATGGATGATTTAGAAGAATGGTCTGCCTCAAGTAAGTTTAATGGAACCTATCCTCTACAATATATATATACGAACGACTAGCCGATCAGCATACACACAAGGGAATCTATTTATGCTGATGATGCTGATATCGCAGTCCAAGAAAATATCTTTGAAGAACTAGAAACAGGGTTTTTTTTATTCACTTATTAACGTCTTCGTAATTTTATCTTGTTGAAACGAATTTTATTGTTAGCATATAACAAAAATAAAGCCATTTTAAAATAAATTATATACGATCGTGTCAGTGATGTTAAATAAAAAATGAAGAATGCTATAAAGCAAAATAAATACACATTCTGTAAAATAGACCTACGGACTGCAGTCTATTGCAACATCAGCTAGAAATAGAACATTATTTACACACAAATGACATTAATATAATGCTAATATCAGATGTCCACTTTACTGATAAAAGCTATATTAACTTTCAGCATTATAAAATATACTTGACATGCACCCCAATAACAAAGCACATGCAAGAACATCAATGATTATCAAAGAAAACATTCCTCGCGATGTTTATCCAAACTTTAATAAAGAATACCTTCAAGCCACTAACCAAATAAAGTAAAGTCACGCTTAGAAGAATCGTTACATGACTATTTAAATCAGTGTTCACCAAAAGTGTATGAAAATATTAAACCTTTCTCACCTGTAGAAATCAGAGCCATAATAAAGAAGTTCGACAACCGAAAACCTCCAGGATATGACCTAATTACCGAGATAATTCTAAAGCAGCTTCCAAGAAGAGTACTAGTCTTTTGACTTGTATGTATAACGCAATTTTACGGCACCTGTATGTTCCTGTGTTTTGGAAATTTGCTAATATCTTTATGATTTTAAAATCATGGAAAACCTCCTGAAGAAGTAACATCATACCGACCGATTTCACTCCTACCAATTACTTTCAAAGGTCTTTGAAAAATTCATCCATAAGAAGCTGCAGAAAATTATTGATAACAATAAAACCATCCCAAACCATATGTTTTGGATTTCGTACTGATCATTACACTGTGCAACGGGTTTATGGAGTTGTGAAGAAAATTGAAGATAAGAAGATCTGTGCTGTCATTTTTCTCTGTGTCAAGTAGGCGTTTGACAGAGGTTGGCACTCGGAGCTGCTATATAAATGTAAACAGATAGTTCCATTAAACTATTTCAATATTTTGAAGTGTTACTTGGAAGAGAGATATTTTCAAGTGACTCTCAATAACAGTCAATCGTCTGTATACAAAATTCAGTCAGAGTACCCTGGGATAGTATACTGGGATCACTTCTATAGTCCATTACCAATGATATTCCAGGAAACTCGTTTATTGCAACCTTTGCTGATGATACAGTAATACTAGCTACTAATCACTGTCCTAATACAGCTACAGAGTACTATCGGTCTGACGGTTGATTGGTTTTACAAATGGAAAATAATGATCAATCAGTTAAAATGCAGCCATATCATATTCAAAAAGAAAAATAATACCACAAAATCCTTGTGTCTAGGAATCCATGACTGGAGTCTCGTCAGTTGTAGATTTAATTATGATAAATAAAAAAGAAAAAAAAAACAATTATCGAATACATTTAATATATTACTTCTCAAAAATTAATATTTCGTTTAATATCGATTTATTCGTTTAATTTTCTTTATCGATTAATTAAATGTTTTTGTACATTTGTCCTCGTTAAATAAAGTTGTCGAAATTTTTATCTTTAAATCGTATTATTTATTATTCGATTCTTCTAAGAGCCTCTTAAAATTTAGTTGTTCTCGAAAGATTCTTGTATCATAACTTTTCCGGCTAGGTGAATGTTCGGCTCGGATGCGATAAGTTGAAGTTAATCGATTATTTTTATCACGTTGTCGTGCTACGTTATCCGGTGTCAGCTTTATTTTATTATTATTATTATTATTATTATTATTTTTATTTCGTTGCGTTTTATCTTTTTAAATTTATTCTTTTAACTGTTGAATATTGATTATATACGCTTACGCGTATATTACGCTATATATTTTTATTTCCAATTAAATCTTGAAATATATGTGTACATAATATATTTACTTACTTATTTGTAAATCTGTATGTATGTGTGGCTTTATAATTTAGAGTACAAAGTGTTTCTTATGAACTGAAAAACTGGTATTTCTAGAATAACCCTATCTAAGTCTTGAAGCTATCCGCCTCCTGTCGTTTTGTTAACGCACAGACGCTTATATTATATTCGCGTTAGTGTCGGAAGTATCGGTTATTACCTATTCGATCTCCGTCCATTTGGTATCTCTTTTCAACGCATCCGTCTCTGTTTATACGTAGTGCATAGCGCTAGAATCGAACTGTTGCACTTTAACCGATTTTGCTTGTAATATATAACCGTAGAAGAAAAACTCCGCGTGTGCGTTTTATTTTTTCTTTAGACTACTAGAATAAAGATCATCATCCTCTGTCTGACATCTTGCGTGACCTCTTCTGTATCCGCCGTGTACTATATTACGTTCAACTTCGGTCTTCGCGTCAGTTGTGCCGATCGTGTGTACGATTCATTTGATCTGGTTCGAGAGCTTTCAGACGATAGAATTACTAATATTCGACTTCGTCTTATTTTTCGTTATTTACGTATGGAATTCGATAAAAAGCGGACAATAACGATTTATTTGATCAAATCGCGCCGTTATTATTATTACGATCGTTGCCAATAAAGGTTTATAGAAAACGGGACTAAGTAATAATAATATCGAGATTTTTTTTTAGCCGGTCGGTTTTTCTCCGTTGAAAGTTAAAAACATGTCGGGAGCTTTAGTTTGGTGCGTTAGCAACGATACTTGGACACCGTTTAGATTAGACGCGGTCAAATTATCCGGGGCAGTAACTAAAGCGCATTGGGATGCGGTCGCAGAACTCGTTAAATTATTAGCCTCTAATAAGTTAGTACTTCACGACGGAACGTCGCTATCGAATAATGCCGGTAATTCCCCTGTCACTGCTAACGTGCTGGTAGGCGGTGGCGACGATCTTAAAACTTTATCATTAAAAGACTCGTTGGAAATTGTAAATCGTCTGGACGACAAATCGACGACGACAATTAATAACGATGAAAATGCAAATTTACCATTTTCATCGACGGTATTAACCGATGACGCGTTATGCATTGAAAAAAATCAATTAACGGACGTCGGACATTTACATTCGAATAATTTGAACGAAGTAACAAATTCGCAAGAACCTCTTTGGAGGTTGTTCGAACATCGGCGTTATGTACGTAACGACGAATCGGTATTTCAAAGTTGTCGACAATCCAATACCGTCCAGACGATAAGACGTGACGTCAATGAAGCAAAGAACAATGACGTAGCTATTTTAGACGACGGCGAATCGCCAGAGGTCGGTAAAACGGACGAAAAGTGTAGTGAGCCCGAAATACACGTTAGCAAATTGAGGAAACGTAAAGATAATGTGGTAATCGCTTTTGAGAAACAAACTTCAACATTAATTGAAGAGGAAGAGGAGGAGGAAGAAGAAAATAAAGAAACTGAAAGAAAACCTTCCATCCGATCCCGTAATAGTCAAAATAGCTTCGGAAGTAGCCGTAGTAATAGCAGTAGTAATAGTAGCAGCAAATCGGAAAATATTCCTCAAGAAACTCCGGCTTGGTTGCGACTTTTACAAAAGTATCACGATTCGACCAAATTAGAAAAACAGTTGCAAAGGCAAAGGGAAGCGTGGGCTCGAAATAAAAGAAATCTGAGAAGACAGTCCGTTCCGAAATGTGTTTCTGGGTTGAGTAAGTACGTATCGTATTTACGCGTCGCTTTTAATGTAATAGACGTCTGGTTAATATAATAACGGATTTTATCAAATATACGGACGTGTAAATTAATATAATAAAGAGAACGAAAATAAAAAATTCGGGTGTTTATAAATTAAATTATAATAATCCTCAAGAAATATATATAAAATAAACAGGTACACAATTTAAACTTAGATTTAATGAAAATTAAAAATCATTATACGGTAAATATTGTAAAGAATTTGATCGCGAAATCAATATTTTAAAACTATAATAATATTTCGCGTATAGGGAGAATTAATAATATTAACTAAAACTACAATATTTTACACATAGAAAAAAAAAATAGAAAATTTAGAAAAATCAGAAATAATAAAATTAAGAAATAAGAATAATCTGTTGAACGCATTAATAACAATTGATGATGATTTAGTTTTAAATACTATATTTATGCTTCGATTTTAGTATTTAGTGTAGATAATAGATTACAATATATAGTTAACAAACATCTCAGTCTTGATCTAGATGCGCTAGATGTCAGTTGTTTTTAAGTTAGGTCTATATTTTTCATATATTACTTTCTTATTTATAATTATATATTTATTATTATTTCAACTTGGAAAAATCGTAACTGCCGAAAAGCTTTGTTATTAATCATCAACATTAGTGATTTGAACGTTATTGTTTCATTGTTTGTTTAGAAAAAAAAAAACACTTCCTTTTTTATATATATTGTAATTATATAAATAAATAAATGATAATAAAAAAATTAAATGGGAAATAATATTTCTAATGATTGAATAGTAAGATACGCAATGATCATCTTTTACCTTGGAAACAATTTGTTGCGTTTTCCATTTCAGTATTTTCTGGAACTTATTATAATTAAATATAAATTTAATATTTCATTTCAAACTATTATCTTACACTTATTCACAGATGCGAGTGTGCTTAATCCTGCTATCTCTATTTTTTCAGTAATCTAATTCCAACACTACTACTATCATAACTAGGATAACGTTTCACACACTGTCCTTTCGATCTTCGATATATTAACTTATACACGCTGTTCATAATACATTCTCTAATGTTTTACAAATAAAATTAAAGCTTTAATAACTGAAATAATATTAACATCGAACATCATATAGAAATTCTTAGTCTTTAAATTATAGGCAGATATATACGACGATTTTATATATAATATTAATTCTTAATTATCACGCAGAAGGCAGTGGCACTCTACTCCGCATAACATCATATGCGCGCTCATATGCGTCGCATATAAATAATGGTTTGGACGCTAGCTCATTTTGTTCGTAGTATTTCTCGGGCACATTCCACCTTCAAAGCTTCAAAACATGGGGTATCATTTACCTCGTAAGAGATTTCAGTCTCTCATATACCAGCCTATATTCAGACAATATGTGCCGACTATCCGTTTTTCGTGATCACTTTTCTACGCTACCAGCTGCTTGACGTATTATGGTTGGAAGAGCGATTACGTAGTTTTTTTTGTACGTCCACGTTTATGTATATTTGAATTGAAAACGTTGAATAATATATTTGTATCGGTAGATTTCGGTTAATTGTATTAACACAAATTATGTGATAAAATCATTTTTATTGACACTTTTATTTAAAAAATAGTTATTATTTGTTTTTTGCAATAGAGTTTTATGTTATTTCGGCGTATAAGTATATGTTTGTATTATGTAATATAGAAGTCATCATAATTGGTTTGGATTTTTACTGTTCCCGAATAAGATGAAATCTTCACAGGAATGTACACCGTTTTTTTAACATGTATAAAAGTTTTAGAATTATTCGTTAACAATTTACTTAACATTTAATTTTATTTTGCTTTTAGTTGATCTTGGATATTAAATATTTTAAAATAAAATACGACGTAAAGGAATGTGCTATAAAGATATAAGTAGATCTTTATAAACTATTTTAAATGATCTTTGATTGAAATTATTCCTGCGAAAGCAGCATTCGTTGTCTGAATACGTTTTAAAATTTCTTCTAAATAATAGTCGGGTATATTCGCTTCTACATTAGGTCATTCGGCATTTGGATAAATATTAAATTTATCGTATTTTTCTTTATTCAGGAAACTTAGATAGAGCGCAAAAATTAATAATCACAGGTAGTAACTCAGAAACAGAAGTAAAAGTCAAAAATTGTGTAAGACAAGTATGTAGTTTATAACCGCTGCTATATGTTATATTATATATATATATATAACGAGAGGGGGAGACATGTTCAAAGAATGGAAAGAAATTAGCAACAATCGAATTAAGATAGTCGAAATGAATGTAAAATCGTTCAGATTTGTCGACGACATCGCCTTAATGGCTAAAAGTAGAAACACTAGATGGATTGTCTAGACTTATCTCTATAATGAAGCGCTAAAATGTCAATAAACAAGAAAAAAAATTATAGTCACGAGGTGCAGTAAAATTGAAAATAATAAAGAAATAAAAATAAAATTATATAGTGAAAGACTAAAACGTGTAAAAGAACATAGATACCTTGGTTCATTAATAACAAATGATGGAAGATGCGATCAGGAAATATGGTGTAGGATAACACAGACGGAGGTGGCTTTTGTTAAAAATAAATCGTTGTTGGCGTAAAAAAGAAAATGTAAGTATAGAGCTTATACGTTTGAAGCGTGCTCTTGTATGGCTCAGAAACTTAAACCATAAATAAAGCAAGACAAAACCAACTGGAGGCGTTCGAAATTAGAAGTTATAGAAAAATACAAAAAATTAAATGGGCAAATACTTCAAAACATCAATGAAAAAAGATACTTAATGAACAGCGTAAGAGATAGAATATGTGGATAGTACATATATTAATAAATAATGGATATCTGATAACAATAATAAAAGGACCAATAAAGGCCAGAGAACAAAATAAAGACCACGGCGAAAATAAAGGATACAAGTGTGGAGACGTACCAAGAATTGAAAAATATGGGGCATGGAACAGAACGTTAAGGATGTTTTATTTTTCTGTTTAATCACCAATTAAAAGATTTATGAATACAAGAAAAAGAAGGAAACATTTGTGAAATTTATAGTCAAAAAAGTTATATTAATAGTAATCACTGGGCTTCAGAATGTCGTAAGTTTTTCAATGAATCTAGCTGTTATTGACGTTATGTTAGATGCATATGATAGAGTCTGGCGGGAAATGATTAAAGTGGTAATTTTGAACTATTAACAGGAAGCTAAAAATGTGATATAATATTTAATGGGTTTTAAATAATAACTGGCACTCGACACGACACACGATGCATTGAAAATATCGAACGTGAATAAGTATATATCATCGATAAATGAAAAGACAACTTATAATTGGATGTTGAATGTGATGAGCCTCTGAAGTAATTGCGAACTCTGCATACGAATATAAATCCCATGAAATCAATCGATATTTTTTGTGTGATTTTTGATTTAATAAAATTAAACAATGTGTTTCCGCTGACTTGTGTAAATATAATTTTATTTATTCATAGTAGTTATTTATACGATATTCAAACATGAAAACGTAGTATAAGAATTTATTGAAAATTATTACAGTGCTGTATTGTAGATAAATGTTTAATTTGGACTTTTATTTTGAGCATTTGGCGAATTGATATTGTATAAAATTGGGTGGAGATTTGCAACAACACAGCGGACGCATATATATATATATATATATGTGTTGTGTGTAGTGTATAAGAGAGAACGTACGTGTATGCATCTGTAAAATACCGTTAAAGCATTAATTACCTATACGATGATGTTGACAGTTGTATCAAGAGATCGATCGAGTAGGCGAGACATACTAAACCATTTACGGACGATTGTTAGATTTAATTTGAAAGTGATGCAGATTCCGCCAACATACTTTATTAGCGACGTTATTATGTATAAGGGAGTGTTCAATTTCGCATTGCTCCAGACCTCAGGAATGACGACCGTGGCCCTGAGAAAATAATGAAACATTACGTGCTATTATGTGCATGTATTTTGTTGTGTGTGTATTACGTATGTATTTGTATATACACAAAACGTTTAAGCTATGATCCGACTTTGTCAAAAGTTATAAGTAATTTTTCAAAATTATCCGGACGACATTAATGCAGTTTTGTTGCATGTAGCGCAATATAAATGCTGTTAATTTCGTAACATGTCTCGATCGATATACAGACAAAATAATTATTTATTATCGTTGTCTCGTTTATAATTTATGACGTGTACGTAGTTATCGTAATGGTGAAGAACAAATTATAACTTTAAACACAATTTTAACTCGTTAACTAATAATTATTAACATTTGCCTTAATTCGTTTTTATTAATTGTAGTCTATTTCTTATGAATTTTTCATTCGGATCTGCTTTCTTAAACCGAAAGGAAGGTATATAGGAATATGAAGTTTGTATCTCCCGCTAGAGTGTTTGCACCTAATTATATTTAGTTTTTACTAAATATAAGCAGTTCGTTCATACTTCATTTTTTGATGTTAATTTTCTGATTTTTTTTTTTGTTTAACGATATTAGTCTCCACGTATGCGGTGTGTAACTTGCAGGGCTATTACATCATGTGGAGACGTGTGGTTAGTTTATATGTATATTTGAAGTCTGCTTTTTATATATTGATTAACAAAGATTCGAGAGAATTTTAGGTAATGGACCTTGTTTCTATATTGTAAAAGCGATTGCCAGTTGTGTATTAGGTATGGGACAGTTGACTCAGTTATATGTCCGCATAAAGACCAATGAGCAATTCATTGGTGGACTTCTGGTATGGCAGTGTGACATATAGACGGTTGAGGATAAAATAATTTTTTCCACTAGTACCATGTGGAAGCCGCCCGGATTCAATAAGTTTAATGTTTCTCAGGAAGGTTGTTGTGATGTACAGTCAATAATCTTGTTTACAGCTATTGTGGGGCTAAAGTAGGTGTTAGTGGTTGTGGTGGTGTGTTTTGATATTGGCGAGTAAGCAATAAAACTGGCTTCAAGATCTACCATATAACTACTATGTATCTAAGGAATCTGTGATGAATACTAATTTTTAGTACTATCTTTTAGATGATATGATGTACTAGATAAAATACTTGATTGCATAAAGGTTCGGGGTAACATAGATTCATTTAATAATAAAAATAGTATCAATAATAATAATAACAATTATTATGAATAACGGTATTAACAATAACGATAATTACGCTCGTATTTCGAAGAAATACGATTTACCGCTACTTTATTCGCCAAACTTACATTTCGGACCGTTTATAATTATTATAGAATCTGTGAATAAACACCTTGCGAATTACTACTCGATCCAAATTTGTAAATTATTTTCTGCTTATGACGGTTTACTTTCTTTCGAAAGAAACGGCTTAACGAAAATCAAGGCTACTTTTTCTAGTTATTTAACGACTAGCAACTTTCTACTTGAGGTTAATAGAAACGCTGAATTTAAAGCGTCTATATCTAATAGTCTTCTATTTCGATATGGCATAATTCGCGGTGTCCCGATCGACATGTCTGAGGAGGATATTTTTTAGCGGCTATCAAATCACAAATGCGCATTCATAAAATACGCTGAATACTTGGTAAAACGCGAAATAATTTGGTACCCACGCAAACATTAGAATTAACATTCTTCGGAATGTGTCGCTATACAAATTTACGTTCCCCAGTAAAACATCCGTCCACCACGAATGTGTACGTAATGTTTACGCTATGGACATATATCTATTCAATGTTGTTCTCAACCACGCTGCATGCATTGTGGAGACCGATATATGTCGTCAAATTGCAATACTGCGTCTACTTTATCTGCTCGGCCTGCATGCCTAAATTGCGATTGAAATCATGCTACGACTGATCGTTCGTGCCTCGTATACATCGAACTACGCAGAATACAGAAGATTATGGCGAATGAAAAATGTTTCACATAAGGAAGCTATAGGAATGTTCAGGACGAATTCCGTATACAACATCATCCTACAACTGTCTCTAACCTTCCTCATGTTGATACAAACTTCACACTCAAGCGGTTTATTTCTAAATCTTCCTCTTCTTCCGATACTTCACCGTCTTCTTCACAACCTCTTTTATCACATTCTAAGCCTTAATCTAATCATCCCCATCTAAATTAAACTCGTATAATTCATCAACATCTAAACAAAATCCAAAAGAAACCTCTTCCAACACACAATTATCAATGCTTCTATTTCCTATTTCTACATAATATTAAAATTTAATTATTTTTTTTTATTATTTACTATTTACTTATATTTTAGTTTCTTTTTTTTTATTGTTATTGTTATCATTATTATGCATAATGTTTATATGTGTGCATCTGCTTATATGTTTGCATGTATATGTTTTAATGATTCGATTCAAATAATGCCTAATAGTATTATCCAATATAGTACATTAATTAAAACATTAAAGGAAAAAATTATACCAGTCAAAATATGAAGGTGCTTTTAAGGTTGTACTAACAAATTACATACGACAGCATCTGTAGATAACATTAAAACAGTGCTGCTAAAGAAAGGACACGCGGTTAGAAGTATAATTAACGTAAGAAAACTGGAAAGCATTCTCTCCCATTCGTCTTTATCGATTTAGAGTTATATACTAATAATAATAATAATAATAATAATATGTATCCTATTGAATATTTATTAAATGCTAAGATTGTATTTGAATTACTTAAACAGAAAAATAAAATTGTACAATGTACAAGACGCCACTTGTATGACCACATGAAAACATACTGCACGTGCAAGTTGAGATGTGTGAAGTGTGGTGACAATTCTGAAACATACAAGTGTAGTGAGGATAATAGAACTGCGGGCACATGTGCACTTTTTAAATGAAATCATATAGCAAGTTAGGTTCAAGTATAAGAAATTACTTGTAAAAAGAAATAAAGCAGGGGTAAACTCTTAAAACAAACAAACATTTCAGTTTTAAACCATACTTAAAATGATGAAAATCAACTATAGGCATCGAAACAAATTAACTACGATGAAATAAATTTACCATAAAGTTAAATTTAAGGCTTGTATTTTTATATTAAATATATTAGTTATACAAGTGTATGATAAATTTATGGTGATTTAGATAATTCTAAAAAAAAAAAAAAAAAAAGTAAATACAAAACTATTACTTAATTGTATAATTGACAAAAAAAATATTTCAAATTTCCTGACATTTATTCGTTTTATTTTTTCTTGTTCGTTAAATAAATTTTGAAAAACATAAACCTATTTTCAAAATATATGCGCAATGCTTAATAGTAATAAAATAGTTTTAATAATGAATGCAGACGTCGTTGTATCTGCCGGATGTGTATAAGTATCACTTGCTTAAAACACAATTGCGACTAACAAAAAGCAGGATGAATATAGTTATGAGTGAATTATTGTGTTCTTGCTGTTGTATGAGGAATAATACGATTTCCCTCGTGACATGTGTATGTGTGTGTATGGCAAATAGTCATTTGAATAATAAAAAACTTCTGTTTGACTGTTTTAAAAGATGATTTTATGACAAGTCTCAGCTTGTCTTGAAATGTAGTGTATTTTTCTGTTAAACATTTTATAACTGCTAAATCGTAGTTTTTATCTTGGCTCGTGATAATTTAAGTATTTGTATTGTATAACTGAGTATTAAAATAAAATGTCATAATTTATAAAGAAAACCCCGTCCATCCTGAATCCCTGGCAGGGTTAAATTGTGATATGAAACATTTCATATTTTTAATATTTCACAGGTGGGTAACGATTTTTTTTTGAAAATATATAACGTTGATTTTGTATTACTTTTGTAAAACTGTAATAGAAAATAACAATGAAAGAAAATTACATTTCCAAAATTAATTTTATTGAAAAGTAATTATTTAAGTTTTTAAAATTATAGCAAATAATATACAAATTTTCGAAGCGGTGAAATTCAGAAGAATTATTAAATAAGAGAAATACACGACTAAAAGTATAAACAAGAATATATAAGTAAGTGTTGAGTAAACTCGTAAAGAAAATACGAACGGATGACTAATAAAGTAGATTAGAAAAAAGAAATAACAAAATGGCTCAGTTTAGGATGTGCGGTTATCAGAACGAATGAAAAAAACAAATTGGAAATCATTTTCTAATAAATAATTCGAGTAAAATAGTTGTATTCGTAACGATGAAATTAACGGATTGCACATCCGATAAAGCACAATCGTCTTCTAATGAAGCTTATAAAAAGGGGGATAGAGGAAAACGGAAGAAGCATCGTTGAACGGTAGTTTACATTTTATGATGTCAAGTTAAGCAAAAAGTTCGACCTAGTTAAAACGACTGATTACGAAAATATTGTAAATTATTATCATAGCGATGATAATGGTGATTGAATATTAAATTTTCAAAAAAATTTCCTTCAGCAAGTGAACCACTTAAAAAATAAATTCGAATTTCATAATATTTTGGAAAACCTAACCTAACCTCGAACGTTCTAAAAAATCGTTTGTTTTATATAATGAATTTGTCCCTGATGTTAGATAATATTTGTTAAACAAAAGAGATGATAATCGGAGAATTTTGGAAGACTAATTATTAGTTACGTTTCCAATTCCGATTTAAAATTCGAGAATAAATTTAAATTTAATGGTTTAATTTATTTAAAACAACAAGTTTTTCATGGTTGTCTATAATGAAATATTTTTGCGTAATCATAAAATATTTTAAAAAAACTACTTAAATAATATTTGGAAGTCGCAGTTTGTTCGTCAATTCATCATTTATTCTGATTATTATTCTTTTTTAAAGGAACTAATTAAATGAAACTAATCACAAGTAAACTTTTGTTTTTGTAAAAATTATGTAAGTTTGAGATGAGTATATTATTTTTAAAATATTTTTCAACAAAATTAATTTATAATCGTCTTCATTATCAATGCAACGTTATTTTAATTTAATTAGTTTGTGCACAACTGTTAAATGATATGTAATGTATTCATATGTGTGTGTGTGTGTTGGAGAGAGAGAGATGAAAGAAAAAAAAATCGAGTCATGATTTATAAATTTCGGTTATTATAATAATAAATAAAAATGAATTAATAAAAATATTTTAACAAAGTTTTACATACGGTGGAAATAAAAATTTCGAAATATTTTAAACTTCTGTGTTAGCCGGTGTAATCAGAAAAAAATGTTTAATTTTGTGTCTGTCTTATCGGTTGCTGTTGATTTATACACTAATAATTTACTCGTATTCATAGACCCTTCAAATGAAATCAACACTTTATTTCGATTTATTTTCTTCGCAATAATTATATTTGCTATTATTAATTAAGAATAAAATTATATATCATCATCATCATTGGTCGTAATCCCCCGGAGGGATATCGTGACCACAATTCATGTTATTGCTTTCTGTACTGTACGCCATCTATTTCGGTTTTCAGCTTCTCGCGCACATTCCACGAACGATTTCCCTGTTGCTTTCCTAATGGTATCGGTCCATCTGGTGTATACTCGTCTTCGAGAGGGCGTCTTTCACTCTATGGTTAATCGCTCAATAGAGTTCTGCCGGCATAACATGACCAAAAAGTTTCAAAATTTTCGTTTGTACCTGGCTGGTTAATCTTTTTGTTGTTAAAATGTACAGAAAATTATATATATATATAATTTATTTTTTCTTTTAATGAAATTGAATTAAGTGCAAAAATAAGCTTCAAATTGAAGCACGGAAGAAAGAAAACATTCCGCGTTTAATACGATTTTATTAATAGCTCTTATTTAATTATACAACTATCAGTTGATCTATTTAAAGTTCTACGAATTTTTATACTTACTTTCGTGATTTATTTATTTTTTCCTTAGTTGGTATTTCGGAAAGATCAAAAGGATAGAAGCGGAGAAAAAGTTACTGCTGGCGGAAAATGATCACGGAGCTTTTCTTATTCGCGATTCCGAAAGCAGACATAATGATTATTCGCTTTCCGGTACGTTTTTTAATTAATTAATTAATTAATTTTTTTTTATAACTTTTGTTTTAAATTTATAGCTTGTCGAAATAACGAAATTCAAATAACATTTTTTTTAGATGACGAAAAAATATTAAAACCGGAATCTAATATTAATTTTACTCTATCGTCCCTTCTGAATTAAATAATTTTATTTTTAAATAATTCTCGGTTCGATGTAATTATCGATTTATAAATGGAATCTATAGATATTTACATTCGCTTAAAACTCGCTTATAAAATTATCTCGTCAATGTAATTCTTTCGAGCTATTTAAAGGTAAATATTATATATTATTTTATTTGTCCTTCGTCTTCCGTTTTTACCCGTCATTTCGTTAATCTTCTCTCACTTTTATTTTAGCTCATTCATATTTTATTTTTTATTGTGTAATTTTTGATACCTTTCATTTCTTATAGTTATTATATTAAATACGATTTTAAAATTTTGTTGCTTGCATCCGTACGTTCAGAGTTCCCCCCCATCACCAACCTCTGGTGTAAACCATGTCAATATTTTTTCTTTATAACGGTTCAAAACGACTTGCCGTTTTCATTTTCAAATTCTCACAAGAGAAAAAAGATGGACAAGGCTTATTTTTTAATGATTATATTCTGAAACAATAAAAAAGTAATTAAAATCGCTAAATTTTACTTCCGGCTATTAAGCCATTTTCTAGTTGACAAAAATTAAAATTAACGTATAAAAAACAACTGAAATAAAATATAAGGAAATACTTAATCTAGATGCGCAATATTACACTAAACGCTCGGATTAAAAACAGATGTGTTAATAAACTAACATGTTTACTTTTTATTGTTGCACTGATTGGATAATCTACTTTTTCCTTAATTATAGCTAAATATTTCATATTTATTTATGTTATGCTTAATTATTTTTGTAAGTTATATATTTTGAAATTTTATATTTTTAAACGCATGGAAGGCAATGTGCCAAACCACCATGCACAGCACCGTGTTCGCCCTAGTAATAATATAATACATTAAAAAAAAAAAAAAAAAAAAAAAACGGGGCTGCATTGTCTAGTGACAACAAAGCAATCACAATCAGTTCTCCCAGGTGTGTGTGTCCAACTACGCTAACGTCATATTACGATTGCCTTGCACGCCACTTACACGCTACAACAAAATATATATAGGTCAGTACTCGCCTGACTCCGATACAGAGACGGCATTTAATGATGGTGATATTTTTAAAAGTTTTCCTGGACATTTTTCTTAACCAGTTATTTACGGTTATTTCATTATCTTACATTTATGTATATATTTTATACTACTTTCATATTGTCTTTAATTTTTTTTCTCTTTGTGTTTTAATTTATATTATACTCATTCAAACTTATTTCAACTATGATGGTGTAAGGGACTATCTTTTTCATACCTTATTCCATCCAATTTATTAGTTTCAGTTCAAGGATACCATACACATATTCTTTTTCTTTACCTAACTCATGTTTATTTTTCTTTGTTCGCAGCTACATTTTCTACACACATTTATATATAAGCACATTAGTTCCCTGCACCTTTATAACTGCATAACTTTTTGTTACAATGCACTAGCACACCGAGTAAGTTTGAAATGGAGAACCCATAAAATATCTATACGTAATATCAATTCCTCCCTGTTAATTGCGTATATATTTGTCACTACAATATGTATGTTACGCATAAGTTATCCCGTGTAGCCTTAAATTTTGATTCTGTAAAAAATGGCTTGCTTTTTAATTGTGATCAATTTAACGATAATAGGTGAACTTTTTACAATAAACTGATGTATTTTGTCGTTTATTATTATTATAATTTGTTCTGATACAGCGCTAAAAGGTAACTGCTAAACTATCAGGTGCTTAACATAAAAAATCTGTCGTACATGTGAAGTTATTTCTTCTCTACCGTGAGCACCATTCTTCAGTTCAAAGAATACAAACTACATCTATATATATATATATATTACGTTTGTCTCAATCTCAGACCTTGATGTATACTTGGGTGTCAGTCGTTATGAAAAGTTCTCCTTTTTATTTCGCTACATCTCGTCGAATATTTGCAGTAGCTATTAATTTCGCGCACTTTCCTATTTAGTAGATTCGCATCTTATTATATAAACACACGCCTCGTTAAGTCAAAATCGAACTGTGCTCACTCAATTTTCGTCTTTTATAGTAGCAATTATAAATTATAGAGAGATTATGCTTTTTTTTTCGTTTCAGTTCGCGATGGCGATACGGTAAAACACTACAGGATAAGACAATTAGATGAAGGTGGATTCTTCATTGCCAGAAGAACCACTTTCAGAACATTGCAAGAATTAGTCGAGCACTACAGTAAAGATCCCGACGGTCTTTGCGTAAACTTGAGGAAACCGTGTATACAGGTACAGTCGTTAAATTGACATTTATAAAACGCTCGAACGACGTTATAATTCTGAGTATTAATTTTTAATTACACCCCCCCCCCCCCCCAAAAAAAAAAAAGGCCGCATTATTGGACACACTTAACAAATCGGTTACCTTAATTCGTGTAAGTTGTATACAATCAGTTCGAAATCTACGTATCGAGTATATTATAATTGTCAATTTATTATTATTCGTCTTCCGTTAGCTCGTTTTTATTTCGTTTTACATAATGGCTGTTAATCGTGTTATAATTTATCCAGCTTCTTCGATTTAATTACAAGGGATCTAGATCCTTACTGAAGCGATATTATATACACGTTTATGAAATGTTCGAAGACAGACCTATTACACGAGGTAATTGTTTATTCTGATAGCAGATTAAAACATAATCTACGCGGCTACAATTAAGTGAAATACTTATATTTAGCTTCGCGGCAAGAGTGTACAATGTCAATAACCTGTTAGATTGTTTTAAAATGAAAAACTAGTTTTTATTCTAACGTAGACTCGTGAGTTCGACTTTGCTTGTAACGATACTGCGATATGTTCCGACTAATCGATGTTTTATTTCTTATCGGCAAACAGTATTTTTAGTTCGAAATAACGAGGCTAGGCGATTTATCGTTATTTCGTGCTACTAAAAATATACTCTTTTCACGTTTTCTATTAAGATAAAACTCATACCTGAACAACGAGTTTTTTAATAAACTAACCTGCATCGATGCACGTTTAAAACAGCTTATATAGTGTGTACCTTATAAAATCGTCGGTTACATACGATGCTAGAGTTTTCTCATCTGTACAGTATCTCTCGTATTTTAAGTTATCTTTATCAAGTCTGTTCTAAAATAATAAATACCGACGTTGTTAGCTCTATTTTTTCTTTGTTTTAAATTTAGAAATTATATTTCGTGTGTAGGCAGTAAGTAACAACGAAGGTCGTCTTGTATATATATTATCGTCACTTACTTTCGTTATAATTTTATCCTGCGTTTCAACTTGTTCTCTAATTGCGTACTACTTGTTTATATAATTTTGCGATTTTCAACTGAATTTCTCGTAAACTAGTTTCGCGCGTATTAACGTAAGGTCGATTTTTATGACTTTTCCCGAGAAATCTTAAATTCCCCGAGTTGATTTTTGAGGTCATTGCCATCTTATATTGCTATACAAAAAAACCCCGCAATATAATTTTTTTAAACGCTCGATTAAAAATTATGTCAGACTACCTCACATATGAGGTTCATCATCAATTTTAATCTCCTTCGACGTACGTCATTATTTTGCATATTTTATTTTATTTTTACAATAAACATTTATAGCAATTTTCTAATTCTTTAACTCGTTTCAATTTAATATTTCCGCCATTTTAACGATTAAACAGCAAAAAAGCAGTTAAAATCATTAAATTTTCTTTATAAAAAATGAAAAGCTTTTCGACTGATAAGCCATTATCAAGTGAAGATAAACTATAAAATATAAAAAGATATACAATTTATGAAAAATGTAAAAGTACTAATTTAGATATACAATTTACAAAAATTAGCAAAGTGAAAAAATAGTATTTATAAAATAATCTGATAACGAATTCGTGTGGAAACTAGCAATGAGCCCATCACTACACTCCTCTTTCATTCCTTAACAGAAAATACACAATAACGAGCCAGTACTAATCGATAATAGAATAAAAGAAAAACAACGCGAGATATCTAGAAATCTATTTAGATCGCAAACTGATATAGAGAACTTATATCCAAGCGAAAAGAAAAGAACTTAATATGAAAGTAAAACGACTCTAGTGCCTAGTAATAGAAAATATCACTCCAAATTATCGTTGTAAATTTGTTTGATAATATGCAAAACTATATTGCGACCAGTATGGACCTACGCAATGCAACTGCGGGAATGTGTGAAACAGTACAAAACTAGTTATTCGGTAATTCCAGAACAAGGTGTTACGTCTAATTTGTCGGATGACGTGATACATCTCCGAGAGATATAAAAATAGACGCAGTAAAAGTAATTATCCGAAGGATCGCGTACCGGCATCTGACACGGTTACATATAGCCATCCAAATCTATTAGCAGTTGCGCTTTTACATACAATCATCTACACCGAAACTTGAACGAAATAAGATAGTTCATAATTTTCCTTCAGGAGTTAATGAATTACAAATTATCAATAAAAATGGGAAAAATTATTTATAAATATTTATACACGAATTATTCAAAATTCCGTTAAGAAAATGTCCATCGATTTCTATAAGTGACGGAGATTCTAATTTTTAGCACGTACGTTTGTATCTTGATTAAATTTTCGAAAAATTATAAAAGTCTACGACGCCCTAAATAATATATATATTTTTTTTTAATGTCTGCGGTTTATAATTTTGTATAAATGTGGTTTTTTCTTCGATATTTAGATCGAAAAACCGGTCACCGGTGGATTATCGCACAGTACCAGAGATCAATGGGAAATAGACCGATCTTCGTTGAGATTTAACAGAAAATTAGGTCAAGGTCAATTCGGGGAAGTTTGGGAGGGTTTATGGAATAATACTACGCCAGTTGCCATTAAAACCTTAAAGTCTGGTTAGTATTTATCTATATTTATGAATAGTATTGCTAATATTTAATACTTGGTAATAATACTTTCAAAAATTCCTCTAAGTAAAAAAATAATGTTCGCGAGTGATCTCGGTTACGAATACGAAACGATAAATAACAAATATTTTTTTAATATTTATCTTCTATATCGTAAGATTATTCTCGAATTCAAGTGGCAGTTTACTAGTGCCGATGTATAAGAATTGAATCCTGATTCGGTGTGACGTTGTGAAATTACATATAGGGCTCACAATTGATTGTTTCCCCTTCAGAGCTTCCGTCGATCGGTCGGTCGTATCCGAAACTGTAGTTTCCGACTTTTTTCTAAACTCGTTTTCTCCTATTGACTGTTTTTTCAACTAAAGATAGAATCCTCTATTTTATTGACGTTGATAACACTTCAAAGTCATTTCCTATCATATTCTTAAAACGGAATTTCTTTCCCCCAAGAGAGCAACATCTTAGATATTCGTTCCTGTTCCATTCGGATCTTTTGTTCCTATTATTTCATTAGACGTTTTTGCGCTAAATAATTGTTAACAGAGAGACGTTTGGATTTGTTTAATATTTCATCATTTACCACGTGATTCTTTCGTGTTATTTTATGAATTCTAGGTGGCAGTCTCTGTGGATAAAATTCATGTTTCCTAAACTTGTCCGTTAATTATCGGTCATGATTCACTTACGTTCCGCATTTATCATTATTATTTGTTATCTTAATACTCAGTATTTCTTCTCGTGTTTTTTTTTGTAATTATTCTTTTATTTATAGAAATATTATTATTATTGTTGTCATTATTGTTATTATTATTATTATTTTCTTATATTATTCATTGCTTAGAATGTTGTTCCCGATCGCATAACTTAAAATGGTATATTTCATCAAGGTTTTTTTTTTTTTTTTTTTAATGTGCACCTGTACAAGTAAGTACATGAGTTCAGTTAAATAAAAAAAATATATACAAATACATTAACATACAGCCGCTGTTACAATAAACAGCCGGCCGGTTTAAAATTTTGCCTCAGCAGCAATGTCTTGATCTATATGACATCATTTTTCAATAGCTGAAAGTACGTCCCGGAGTATTTGTCGTTTTAGCCTTCGAACAGGATTATCTGGAAGTGTTGGCATGTAGATTCGCCGAATTTGGGGGTTTGAATGACTGGAACATTTACCGAAAAAAATTTTATATTTATACTGATAAATTTGTGTAATTGTAGGCACTTGCAGGTCGTGATGTAGAGTATCATTGCTGACATAATAAGGAGCGTCACATATTGCTCTTAGAGCTTTCTGAAATTTTTGACGTTACTACTTGTTGCCGATATTTATTCAAATTTGCGAAAACCCCAACTCAATGGAGTAAAATAAATGATGTACTACGTTACAACCAGTTTCGTTCTCCAAATGTTGATAATTTTTTGCATTCACAATTATGCTAGCGAAGTAATTTGTTGCCAGCTCATCTTTTTTTTTTTAACGTGAATTTTCACACGAAATAAATATTGCTTTAATTTATATTTCGATACATAACGTTTTGTCGTTCGTTACTATAGATCGAAAGTATTATGCTCCCTTATATGCTGGTTATTATGTTGTTATTTTTTTAAATGCTGTTTATATTGAAAACTCTTACCAATCTAGTACAATTATGAAACATCTATACGTTCTTCTTCTTCTACCAAACTGTTAAAAAGTTCTCGATTTCTGATCCGTCCAGCATTTTATATTATCTATCCATCCCATCCTTGACCTACCACGTCTCCACTTCCCTTGTATTCTTCCTTGTAATATCAGTTTACTTTACATTATTTTGGGGTTTTTTAATAATCGTTACTAATTCAGGTTATTTTTGCAAACGTGGAAAGATTTCCTTATTACTTATTTCATCTGTCCAGTTTATTTTCAGTGTGCGTCTACATACCACATTTCGGAAACTGTAATTTCTTTTGAATCGGCTGCGATCTACGCTCAGTAAAGTTAAATATTTAAATCGTGAATGACGAACTTAGAAAGATCACATTCAGCAAAAAAAGAAGGCAACTGTACATCAAACCACAGCTAAATGTACAACGTCGTTCTCAAACCTATAGAAACGCCCGGAATATAAATTTGGGGAACAACTGACAGGTTTCAATATTAAAATTATGCCACGTTTTCGAGTAAAAATTGTTCTGTGCGATATGTTGATGGATTTGCATAATGATTTTGTCAGTTATAAAACTTAAAAAATTTGTAACGAAATATTTTCAGCGACTTCAAAATCGTACCATTTAGTTAGCCACTCGGCTGATGGTTAAATTTAGTCGTTTCAGCGCCAGCCCTAGCTCGAGGAAACTAGCTGTCATTGTATAGGATGATTCTACTTAAAATAAATAACGTATCGCTGCTGCTTATTATTCTTTTAACGGGCTGATCGTATAGTAATAGTGAAATAAATCAAAATATAAAATATTAAACTATGGACTCACTCGCGCAGATGTTTAGTCCAATAACTACGAAATGTTACGGTTTTTCGATATCACTTTTAATATCTTACACTTTTATTAACCTTATGCGATTAATTAGTTTTATCGGAAATTTTCTATATGCTTTCGATACCACTAGCTGTCTATCCAAGGTTATAACGAGATGGCCAAGTATCTCGATATACCCTTGGATAGACAACTAACGTATCGGAAGTTTATAGAAAATATTACTACAAAAATAAAATCGAGAAATAATATCATCCAGAGATTAACCGGTGTTTCTCGGGGCGCTTTTACATCAACTCTCCAGAATGGTAGCCCTTAAGCAATGTTGAAATAAAAACTATTTTACAAATATTTTTTTTTTTTTATTTACATATTTTTCGTTTGCTGTTTATTTATCGTTTAATCGCTTTTCTAAATTTTGCACGCGTTACGACGAAGTATATATTACATTCATCTTTATTACCAGCTACGAAGGATGTAATAAATCATCTAACAATAGAACGAGGGAAAATTAAATGGATTATTTTCTTGCCCCGGAAATATGTGTCTCGATAGTTAATTAAACAACTAAACCCCGTCTAGTATACATTTTGATTAGCTTGATATATTTTCAGATGTTAAAAGTATTTTAATCGAACACGTATTTGCAATAAGTACGGGGAATGTACTTTACAAAAGTCCGATTTAGATTTCGTGTGGATACGGTGCGGTAGTTATCTGTGTTAACAAACGACTTTTTAGACGTGTTAATAAAAAACGATATTATTTAAAAATCGCCTCCTTTTATAAGACATCGACGACATCTTCAGGTTGCGTCTTCTATGGTGTTTCTATCAACGGATTTGTATTTGATAAGGCAATGTTTAGTGAGCTCGGGCTTGATCCAGCTCGTATGAAATAGCTTAGACTATGAAAAAATAACTTTCTCTGCAATTTTGTTTGCAATAAAACTTTTTAAAGTACCGTAATAAATTACTTTCATAGAGTAGTGGCAGCGATAATGAAACACTACTGCTAGAAAAACTTACGAGTTTTTTTTTCTATGTCAAAAATTAATTTTTTACACCTCGCAAGAGTGTTATCCGGGCGGGGTAAGTTTCGTTTTTATTTATTTAGATTTAAGCTCGCCAGTGTGTCTTCAAACGAGTGTACTTTGTGCTCTCAACAGGTTCGGTAGGTGATGTTGAACCTGACCTTCTGTTTCGTTCGTAAATTGTTTAAACCACATATGCTCCTTACGCTTAATAAAAAAAAATCCTCGAATTCGCTGAAAATGCTATGCGTCACAATTTTTTTTTTCATTAAATATATCTAAATAAATCCTTCGTTAAATGATTTATCTAGTGGTCATTACCACGAAGTGATTCGTCTAGTAGTACTGATTAATTTTTATCGCGTAAGAGTCATTTTATTTTATTATTACGATCGGTAAAGTAATTTTATTCAGTTTGTTATAAAATACTGCAAATAAATTACGTAACGTATATTCCCTGTTTAAATTATATAATCGAAAGCGTATAAAACACGTGCATTTGACTTAATTTCTAATCTAAATTCTCAATATTAGAAATAATTTAGATTAGAAATTATTAATTTAATTAATATATCGTTATGAAATACGGTAGGTATAACTTTACTCTGATGCTCTCGTGAGCAGGTTAACATTTCTGTATTATTAAGTACATTCATAAAATCGTATTAAAGGTTTTTTTTTTTTTAAAATACGGTATTTAGAACAGAAAATTTTATTTTACTTTTGTTACTTATTATTTTATCGCAGTGAGGTATAGTAGATATAATTTTATTCTGATAGTTTGGCGAACAGGTTTTTTCGTTGAAAATTCTGTAATATAAACTCATACGAATCAACATTATTTTATTTTTCAGAAAATCCTATTTTATTTCTATAACTATTGACATATTAAGAAAAAATTGTTGTTTTTTTTCTTCTATTCCATCTTCTTCGTCATCGTCGATATTGTGAGAATTGTTACTGGATATAATTTGTAAAGTAAGAAATATTTGTAACAAACCGGTATGTCGATTGTAGAGTTAATAAAGTTCAAAATTTATTTCAAAATGAGATTACGAGCGACATCTTTCGGTAATGTATTTAACTAAAAGCCGAATTATCACAATACGATCACTTACTGGATACGAAAGTTTACCGATTATATTGCGAATAAATTGTTATTATTTCGATGTAAAGATAGTATTAGTTTTTATTTTGCATTTCGCCGTTGATTGCCACACATTCATTTTCCGGTGAAAGTCACGGCAATTTGATTACTGCATGAGGTTTCGATAATACTTGCGGTTTTCATTTTCATTCTTAGATTGTAGACCTGTTTTAGTGTCAAATTACTATCAATTCTTCTAAAGTTATACTGTTTACCAGACGAAGGACACCCTCGCCCTACGCATTAAAATTGAATAATGTAATGATAGATTGGCTAAATATCTCGATGTTATATTAGTTAAGAGAGCTACCACACGGATAAAAGACGTACTGAAAAATAAGTTTATAATTTTTAGTGTGTATTGTATCTTACACGATTTTGGTAAAATGTACGATTTTATTTTATTCTATTTTGATTTCATTTTTTAAAATGAACAAAAAAGAAACGGGTTCGGGAATTCGCGTCCGAAATGTTGAAAAAGTTAACATTTTAAAATTTCGACTGATTTTTGATAATTTCTTACATTAAAAAATATGTATATAATTATTATTATCCCGCCATTATTCTCGCTCGAAAGAGTACGAACGATTGTTGCGAATTCGATAAAGTACGGAAATTTGTTTCCTCGTCATCATTAGTATTTATTACATCCAAGTCGTCGACGAAATGCTTGGAATTTGAAACGTACACGCGCCTGCGTCGATTATAATTTCCTGTATGTGGAACGAGTTTAATAAAAATAACGCATGTCCAATTTATTATCGTAATACTAGATTGCCGTCAGCGGCAGCAATTATCGCTATTATTACTACTAGTTATTATTATTATTATTATGATTATTATTGTTATGCTATATTGGTGTCTGTAATAGGATGTGCTGTATATGTGTGTAATTAGGACACACCCGGTATACGATCGATATTCAGCGAGTCTAAATCGCCGCTGTGTCATTATTATTTGTGAAAATTTTCCAGTTAGTTTGTTTTGTAGCCACCGTTATTAACAACTATAATTAACGTAACAACGCGCTCTGTTTTTCTACGAATATCAAGTTGTTGGGTTTTTTCCTACTTTCATTTTAAGATATGCGTAACGATTTTTTCTTGCCGTGGTTTAATTTCATTTAAAATCTTTATCTAAAACTTTCATCTTGATTTTGTAAATACTGTCAGTATCGCTACCAATTTTAACTCCATTCTTACTCATTTTGTGTACACACATACATACGTAAGAGTATGTGTGTATGTGTATATTATACAGAAGAACGATAATAGTCGGAAAAATGCGTATTAATCGGACAGAGTGAACAGAAAAGATGTAAAAGCAGGCTACCGATTCGATTTGTAGATATTATTTACGTCCCTCTCTGATCTAGCAAAAACTCAAACAATACGAAATAGCCGAAACATAAATGAGGAAAGATAATATCACACGTACTATATATAATAGGGGTTGTAATGAGTTTTCTATCAAATCATTATAAATGTTTATACTTCATATGTGAAATATATATATATATATATATATATATAAGAAGAAGGTCCTAATCAACTTGAACGTCGCCGAAAATGATTCTTTGTCAGACCTAAAATTTATTTCGTTACGAATCTATCGAATAGACACCAACCTTGAAGATAACTGTAAATCAAAAAAATTAACTACGATCTAGAATAGAGCAGACAAGATAAATGATAACAAAATCAAGAACGCGCTGGCTAGGAAAAAACTCAATTTAGACCGACGATTATGAATTGCAAAATGCTATGTCATTTCAATTTTGCTATATGGCTGCGAAAGCTCTGGATGCTAGACTTGAAAAGCGCATTGAAACTTTCGAGAACAGAATGTCGATAGCTTTATACGGGCTCTATCAGATTATTAAACGTTAAAATCCATTATCACTCTTAAATACTTACCCTCTTTAACAAACGTAATTTACCTGGATTTCACCACGATATCAAACGAAGGTGATATGGTCTTCTTCTTGAGAATAAAATATCCTGTATTTTCTCAACATTAAGGTTAAATTTCCACATCTGGTAGTACAATTTAGAAACTGGATTTATCCGCTTTCTGTAATCTTTCATCAATATTATCTGTTTTATATGGAACGTAGTATACAGCTAAGTCATCAGAATGTATATCTTTAGTATATCGTTTAATAATATTAGGAACTGGTATTAAACGATGAAATATTAATAAGTATTTCTTTTTTCTTTTTTTTTTTTAATTTTAATAATTGAATAATCTTTTAATCGCATTTAGAGACAGAAGTTTACATACATTAGTTAATCGATTAAACCGGAAAAAAATAAGTAAAACATATATAAAATTTATTTTATTTCTAAAATTCTAACTTGCCACGTCTTTTCGTATATTATCTATATTTTAGGTTAAATATGTTCGTTGTATTTACTTTTTTTATTACAAAATTCAATGAACGTGTTCCGATTATTCCGAGTTTTATTTTTTTTTTGCTTGTTTTTGTTGTCACTGCCGAATCAAACAGGAACTATGGATCCTAAAGATTTTTTAGCTGAAGCTCAAATTATGAAAAAGTTGCGTCATCCTAAATTAATACAGTTATACGCGGTGTGTACGATGGAAGATCCGATCTATATTATAACGGAACTCATGAAAAATGGCAGTCTTTTAGAATTTTTGCAAGGTACGATTTTATTTCTTTTTTATTTTTTTCGACTAATTAACTATCGTTGTAATAAATTGATCTAATTTTTAATTTTAGGAGGAGAAAAATAAGCGTGTGTATGGGTAAATTAGTAAAAGTAACAAAAAATCTATATCAGACGCGTAGACTTTTTTACCGGTAACAACATTATACTTACATACGGATATGTAATATTAAAAATAAAAGGGACTCTGATAGTAATTGCTAGAAAAATTAATTAATTCGCATAGTGTATAACTAACGTAGACAATGTGATATATATATATATATATATATATATATAGATATAGATAGATAGATAGATTTAAAATGAAAACGGATTTTATTAGTATTCAATTCGATGTCAAATGAAATAAATTAATAACAAATTATTGTAGAATACAAAAAACTCCGGTTACGCGCAGAGGTGCGCACCGTGTAACTTTGGAGTAGATACATGATTGGTTAACTTGTATGCAATTATTTAAATGACGAGGAAACTAAAAAATATTAAAATTAGGAACTATAAAATGAAAATTTCTGAAAAAGTACGAATAAAAAGAACATAGCGAACTTTTACAAATATAAAATACAAACTTCGGACGCTGATGAAATAAATAATCGATAAATCGATAGATAAATTAATTTTATTTTCCATATATATATGCATAATACAATAAATGGATTAGACGGGTTGAAAATGAGAGCTAGAAAAATGGAAACGGCTTTCCAGTTAACACGAAATATATACAACAAAAAATCCATATATCATTAAGATCAGACAGTAGCTGAATATTCAGAACTAAATGACATTGGAAAAATTAAAATATTAGAAAGAAAAAAAGGAAGATTATAACAAAAATTCTGGGCCCAAGAAAAGAAGAGGAAATGTTCAGAAACAGACCCATAAAGAATTGTATGAGAAAGTAGAAAACTATGAGGAAAAGAAGGTTGCATTTTACGCACATATCCAGAGAATGAGCGATAGCAGGCTAACAGAAAGAATCTTTCACGATTTCAATAGATTGAAAACCAGCCCGAGGTGGTTTCTTTTAACACGAAACAGGATCTCAATGAAGTGCAAATCGATATTTCAACGATGGATAACAGAATTTAGTGTTGGATTTTAAAAAAACCAAACATCATCGAACTGAACAAAAATAAACCAGGCGATATAGGAAGAAAAAGCATAGTGAAATTGTGAAGAAATTCTGGGAAGAAGGAAGAAGAAAAAGTTGATGTTCTCACGTGGTCCATAGGTGGCCAAATTCGGAGAGAAGAAGAATGAAATAAATAATAATACACGCTACAAATGCACGAAATCGCGAGAGTAGCAGCAAAGATTTAACAAAACGATATCTTAACAGTTTAACAATAACATAAAGAAATAAAACGACCGCCAGAACTTTGAAATATAACATATTTATTTATAATTGAAATAGTGTAACAGTTCAGCAAGCAATACTGCGTATATGCACTAACACACACATATACATACTCTTGTATAGAATGTATAGAAGCTTTGCACGATACAGCCAACTTTTCATCCCTATAATATACGAATTTTAATATTTTCGCGCATTATATACATTAATTGAATTTCCGATTTGTTACAATTACCTTATATTTCCAAAGTTGATTTATTCGATAAATAGTATGACGCTTTAAAATATGTAATCTTGATATTCAATTTTCTTTAAAATTTTGATAATTATTTATAGAAAATTGTTTTAAATCACACTGCCTAATGTAAATTGCAAACTTTAAAATTTTAATACCGTAGTTTTGTCTGTGTTTAATTTCTAGGAAATCTAGTTGAATAATATACGGTATCTCGTGAGAAAAATTAGAAAGAAAACTAAAATCGAATTCCACTATAAATAAAACGCTAATAATCGACATTAATAACGATATTGCTAAATATAAAAATAAATATTTTCGCGAGCTATTAACGTAGTCACATATCCAGGAAAAATACCACCTACTTCAGCTTCTTGTTCTAAATGGTCAGATAGACGGCCGAAGAAGAACACCGTGGCTAGCTGACTTGCGAAAATGGTATGGATGCTCGAAACAAGAGTTACAGGAGGCTGCAACATCCAAGCCAACAATAGCTGAGATGATCGCCAAACTTCGAACGCAGAAGGCGTAGCGAAGAAGAAGAATAACGTAGTTTATAATAATTAAAAATGAATGCCGAATATTTACAATATAAATTCCCATCGTTTTATTCGATATGCGAGTCATCCGTTCGCAATAAAACATTACGTTGATAGCGACCAAAAAAGAAAAAAAAAATATATGTAGATGTATTATGTATATATTTTCTGACGAAAGGTAATTTTATTGATTTTGAATTTCAATAACCTTCCATGTGTTTATTACACCGAACATTGACTAATATTTAAGTAATCTTTCGTATATCCTGTATGCATTCCGGAACAATTCGATATTGCTATACCACTGTGTCAAATTCTGCATCCTTGTTATTCTTCTTCCCGATCGTTTTTTAACCCTTATAAATCTTTTCCCGCATCAGATTACTCGTCACGGATGATTATGTGACCAAATTATTTTAATTTCCGGCGTTTAATATTTTGACGTCCATATAAGTTTTTTTAAACGTATTCGTTAATTTACTGCTTTTTACATTATCCGACGTTCTTTGAAACTCATTTAAATATGTAGAAACATCTCTACATCGCTGAATTTGCATCCTAATTCCCTAGTACCTAAATTTTTCATAAATCCAAATTACAAGTAGTTGTACTTCTTTTATATTTTATATCTCGATACTAGTCGCATTTTCTAGGATTTCGAAGTATCGTTATGAATGTTGATTTTGACAAGTCATCCGATATCGTTTCCTCGACATATATATTGTATTAAAAGTTAACAATTGACCAAAGGACATATAATATAATCGATCAAATGGCGTTTTTATAGATAATCGATTTGTCGTTAAGGTTCAGATAATATTTATTTTTGTAAATTAGCGTAAACGGCTTGTTAATTTTAATACGAATCAAGTGTTTATTAAACATTAACATTTTATCGCGAATAACGGCGGAGTACTCAACACGATGATCCAGTTCGATTTCAGTATTTTCGACCGTAGAATCCAATGACGGTAAAAAATTAAATCGATTTTTCGTTATCGTATTGTTCGTAATAATCGCGTTAATCAAATTAATTGCATATTGTGTAATTAAGGGAAAGGTCGTAATTTGAAGTTGCCGCAGTTGATCGACATGGCCGCGCAAATTGCCGCTGGAATGGCTTATCTCGAATCGCAAAATTACATTCACCGTGATCTGGCCGCTCGAAATGTTCTCGTCGGAGATAACAACATTGTGAAGATCGCTGACTTCGGTCTTGCTCGATTGATTAAAGTTAGTCCGGCGTGATTCATTTATGGCATTTCGTAATTGTCGCTACAATTATCTTTAATCGTCTTTGTTAAACATTTTTTAGCTATTTCATTATAAACAAGAGAAATGAGTTAAAATCGCGAAATGTTTATAAAAATCACAAAGCTTATCTCGGCTATTAAACCATTATCAAGTGAACATAAAGTATTAAAAACATATAAATATATACAATGTATATAAAACATATAAACTATAAAAATACTAATTTAGAATATGCAATCTATAAAATTAACAAAATGAAAAATATTCCGATAGTGAACGTGATAAACAACGCAGAGTACCTATATCGGACGTATAAAATGTAAAAATAATTCACTATCTGATTACTTTATAAATACTGTTTTTCATTTTGTTAATTGTTAATCTAAATTAATATTTTTACATTTTATATTTCTCATCCGTAGATTGTGTTGTTTATCCGTATTCACCATCGGACTATTTTTCATTCTATTACTTCGATGTATATATTTATGTTTTTTATATTTTATTTTATCTTCGCTTGATAATGGCTTAATATCTAAAAAAGCTTTGCTATTTTTATAAAAATTTAGTGATTTTAATTAATTTATCTTTGTTCGTTTTTTAAAAATCACTACATCCCACATTTGTCAACTATCTGACTATACTTAAAGGTACGTTAAAAATGAATAAATAAGAAACCGACGCGTATAAAATAGAGAAAATGTTCGTTCACTGCTTACGTTGCAATAAAAAAATCAATAAAACCATATTAGTAGCTAAAGACAGTTTTTAGAACTGAATAAAATAAAAATTCACCGGTTAATGATAAAGGTTAGTATATAACAATATTTACGTTGCAATAATTAAACATATTAGTAACTGAAAGACAGTTAAAGTTTAGATTGCGGAATGTAGTGATTTTTTATTACTTTAATTACAAAAATCATTTAAAATCACTAAAACTTTATTTTATTGAAATTCAAAAAAGCTTTTCGACAATCACGCCATTATCAAGCGATATTTAAATTTAGTAAAAATAAAGATTTAAAAAATAAAAACAAAATATAAATTTAAATATAAGTTCACAAATTTATAAATATAAAATGAAGAATAGATACCTAAAACAATCTGACAGTGACTGTGGTAAACACAAAATCAAATATCAGTAATATAACATTTACAAAACAGTTAAATATCGCTTGATAATGGCGTAATTGCCGAAAAGCTTGGTGAATTTCAAAAAATAAAGTTTTAGTGATTTTAAGTGATTTTTGTAATTAAAGTAGTGAAAGACAGTTTATTATTATATTAATAAAGAAATCCTAGTCAAGTTAATTCGACATGAATTGAGATTGAGTAACTCCGCGCTCAAAAAAAAAAAAAAAAAAAAACAGTTAAATTATCTAGTAATTGTATACATGAAATTAATTAACGACTAAAATTAAATAAAAATCTCATGAGTTATTAATAAAAAAAAAAAAACGGCATAAATCACTAATTTTATAATTAACATATTAAGAAGTAGTGAAAGTTTACCTAAAATCCAATGTTAAACTTGGAAGTGACCATATAACTTTTTTCGTTCCTTTTTTTTATTATTATTATTATTTATTTTTTTTCTTTTTTTTTTTTTTTTTTTTTTTTTAATCACGCGCGTATGACAATAATAAACTTAAATTACTTACATCCAATATAACATAGTACCGCAATGGATATACATTCATACTGTAAACCGATGTTTAATTTCTAAGTGAGATAAGTCTCTTGCTTGATAATAATCTTCTATATTAGACATAATGCTATTTTAATAAATATTACTGTAAGAAATGTTACTAATATTATCTAGTTGTACCGCATAACTAGATTTTCTACAAACATGTGCATACGGCCTCGTCATCTGTTGGTATCCGTGGTGTCCGCTATCACAGGCTGATTTGAAATCCCACTGGAGATACGAATTTCTAATATTAAAAAGAACTCTAGTTAATTGGGCTATTCGTTCAATCGGTAAATTAATACCCCAGCGTACTGGAAAAGTAAAGAAGTCGTGTAAAAGCAATGACAAAGGATATCGTATTAATTAATTTTCGAGTCAACGAGGATCGCTAAGACTATATCCTTATCATTTTTTTTTTTAATTATACGTTTAACGTATGTAATAAATATTTTGATTTCGTAGGAAGATGAATACGAAGCTAGAGTAGGAGCTCGTTTTCCGATAAAGTGGACTGCACCGGAAGCTGCTAACTTTAGTAAATTTTCCATTAAATCGGATGTTTGGTCATTCGGTATTTTGCTGACTGAGTTAGTGACATATGGCCGTATACCGTATCCGGGTAAGTCAAACAATAGATACGTTATCTTCAGAATTATTCGTGTAATATTTAGCGGTATATGCTTTTACCGAAACAGTTTTTTTGTAAGTATTGATACGTTTTTATATTCAAAATACACCTGTCATTAATTTTGTAACTAACAATTATATCATCATCATGGGTGTTTCAGTCATTTGACTGGTTCGTCCCTATCGTCGAAGTCCTCCACCTTTTCCTATCCGCTATCCGTCTTTTTAATTCCGCATAGGTCTTAATATTTGATTCCTTCTTGATAGTGTCTGTATCTTCCTTTCGGTTTGCGCATCGGTATTCGTCTTTCTATGATATCTTTTAGTAGGCTATTATGCCGTAACACATGCCCGGTTCATTTTGGCCTTGTTTTCCTAATCGTTTTCAAGTGTGATTCTTCTTGCACTCTACGGAAAACTTCTTAATTAAATATTTTATCGACCCGTGAGATTTTTAATAATCGTCGCTAGCTCATGTTTCAAAGCCTTCAATTTTTTGCTTATCTCTTTTATTTAGCGTCCATGTTTACGTAGTCCAATGGAGAGCGTGTTCTGCGTAATTATTTGCCTTTTTCTCATGAATGTCAATTTTGTCATTGCAATTCATTGTCGGATTTCGTTGGTGCAATATACGTTCTCTGTTATTATGTGTCCTAGATATTTAAAGTATTTAACTTGTTCTAATTTTTGATCATCGATTGATATGTTAATTTCCACTGGATTTTTACTCATGCATATAACTTTAGTTGTTTCAATATTTATATTCATTCCATATTTTCCTACTGCGCAACTTAATGTATGTACCATTTTTGACAAACCCTCCTGGCTACCTGCTAATAATTTGGTCATTCGCGAACTTTAACATTTTTATGCATCGCCCGCCAATTTTTACACCTTCTTGAACGTCATCTAATGCTTGCCTTGTTATAAATTCAGAGTAGATATTGCAAAGCGCTGGTGATAACAGACATCCTTGGCGCACAACTTTGGTAATTTCTGTCGCTTCGTACAATTTATTCCTCCATTTTACCATCGCAAAAGTTAACTCCATTAGCCTTCGGGTAACCAAACCCTTTACCGCAAGGCATCGGTTTTGCTATTGGGGAATAGCCTGGTAAGACATTTGTGGCAGCCTCAACTCGCCAAGGGAAGAAGTCGTTGAATTCATGCAGAGTTTTGGTAGACAGTTCCCCAACTTGTCGTTCTACATCCGCATTCTCATTGATAGTTCGTACGTTTCACCCTCCTACTTTTATACCGTATCTTGTATCTTCAGAGGCTTCTAGTAAAATTTGCTCTGCTATAATGTTAAATAAATCCGGCGACAATGTACAAACTTGTCGTACTTCTCTGTTATTTTTGACCGGTACTGTTTTCTCATGTACAGCTGTAACTACCGCTTGTTGACTATTGTACAGCTTATAAACGAGATTAACGACTTTATGTGAACAGCCGAGACACAAACGAAGCGGAAACAGCTGGTCCCAGTTCACTCTGTCGAAGGTCATTTTATAGTCTACGAAGCATATATACATATTCCTTCCTCGAACTTATAAACGTTCCCTTCGAACACGCATGATCGCGATTGCTTTCCGTGTTGACACGCCAAAGCGGAATCCATATATACATATACAGACATTTCTTGATTAGACAGCGTTGTTTTTGTCTTTTTAACACGCGCTACATTCCGTTTAAGTACTGTTCTATGTACAATAGCTCTCCATTCACTTTATTTTATATATAAAAAATCACTCGCGGTTAATGATGTATATTCCGTTTCGTTTATACACGTTATACGCGTAATGAGGTAATAAGGTAGCAAATATAGACTTTGGATATGATGAAAAGTACAAAAAATATATATTCTTATATACAAAATAAAATACAAGAAACATCATCCCATATCGCGATTAGTAATTTAATATATTCAAGTTAACCGAACATGCTACAGGATGTGAAAGTAGTTAATTCATACAGGTACATATAGTATCATTGACGAACAATACGTACGATAATGTTGACAAAGTCTGTAATGTCACACAAAATACAGTCTAGGAGGATCGTTTCTAACGAAAATAAACTTAATACTCTTGTATTTGCGATATTTCTATACTTGGATCATAAACAAAGAGAATTGCGTGTATTTGAAATATGGACATAACGGCAAAATGTTAAAAATCCAATTGGAATCAGTTAGCACGATGGAGAACAACAAAATTCATCTGATTTATTTTCTAGTATTCTCCATATTTGCTTTTGCTTAAATTCGGCTGACCAACAACATATTGATACTTTTGGAATGAAATGCTAACGTATAACGTTGCGAATAAAGTGTTATGATAAACAAAACGAACGGTTCAGTCATTAAACGAATTAATATAGATCTTTCGCGAGATATACATGAAAAAATATGCAAATTTTTTTAGTCATATAATGTATGCACGAAATTTACACAGGACAGTTGTGCTAAATGAATGGACGCAGAAAAAAAATCTGGGAGGATGACTTCAACATGATTCTTATGAGTATGTATACATACACGTGTATGTCATGTGGAATCAATCCAAGCGAACAAATGCAAAATCAGCCAGTTAGATGTTTTTTGTTTGGTTTTTTTTTTCTTTTATAATTTATTCCTTCGTTTATTAATTTATTTAGGAATGACAAATGCCGAAGTATTACATCAAGTAGAACACGGTTATCGTATGCCAGCGCCACAAAATTGTCCGTCCAGCTTGTACGATATTATGATCGAATGTTGGAATAAAGATCCGATGAAACGACCAACGTTCGAAACGTTGCAATGGAAATTGGAGGATTTTTTTACCATGGAAACTTCCGACTATAAAGAAGCGTCGGCTTACTGAGAACACGCCTGCCTCTCAGCGTGGCCTTCTGGTCATTCTACTCTACCATCCAAACTACATCGTCAACGATCTGCCGCCAAAAATTCTTCCGCAATTTATTACTATCAACAACAGCAACAACTGCAACATTACTTGCACCATCACAGTCATCACCATTATCACCATCATCATCAACGTCACGATCCTCTTGCTTCAATTCGCTATTAAATCTTCAAAGCGCTCATTCTTTTAGTCTTTCATTTCTTAACATCCGTTTACTTATTTCACAATGGATAAATCGCTTCTGAATATTTCTCGTAGTATTTATATCATTTGATTTGCACGTTTTCCGTGTAAGTGAAACGCCCGATTATCTATTTGTTAGTAGCCGATACAAAATAGACGTTATTATAGTATTTTTAACTCGTTAATTTATTATTACTTAGTTAATCGTTTATTTCCGAATTTTTAAGTTAGTATATAAGCCATCGTAGCTTAACGAATTCCAATATTATAAATAGATTAACTTTAAAATATATTTTTAAATTATTATTTTTTTTTTTTTTAGTATTTTAAAAGTTTCACAATCATGCCACTATATAATGCACCTATGAAAGTTTTACAGACATACCTGTATATAATTTTTTTTCCAATGCTAACTTTATAAGTACGTATAAATAAATTCAATGCGGACTATTTAAGGCAAAATATTGGCTCGCATCGTAACAATCATTATTTTCATTTATTATATTTTTGTCGCGTATTTCGTCTAATCATAAACAATAAACTTATGCGTCATTTTTAACTCTGATTTACTTAGAATCGTGGTAAATTCATTCAGTACGTCTTTTTAACTAGTTTTTGGTTAGTCTGTACGATGTTAAATTTTCCATATTGAAAGTTCAATTTTTATAGTTTAATGTTTTTATTTGAAAATGCTTACGGTTTTGCGTGCGAAATAAAAGTGATTATAAAAGATTAAATTTTAAATTAACATATTCGTTTGCATCGTTGCACGTTATTTTACTTATTTTCGAAGAAGATTGTTGCGAGTCATACAGAAGGTTACCGAGAGGCAGTTACAAATAATGTCAATTTTTTTTATATATCGTCATGAACGATATGTGTGTGCGCGCGTTGTGTTCGTGTGGGTTTTTTGTGTGTTTACGTCTGTATATAAACGCATACCGATATATAAATAAAATGTTACGTGTATGTGTTTGTATTTTGAACATTTTAAGAATCTTAAGTGTATAAATAGATTAAGTTTACTGTAACTAAAGTTATTATTATTATTCTCGAATAACACGATTAAATCGGTAGTCGTGTTATCGTAAATTTTTTTTTAATATTAATTAAACTTAGGAAACGAACTGTCCGCGATCTATTGACTTTTAGACAATATTTCTTTTAAAAAACGACTACGATGACAGTTTAGAAATTAGTAGATTTTTATTTTCCAAAATTTATATACTTGCGTATTTTCATTTAAATGTTGATCAAAAAAAAATCTTACATAAACTTTTTCAATTCGGGACGAACAAATTACTTTTTTTTTTTTTGTTTAATATAATTTTCTCTAAATTATTAAGGGCTGTGTAAATTATTTTATCCTGGATCCTATTAGTAGTCAACACGTACACGGGACCACATTCGTGATAAATAAAAAAAAAACAACCTTAACCTTAAGATCTACGGTTAATTTTATAAAACGATAATTTCCATACCCAGTAAATTCACTTTCAGTGTTCGAAATTTTAATTGAAACGATTTTTAAGGAAATCCACTTTGACAAATTTGCTATGAAAGATTCTTGGCGGCGCATAGTGTAATTATTTGTTAAAATTTACATAATGTAAAGTTTCTAGTACGTGAATAAAACTGCATAGATTGATTATTAATACCAAAAATTAGATTATTAATATCGAAAATCAGATTATTCATACCAGAAGTCTATATCTCACATAATGGTTAATAATTTCTATAATTTGAAGCATATTTATAATTTGAACGTTAATTCTAATAATTTTAGAAAGTAAGAATTAAAAAGAAAAAAAAAGTAATATTTCGTGTATATTACTATTTAGGTGACTAGATAATTTTTAATATATTACATAAATATTTTTAGAATTGAAAAATTCTATGTCAACCAAATGTCTAATAAGACATTTTTTAATAATTAAAAGTTTATTTATAGAGGACATGGTAACTATAAAAAGGGTTAAAATTTAATAACATTTCATTTTAAAAAGACAGCGAAAAGATTAACCGTACGAGTTGATGTAATAATGAAGTCTAAAAATTTGTTGAAAATCTAAAAAGGAATTTATTGTTACATCCTGTCCTAATGGCGTTCGATATGTCTTCGGAATAAATAATTTGTTTATCGGACTTTATGACCACTTTAATTATATAAAATTAAAAAAAAAAAAAATTATAAACCTACTTAATTTATAAATATAATTTTTCACGATATAGGATGGTATCTAGATTCTCATCATCGCTACTGATTTATTGCTCTCTAATCGTTTAAATTAACACGAAACGATTAAATTCACAGCGTTAATATTTTTATCGTGTAATTTTTATTTTTACCTAGTCTTCTTTTGTGGTTGTATGCGGCCGAACATGTTATATTTTGTGTGAGAGATAAAATTAATCTGTTCCGAATGTTTTAAATTATGACGTTAATAATTTTCCATTATTAATTTTAGACGATTGATTAGCTTCGTTTTGGTACAATAGTTACTGGAATGCTAACTGTCCGTAAGATATAAGAAAAATGTGGCATAATTTGGACGATATAGCGTTATTTCTCGCGTGTATATATATATATATATATATAAAATCTTGTATATTCTTTTTAAGATTATCTAAAAATTTATCGGTTCATATCGAAGATTAAACTTTGATCATAAATTATAATATTTAATGCCGATGGAAAGGAGAGGATTATATTTAAAAAATTCATCTTGCTCATCTCTTGAGTGCCTATTTAAAAGTAGTGCATGTGACAGAGAAGTCGTTTTGATTGCTACTTAGCATTTCAACTTCTGTTATCGACAATTCAATTCAATATTATTTTTTCTCGGAAACAAAAAAATATATTAATGTATTGAATGAATAATGTTATATAATAAAAATTAAATATTGTTCGACAATTTTGAAGATTTTAGTAACCCTTTCAGTCATAAATGATATATGAAATTTTAATGCTAACAAATTTTTTTATCTTTTATTTGACCTGAAATACCTCAGTTTTAAAAATACTTATATAAATACACATTGAAACTTATCTACAGTTTACCGAAGAAGCGATATTATATAATAAACACCCGTTTTAAAATTTGTAATGTCGCCTCGAAATTTTATAATGTACCACAAAATTAATATTAAACGTGTAGAATTTGTGAAATAATTATTAGCGACGTTTATTCCATATAAGTATATAAAACTTTTCTATACGCGCAATATGTAGAAATTACGTATTTTAAAACCAAAGATTTATATGTATTATTGATAAGACAGTTTTTAAGGTTTTAATTGTAATTTTTTTGTTTTTTATAGTCCGTATGTCTCTACTTAATTATTTTAAGATTAAATAAATGTATCAATCAAAATGGTAGTAGTTAGATGTATAAATAACCATTCTCTTCAGTCCAGCAGTGTGAAATTTTGACTCGGCATTTTATTAGGCTTGATTTGCGGGGAACATAAATATTTATTATTAATTTTTCGGAATATATCTTTCATATTTGTTCCATTTTCGCCCACTGCCATTTTGAAAGGTAAATATTTTTTATAGACTATTCAGCCATTTTGTTTGTTTGTTTACGTAAAATTCCGTTTTTATTTTGTTTAATAATACATATTTATTACGAATTGAAAAAATATTATTATTATTGTTGTTATTGAAATATTATTTATTAATTTCATTTCTTTATATTTTTCGACCGCATGGTTCAGTTTTTAAAGGAAAGTCTCAGAATAACCTATTACATTCAACGTTAATATTGTTCATTTTCGTCTTATTTAAGTGATAATTTAAAGTTTTGAAGATAAATTAACTATTTTTAACTTTTAACTATCTCATTTTAAGTACTAGCAATTGATTATCAATATTAGCAGTGTTTGTTAATAAAATTTTGTATATCGTTCCGCGAAAAACTGATACGCCCACTTGCTCTGGAAACTAAAGAAAATCAGAATTTATATTAATTATGTCCCAATTTTAATTATTTTTTTTTTAACATTATCTTAGTTGTCTCCGTCGAAAAAGGATAGAGAACCCAACATCGTGTTATCGCGTTGCACGATATTTTATTAGCATTACTTCTAATATACGAAATTTTAAAATTCTGTTCACTACTTCCGTGTTCTCCATTTAGGCAGGTGCAGTCTAACTGCATAATAATTTTTTAAGTAAGTTTTAATTTTAAAAAAAATAATAATAATTTAAGAAAATCGCCTGATTGCCAACAAAATAAAGAAAAACTGATTACGTTAATGCGATAAAGTAATATTACAATGTATATACAAATATCTAATGAAAATTTCATTTTTCAGTTGACAGACAGTTTTTTTTTATTTTATTCTTATTTCTAAAAGCCGCGTAAGTAATAAGTCAGAATGATTTTGTTATTAATAAATTACTGTTTCACTTAAATGTAAAAAAATGTGTCATTTACGAAATATCGACCCGAATGTTGTAGTATAAATAACATTCCACAACTTTAACATTTCGAATAAAATGTTTTAATAAAACGTAAAAGAGAAACGTTAAAAAATTATAAAATATTTCGCGTACAAGAACGTGTGTGTATATTATATTTGTTATTTATTGTTATTATTATTATTATCGTGTCATTATTCGACTGTTTTGTAAAATTCTATAATTTTTATACATAACTATTTTTATAAAAAATTTAGTCCTTTTTCTTATTATTGGTTAATTAATTTAAGCGATAATATAATATATGGATAAAAATCATGTAATCGTATCATTTGTATGTATTATACGCACTTTTCCTATTACATACATACGTGTTATTTTTAATTTTTTCCTTATAACTTTCGTTATTTCTTATAAATATATTTAATTGTTTTTCGTATTAGTTAAGCGGATAAATCTAAAAAAGCGATGTAAACTCTATCTCATATACATTTGACCGACAAGGAATTATGCGATGAACGAAAATTAATCTAATAGGTGAAAACTTTACTGGGTAAATTGAATTGAGTTGTACGACGTCTGAAGTAAATAAAAACTCCGATGAAGGAGATTGGAAAAGCCAAAATTAGACAATTAAAATTTCCCTTTTTATACATAAAGTGTTAGAAAAATTTTGATTTAAATTAACTTATTATTGGAAATACTAAAAAAAAAAAAAAAACGAAATCCTACCATATAATGATGGATAATAGAAAAAATATATTTGCGAATAATTAACACAACGAAATTATACCGTTATAAGCTAGCTATTAATGAATGTAATACGAATTTATCGCTCGAATACTTTCAATCGCATTTTGTATATTTAATATTGGAGTGTAAAAGTAATTTTCTATTGCAGATATTAGTCAGCTTATGCTAAATTGAAATTGATTTTATCGTCCTAATCAGTCTGAAATACAAAAAAAAAAGAAGTTAGAAATTTTGTAGATGAAATAAGATATTAACAGATGAAAGAAAAGTACCATTTTATAATTACTATGTGTATGTAATATAATATTACACCTCAATTTCAATTTATGACACATCTGTTTTTCATGCCATATATTGATTTCATTGACAAAAAAGTTAATCTCAAAGTACATTAATCAGATAATCGAGATAGGAGAAGCAGTGAGCGATCACGACCGTCTGTGTTATTCTGAGTGAAAATGCATTCCAACACCATTTTTTTTTTTTTTTTTAACGACTGTAAAGATTTTCTGAAATGTTGCATACATTTGATAATCGGGTTTGATTTAAAGGTGTGAAGTAACTTAAATGGTTAGTGTACTGTACTGTAACAATCCTATATCAAGACTGTAGAGCACGAGCGTGAGTTCACTATTTCCCTCTCTTTTGCTTATAAAATTATAATACTGTGTTCCAAAAAGATGTAAATATCTTTTAGAAGTAGGTATTATTGGAGTATGTTAACGTTTCAGAAAGTTTCTCTAAGAACATTAAATGATAGGTATAAAATGTAGTTTTTGTGACATAGTTTAATATCATGGATATGGAATATAAAATATTGGAAAGGAGAAAACTGAATTTTTTGCAGAAATCGAGACGCTTATAACAATTGTCGCTAACGTCCATTAAATGGATATACAATGAAAGTAGAAAAGATTTAGATGATATTGCCAAACTAATTATTCATTATAATAAACGTATTTGAGATTTTTATTTAATTACATATTAATTTTTTAAAAATAAATTATAAAAACAAGTAACTAGTAATAATAAAATTGTCCAATAGTATAATTTCGTCATAAATATATCTTGTCATAATTAATCGCAACATATAACTGTGATATTATATTTATATTTTTTATATTTCAATAATTCGCACCAATTGAAAATTTATGTTTTAATTTAAAATGTACTTAGGTATTATTTGTTTTACTAAATTACTTGCACTGTTGTAATTATTATCGTTTAGATGATGAGCAACTTAAATTGTAATTTGTAAGTCGTATTATGTTTGAAGTTGTTCTGTTTCTGTGTGTATTTTATAATGATATGTTACGTGTAGCATATGTTTATATTGTGAATTAGGTTATACGATTCGTTTGAATATTTCTTGATTCAGTCAATATTTTCATATTTTTATTTTATTACAATTAATTAATGTAAATATGTCGTACGCGTACTTGTTCAAGTATATAATAATTGGCGATACAGGTAAAACAGCTGATTGATGTATAATTATCTCTTTGTTTTCATTAGTGACTATTATTAATAATAGATGTTATATTACTTAATAGTTTGTCATAATTATAAGAAATTGAATAGTTTTCAACAACGAAGTAAATAATTCAACACTTAAACGTTGTTTTTTTTTTTAGCTTATGTTGTATAATAAGTGACAAAAAAAAAAATTGAATTACACGCTTTTTCGATTAAATGTATTTGTTATATTGAATATGAATTTTAAAAGTTGATATTTCAAAATTAAACAATATTACATATTTTTTAAAACTACGTAACACATATAATTGATAAACGATTAAATAAATTAACCTCTTATTATACGCTAGTTTATCTTGTTATGGTCTTTTTCTTCATTTTTGTTTTGGTAAAATTGCTAAATGCAAAATAAAGCATGTCTTCCCTAATTTTGTAAAAATCGTAAATATTAGATAAGTTCAAAACACGGATATGAAATTTGGTGCTTAAAAAGAGTTACGGAAAAGTACTAAGAATAGGTTTTTGATTTGGAAAATTAATAAATTTTTTCATCCGTAATATTTTACGTGGCAATACTTCTTCGCACACATAAACATGTTGCTTGCTCCTTACAAATGCGTTGTACTTAATATTAGTACATTTCATTTTACTTTCTATTATGAAAATACCGTAAGTAAGTAAATAGTAATTTTGTATAACTCATCTGACATTGATAAATGAACTGTTCTATATAAAATGTATGATTTTAATTTCAGGTATTGTCAAATAAAAATATCTTGTAAAATTAAACTATAATCTGACGTATTTAATTTAGTATATTTAATGCGCACCTAATAAATCCGTATGTTTTCGTAGTGTTATTTTCCGAATTATAACAGTTTTTGTATGTATGATTTTTTTTTTCTTAAAAAGAAAATACTCAAAATTATTCAATTTGCTTTCAGGTGTTGGCAAATCATGTTTGTTATTGCAGTTCACCGATAAAAGATTTCAACCAGTACACGACCTAACGATTGGTAAGTTAAAAAAGTAACTTATAATTAAACATCTTTGTTAATTTTTTATTTATTACGATGACCCAATCTTATTTGTATAATGTAGGCGTGGAATTTGGTGCTCGTATGATAACGATAGATAGCAAACAGATTAAATTACAGATATGGGATACAGCTGGACAGGAGGCATTTCGTTCTATAACGCGATCTTATTATCGTGGAGCAGCTGGTGCGTTGTTAGTTTACGATATAACACGTAGAGATACGTTTAATCATTTAACAACTTGGTTGGAAGATGCCAGACAACATTCTAATTCTAATATGGTCATCATGTTAATCGGAAATAAAAGGTAATTATTACAAAAATGAATGAATTTTTACTATTTAAATACGAATTAAAATAGTTTCATCTCGCTGCAGATCTAATAACAAAATTAAGAATTTAGTAATGAAAACGCGCTCGTGTATCGTTATGTGTGTTTATGATATTACGCAATCTGTGTTTAGTTTTATTTATTAAAATTTTTAAGACTAGAAAATATAAAAACTACGTAAGAATTTAATACTACAATTTACGAAGAATCAATGTTTTACTTGGATGATGTGTAGTACAATTTACATGATGTATAAATGAAAAACATGTTTCCGTGGAAGTTGTAGTATTTTATTTGTATTATTTGTGTTCTTAATGTTTACATTTTTCGACGTTTTAAATTTCTTTCTAAAAATTTTCTTCTGGTTTGTCGTCGTTTATTTAATTTAAATAACCGAAACTGATTACGTTATAATTTATTTTATCGAAAAATATATCTGCAGTGCTTCGTTGGTGATACATATTAAATAAAAAAAATAGACTCTATGTAGTGTCACAATATATTTATAAACACAGTCGACTAGTTTCGGTGGCTACGATATTAATATTAATCATAGAATGAATATTATAAGACGTAAGGAAGAAGTGCCGCAGGCTGCAAGAATTTTATCATAATTGAAACGTCTAAAATTAAGTAACAATTTGAAAAAAAATGTTTCATAAAGTAAAATAAAAAATTTTCATAGGCAGCAATCTATGTACATGCGAAATATTTGTCAAGAATCCTGGTTAGAGTAAATTGGAGTACTTTTCAATTAATTCCGAGGGAAATAATGAAGTTTCTCGGGGAAACATATAAATTACAGATAATCAAAATGCATTGGCATAAGATAAATTATAGACGAAATTTTCATGTACATAATGTGTTAGAATGTTGAGTATGGCTTAGAATGGCAAGAACAGAAATTTACGTCTAATGAGAAGCTGCCGGATATAAAAGTTTACCCAGTCGAATACGACTGAATTTAAAAAGGTTGCTGTATAAAATTTTTCATTGGTTTATTTTTCACATTAAATTGAACGTGCACATTTCATCATCTTAAATTACTCGCTACAACCATATACCATATAATAATCAGATTAATAAATATGTATGTATAGCGCATGTGTATTATATATATATATATATATATATATATATATATGTATTTTTTTTAAAGTGATCTTGAAGGACGCCGTGAAGTAAAAAGAGAAGAAGGCGAAGCATTCGCTAGGGAACATAGTTTAATCTTTATGGAAACATCGGCCAAAACTGCCGCGAATGTTGAAGACGCATTCATAAATACAGCTAAAGAAATATACGAAAAAATACAGGAAGGTGTATTCGACATCAATAACGAGGTAATATTTATTAAGAAATAATAATGTATCGACGTGTTTGAAACAATATCGGTGCCAAGATGCACATACGTATATGTGGGGTGTGTGTGCCGGCAATATTGTACGGATGTCGACATAATTTGTAATTATTCATACGAGAACAAGCCCAATGCTTACACAAGAGGAAGATAAACAACGGAACAGCAGCCTTTCATTTAACAATTATATCAATGCAATTGATGTTTTGTTTTTGTTTTTTGTTTTTTTACAAAAAACAATATGTTCTCGTCCGTTAAAATTTAACAATATAATAATAATATTTAAAAATGGGACGCAGGTTTACAATATATGTACAAAAGAACTCTGAAATTACTATTATTTTGTTCTTAAATGTTCAAATTGTAAAATTCGATTTATCAGAGGGTATTACATGTTTTATCGCAGTTAGAACTAATTATCGTAAATGAGTAAATACTGATAACCAAACATTCTTTTATGTTTATCTAATATTTGATTTTGTCTTGATTGTCATATATATATTATATCGTTTATTTACATTTTCGATAGGAGATAATTCATTTTCTTTAAATGACAGTCACTTTGAATAATTTATTTTTGTTCGAGTTTTTTTTTTTTACGTTGATTTTATAGCTATTCATTTATTCTTTAAACAAAAGGAGAACTTATTTTTGGTGAACATATGTATCCGATGTTCGTATACGCAAGCATAGCTATAAAAAAATTACCGTTTTACGATTATAAAATTTTAAACTTCCACGCTCGTCGATTGATGTTAAAAATTCAAGAACGATAGCGATGAATGATAAATTTTTAGATTTGTACCAGCACCATCATAGTAGTTAGTGGGGGTAATTTTTAAATTGAAACGTATTTTTCCTCTCACATCCTTTATCGTATTATTATAATATTCCGTTCTGTAATCGGTTATATTTAAGAACTAATCAATTTTAAAGTGTAATTTGCTGACGGGTAAAAAAAAGTTACTTTCCCGGGTGAAACTATCTTTTTTTTTGTGGGTCGATTTAATGATAGAAATATCTAAAATTTAGACTTCGGTTTTTATCATAAATTTACGTGTTTACGCGCTCGTTTTCTCTCGAACTTTTATTGTTCCATTCTATATTGTATAACTTTTTCGTGGTAGGTAGTGATGAGCTGTCTTCAATCATTACGAGTAAGAACATTACCAAAAAAAAAAATAAAAAAAATATAAATGATTGCTTAAATTATAGAACAATTACATTATTGTCACACGCTTCGAAAATCCCGTAAAGGTAATTCAAGAGGCAATCAGTTTAAATTAGGAAAGATATTGGCTTTAAAACTTCTACCGGAGAGACGAAAGGAGACTTATGTATTGGTTTAGAGAAAACGTTGGATAATATAGATTGGAAAATATTATTTAAAATTTTAGAAGAAAAAAATATAGACTGGAAAGATAGAAGGTTAAATATAAATCACAAACAATAATATGGAGAGTATTGATTTTATGAATTAACAAAATAAAAACAAAGTTGTAACTTTTTTTGTATGCGCTTGAAAATGACGTCGATGCCGAAAAGCTTTGCATTAATAAAATAACTTTTATAATGATTAACTTTGTTCATATTTTATTAATAATATATGTTAATAATGGATACAAACTAAAAGCTAATAAAATACGAAAGGAGTAAGACAAGTCCTTTTTCGCTGTATATATTTAACGTATGTGTGTAGGAGAACCAATCGAAAGAATGAAAAATAAATCGAAAGGAATAAAAGTAAATGGGATGTAAATCCATTGCGTGCGTTTCGCAGACGATATTGCTCTAGTAGCGGAATCGGAGAAAAATATGAATAAAACGCTTGCACAGTTTTTCCGTGGGAATTAAATAAATTAAAATAACCATTAATAAATAAAAATAGAATGAAGATAAATTAAAACGCACTAAATACAAATATAAACATAAAAATTTGGTACAAGTCCGCGTTTCTTAGGAATTATCGTAACCGAGGATAATAACAGATATTAAAAAACGAATAGGACAAGCCAAATGTGCATTTAATAATAAAAAGTCGATTAAGAACATTATGCGTTTGGAGTATACTTCATTATGGTTGTGAAAATTGAAGCTTAAAATATATAAACTGAATTGAATGGAGATGTCGATCTAGCGCAGAATAATGAAAACGTCTTAGAAAGGAAAACAAACGAAAAAATTATATTAGGAATACACGAAACATGAAGTTTAACAAATCGTATAGACGACGGAAAAAAAAACTGTTAGGACATGTAATATGACATAATAACTTTAAAATATGATAGAGGGTAAAGTTACAGACAGTCATGAGGGAGAGGAACTTTTATAATGAATAAGTGTATACGATCGCTTGAATATAAGTGAACTTCGGATACTGGCTACCACAATGGATACAGCGACAAGGCATTTAGTGAATGAAAAAATTATATTCCAGATTTTCAGTTAGAATAGAAAAAATTTGAAATGATTAACTTTTCAATATATATTTTTTAATGTATTATTACTCAAGTTTAAAACCAACATATTTTAAGCCTAGAATTAGTTTTGGATTCTGAATTATTGAAATTGTTTATAACTTATATTCGAACTTTTGATTCAAATTTAGGTTTTATTATACTACTGAGATAATTTTTTTAACATAACAGTTTCGACAGAATGAAAATATTAAGGGATTTTGTAAGTTACAAAAATAATTTTATTTAAACGTGAGAATTACGTCCGTAACAGTCGAACATTATTCACGTCTTTAAAACATCATAATAATGGAACGTATATATAATACGGGTTAAGTTCATATTTGAGAACTATTCGATGAACGATATCATTGCGCACTCGTTTACGTTCCGCTCGGATTATTATTAAAAAAAAAAAAACTTCAAATAATTTTAAAAACTTCTGAAGACGGGAATTTTATTTTAAAAAATGATTTCTTCTTAGTGAGATATTATTTCGGGATTTCTTGTCGATACAAATTTAAAACAAGATACGATATTTTGACAAACCGTAAACTAATAAAAAAATATTTGCCGATGTTACGAAACGTTTTAGAAACAAAAAAAAAATATATCAAAATAAATTTTGTATACGACCAAAGTACTCGCTGGTCATAAATCCGTTGGATATTATTTAAATAAATTGCGCGTTATTGATAGTTGAAATTGCGTAACTAATAAAGTGTAAAATACGCTCGACGTATTTACCAAGTTCGATCACCTGAAACAGTTATACAATATTCGTTGTTCAGTTCAGCTGAATGAATAATTTTATTCGAAAAGTTTCCTTCCTCTCTTGAAATTGTTTAAAATTAAACATATATCTATAAATAATCACCGCTAGTAGCCGCACGAGCTAGCTACTCGTGTTTTATTTTATATTTCTAATATATTAACTAACATTAACTAATCACGTGCCTAATCATAAAATTAAACATTTTTTTAATATCCGCGAGAAGAGTGGTATTTTTCTGTAATTTTAATAGTTATTTCAAATAGCAAACTATTGAAAAAGTACAATGAAAAACATCATGCAGCTCTACGGTTTTTTTTTCTTAATATATTTGTTATTTTTATGTACGCGATACAGTGTTTTTTTTTTAATTATTATTATTATAATGTCCCAATGTATTAAGTATAATTTTTGATACAATTAGGCGAATGGTATTAAAATTGGGCCGCAACATTCGCCTACAAACGCTAATTTGCCTTCGTTGGGACAAAAATCGCAAGCTTCTGGTTGTTGTTAAGTAAGTGGTAAATGACACCCGATCGTCTCATGTCATTTGTTTAACTCCGCATTCTTTAAATTTATACATCTACACACACACGATATTCTGTGTATAGTCACACGTTCGCTCTATTTTTAATTCATTCGATTTAATTATTCCACGTAGATATTTAAATTAGAATTTTACCATCTAATGCATACTCATATATATATATATATATATATATATATATATATATATATATATATATATATATATATATATATACAAAACATTTTAAATAAGCGGTGTCATCTGTTTGATAAACGTGCTTATATGCGAACTTAATTTTTACTTATAACTTACTTTTTTCGCTTACACGTCTGTTTTTATTTTAATTTATAATTCTTAATATGTATGTATGTATATAAGAGGAAAAAATAATATTGTGTGTAATTCTCGTGCAAGAAATAGCGTATTTTTGAAATCTGTTCAACGTTATTTGTATCAAGATAATTTCGGTTGTGTTGCTGATTTTTAATCGGTCTTTGTTAAAATATTTGGCGATATATATATATATAGTATATATACAATATTGTATACATGTTTAAATTATTTTTCGTACAAAATGTTTATTTTTTAACTGTAATATTATCAACGGTAAGAAATCTTATTATAGTTTATTGCTGTGTTAGTTTAGCATCCGATTAATTTGCTATACAATAGTGTAATTTTATTATACAGTCGGGATGTCAACTGAGTCTAACTGTATTTTACTTCAGTTTTGTGTCGATTTTTAATTGCTCTTCCAAAATTTATTCTTCGAACATATACGGTGAGCATATTTTTATATATATATATATATATATATATATATATATATGTATACTGATCGTTGTTTTCCGTTTACTCGTAATTTAGTTGCAATTATTACGATAAATAATGCGATGAAAAATTTAATCAAAGTACAAATAAGAAAAAATCGCGCTCGCTATTTGTTAAATCATTTTTAATTTAATTTTTTTATTTTGCATTCTGAAAAAACGCTATTTAGGCTTATTTTATGTTCGGAAACGTCATTTATCTCTATTATAGTTATCATTTCAATTATGGCGTTCCCTATACAGTGTACATGAAGAATTTCTTTTATAACTCTAATAGTAAATTGTCTTATTTTTGTCTTAAAGAACATTTTCTAAAAATATTTTTATAGTACGCATTTTATATAATAATAATAATAATAATAAAAATATATATATCATCGATAGAATCTGTATTGTATATATAAAATATTACCCACGGTGTGATTCAATACTGAATGTGAATAAAATATGAAAATATTCGATGTCTTATAAACGGGAGTAAACATCGTAATTGGATTAATTGGATTTTACTGGAGTATACTCGCAATCAGTCCCGGATTAATACTTTCGGAGATCCGGAACTAATTACTTTCCAAGTCTATAAAGAAAAAAATCATAAACCCACGTAACCCGACTGTTAGTTCGGACCTTTATATCTTCAAATAAATTTTATGCTCATTTTTGACGTCCCGTTTAATATAAAATAAGTAAAGTACTCGAGATAATTAGTTTATAATATTTCCGCATTTTGAAATTATATATTTTTTTTAATCAGGCAACCTTTTTTTTGTGAGTTAAGTTCTATGGGTATTTTTGAGTTCGCAGTTTCGGCTCAACAGGGAGTTTTAACGTCTTCGAGTTGACGATTTTTGGATTTAATGACGAGTTGGGTGTTCAACGATTTCGGGATTATTACGAATTATGTGGTTTTAACGTTTTTGGGATATATAGTTTTTAGATTTTTTCGATCTTGTTTAAATTTCGCGGCTATGCGAAAAAAATTTCTCAACGTGACGGGATTCGAGATACAGACCCCTTCTTAAACCGAGCATGTTCGCAACGCTATATTTGGATACATGAAAATTGATACTTTTAATATTGATCGTCTACCATCGAGGATTAAGGATATAAATAATTCTGTTCGTTGTAATTTCGAAAAACTATATGTCAGTATACGAAAGGTTGATGATAGACCTTTTTCGTGTAAAAAAAATTGTTACCGTACAACTGAATAGCCGTCTGAATGTACTACTCGAGTATTATTTCAATACACCGAAATTGGTAACTTACCATCGAGAAAATGATTAATAATAACTATCGAAATTTTGTTAATTGTGTAATTTATTCTAATATTTGAAACTATATGATACTTTCCGTCGAAATTCGATAATCTGCCATCGAGAAAAGATTAAATCGCTATAAATTTTGGAGAATACGCAAAACAAAAAAAGTTATCGAACTCGTCAATAAACGGCGTTTAATATTTTTGGAAAATTAGAAATGTTAAACATTGAAATTATTAAACGATCGTGAATCGATAAATATTATTTCAATAACGCAATTTTTAAAGGAAATTAAGTAAAAAACATTTAAATTAATCGCCGTGTAGTTACGAATAAAGGTTATCTAAATACGGACGTTATTCGATAAACGGTAATTGATTCGTATTTTAATAAATCGCATATATTTATATTTTTCTTCGAGAAATCTCTTACACGCGTACATAGAATAATGTTAATTTTTATTTAATAGCCGAAATTCGAAAAAAAAAAAATTTTAATACTTACGAAATCCGATTCGTATTTATAGGTTGATTTTTAAACCTGTACAAGGCGTTAAGACGCCAGAGAAAAACGAAAGATGTATTTCGCAATTTTTGTTGTTCTCTCTTTTTTTTTTAGTAAATATAAATGAAAATAGTTTAAAATTTAAGGATAAGTATAAATTATTAAATAGTTATTTGGTTTTTACTTTTTAAATACAAACCCGTTTAAAGTTATAATGACGTAGTCCGAAATTTAATTATGTATTTATGCGCCATGTCGACTATCGTGCTTTCGTGACTGATGGAACTAATTTATGAAGTATAGAAGAAAATAAGTCGACGAACACGTAGACATCAATAGTGCCAGGGTTTATATATATATATATGCAAAGATCTATTATCTTTGCAAATTCTTATTGTTCTTATTGGCATGCGCTTTCTTTGTCGATATGAGTTGATTAATAAATTATCAAAAAATAAATTTTATTACTGATTTAATTTTTTATACCTTACACTGTATTAAAAAAAAAAAAAAACTAGCTAATTTTTGGAAAACGTTTCTATTGCTGATATGCTTTTATATGTGCTTTTGCCTAATTTTCTTTTTGTGTCGATCAACTTGATATTCTCTTTTTGCCGATATTCGACGATTTGAATTTCCTCGTCCGAAATCTCATCTGATCTTTCAGACACTGCATCGTAAAATCAATAAGTATAAATTTGTTTTTTCTTGTCGTATGATTTAATGCGATAACGTGGTTTTTTTTTTCGAATTTTAGTTCGCGTTTTATTTTTTTTAAATTAAAATTTTCGGTAAAGTATTGTTTTAAAAATGATTAAACATAAAGTATTTTCTACGAAATTTTAAAATATATTTACTGTTAAAATATTTACCATTTTTTATCAGTTTAGTATAGAGCCAAATTATGTAATAATTTTTTTTTTAAATTATCGTTTGCAGTATAGTAAAATGTAATTTTCCATTCAATCGTACGCTTTTAATCGATAATAAAAATGTAAACCTATGAAGAAAAAAAAAGTTTAGAAAATTCGCTTATTATATGTACGCGCGTGCTAGTCTGCATATTTCGATCGTTTGTTTTATAATATTCTTATATATATGTGTGTGTGTATAAATATACTGCTAATAAAATCTGTTTATTTCATTTGTTGATGTTATTTAAAACCGTTCCGAATAAGAACAAGAGTAAGACAAGCAGATGGATTATCTCCAACACTATTCAACTCTGTAATTAGAAAAAATAATTAGAGAATGGAGAATTAGAACAACGGAAGAAGGTATTCGAAGAATTAGATTAGGCAGAAGCAAGAACGGCAAAGAGATCAATAGATGATTTAGCGATAGATGCGGTAATACAAATTGATATTTTAAAGGAACAAGCAGGAAAAGCGGGATTACGAAAAAACAAAGTACATAACTAATATCAAAGTTGCTCCGAAATATATAAGAACGAAACGCGGGAAAATTCAAAGAGTCGTGAAATTGAAGTATCTGGGAGAAATGATACAACCAAATAATAAAACCATTATAGGAAGAGCGAGAAAAATGGAAACAGCATTTCAGTTAACGAAAATGTATACAACGAGAAATCGGTGTCTATAAACGCAAAAATAAGTACAGCGATTAAGCCAGAATGTCTTATAATGAATTTAGTAAACAGTGCTAATACGATCGAAAAGAAAGAATGATAATCCGGAAAATACTCGGACAAGATATGAAAAATGATACGTGGAAATTAAGAACTAATAAAGAACTATATGGAGTACTCGAAAAAATAACAGATACTACGCGTCAAAGAAGGGTCGGATTTTGCGATCATCTTAAAAGGATGGAATCCGAAAGATTATCCAAGAAAATATTCGACTTTTTTGATAAAAATCAGAACATAAGAATCAGCTGCTTTGTATAAAAAGGACTTAGACGAAATTAAAATAGGACCCAGAGTAGAGAACTGTTTAGAAAGAAAATTGAAAATTTCGAAAGTTTCAAAGAAAAACAAAAAAAACTTTATGGACGGATGAAAGAAAAGAAGAACATAGGCAGAGCAATTGGTTGGAGAGAAAGACGATGAATTGTGCATAAATTATTTCACGTGGTCCTTGGCCTAATTCGTAATATATATATATATATATATATATAATGTATTTACAGGATGTTTAATAGAAATCGACACACTAAATATTCGCATAGTTTTTAATGACATTTAAAAAAGACCAGAAGCAATGTAAAAAGATAAAACCGATCATCATATTGTCCGAAATTTACAACATATGTTCGAATTAGTCCATTTTCCTGTACAGGCGTAGATTCGCTTCATTCTTTACAATTTTCGTTGAAAATCTTTATCTTTCACATAGTTCCGCAGAAAAAGCGTCAAATCGAGGTTATTTAGGAGTGCGAAAGATTAAACATAATACAATTGTCTCGTAGTGGATGTAAATTGAAAACTGAGCTGTTATTTGTCTTAATAGTGCAATGGTATCGCGTACAATATTTCGCATTTCTACCTTCTATGATTATAGTATATTGCCAGTTAAAATTAGCGTCACCTTTTTATTGAACATCCGTCATATATATATATATATATATATTCACCCTTATACGATTTTGAAGAATGTGGAATGTAGTGAATTTTATTAAAATAAACGACAACAAAAAAGTTAAAATCACTGAAAGTTTTTCTTTATGAAAATTCACAAAAGTTTTTCGGTATGTCACCGATATAAATTTTATATTGAACAACTATTTTTCAATTAAAAAAATTGTATATTATTGATAGTTGATTGTGTTGTTTACCACATTCACTGTCAGGTTGTTTTAATACTGTTCCTCATTTTGCTGATTTTTTGTGAAGTGTAATCTTAAAACTTTCATTTTATATTTTTATTTTTTTAAATATTCCCATGATATGGCCTAACAGCCGAAAAACTTCGCGACTTTTCATTAAAAAACTTTTAGCGATTTTAACTTCTTTTTATTGTTTATTCTTATACGATTTATTGTTTAAATTGTACATTCTTGTATAACGTATAACAGCTATCTCTCTGGAAGTTATTCGTTCTCCTCAGATGTGCCATAGCGTTACAATTTGATTGCTCGATTATCTATAATATGTGCTAGCGTTAGTTCTATATTTCTTGTTTTTGTCGATGATTTGAAAATTTACACATACCTGTTAGTACATTCGCGGATTGGTTTTTTTTTTTTTTTTTTTTTAAAACAAAAAGACAGCCTTGTTCAGTGGAGTTAGAAAAATCATTTGCCGTTTAATTATATTGTCGTACATGTAATATTCATTCTTTCGGTTATACTACAAATGGAATGCCAATTTTGAAGTAATCGACTGCTCGTAATTTTATTATACAAAATTGTTCTATATTCGGTGATTTTAATGTTAAATATTATTTTTGCGAGTTGGGGATACTTCCTTTGAGCTTTTGAATGCAAATCCTGACAAATAACTTCTTCACATCCACACTTATCTCCCCCAAACTTCCTCTCCAATGATCTCCTGCATAATACTCCAAGCCACATTCAAATATGCACAGACATTCCACATTCCTAACTATGCAATCAGCGTCAAAAATAAGTTATTAAACTTATTCTTAATCTCCCGCCTATCTTACCTTTTGCAAACCCTCCATATTAGCTTGAACCTAACCCATCTTTCCAAGTTTTCATGCTCATATAATGTACTCAGAAACTATATCGCTGTTGAAATCTCCCAAATATAAGGACGCTGTTTGAACAAATTGGAACGAATATTTGAACTTATGTTGCAGCAGTCGTTAAAAAACAACGATAACGTACAGCACATCTACCGTACTACAGTGGGCTTATTTCTGTTCACCTGTTCAAACTTAACAGTTCACTCTGTACAGTCCTAGAGTGGAATGATGAGTGCAAAAAGGCTATTAAAAATCGTAGAAAATCTATCAAAAACCTAAAAACCGTTCATATATATTTTAAGGAATGCCGCGGTAAAGCAAGATAAGTACTCAAACAGGTCATAAAAAAAACATGGTATACGTATCTTCCGTAGATCCAACTACATCACTTAAATCACAGTTTAGAAGAAAATACAATCCACGGAAGCTAACCTAACATATTTGCTTCCTACTTGTGTGAAAATTAATGGGAAAAGGGTTCTTAACAGAGTCGAGATCGCTACAGAATTTTTTTTTTTTTTTGCAGATAATTCGAATAATCAGGATCTGCCGCTGGCGTTTTTAAATTATATAAATAAGGTATTGATGGTATCTAACCTATCTATGTAATTCACTTTTAAATCTATAAATCTGGATGTATATTTTTCGATGGCAGATATATTTACATATTTTTATCCGTTATCTACTAATCATCGATTCCGATGTATACATTTTAATTTTGTTTCATTTTTAATTTATTGTAATATGTTTGTTTTTTTTAATTTTTGTAAAAAATTTCTTTTTAATTTTTGTTTTGCAGTATTGTTTTTTAGTTTTAATTTAGTTTCGTACTGATAATTGGTTGAACTTTACCCAGAAATCGGCAAATAAAGAAATACATAATCCGCAGAGTAATAAAAACAAATGATATAACTACCGTTTATTTTTAACTGAAAGTTTACAAAACTACACGAGATAAGTTTTTATATATATATATAAATATTTTCGTATTAAAACTAAAAACAAAAGTTACAATATAACAAGTTACGCGAATATTTCGAGGTTGTATAAAAGTAATTACTAAAAAATTTCGTATTTGATGTCTATATCAAATTTTCTTCCTTTTTTTTTGTCAGTTAGATCGTGTATTCTTAAAAATTAGCAAATAATTTTTTTTTTTAATAACGGTAAAGATTATTCAATATGAAAAATGTTACATGTAAATTTATTAGTATAAATTTTACAATAAAACTCGGTTTATTTCGTTATCGGCTAACAGTGGTAAGACAATAATTTCTAAAAAGTATCCGTTTACGATATGTAATTAATATCGTGTACGACGTTAGCTACGTGAACTTTTAATTCTAACAAAAAATTGTTTATTTTTTTATAATAAGGAATATTTAATTAACACGGAATGTTTCAATCAATTATATATATTACTTTATATTACAGCTGTTCGAATATATATATATATATATATTTTTTTCTTTTAACTTTATCTCAAAATCTGGGTGTTATTAATTACTTCAAACATCAAATTTCTTAATTTTACATCGAAAATTAATAATGCGTTAAAGTGTTACATCCGACTAAGTAAGCAAATTTAATCATTCCGTATCATATTTAATCCTTTCGGTCACACGTAAACTTGGGTAGAAAATTATAAATGTTATACAGATTGTTTATTATATAATGCTGCTTTTTACATAACTCTAGATGATTTTCAGTTTTTACATAAATATAATTCGAATTGAGACATTTAATGGTGAACTAGAAAATATATCATTTAATTATAGTATTAAAATTTCATGTAACATACAGGGTCAAGGTTCGGGCACACAGAACACGATCTGACCGCGCGACAAAAACGCGCTATTTGCGCGATACAGGGTGCGCCACACAGAACGCGATCTAGTCTAGAACGGATGTTGGTGGTATCGTGCTGATGAGTTGTTTTGTTTATTAGTATAATGGTACTGAATGTGATTCCTCTGTACTGCAAGCAACAATGTCTAGTAGTTCTGATGAAGAAGAAACCTTGCTCCTCATTGTACTTATATCTGCTAAGCGAAGAAGCTGAAAAAGAAATAATACCCTTCGTTCATTTTGCATGTTTACATATAAACGAATCCTGAGTTTTTCAACACACTTGTCGTTCATTTTTGTCGAGAACACCGCGTCCTTTGTAAAAAATTACATCAGTGTTGACCGTTGCGACTGATTGGCTTTGTCCATTCTGACCGTGTTCTATGTATCTGAGCCCTCTCGCAGTTGAAATGCCGCACAACAGCAGCAAAAAAAAAATGCAGTAAACTTAAATCCCGTTCAGCGATAAAACTGAAATTTTAATCGAATAACGTAATTACTTAATTATTTACAAATCGTTGAACATTATTGAAAATTTCAAAGCATAATTACGACAAAAAAACGATACGTCTTCTACAATGTGAGAATGCGTACATATAATCGCCTTTAATCTTTCAAAATTGTAAATTTTCCCTATTTTAGTAAAATAAGCGAACCAGCTGTATCGATTATGGTTTTTCAACCGGACTTTCTTATCTTTTTATATTTAGTTATATAAGGTTTTTCCAAAATCGATGTTGAAATAAAATAAAACAATTCCTCGTACAATGCGCCTACTCATACAGTTTTTAGTAAAATTACTCATCAGATCTAATAAGTCCTCCCGGACTATTTTACTGTTCCGCAAACAGTTGACAAGCGCTGAACTCAACGAAACAGGATGGAATATGGAAACTAGTTTGAATAAAAAATTTGTTGAAAAAGTTTTGCATTTTTTTTGTTATAGGAGTTCTATAGTGACAGTTTTATTACATATTACTTATGGTACGGGTCGTGTACGTCTGTGTCTATTATTTTGAACAAATTTAAGAACAGCAGCAGTTTATATGATCAGTTAGAATTTTTTTACGAACTTATGCTTTTCTTATTCGCGTTATTTAAATATTAAATAATAAATGCGGTTTTCGACGAACAATTAATTTAAAAAAAAAATAAAAAACGTCTAAAAATTCCCGACTAAGTAGTTACACTTATATTTTCTTTAAAATTAATTCGACTTGTACGGCTATTATATAAATTAAAACAGGGCGTTGTTGACAAGCTTTGATCGGAATGACAAAAAAAAAAAAAAAAAAAAAAACCGGCGCGAAATTTATTATAATTCTCGGACGATAATAATTTTATCTCGTACTCAACGCAATCTAGGTGAAAAAATCCTGTGCCGTTTGAAAAACTAAAAATAATAAAATAAATGAAATGGCAAAATGATTTTAAAAAATTTTCTAAATAAACAAATCATTTAATTGTAATTTTTTATTCGATTTTAAGTTATTTTATCTATAAACAACGAAAAAGTAGTTGAAATCATAAAATTTTATATAATACAAAGCTTTTGGGTTCATTATCAATATATATTTTATAAATGCTATTTTTTCTAATATTGTACATCTAAATTAAGTATTTTATTACATTTTATTTTTTGTTTTTCCTTTTATATTGTTAATAAATTGTATATATTTGTTATGTGCACTTGATAATGGCTTCATAGCCGAAAAGCTTTGTGGTCTTTTTATATATAATTTTTCGTTGTTTATTTTTTAAAAATCACTACATTCCACACTGTTCAAATTATTTGATAAAATGTCAAAAACATGTACTTCAATATATTAACGATTATTATTAAAAATAAACCATAATTTCAGTAAAGTAACTTATAGCACAATCCGTAGGGACATAACAAAGCACTTGATGTAAAATAGTTAAAAATTAAAGGAAATAGTTATGAACACATATCAAAATATACGTGACAGTTATAATAAGATTGTCAAAGTGATACTTTCCTAATATCTTAGAAAGAATAAACAATAGAGAATCTGTGCCAAATTTCTTCAATGTACATATCCGGACACAGAATTTCCAGAGCTTATTCAATATTATTAACACGGAGAAATGCAAATATTGTAATTTTCTTTAATGATAATGGACGTAACCATAGAAATAAGATATTTAAGATTTCAAATGTTACAGAATTAGTAGTGTCAAACCGGTTTAAAGAATTTTAAAGAGTTCGTGGTGGAGGAAATTATATTTCGTACGAACAATTCGATGTAAGAACGTACAACGTATAAGTCATTGCGCTGCATACATCAAGGCTGTGCTCTAAACACTTAGCGGCAAATGATGGAAAATTATAAAATTACTAGCGGATTATTAATCACCGTACCCTATCTAGAACGACGACTGTAGATGATGATAATGATATAGACTTATCAAAAATTTCATTTTATTTAATTATTTATTAAAAATTATTTTATTCGTCGAATTATTGATTTTATTTTATGGTTTCGAAATTCTCGGAGTACAGACTAAACGCGCGCCGATTTTCTACTGTTATTCATAAAATACTGTTTGTCAGAGTTTCTAAATTGCGAGTAAGGCATTACATTTCGAGAAAAAAATAATAATAAATAAATAAATAAATATTCTCCGCGAGTAATTGAAAATAATTTTTCAAAAACCGCGTAAAATATTATTTTATAAAAAATGTTATGTAAACGATTCGTAAAATTACGCGATTTTTCCGGAATAAACGTCGTTTATATTTTGTTAAATCTTAGGGTAATTTTTTTGACAGTCCGATTATATCGAACAATACAAATAGACGAACGTCGTTTCCAAAGTAAAATCGAGTAATTTTTTTTCACTGTGATTCTATTAATTGAGACATTCTGTCACCGCATTCGATTAAAAAATTATTGAAATTTAAAATTTACACAACCTCACTCGCAGTCCGATAATTAACGGAAAAATTCCGCTAACTCGCGACAATAATGTTTACGTAAGCGGGGTTTTAGTAGTATCGATCGGATAATATTTTGAAAATTTCATAAATATCGCGACTGTGTGGTTTTTGTGAAATTTTGTATCGACAATTATCGGGACAGACAGATCATATCAATTTGTTTATCCCGGACTAGTAAATGTCGATACCGAAGTTGTGTAGGACTTTTAGAATCAAACACGATATAAATGTAAATCGATAAAGAAATAAAACGTAACATTTATAAATAATTTTGCGAGATTATACACAATCGTCCAAGGAACAATTAGGAATATTCACGCTAACGAATTTCGTATGTCTTCTACTATGTTGTTTTTATTCTTTCTCAAGAATCCGCAACGCTGAAACAAAATTTCGTAAAACATCAAATAAATATATTTTCAGTTACAAAACGTTACACTAGAGATTAATTTTAATAACGGATGAGGGGAAAAACTAACCGATTAAAAAAATATTCCTGTGTGTTGATCGGAAAATTCGAATTCTGTTATAAATAGTAATAATTTATGTTTACGAGATAGTGAAATAAACGAATGATTCTAAAGTAGGCGTCAAAGGTATGCGCATTATTTTACTCGATTCATTAGTAGAAAAGTTGATTATGAAAATTTCCTAATTATGAATAATTTAATACTTCATATTATATATATATATATATATATATATATATATATATATATATATATATATATATATATATATATATATATATATATATATTTGTAAGAAATGTATTTATATTCGTTTTTGTCGTACAAAAAATAAATATTTCTTTGATTACTCTATGGGTAATGTTCCAGTTTGTAATGTAACCTGTGTTCGGGATTTTATATTGACAACGAGCTTAAATTTGCAACTCATATTGTTAATGTTACCAAAAATAATTCATACCGTGATCCTAGAACTCCGGTGTTACCATTCAATACTCTTGTAAAATGAAAATTAGAGTTTGTGGTTCGAGATTCTTTCTACACTAAATATATTCATATGGTGGAAAAAGTTCAATTTCAGTTTTTGAGGTATATTTCTTGCCGGCTAACTGGTGTCTATCCTACACTTTTTAGTTACAATATTTTGTGATTTTCTAAATATTAAACAATCGAGTGCTAGAATATAGATAAGCAAGCTGAGGTTCGTACGTGATCTTTCAAACGCTCGCATAGATGGCAATTATTTATTATCTACAATCTTATTTATTGTCCCAAATGTTAGTGTTTTGCTCGTACAAATCTAGGTTATAATTCACCACTCTTCTATCCACCTCGCGTCTATATAATAATGCACTAAACATTCATCCGCAGTTAGATATTCATTTTGTTAGTAAATTTATATATAATGAATTTTTCTAAACTCTATATTTCACTTGTTACTTTTCAGTAAGTTTGTTTTATTTTGGCCATAAAAAGTTTTGTTTAATGCCATTATCGATTAACAGTTTCCTCTTTCATGGGGATACGTGCGTATGATTTGTATTCAGTCCTGTTTTTTGTATTCGTGAATGAACATGTGTTTACGCGCGCGTCTCGATGGAGAGTATGTTCGCATGAGAATATATGATTGGTATTTTTGTTTTTCGTTCTGTTCGGATGTGTGTTTGTATATAGGCGTTGTATTTCATTAGAAACATTATTTTTTTGTTGGTTTAGTAATTTATCATTTTTAATATTACATATATTAATTAGCGTATTGTGTGATAGAGGTTTAGTTTTATTTTTGTTCATACTTTTATTTTATAATTATTCCTGTAATTGGCGTTTTGCTGTTGTGTACGCCGTAATGTTTTGTAAATAAATAAATAATGATATAGTCATATACATACATATATATATAAAATTCTGTAAATGTGTATGTAACTGAACTAAACTAGTACGGCTGAACAGATATTAGTGATATTTTGTGTATATGTTTTAACGGTTTCTTGCATGATGTAAATTTACAATTCAACCCCTTAAACTCTTCAGCAACGCCCCAAAATTCAAAATTTAAAAAAAAAAAATCTGTTTTACATATTGTAAAACGTTGTCGAAAATTTAAACAAAATCAGGTTACAACTGATCAAAATTATAAAAAATACTAAGCATTACGTTATCATTTTCGTGCTAATTATTGCTAATAATCCGAAATTAGTCCAATCTATCATTTTGATGAAGACTTATGTTTTATACGTATGTCACTGAATAGACAAATCGATTTTGGTAAAATTTTGTGCGTAAGTTTATTCAAGTGGGTTCCTGGATGGTTTAGGTTTTCGCGCTGGCAATTGGGTTAAAGGAAAATTTACACTTTTTGTTTTCATATTTTTAAACTATTACCCATAACAAAATATAGAAATCACCGCATTCAATAACACATGTGTTAACCGTTAAAAAAAAAACAAAAATTGGAAAGTTAAGTGTTTGAACAGCGTAGGTGGCCCTGATATACAATCTTCTTTGATACTTGTACCCTTCGCGTTGTAGCGTGACGTTGTTTTGACATTTTAATTTCTCTTCGCTGTGTATATTGAGAGTATTTCGAAATAACGTTATATGTAATGTTGTGTAAGATTAATCTAACCTACAGCTTTTTTTTACTGTTCAGTTATTATTATAGATTAACTTCGAGCGCTTATTTATATCGACTATTTATTATATATGTGTTAAAGAGCTCATAAAAATGTAAGTTTGTTCGACAAATTAAATTTTACTTTTATTTACGTATTGTGTATTTATTTATATTACATTGTACAAGTGTGCAAGGTGCGTTGATAATCTAACCTGCAACTTTTCAGTGCTTCTCACCGTGGCAAACAATGTATATTACAAAATTTTCGCTCTGAATATAAAGACGAGAGGATGGATGGAAATGGATTGCACTTTACTCGATTTAAATTGCCGGTACAATTGGCATTTGCGATGACTACAAATAAAGCACAAGGTTAGACAGTTAATAAATTAGGTTTATTCCTGAAGGACCAAGTATTTAGACATGGTCAACTGTATGTAGCGTTTTCTCGTGTTCGAGATGCTGCTTCCATTAATTGTGATGCTAAGAGTAATGATCACTCACTGATGTAAATATATACTTGGTAGTAAAGTGGTTCTGATTAATGACGATTGGTAGCAGTTATTACCTAAACTATTAATAATAGTCATTTTATAATTAAGTTATTATTATGTTTTGTTTGTATTTTTTTAATATTTGTATTCTCGCATTTTTTAACAATGTTCAGTTGGTATTTTTTCTATTCGGCACTTTTTTCAAAACCTAATTTCATCTTCATTATTTAGAGTATTTTATGGATAATACTTATTCAATCTGAATTTTATTGCCTTCTTTTTTTTTTCGATGATGTTTTGTTAGGGGCTCTGAGTAGCTATGCTACATACCTTCACATGATGCAACCCGATAATCCTCGGACGAAAAGAACTAAAATGTAGTAAATAATTTTATCGTGATTTCTAAAAGAAAAGGCTTGGATTTAATTGCGCCTGCAAATATAAAGGATATGTAAGTACATGGAAAAATTATTTGTTTTTTGTATAGACACTTCCCACTTGCGGACACCAACAAAAAAAGGACATCACCCTCTTGGGTAGCAGGCTTGGGTAGAACCCTTAGTTTTCTCACTATACAACTTTTTTCTACGTTCGCTCTATTTGGTTTTTTCATGATTTTTGGTTAACGTTCATCTTGATTTAGTTTGTTTCTTGTTGATTGTTTTCGTTTTCTTATTCGAACAAAACTCTTTCATTTTTATGAACCGTGAATTTTTTTTTCATTTTTCTCGGAAATTGTCTCATCTTTAATCTTTAATATATCTTTAGAAACCATTCCACTTTTTATATGGTTTCTGTAAAGAAAAAAAAAAACTCAAACATCTGTTTAGTCAGTTTGACAATATTCTCTCAGTGTCCATAAAATATCATTCTCATTTCTTTCATGATTTCTGTAATCTACTACACTTTGTCGTACATCTATCTCCTCGTTGCTTTTATAAAATATCATTTTTCCCTAATATTAGGTAAGTATTCTTTTTTAATTTTTATTTTATTTTCTCAATTATTTTTAATTATTTAAGTGTAACCGAAGGTTTTACAACTTGAAAGTTTGTAGATGACGTCGCTATGAGCACCACTGAAGAATATGTTTGTTCGCCTAACATTGTTCAACTTTGATTTTTCTTACTACGTTCGTAATTATAACACTCGCAAGTGTTTTATCTTTCTTATATGTTTTTTTATTACTGCGACACATTTTTACAAAGTAAAATGTATCATTGTCGACACGTTTGCTCAAATCTTGCTAGTTGACCTATATACTGACCGGTTTAGTAGTTGAATTTTTTATCTTAAATTCTATCTTCAATCGATAAAAATAATCGATCGATTTTTTTTTTTTAAATATAAATAAGGTAAAAAAAAAGAAACAATTAATACCTAAGACGATTAGTAATCATCTTGAAATGCTTGCTCTATAGCGGCCGCCATTATATCGCATTCGTTATCGGTCTGTAATCCGCCGACGACGTTATCTTCGCTATCCTCTTCGCTTATACCTAAATCCAAATCACTGGGTAATGCTTCTCCTCTTCTGAATTTCTCGTTTAGAGATTCGTTATCGTAATTTTTTCGACGTTTACTATAACGTTCGTCGGATTTTCGAAAATATTTGTGTTTTTTGTAACTGGGCTGATCATCTGTAAACACATAGATATATAAATATCTGGTATTATAGTTCGATTAAGCTGCAAAATTATATTGCACTTACTGAAAAGCATAACTTTTGTTGGTTCAACACTAAAATAACACCACATTTCTGATATTTTCGACACTTTTCAGTTTGTTGCATACATTTGTGTTAGCGTCCTCAGGCGATGTATCTAACGCGTGGCATAGCTTAATTATGATACATTATTATACCTACATTTTGATATATTGCTAAATATCCAAGATATGTAATCATGATTTTATTTGCGTATAACTAATTAATGATCTCATTACATCGATAAACTATTCATTACGTTTTAAGAGTTAGAGTGAAACATTATATAATATATTATACGTTCGTAATTATAAATACCTGACTTTACATTATTCGCATATGATTATTTCTATGCGAGAATATGTACGCACAAAACCTGGTATTGGAGTAACGTCCCTTTGGCGTTTTCAATATTATTAACTGTACAAAATAAATTATTTACCCGTGAGATCAAATAATTGACAGAATTGGCCAGATAATCGATTAAAAATTCAAAAAATACTCATAGAAACGACCATATAAACTGGTAAACAAGGAAACGAATATCACGTTGTTACTTGCGATAACAAATACCGATTGCGAAGTGTTAACGTCATTTAAAAGTGACATATAGACGCATGCTCAGAATTACGTAGATAACCAACTGACCAGTGTTGAATAAATATGGATAGTGGTACAAAAAAACAAAATATACCGTTTGCAGAATCTGACAAGAAAGTCTTTATAGCAACTGGGTCGAATTCGAGAAAAAACGCATTTCAATGGAAAAAAAATATATATATCATAAATCTATCAAATGCCGATATATAAAGCTGTCCCAATAGTGGGAGATGTCATCTTTAGGATGACTAAATAAACTTAAAAATAATCTACAAAAGAGGAAAAAATCCTAAAATAATCAAAATGAAGAATACTAACCGAACGAATCCGTACTTGTGGAAGAATACTGATCACTTTCGTGTCTATAAAGATGTTTTTTAGCGGCGCCGATACTTTTACATATTATCTGCTGCTGTTGCTGTTTCTTACTATTTCTATCTTCGTCGTCCAAAGAATCGCTTTCCGACTCTTCACAAATATGTTCGACTTCGTCCGACATTTTCGTAATATCTTCCATCGAGAATAACATCAACGGATGAATCGTGTCGATAAATTTGTCCGATTGATCGCCGGTGGTGGTGGTGGTGGTAATCGCCGAAGTTGACGACGCCGTTGAACGATGATGCTGATGAATCATCGTCGCCGTCATCATCATCATCGGCGGAGGCGATCCGGGCGGTGTACGTTCCGGACTGCTACAATGAGCCGGCGGATGTCTAGACGAAATTCGAGCTTTCTTTATCGGATATAAACTTTCGTCGGATTTAGTCCAACGTTCAGCCGACATCCACAACCATTCGGGCGTGACGATTTTTATATCTCTCCTTCGTTGCGCCGTATGCACCTTAGCCGTACCCATACGTGTCGCTACTAAATGCGTCGTATCCGTTTCGATAGTTTGGCTTACTTTTGCCCCGATCGATATGGCTACTTTATAAGCTCGAGTATCATGCAATTTAACGTGTCCGGGTACTACGCCGCTGAAAACTAGATTTACGCCCATCAATATATTAGATCGCATGTTCGGTATGATGGATTTTAAATTAGGCATACGTTCGCAACGATCGTATTCGATGAAGAAACGTTTGTGAATATTCGTTAGAATTTTCTCCAAATGTAACAGATAATCGTCTTGTTCGATCAATTCGATCATTTCCTCTACTAACGGAGTTGAATTCCATTCGACTTTAACTAGATGACCGCCAATTTCTAGACTATCTCCGGTTATTTCCGGAGCCGATAAATTATTATCGTTCGTTATCGACGACGAAGACGGTTCATCATTATTATTATTATTATTCCTATTATCGTCCTTCGTTGATTCTTTATCGTTAACACCGAGAATATTATTATCGTTACTCGACTTTAATAGCGAATTCGTTCGAGCGTTATTATCCTTCTGGACATTCTTTAACATTTGCGCCAGTTCGGCTACTTTCGCGATGGCTTTTCTCACTTCGTCCGAATCGTCATCGGTCGATTTATCATTCTGTGTTTCGTTACCGCTAGTTTCGGTATTGCTAATCGATACGCTATCCTTAGTAGCCGCTTCGTTATCTTCGTTTTCTACTAATAACACTTCGTTATTATCGCGATTATCGATAGCGTCGATTATTTCCGCCGTCGAATTATTGTCCATCGTATTCTTCCATCGCGTATCTATCTTCGATTCCTGCTGCATAATCGTGTCCACGATATGGCAAATGTTTTCATTGCCGTTACAGCTATCGTCGGCCCTAATATTATTATCACCAGCGGTAATATTATTATTATTATTATTATTGCCGGTAACGGCGGTGTCTTCCGAGCTGTGTTGTTTATCCTTGTCGTCGATAGAATCGATTTGATCTTCCTTCTTCGTATTATCCGATTTTCTTCTTTGACATCTTTTAAAAATTGGTTCCGACGAAACTTGATCGCCTCCAACTAACGCGCAGGTTTCACTTTCTTTTCGCTTATCCGAATCTTCTTGCCTAATTCGTTTTTTAGCCGTAATTCCTAAAATCGAATAAATAGTATTCATAATCGTACGTTCCCACAAAGTTCGGTAAATATATTACACAATTTTACTATTCGTTATATATAAAACTTCATTAAATAACGAAGCGAAAGCAATGCACACGATGATTAAAATCGAAACATGGTTTCTTATTTAATAAATAACATGAAATGATCATTTATTTATATACAGACTGCGTCTTTAAAAGGAATGATGGGCGTCGATGCTGGGATAGAGGATGTTAACAACCGTAGAAAGTGGAGAAGAACTTGCTAGCAACTTAAGAAAGAAGAAGAATGAATACACACACATATATATATATATATAAAGTTAAATCACTATAAACACTTATATTTGGGCGGAATACAGATAAACTTACATTCTAAAATAAATTTAAATAAAGAATAATATATAAGGTTCGTCCGAGGATAGTAATGAACTTGACTTGTAAAGAGACGAAGGGTCTGAAGATATAAGCCGAGAAAATAAACGCGAATGTTTTGCGAAGTAAGATAAAAAACACGTGATTCGAATCCAGAATCATGACGGTATCATCCGGGTGAGAGCAGTTGTTGGTTTCTGTGCAAATGAGCACGTAGGTGTAGCAGTGATTTAAACGAAGCCGAGTGAATGTTGTGATCATATGATGAGAAATTAGACCGCTAAACTGTTTTGAAAAATACCATGATTATTTGGAACTAGACTTGTTAATCATTTTTCCTAAAATTTTCATCTTTCTCTAATTTTATCCCTCAAATATCAATAAATTCATAAAGTAGCTAGTCTAAGAAGTTAATAGAGCTAAAATTATTTTTAAGTAACAATAATAAACTTCATAAAGAAACGAATATTATTAAGCACATAGACGTAGTAAATAAGTAGAATCCGGATATAGTAGATCATGTACGGAACAAACCGAATAATAACAACCATCAACAAAATGAAAAAGAAAAATATAATTATTTCGGATCCCAATTAAATATATCGGGAAATACACTTATAAATTCTTTAAAATCTTTAAAAAGTAAAATATCAACATATCAATATGAATAGAACATTATTTAAATCAATATGTGCAACAATAAAATATAAGATAATGAAATATTACAAAAATCTAGAGCATACAGAATAAACTGTACAAAACGTAATTATATAGGTGAAACTGGGCGACGAATGAATAATAAATTAGAGAACATTTGATATAAAAACGAAAATGACAAGTCACTTTATGGCAAATATTGCAGAGAAGAAAACTTTCTGTTGTGTTATGTTATGTGTCATTCGAGAATGCGTACTTTACTTTTGAACCAACATGATCACGAAATTAACAAGAAGATGTTATTTACAGGTTTTGATAAAAAAAAGAATGAATCATCAACGTGTTTGATTTAATAGTTCAGCTCTTATTAATGTCAAGAATTAGCTTGATATACTATAATTTCGATTATTGTTATTTATTTTATTATCGTTTACTATTATTAATTAGTTATTTATATAATACCTAAATAGCGTAGTAACTGCCTCGAAAAGCTTTGTTATATATTTAACAAGTTAGTGATTTTTACTAGTGACTTTATTGAAAAAACGTTACATCGATCAATATAATATATTTCATACTTTTACGATTATTCTATATGTTCGTATACACGCTATTGCATACCTTGAGCTAAATGTATAAATTCAGAGTTGAACAATTCATCATTTTCGCATTTAGTTAACTCCGGCGGAGCGTGAATATCGCCAGTGTGTTGAAAAAAATGATACGGTTTTACGTTAATTAAATTCGGCGCGTATTCCCAAACATCTTCGCGATCATCTATGATACAGACTAAATCCTCCCCGCACGGGAATAACGCCCTATCGACGATAAACGAATAAATTAATAAAAATTCATCAAAAAATATGTAAACACGTAATAATAAATAATAATAATCAAATTCGAATTATTCAGTAAGAAAACGATAAAAAAAAAAAATTAACGTCAAATATAAAGAAAACTTACGATCTTTTAAAAAAAAAACATAAGGCTTTTTTCCAATATTCCACTTGCATTATACAAAATCCTAAGTATTACCGAAACTATATTTTAAAATTTTGAATACAATGAAAAAAAAAATTGTAAAATTGAAGTATTTAATTTATATGAGAAATAAATAAAAACGTGCAGAGAATACTTCAGAGTTAAGCGATAATAACAGATTCGAGGACGAAGAAATATGGGGCGAAGTACATTTAACTATAAAGACGCGTCGGGATAGCAGATCGCGCGGAAGACAATGGCAAACCACCACGCTCAAAAAATATGGTAAACCACAAAAACACGCGGGGCTGCATTGTGACGTGACAACAAAGCGATTACAATTAGTTCTTACGAGTGTGTATGTCTGCCATATTATGATCGCCTTTGTACGTCACTTACACTGTACAAAAAAATATCTGATACGAAGACGGCACTTAATGACATTAAAGATAAGAACTTTCATAGTAACAGGGAACAAAATTATGATAGTCAATTAATGGGTATATGCCGATAAAAAAACTATTACGGTATATACATCGTCTTATAAATCAATCATTTTATATTGGGTTATCTCAAATTCCCCTTTTCAACAGACAGAAAATTCTTACTTATATTTTCATCAAATTTGTACTTTCTTGTTATCCATTTGAAAGTAATTATCGACATTATTCTGATTTGAGGGTAAATACGTTTTAAAAAAACATAGACGAGACGTATGACTTTTTTTAAAAAATTAAAACCAAGATCTACTAGCTTGTTATTGAACAACAATTATCAAAACACGAACAACGCAATAAGTAAGCTTTACTATTTGTTAGTAAAGTAACCGGTCTAGAAACAGATGTTTGATCGTGAACTTCTTTATTTTCCAGTCTTCGAAACTTACACTAGATTTTATGAACATGGCGTATGATAAAAATACTACAAAAGAACAGAAAATTTCCAACTGTCTTATAGGCACCTTCTTGTGATTCCCGAATGCTATGCATTTCCAAAAACAATCAAGTTAATGATAATTTTTTTCATTCTTGTTTAGTTCTAGTCTCAATGATACAGTAGCGATAACATTTAGTCGGTTATCGCTATAACGTAAGTTTTTCATGATAACGTATACAAGTTTGTAATTTTATTTTTATTATTTATCGCCGAGAAATCATCGCAAATATAAACAAAAATTAAAAATAATATAATCCAAACTTAAAATAACTGACGCTTTAAATATTGTTAAAATATTAAATATTATTTTTTTAAGTTATTGAAATCGGATTAATTTTTTAAATTTCAAAAATTTACTTTTCTCTTACCTAGTGAATACTAAAAAATGAATAGTATTAAGCCATGATTTGGCATAATCTACTAGGCAATGTAAGAGACCTTCACTAATTCGATGAATGTTACACGTATCCACCAGATGTAAGATTGACTGTATTTCCTCGCATTCGAAAAGGTTGGTCTCTGAAAGTTTCCACTTTTACAGCGTCCTTGATAAGTTCGAATTCAATTAAGATTGCACCATACATGTCTATCAAGATAAAAGTCTGTCACTCTAATTGTTGGATCTTTCATCAAATAGTTCTTAAATGGTGTGATGCTATATTCGATCATCATATACCTCCTTGGATATACAGGCCATATATTTTTCTGTCTACTTTTCGCATTACTCATCAACGTAAGTCTTAATTTCAGCGTACTGTTTAAATATTCGGTAACGTGGATTCGTTTCAATTTTCGTCTTTTCAGCGTCAACGATAATTGCTTATGTGTGATTCGCTTTTCTAGCATGTGTTAATCGGTCGAAGATGAGCAACCGTATTTTTCTGCCGAAAAACGTAATACCAAATTGGTTATTCTAAAGACTTCTGTTCTATTTCAACGAAATCAACTTTTAAATGACGTTATTGTGAACTGCAATTTTCCAGTTCTTTTTATTGCTTTTTATTCAAGTATTACACACGATGCGGTTAAATGAAGTAAATAAATTAAACATACTAGTATACATAAACATAAATGAGTTACTTTAAATTAGCGGTTTTCGAGCAAGGATCAAAACATTCATCGCGAGATAGTATGCGATGAGAAAAATATTTTCCATCTGGATCCAATAGGTGAGCAATCATATGAGCGTAATTACGAGAACCGAATGTGCAAATATGGAGTTCGTACATTTTACTTATACGTGAAAGGAATTCCTTCGTACTAGGTCTTAATCTTGTATGATACCATGGAGATCTCGGACCATATAATTGAAAATGATGCACATCCTGCTTGAAAAAAAAAAAAAAAAAAAGTGTTATTACATTCATATATAGTATTACAGTTCGCGCACACCTAATATACTTATTAATTTAACACATATAACAGACTTAATTATAAACATTTGCGCATATATATATATATATTTATATGTATGTATATATATCCTACGGGGTACTATATACCTCCTGGGATCCGGAGCTCTAACCGGAACGGGACGCGTCCACAGGTGGTGAATAGTGGAACGACCAGTAGATATACTGGCCAGCTGCGAAGAACCAATAAGCAGTCGTGAACCAAGAGCGGCTATTGGTGGAAAGTCTTTAGCAGACCATTCCAGTAGTGACAGGGCAATGAGACACAAGGATGCAGATGGACAGCTTGAGGAACTGTCTCTGTTTCATGCTTGGCGAGTTTTGACCGCCAAAAAAGCCATACAATGCCACCTCCTCAGTGGCTATCCCACTGCCTCGCGGTCAGGGTTTATACCTAGGGGCCTGTTGAATAGCAGCAGATTCAACAGTACCGGATATGAGCTTATGAATAAATTTCACTCTACGGTTATATACTGGACACCTGCGGGCGCTGTGAATAGACACAGGACGACTACAGCCATTACCAACTTAATAACAAGGCCTGAGCGCTGCTGTTCTATCGAATCAAGAGTAGTTTTTTAGTATTTATATATTTAAATATAATTTTCTGAGAGCTTCTTGTTTAAACGGGGCTGCCAGTCGTGAACTGAGCTCTCAATCGCACCCGATTCGGTTTTTTTTTAACGGAAAACGAAATTTCAAAGCAAACACCACTGTTAATAAATTATATCAAATTACATTAATAAAGTTCTATTTATTACTCGCAAATGCGTCTATTTTACGTTTTTTATTTTTGCCCAACGTGTCGTTTGATCTTCCACAATAATTTTTCATTCATGTATTTATTATGCTTGTTATAATCATTCTTAAAATAGTTTCGTTTTTATAATTTTTACAATTACTTAGTTCATAACTTATCGATTCATGTACCTGCCAGTATATTTAAAAGCGATATTTATAAAAAATTCTTTTTTATAATGAATTTTCAAAAAATCATTTTCATAGTGTTGTATAAGTTTATTAAAAATTAAAAAGCTAATTAAGAGTACACGTACAACATTACCTTTAGGAAATAGTAAACCACCTCTGCTTATATTATTTATCAAATTGTTTTCAATAAACATTTTTTCATTATTTACTATATTTTGTTTGCATATTTGACATTTAACATTTTAAAATATTTTATAACAACAGTAACCCCTGCCAGATAAGTAATAACAGGTGATATATTTTGAACTTCATCGAAGTCTTCAACTATTTCAGGATTAAATAAATTATCGTATTGCGTCTGTTCTTCATGAAAAGATTCTAAACTTTCAGAAAAAAATTTAATAGATATATAACCAAATGTTTTTGATGTTAAAGTTAAGTGATTGTATTCTCAATTTTTTCTCGGATTCATACAACTGTCTAATTGAAATGTGATAATGACCTCCTGATAATTGCCTATATTTTCCAAATGGATGTTCTAAAGAATCTGTTTGAAATTTCCTAACAATATACATTAATAAATTTCCACCATGTTAATAATATCTATAAAATTAGCCGTGTCTGAAGAATGTTCTATATTTGTTCCAAAAGTTAAAAGAGCATCCTTCATGAAAGGACTGAAAATTTTTGTTGGAAATAACGCTTTTAACGATAAAGAATATCCATGTTTCAATAGTTTATCTTGTTCTGAACAATGCAATAATATTAAAAAGTTAAAATTTGCAATTTTTATTTCATAGTTTGTATAAAAGACCGCAATTCATTTAAATCAATATATAATTAAAAGTTTTGAAAAATTGATAAAGGAAAACATAACAAATTTAAACAGTAAAACCAGTCACTAACAACAAACTTCAGAAAATAAGTTACAATAGTAAACAAACATTTCGTGAAATATTTATGACTACTCTAGTCTGGCCTTGTTATTAAGTCGGTAATGCTACAGCACTGCGATCAGGAAGGCAAACGGAAAACCACCTGATTAATTTTCCAGAGAACACCACGATAAAACAAACAAAGCGAAATAGTTTACCATGCGATCCGACTAGTAATCTGGGCCATTCCAAGTCCGGTTTGAATGGTGTGAAATGGTGGTAGGCAACCAGGCCGCACCTGCGAAATGGAAGACTGGAAGACAGCCGTACTTGAAGTTAAGAAATCAAAAATACAGTTTAGCTACGTGGAGTATAGACGGGAAAACTATACATATTAGAAAAAGAATTACTAAAACAGAAAGTCTCTATTTGCGTAATATCCGAAACACATTGGAGCGACAAGGGGCACTTTAAAGCATCAATACCTCCGGGGACGATGAAAGAGGAAAAAAGACTCAGCTATACTAATACAGAAAAAATTTTCACAATACGTATATGAGTACATGCCAATAAGTGCACAGGTAATAATACCAGCCATATGACGTTACATATGATACAGGTATATATGCCAACCATAAATGTAACAGATGACGAAGTCGAAAGCGTATATAATGAAATAGAATCGATTATAACAAATATTCCAAAAAAGAACCTATAATTATAATGGGAGATATGAATGCCAAAGTTGGAGAGTCAGTGAACAGAATATAAAGGAAATAGTAGGTACATATGAATTGGGAAAACATAATCACATTGGTGAAAGACTAGTGCATTTCGCTATAGAACATAATTTTAATATATTGAACACTACGTTTGTAAATCATCCATGACGTTTATCAACATGGACATCGCCTAATGGACAGCATAAAAATCAGATTGATTATATACTAATCATCAAACGCTGGAGAACGTCTGTAACGGACACCAAAACTAAACCAGGAGCTGAATGCGGTACTAACGACAAATTATTGAAAGCAGATTTCATGTTAAAATATCATATTCTTTTAAGAATAGTGAATGTAATCAAAAAATGCCGACAATCCTGTAGAATTCCGTCAAGCATTGTTAAATATAAAGTATCATATCCAACAGGAAATCCATACGATGCTTGGAACAAAGTAAAACAATGGGTTGTTAAGGCAATAGATAGCACAAAACTATAATACAAAAGCTAAGAAGCAACATTAGATGACAGATGAAACTCTAAAATTGATAAACGAAAGAAGAATCTTAGTAACCAAAAGCCATTCGGTAGAAACAAAGATTGAAATAAACAAGAAAATAACACGCTTGTACAGAAGTGATAAGAATGCCCGCATTACAAATATATGCGATAAATTACAAAAATATGCTGAACGTAATGAACCAAGAGTTATTTAATATTGTAAAGTATCTCACCAAGGAATTTAAATTACAAACTCAAATTATAACAAATAATAACGAAAAATCGCGTAAGAGAAATATGACAATTATTTATAACACTACTAACAGAAGAGTTCAAATCACTCATCTAATTAATAATTGCAACATAATTTTGTTTTATTTTTTAGTATGGTATTCATCTTCTTGTTTATTTGGGCATACATAATCTACTTACGTATCTAAAAGAATAAAAATAAAACAAACAAAAAAAATACGTTCAATAAAATCCAAGTTAGGCTTTTATTAATGACCAAACCTTCAAATAAGTTTCCGTGTAACACAACTACACCGATTATTGTAAACAGGTTGAAATAATTCTTTACTCACAGTGAAATTACTAATTTCGTATTTTTACTTTCAGACTTCATTTTAAGTCGTTCCCAAGGATAAAATACGTCTCGAAAATTTTTATGCTTATACTGAAGACTTAAAATTAGGACATAATATCAAGATTTCTATTCACAGTACTGTAAACCAATTTGTTGTTTAGAAAATAGTCTATAATTTTTTTTAAGTCACAGATGAAAACAGTATACTTACGTTTGTCATAGTATTACATCATTAAATATACATGTTGATACCAAAATTATGATGATGATAATTATTATTTATAGTTGATAAAACTATTTAAATTGAATATTACAAAGTGAAAGGAATAATTTTTTTAAAATTCAGTTTATATCACAATATTATATATATATATATATATGCATTTTAGCGTAAGTAAATATAACTCGTAAACTGAAATGAAATACATGCTAGCATCAGAGTTAATATAAATATTAACTCATTACACACATGTTTAACACACGGGCAAATTAAAAATATTATATATAAAAATAAACAGGATAATAAGTTACATAATTACCTTAAAATTATTCGGAATGTTATCATTCGTTGTATGTATTAATGTTTGATCCAAATCTACTAATAAAACTAATTTTCGATCTTTTAACAGACGAGCTTCATCAGCTTTCCCCAAGATTTGAGCTTGCTAAAAATGACACACGAACAATGCATTAATATTTTCTTTTCCACAAGCTATAATATAAGAGCCATAAAAAATGCGGAGTTAATATAAATAATAAGCTTCCATTTATAACATTATTAAAAAACTGTAGAAATTAAATACTTTATGAAATTATACCATTAAGCATACATTTTCCAATTTCCCACACATTAGAAGTAGACGATATAACGTAATTTGAAAAAAATACCTCCTCGTTGACTTTCAATTGCGGAACAGAATGAACCATAGAAAATAACGTTCGCTCTTGTTTGTTATTTTCCTCTGCTTGTAAATCAGCACCGCATTCTGCGCATAATTCATTAATAATAGTGGGATGACTGCATCCTAATTCTAATTCCAAAAGTGGGAACCTGTTATAAGGGTTACATACACAAGTTAAATATAATATACATACCATTTTATATACGTAAATATATATATAATCTATGTGCCCTTAAAATAATGGGTTTGTTCAAAATACCCTCGAATAAAAAAACAAATTCTTGTATCACGTGTTTCATTATATTAATAGTTCATGCAAAAAAAAATAGGATTTTTTAACTCAGTATTTAAAAAATAAAACAAGTAATCAGAATTATTTAAGCAAATATTTCTCACTCAGGTTTAACGATGTCACCCTCAGCGACTAAACACTTCAAAATTTTCCCAGTTTTAGTGGATTTCAGTTTACTGATGGTTTGCTTATCTTTCTCTTTGTACATGAGTAGTATTCTTCCATTATAAACAATCGTTCCTATTTCAACTTTCCACTTCACAATTTCCGCCTCCACAGGAAGATAAATGTGACCTGCTGATAACTCTGATGTATTATTAACAGACATAATTCACGCAATTATTAAAAATAAAATATTAATTTCAATAATAATTTTATCATTTTCAAATCGAACAACGGCCAAGCAAATACTAATAGTAGTTCCACTAGCCAATTAAATAGCTAATCAGTGTCACCAGATATATGAAATCGACTTTTACTTTTCGATATGAATTACAGATATATCAAATTTCAATAAATTGAACATAAAAATAAAAATAGCTTATTAAGGAAATTTTATTTATTTATTTTTAATATGTTCAATTTATCATCAAAATAATGCACGGACACACATTTATATTTAATTATTTACTCTCAATGACCCATTTTCATGTTATTCAACTGCACACATATTTAACGAAAAATATGAGGTATTCTTTGCTTCTCCAAACCTATTAAAAATGTTTCTATCTTTACGCTACTTCGCAAGTTTTTTTTTAATAGACTATCATAAATAACACCGTTACATGTTCTTGTGACATTTCTGAATTTTTAAAGATTAGAAAATATATTGAGCTATTCATCATTTCCTTAGAGAGTTAACAAATTTCAAAAAGTGAGACATGTAATATATATCGTATTCTTCTTTTTTGTGCAATCGGATTACGATATAACTCTATAATTTTTCATAGACACCACCATTTGATAAAATGAGTCTCGACTTCTTGCTATGTAAAATAATTCTCCTATTTTGCGACTCCAGTCCATGTCTTAATATTTTAGAGCTAAGAAGTCCAAAGGAGGACTGGGACTAGAAGTTTTACCGGGTATATCTGGAATACAGCGCAAGCATCTCTTTATAATTATATTTAAAAGTATAGTAAAAATTATTTTTTGAACTGGAAACAAAAACAATACAAATACACAATATTTCGAAAATTCATTTAAAAATTGTATTTATTATATTACTTATTTGTTGTAAGTAACTTTGATTTATTGCCTACAACATTAATGATATTGTAGTTGAAAATCGATTTCAAAATGTCTTGTTCATATTATGTCATTAGCATGAAGCTGGACTGATGTTTTTGTATTATAGTGGTAAAAACATAAACCGAAAATATTTCCTTTTAATCTCACTAAAATTTGTTGGTTCTAAAAACGAAATATTTTCAGAAAACATTTTATCAGGATTAATTACAAAAGAATTCATTATTATGATATACACGTATTTTTACATTCATTAGAAAATTCTGCAAATCTACTGTCATCTAAATTTTATTATCTTTTTTATATTCTTCGATTGGGGAAATCAGTTTCTACCGCAAATCATTCTCTTCATTTTCATTAGTTTCAAAATTTTATTTATTTTTCCAATATGCTTTCATCTTCTTTTTGAAATATTCATAAAATAGTTAGATTTCACAAAATACAATCGAGGTGTTTGTGAGTATCCGTAAGGGATTAGAAACCTCGAAAATTTTCAAAAATACGTGTGTTAGTTAAAATTATTTCAAATTTAAAAAACTTTCTTTCACATTTTTTGCATTAACGCTCATATCAGATAAATATTAATCATTTTCCATTCATGGTGAGCTCGCACGTGTTACTTGTCATCTGGTTTCGCTAATTTTTCAGCACATTGCAAGTATCTTTTTTCTTGCAATATAAGGAAAATGTTCCCAGTTGTTTCATTACATGAAATTACATCAAGAAATCATATAACTAAGGACTAGTAACTGATTCATCTTGCATAGTATCTAATTATACTTAAAACATGCCAGCTTTATGAACTTCTTCTATTCTATTATCGCATTGTTTGATTGACCGATTAGCAGGCGTATATTAGCGACCAAACACTTTGAAAGGGAGTCGTTTTTAAACATTTTCTGATCTTTTATGTAACTGAATCTTTATTCAGATTACACATTATGTAGTGTCATTCTTAAGAATTAACACTTGATGTTTCATTAATAATTATAGGGAAGAACTTTAACACCTATAATGACGAATACAGAATCTTAACTTATTAATACAGACGAGTATATTATTTCATTGGAATAGTTCACATGGATTTGATTATAAAATTTGTTTTATGATACTTATAGTTCTAGTTACTGTATGAAAAATTTAGGAACCGCATAGATCAGATGCAGTACATAATAGTTTATTAGGAAGATTTTACTTCTTTTTACATCATCTGCTTAGTGATTTTTGATTAAAGATAAGAAAATAATTACACAGATTTCATTCAATTTTAAAAATACAATATTTAAGTATTTCAAAAGTTATTCTTTCATAGCATACCCAATTAATGAAACGTACCTTTTTATCCTTAATTTTAACTTTATTGATAAATAAGTTATAATGTATTAATTTCAAAACGAAATATATTTTTAAACATTTTATGTTAAAGAATTATTTGGAGCCTAAAAACATTTACCGTACTTAAATCATTTAGTATCTAATCTAACACATTATTAAAAAAATTTATTTATCTAAATTGTTTATGTGCGCACTACGTTTAACATTTACTTTGTCGGCGTCCAGCGTCAGTTTTCTAATTTCTATATAAACAAATTATAAGTTAGTATAGTGTTAAAATGCATTTAAGACCTTTTTATATATCGTGATAACGTGATGTGAGTAAATTTTATAATAAATACATCGATTGTTTTATTATGGATTTGTCGCCGATTGTTACGGGTATATCACCAAAAGAAGGACCTCCTGGAACTCGTGTTACGATTAGGGGGGAAAACTTAGGTTTACAACCAAATGATGTTATAGGTAACTACATAAACTAATACTATTTGTAGAGGTATATTTGCAATATTAAAACATGAACTCGGAAAGAAATAATCGACTTTTTAGGAAAGTTTTGTATTATACATGTATAATTGATATTTGAAGAATTAAAATGATTTTTCCAACAAAGTAACTAGCACGGCACAAGTGGAAGTGTAATTATGATGGAATAAAACATTATTTCACGAATATGTGAATATACCGTAAGTCTAAAAATGTTTAAAGGATTGTCTTCCGAATTGTTTTCATTATATCAATACGTAATATATAATAAGTGCATTTACATTAGTATATAATTTCTTCGTAGAACAAAACAATATCGCATTTAACAAAAAAATTGAAAAAGATTCAAAAAGATGATGAATATATATATATAAGCCGATTAAAATAATGTATTTATAATACTATTTTACTATTTTCCAGTGCATTTTTCATTCAATCCTATTTTGATAAAATAATTTTTCAGTATTTAAATACACCTGGTTGAATGAAAAATTATTTTATCAAAATATGATTTTATGTTAAAACAACAGACACAAAAGTCATGTTCAACCTGTTTTACTGTTATAAATATTTCTTTAAAAAAATGGTAATAATGTTGAAGCAAGAATTAAAAAAAAATGAAATAAATAAATCAATATTCGTTATAAAGCGCATTGTATTAATGGTTGCATATTGAAATAAAATGTAAAAACAAAAGCTAAATAATTCACTTAATAATAAAAATTCTATAAATCATTTAATGTTAATAGAAACTGCCTAACATATGTCTAAAAAAAATCTAAATTATAATCTTGAGTATGTCTCATAAAATAATGAGTTTCTAGCTCTTAAGGTTTTTATAATTTGTCTGACAAATTATTTTTTGTTATATGCATGTTTATTGTATTCTGAGGTTAAATATAGTTTTAAATCAAATGGATGTATAAATATTAGGTTTGATAATTTGTGGATCAGATTGTTTATTATCCGCTGAATGGAAATCTCCTAATAAGATTATTGCTCGTTCTGGACCGGCCAAAGGTCGTGGAGATATCATTATAACAACTAAATCTGGTGGCCGAGGAACGTGTACAGTACAATTTCGAGGATATCATGAAACTATTGGACCGTTGAAAGAAAGTGCTGTTTGGGTGGAGGAAGCTCCATTGCAAACAATAACATGGGGAAATCGAACAATTTCGCATTCCAGTTACCATCTTGAAGATCCTCTTGGTCTTTCTGTAGAAGAAACAGAGTAAGCTCTCGATTAAATTAATTATTAAATATAATTTTTAGTGTGCTTAGAAAATAATAATTGTACATGTATATTTATAATTACGATATTCGGTATTGAAAAACCATTGTATAAATTATTATGCGAGGATATAATTTTATTAGATCGCTTAATGTATTTATTTACTAGGTTACTTTAAATTGTTTTGTTTAATGTGTGGTTTTGTTTAATTAAAGGATTTTTTTTATTGGTCCAGTTATAACAATTTTCGTTTGTTTTTTCAAAAGAAAATAAGAAAGATGGCTCACAGTGTGCTTTGATGAATTTAGAAAAATCATTGAGTAAATAATTGAAGATTTGTAACACGCTTAAAATGGCGATTGTCGGCCTAAAATTGAAAAATATGTATTTTTGACGGGGGAGATATAATAATCAAGTTTCACATCAAATCAAGCTTTATTTTTAATCGGATGTCAGCTGTAACATAAAGTTTTGCTTATTGAATTGACTGAGACCTAATGAAATGGAGCTTATTGAGATTTTATTGGACTTCGAAATTACTACTTTGTTCACTAAAATAGTATAAAATTCAGTGTTTATGGAATGTTTTAAGATATTGTTTGATTCTTGTGATACATCTTCTCATATAAAAGGATGCATGATCTGGAACCAGGGACAATTAGTATAGTATTGTAATTTGATGTTTAATTAGTTTAGAATGAAATTTCAGTTTTAAAATTGATAATTTCTTGTAGGAATTTTTTTTATTACATTTTCATTAGCTTGACGGATAATTAATAAGCGAGAAATGATTGAATTACTGGGAATGTATTTATTTTCTCCAAATGATAGATCTCATTATCAATTATGAGATGTGAAGTAAAAATATATATATAATTATTAGATGAAGGATACTTCAAATGGACGCACTGATACGGCATATGTTTCATAGGAACAAATATTGTGTTTGAAGAAGATAGGTATCTAAGGTGAATACATAATATTATTAATCGTGTTAGCACTACAAAGTATGTTTGTTAAAAATATAATTACAAATTTTCCCTATGGTGGTATTCTTTGTGCGTTGTAGTTAGGAATAAATTTGGATGAAGGAAAAATTCCAATTAAGGATATCTTCTAGGATGACTCAAACGTACCATATTATTTTTAGTTCAGTAATTAGTTGACATAATTTTTAAGACTTAAACCATCCTATTATTTTGAGATTATTTTATATATGGTGAGTATGCAAAAAGGTCGTTATTTAAAACATCCTAGGTTTTTTTTTTTTTTTTTAATATAAACATAGTACCTAGTATAAAGAGTAAATACTAATTAACTACTTAATTTATTTAACCTAATAGGACAGGAAGAAAAAAGAAAATGAGTAAAATAATCTTTTCCCATTGGATTAGATCATCATTTTGGTCGGTACTGCTGCACCTCTGTGTATCTCCAATACGAGTAACATCAGTGGCAGAGTTCGAACGGTTTCTTCCGTTTGAGTCTGCGAAGCAGGTTCTCCGTTTCCAAGAGCTGGATAACCTCAGGATTTGGATGTCTGGATAATCTTTTTTCATGATTTACCGCTATTTTCTTGATTTCCTCATTGACAGGCGTTATACTAAGATCTCTATGAAGATCCGTATTTCGGATGTACCAGGGTGCATTGACAATACATCGCAGCACTTTATTCTGAAATTTTTGTATAATATTTATATTTGTTGGTTTAGTGCAACCCCATAATTGTAAGCCATAGATCCACACCGGTTTCAACATCTGATTGTACAACAACAGTTTATTTTGAATACTGAGTTTAGATGTTCTACCAATTAGCCAATACATTTTGCTGTATTTTAATTCAAGTTCTTTCCTTTTTTTTTTTTTGACATGCTCTTTCCATCTTAGTTTGGCATCTAGTGTCATGAGGTATTTCGCAGTATTACTGTGTTGTATTAATTTACCATCGATTACTACCGAAATATATGGCTCTTTTTTATTGGTGAAATTTATGTGTGTTGATTTTGTTTCATTTAATTTTATCTGCCACCGTTTAGACCATTCAAATATATTGTCAGTGGATTTTTGCAGTGTTTTAGTTGCTTCATCAACATTGTTGCCTACGCACATAACCGATGTGTCATCAGCGAAGGTTGCCGTTATAGCATCAGCGGAGCATGGGATGTCACTCATGTAAATTAGGTACAGAACTGGGCCAAGTACACTCCCTTGTGGTACACCAGCTTTGATTTCTCTAATGCTCGAATAGCTGTCTTCACATTTAACTCTGAAAAATCGATTCCGAAAGATAGGATTTTAGTATTTCTCTGTAGTTTAGTGGTAGTAATTTGCCCAGTTTGTTGAACAGCCCATCGTACCAGACTTTGTCGAAGGCTTGCGCCAAGTCTAAAAAAACAGCCGAGCAAACTTTTTTTTCTTCAAGTGCTTTTTCAATTATATGGGTAATTCTATGGACTTGATCCACGTAATTTTGTTTAAATTAATTTTGTCTATTGGGTTTCTTATTTTCTTCCAATTTTTTCTCAACTTGCGTTTTTCAGCGATTAGATATCTGATTTCTTTTGGATAATTGTTGCCTTTTATTATTTGAGTAACCATTGGTGTAGATTCCAAAGCTGCTCGTTGAATTTGTTGCACAAAAGTTTCAGCTTAATTCTCTAGTTCATCTGTATTCTTGATCCTTGCTGATAATTCTACATATATTTCCAGTTTTTCTTTAAATAAGCTCCAATCTGTTCGTTTGTTGGTAAGCGTTGGACCCGCTTTCTTTTTGATGATATATTTACTTAGTGTCATGATCATTGCGGAATGATCTGACATTAGTGAAGTATCTTCATCTACTTGTATGTAATTGGATGAAATGTTTTTGGTTACGAAGAAATTAGTGTGCTCTGAATTGCAATAAAGACAAAGTTCAAAATTATTTTTATTTTACTTTTATGCGTTAACATAATTTTTGTACATGTACGCCTTTTATACGATTGCTACTTTTTTATTTTACATATACATAAAATAAATCACTATTTTAATTCAATTATACTTCTTCTTCTTGGTGTATCAGTCCTTGTACTGGTTCGCTGTCGCTATGATACTCTTCAATTTTACTCTATTCTGGGGTGTTCTTTTCAGATTAACCAACGTTTGTAAACATCTAGTATATTTAATCTTGGTCTTCCTCTTTTCCTTTTGCTGGTGATTTTCCTTTGAGGACAAACTTGAGTGTCTTAAAACATGTCTAATCCATTTCAAACACCTGCGTATTGCGAACAAGATTGTACTGCTTTCTTCCATTTTGTTATAGATATTTTTGTCTATCCATTATACTTTCAATAATCATCTCCAGTACTAAGTTTCCAGCGTTTCCAATGTCTTTTTATTCTTACTGGTAAAAAAAGATAATCGTCTACCTACCTTGGGATCTTGTCTAGAACTTATTAATCTAATACAGTAGTATTCGTTACTTAGATAAATATTTGATATTAAAAATACTTTAGCTGATAACATTGTTTTTTTGATCATCATCATCATTGTTCCTCAACCGTTACATTGCTGGGCAGCATGGTATGCAGACAGCGAAATCTTGGCTTGAGCAGCGTATTTTATTTTTAGATGCGTTTGTTTTTTTACAATGACGTTAATAAATCGAGTTATCCTTCTTTCTGTTCTTTGTTTCTAGTGTTTTTTTCCTCCTGTTAGATATTTGAGAGCCACGAAATATTTTAGTTGACCGATCATATTGTTCCTTCATTCTCTCGATGAAAACGTTATTTTCGTTTCATGTATTCCAAATATAAAAACAGACGACTTAAACATAACATTATGTAGTAATTAATTATAATCTATTTATTAGTATTAACCCCTTTAGTACCTCGAAACCCATGTCATCCACTTTTTTTTTAAACACAGTATTTATTTAAGAACTCACAATCTAAACAATATATTTTTTTAATTTACACTTACGTTTCTATATTAATATATATTATTTGTAATTAGAAAACTTGTTTATTTTGTAGTCTTTTATTTGCTTTTTTCCTTCAGCATTTAACGTTTTGTTTTCTTTATTGTGTTATTGTGGTAAGGTGTTTCCGGTGCACAATGTTTGTAACCCATGTTATATTTTCTTTTATGTTTATAACTTATGCAAACACATTGTTGTTGTTGTTATTTCAGTTTAATAACGTTGCGCATGAATGAAATATTACGAGTGGATCCCTCAAAGGGAAAGGACTATACTTGAAGGAATTAAAATCGTCAGAGACTACCTGAAACTAAACCGTCTTTAATAAAAAATTTATCGGTAGCAAAATTTCCTTCTAAATGGTATTCAGTTGATTAAATGTAAAATGTTGCAACCAAGGGCGTACAATCTAAAATTATGGAAACGTAATTGTTTTGATTCAGGAAACTCCGTATTCAGTATTTTAAAAATGTGTAATAGGTAATTATTCGTAAAAATAAAAGAATAAACTATGAAATTGTAATTTGTTGAACTTATATTTAAATTCGATTCAACGAGGAAGTCAATTTTAAGTCGAGTTCCACTGTATCTCATTTTGTATTTATTAATAATTCGTATTAAGATGATTTTTTTAAACAATTACGGAACTTGCTCTGGTCTATCTAGCATTCTGTATAAAAAGATAGTGCCAATGATTTGTGGAACCTTTATCTAGCGACAGTATTTTACGCTATTCTGAATTTAAAATTTTTTAAACAGCAAAACTGTCGGTTTGGTTCGTTTTAATCATTTGATCAGTTCAATATTCTAGTTCTTGTATTTGATCTGACAGGTTTAATCGCTAAATCCGTTGGACGTCTGTGATTATTATAAATACTTTATTTTGGATGCGCTGCGTTTTGATATACTATTTTTTTTTTTTTTCGTTTGTAAATGTCATACGGTCAGATTTTTTCTCATTGTTATTCGTCATCGCCCGAACCAGTTTAATGGTGTATTAACAGCTGATAATTTGAATGAATTATCTCAGGATCATCTGTCAAAGTATCAACTTCTGCGTTATTTAGCACAGGTATGTACGTATGTACGCTATATAAATTAGATAGGAAATTGGGCACAATATACTGTTCGTGTGATACGCGAGCTTTTATCGAATGCAAACGAGATTCTTGATCTCTATATTTGACTATAAAATAGCACTCGTGTAAAAATTTAACCGTGCTTCTCTGATCTGCAGCACATAACGCTGTTGATACGGATTCAGTTCCAGGATTTGTCTGGAAGACGTCGGCTGCATAATGTCCAAATTCTTCGACCTTCTCCGTATTTTCGTTTTTAATTTATTTTTCTAAGTGGATATATTTTTTCCGTTTGCCTTTTTAATTGTTTAGTTGTTTTCTAGAATGAATATTAATATTATGGAGTCGGCGACAAATTATATAAGTATGTGCTGAATATGATATTTTTGTGATTTTGTAGCAACGCTTTGTTTGGCTACGTAATATAGTTTTACCTATCGAATTGTTTATTATTTTACGATAACTTACGTAATTTCCTTTTCAAAGTAGCTTCTCTACGTACTATAAGAAATTTAAAAATTTAAACCCTCTATTTAAAAATCAAATATAAAATATTTAAGTTATAAGACTAATCCTTATTGTATTCGATAAGTATCTGTATTTAGTTATTCTAACGGCGATGTTGAAATTATCTTTTACAAAATTTTATGACTTTTCTTATTGAAATAAAAATGAATTTTTGAACTTCTATGGTGTATATGAAGTTTATCTAACAAAAAGATCTATTTGACAAAAAAAAAATTCGTGTCGTTAATTTGAAAGTTATTCACTAAACAATTAGTAGTTTTCTCGCGCATAAGATTCGTTTTTTTATTTAATAAAAGCTGATTAACCGAACAAAAGCAGATTTGAACGATAATCGTTTCTAAAATTATTATTGATTGTCGCGGTGCATTGAAAATTCATAAAATTAAATTAGTTCGTACTATCCATTTTATATTTTGTTGTTAGAGAATAAAGTTCTATATAAACGTTGTGCGATAAAATAATAATAATAATAATAAAAATTGACAGTCGAATAAGTTCAAGATGTGCGATATCAAGTGTAGAAATCGGTAACACTTGTTTAGTTTTTGTCTTTCTTTTTATTTTATTTTTTGTGCGCATATGTGTGTGTGTCAATACAAAGCACAGTTAGTGGAGTATAAATATCAGTGAAATAGTACCGGTGATACGTTGATAGATTTATAAGTATTCCGAGATACGGAAATAATTGAAGACGTCCGAAAATGTTGTGTAAAGTATAAGTTATTTATATTAATAATAATTCTGAATTGTATAATTTAGTTTTTGTGTTTGTGTTTTTGTAAGGAAAAAGATTCCCGATGAAGATTTACACGAATTATTTCCCGACGGCTCGGGTGATTTGGCTTCCGAACAGTTTGAACCAAATTGGTTTTTACTGGAACATCACCATGGCACTTCTTTTGATGATCTAAAAGTCGGCTACTCATATTTGAAACGAAAAGTAGAACGGCAGAAGGAAGGGCAACTTTCGTTTCTAAAGGTATGCTAATGTAATGGCGTTTTATAAGTCGTGTTTATTTAAAAAATATATTCAAAAAACTAACCTTTGCTTTTTTATTTTTGATTATATTTATATAATATATATGTAATATTAGGACAACGTCAGTTCTGTAATGGAACAAATGGATACGATGTTTCTATTAAAAGATAAATTTGAAGAAGATGTAAAAACGAGCAATAAAGAATCCACTGTGAAAGCTGAAAACGCTATTAAAGGTATTTGTTTTTTATTTTGTATTAAAACACAAATATTAATAATAACGAATGATTAAAATTCGTCCCTATTTTAATTATATTGTGATATTTATTTACAATATTTTTATATTATGAGACGGTATGTTTAATTTTGCGTTACACCTTCCGCATAACATCATCATTTTTAACTGATGAATATTTTGTAAATTTTCTAGTTATTATTTTAAAACTTTAGAAAAATTAAATATTTTACCATTTCTTTATACTAATGTATGTATCTGATAACAAGTATAATGAACAACAGTGTTTATGTTCTTTTAAATTATCGTAAAAAGCGGAATAATTTTGAATTAAAGAATATATTTAAAAAATAATAATAATAATAAATTCGCTTGAAACAATTAATATGTTTATAAAAATTTACTTCTTAATTAATTAACAGTTCGAATAGTGTTGACGTAACTTTTAAAAAGTTTTAAGTTTGAATAAATATTAAATAAATTTTATAAAAATTACAAAATAGATCTTATCGAATAAGAATTATTTATATCGACGATATACGCGTTAAATAAACCTCGGATATATAAAATTATTTTATAATAGAATCTATAAAAGAAGCGCAGAAGTTATTTCAAGATGTGTTAGCTAGAAGGGAAATGGCGGATTCTACGCGTAATGCATTAAGCATAATAAAAAGATATAATTTTTTATTCTTTTTACCAACCAATATGGAACATAATATTAAACACGGTGATTACGATTTAGTTATCAGCGACTATACTAGAGCGAAAAATCTTTTCGGAAAATCTGAAACAAGGGTACGTATTAAGCGCGATATTTTAATTACAATATTTCTACGTTCAAAATTTTTTCCATGTAAACTATGTGAATTTTTTCACTTTACGACGTTTCGAAAGCATTTGCAATTTTTATTTTCAAAACGTAAAAAATTGTATTTACATACAACAATTGTGTTATATCTATAAAAAAAAAAAGAATGTTTTTTATAAAAAAAATACTAGAATACTGTTTACAAAAAAAAATCGTTTTAAATTTGCAGAGTTTTTATTTTAATTTTTTCTAACGCTGTTTACAACATTACATAATATATGAATGCATTTGAGTTTTTTATGTATTATAAATAGTTACTGAATTTTATTTTCATCCGGTACCTTTATGCGTTATCCGAATTTATATTAATAAATTGTAAACAAATATTTGTTCATTCTTTCATTTAAAACTTTTTCATATTTTTTACGGAATAATCTTTGCGCTAATCTAATCTTCTATATAGAACGTCTTTGTAAAACCCGATTTTATTCTTACATTTATCCACGGTGGTTTTTGAATACATTTACCCTTTATATCAACGGTTGTTTTGAACACGATTTACCCTTTTTATCCACGATCATTTTGAATACAATATACTTTTTCATTTTAAAAAAATAAATAAATTTAATACGGTAATTCAATTTTTCCCATTAATAGATATAAAAAAGTAAAGTTTATTTAAAAGTATTTCTGTAAATAAATAGGTTTTCAAAATGATTTTGGAAGAAGCCGAAATTAAAATAAAAAATTTAAAAATATTTTTGAACGAAAAACTGAAGGAGATGCCGTCGACGTTAGAACAACAGAAGAAGATTATTAGGTAATTAGTATTTATTATTACGTCTTTATGATAGGATATTATTATTGCTTTATTATTATTAATCAACGTTATTGTATTTCACGACATTAATTGCGATTGTAATTTATTTATTATATGAGAATATATGTATGTATATATCTGTCTGTTATTCATAATGAATCTAGTATGGTATGTTGTTACGTTAGTTTTTATTCGAATTTATGGAATTCATCAAACTTGCACCGTCTTTATATAGTAAGTCTATTCATAATTTTTATACATTTTTATGTAATAATGTACTAGTTTTATCATATATATATATTTGTGACGTGAGTGAATAAAAAAATTATTTTTTGCCATTCGCTTGTTACATAAGCGTTTTATTTCATGTATGTAAATTACTTCGAATCAAACAAAAACTTGAAATAAATTTGAATTTAAAATTTTTCGAATTTATTTAAAAATATCAAATTAGCTTTCAGTGGGGATAACGTATTTTTAAATTATCTCATACAGAGTTTATTTTCGATAATTCTGTTATTAAAAAAAAAAAAAAAAAAAAAAAAGAATACGCGACAAACGCAGAAATATTAATAGTTAGGTTGCGTTTAGTGTGTCAGATTCATTTTTACTTAATTTGCTAATTTACAATAAGCTCTATGGGCTATTAAGCAAATTAACTTAGTGTAAGGCGACTTGCTAAAGAATCCTGTCCAGTGACAGGGTCTCATTCAATATGCATACAAAATGTGTACTTTATAGTCTAGATCCGTCAATTTCGTCCTCTTTAATCTACGAATATCCGCGGAGTTATCTAGTGCGACTGCCATATTATTTGGATGTGACTTCAGTCTTGCAGCATGATTTTTTTTCTGTTTGCACAATTTCAACCTTTATGTATCTTCAGGTCTGTGTGGAAAATTTGATTCGTCACATACTATGGTGCATAGTTTATGGAAGGAAATAACACTACTTACAAATACGCACACACATTTACCGCCAATCAGCTATAATGGTAGCACAGCACATTAAGATAAGGATAAAAATAATTTGTTAGCAAAGATGTATTACGATATTCATACACAAAATTCGCATTTGACCTCTAACTGTCGCAATAATAAAATTTTATCTTCCATTAAAAATTGCTTAAAAGATTCGCCTGTGAGAATTTTATCCGCTGATTTAACAACAGTCAGCGAGATATATCGCGTCATAAAGAAACTTAAAAATGAAAAATCAGTAGATCTAAATACTACAATGCTGATTAAAAACTTGCCGTAAAAAGCGATTGTTCAGTTAACAGTCAAAATAAATTCAGTTTTATTACTTTATCATTTTCTCAACTGCTGGAAAGTGTCTAAAGTTATTCCTAGACCTAAATCAGGTAAGGACATTTCTTATCCCAGAGATATGTGGCCGTGTCGTTACTTAATAATTTTAGTAAAATAGCAGAAAACATTATTTTCGGTAGAGTAAAAAAATTCACTGATGATAATGATATTCTTATAGGACAACAATTTGGATTTAGGGGCAATTTATCTACTATCGTGCAATTATCAAGAATTAGTAAAATTATAAGTGAAGAGTATGATAAAAATAGCATACAGGATTACTGTTATTATACACAGAGAAACCGTCTGACACCACTTGGCAACTTGGTTTAATTTACAAAATTATTCAAATTAAATTCATTAGTTACTTATTCAAAATTATTTAAGTAGCCGAAATTTTATAGTTAAAGTTAATGATAATTCGTACATGAAATATGCATTAGCGGGAGTTCCCCAGGGGAGCATACTGGGACTTTTCTTATTCCTTCTAATGACATTCCCAAAATTAAACACGATGATCCCGCTATAAACTGCACATCGTACCGAATTAACGCTATACAAGAAGACTAACCAACAGGTTTTATTAAATTAAATTCGTATTTTAATAAATGGAGAATAAAAATAAATTCCTATAAGACTCTATTCTATTCATGAACAACATACCTTTGGTTTTGAAAAGCGATATTAAATACTTAGGTGTGATACGGGATCAAAGTCTCACATTTACTAAACATGTTGAATATGGATGCAATAAAACTCACGCGTTTCTGTTTAAGCTATATCCAATATTTAATAAACGATGTTACATTAGCTCGGCAAATAAATTAATAATCTACAAAACTATAATAAGAACAATTATGCTTTATGCTTATCCCATATGGTCATATACTAGCCGTTTTAACTTAGCAAAGTTACAACGGCTACAAAATATGTAATTCTGAATCTTCCAGTCTATGTAAAGATTGAACACATTCACAAGGCATTGATATTGTCAAAAAAAAAAAACATTTTTTTTATAGCTGTACCTACAGTATTTATAAACAACATAGGAAATTATTCCCCTACAAGTTCGCAACTAAAATATAAACACTACAAACACAAACAAATTAAACACGCTATTATGATGTACAGTTGGGATTATTTTTTGTCAAAATTTATTTTGTGTATAATACACATAAAAAAATATTGTTTACCCTATTAACTTAAATATTTATAAATTTATATGTAGGTAGTTTTATGATCAGTATACGGGTTTTATTGGTGGTTTTTCCTGTATTTTTATTTTAGTTAAATGAGTAATTGGCCATACTTTTTAAACTAGTATACGTAGTAAGAACTGTGTTCAGAATGCGTTATATTATTAATTTCGTTATTTTTGTAACATATATTCGATTTGTAAATACAATTTTTATCTATTTATCTATGTATCTATCTGGATGTGACTTCAGTCTTGCAGCATGATTGTTTGCTGTTTGCAAATTTCATCCTTGATGAAATTTATCTTTAGGTCTGTGTGGAGAATTTAATTTGTCACATACTATGACTCATTTGTAATGATTCTTAGAACTTACTCTATTTTGTAATCTTTGTATAATCGCTATGTTATTATTTTTCGTGCAGCTCCACAGCTGACACTCGTATTTCCAGAAAGGTTTGATGACCCGGTTGTAGAGAAACACCTTATTTTCAATTGTTAGTTTTGAATTTATCCCTAAAATCCAATACATATGTTTAATTTTAATGCGTATTTCAGTACGTTTTGTTATGATATGTTTCTTCCACTTTAACCGTTTATCCAAGTATATGCCTAAATACCTGACTTCGTCTTTTAATAGGATAGTAGTGCCGCTCGACATTATACTATTATCTAATTTCTAATTAGTAAAAATTAATAGCCGTGTTATCTGCAAAAGTAGCAATTTCAACGTTAAACAGAGTTGGAATATCAGCAGTGCATGTGTCATAATAGCGACCCCAGCACGCTACCCTGATGCACCCCTGCTTTTATTCGATATATCTGTGATTCTTCATTACCATCTTTAACGGAAAAGAATCTTTCGCTGAGATATGATTCAAAGATTCTAAATACTAGCAGAGGAAATTGGCATTTTATTTTGTGTAACAAGCCCTCATATCAAACTTCATCGAACTGTCGCCTAACGTTAAAGAATACAGCGTGATAGACTTTTTTCTGTTCTAAAGATGTTTCTATCATATGAGTAATGCGATGTGCTTGTTCGATGGTACCATGTTTAACTTTAAAACCGAATTGGTGTTCAGGTATGATTTTTTTGTCTTCGGCTATAGGCGTTCGTTGTTTAACCATAATTTTTTCAAACAGCTTTGAAAGTATTGGTAACAAAGAGATTAGCTTATATGATGTCAGTTCAGTTGGTGGCTTCGATAGCTCCTTCGCAATTATAATTTGCGAAAATTTTAATTGAATAGGAATGTACTCAAGCTATATTATACATCATTAATAATCTATATTAATAAAACTAAACCTTTCTTTTGCAATTCTTTCAGTATTTTCGCTGAAATTTGATCATAGCCAAAAGATTCACGAAGATTCGTTAGATTAATTATTTTTTAATTTCTACCGGGGATAGTTAACCTTAATGGTTTTGATGTATAAGAATTTATATAGAAAGCGTATTCAAATTACATGCGTTAGGTTTGAAGGTATTGGCTAAATGTTTGTCAAATTCCTCTGTTTTATCAAGGTCTGTTCGAGCTCACTTTCCATTAAATTTCCTAATTGGATGTGCTGTTTCCTTAGGTTTTCTCGAGTATGTACTGCTTGCCAAAGAAAGTAATCACTTTGCTTCAGTGATAATAGCATTAGATAGATATTTTTTTAAAAGATTTATTTTTTAAGTTTTGTAATAACTTTTTACGCTTTTGTTTGATAATTCAGCGCTGCTTTATCGGAAGGATATCTATATCTTAGTCACCTTTTTCTTAATTGTCCGTTCAGATTTTCTTCATGCTTTATTTCTGCAGTATACTAACGGGTGAGTTGTATTCACTTTTATTCTTGGTTGTGTAGATATCCAAGCAGATAAAATCTTCAATCTGTTCCTTACTTTTTAATGAAATTTTTAAATTAATTTTTCCACTAATTGGTTACGAAAAGTATTCAAGTTTGTATATTTTGTAAAGATCTTGATTTTTTTTTTTCGAATACACCAGAATGACGCAATATTACGCCGAATTTTATTTGGAGTGCAATAGGGGGACTTCAAAAGAATTTAAACTTTAGAAGTGTATTTCAACAGAGCAAAAATTAATTGTAACATTACGTTAAGCAATCTATTTTATATATATATATATAATCTCATTTTCGGGTTTATTTATTATAAGCGCTGCTTGGTGCCGTGCATAATTTTAACTAAATTTGCACGTTAATTTCAAGAAGTAATAAATTGTGTAACGATTTGATCTGTTTTTAATTTTAAATCTCTAATAGTTCACGATTAAAGCGAATAAAAAATTTAATTTTTGATTAATACGCAATTTTGAATTAATTTGATTTTACGGCAGTGATCATTAGTAATTCTATTCGATATTGAATTATATGAAAAATACCTGTGTTTATTTATAATTTTGTGTTTAATAGAAATATCGCGATACTCGGTATAGAGGGTGATCCTGGATGGGATTCGATAAATCATTTTCACGAATACATCAATGGTCAAATTGTACAATGTCGGGATGTTTATATAGCTGAAGAAAATGCACAAATAGAAAATTCATCGGGTACGTGTATATTTATTAATTAATTTTTTTTTTAAATCGTTACTATGATTTGCAACACTATTGTGCCATACTATTTTATTAAAATACCATGTAAAGATCCTCTTTTAGCATTCTGTTTCATTTCTGTTCATCAATTTTTGTCTATCGATATTTTTCTAAATAAACTGTTTATCCTACTTTTCTACTTCTTCTGCTCTAGGAAGATTGATGACGATCACGTTTAGAACTTTCTATCTCTGACATCTGGCACGAGTTTCTGTATTGACAATGTGTCGGTCCATTCCTCGACATTGTTCAGACAGCACTTTTCCCGTCGTTTTTCGGTTTCTTTACCACTTTATTTAGAATAATTTGCAGAGATTGGAATTTATTTCATCCAATTACGTAATCTTGCATTAATTTCTAGATGTGCGTAACGAAGATTATGTTTATTGCGCTAATTTATACTAGTTTTTTGTTTTTTTCAGTAAACAAAGACGTCAAGATAATTATAAATTTAGATATAGAAAAATTACGTTAAAAACAACATTTATTTAACTACAATTGTCAGGTCGCAGTCAACATGTCTTATAAGTATATCTGTTATTTAACGTTGAGCAACACGATAAGAAACTCATAACGAAATAAGGTTTAAAATTATTTCATAAAGTACTGTTATAATGTTAATTTTGAGATTTAATTTGTATACAGGCAATTCATTAACGGGCTATACATAAATTAATTGTTACACTCGGCGTTTATCGTAGATTTTTTTTTTCATTAACATTTGAAATGCGATCATGCTCTTCGCTTTATTTAAATATGAAATATGAAAAAATTGTAAATAAATATTCTTTTAACGTTTGTCGCAGACAAATCAAAAGGCGGTTCGAATTATGCCAGACACACGCCTAGAAAACTGAACGTTAATCAAAATATAGATAATTCATCGGTCGGTATTACGCTCATTTAATCATAATTATTAGTTTTTTACAAAATAATTGTATAATAAATGATTTGTGCGTAAGGTTATTTAAGTAAAATACATATATTATAGATTATTAATTGCGCTAAATTATTTTTCTTCTTAATAACATAATGCGTTATCTTCTTTGATGAAAAAATAAAATAATTTACAAAAGTATTGATGTTAGATACTCCAATGATCAGCGGTAGATACAAAGGGGTGTAATCAAATTCAGTATCGGAATAATTTAAAAAAAAAAAAAAAAATCTGGATAAGCATTCAATCGCACACAGTGTTGAGTTTTTGATTTATTCGTAAAGTATGGTACGATTTAATAATAATATTCAATAATAAATAAACGGGACCTGAAAATTATCTAAAATGTTGTAACTGCATACTAGAAGATGAGACGATGGAACATATCCTGACGCTTATATTCACACGGGAAGATTTCAGAATTCAATTATGTCGTACATGGAAACACGTAGTTAGGAAATGTAAATTTAAGCGTAGGCATACGTAATAATTATAATAATTGTATAATTTTATTTTATAACTTATATTTTTAAGGAATATATGCGGTTGAATTATCGTGTACTTAAAAACATCGTTAATCTTTAAATCGCTTCGTATTTATCGATAATTTTGTTTATCGTTTTAAAGAATACGACACCGTACAGAATTATTCTTTTGGAAGAAATCGATGAATTGATTTTGGAACTTCTTCCAGAATTTTGGAAGTTAGGTCAAGCTTACTTTAATGGTGAACTCCACGTTAATCCGGATAAGAACAGGCAGAAAGATTTTAAGGTATATATATAATAAATACGATAATTTTTAATATTTATTTTATATATCATCCGAAAACTTTCATACTTGGACGAATTATCTCTCGCTTTTATCTCTTTAACTAATAAGTTTAGTTTAATTATTTGAATGATACCTCGCCAAAAAATACCGTGCAAATGAAATTCTGCGGCAATATTTTACATTACTCTTGTATGTTTCTAACACTTACTATCATATATAGATCACTCGTAAGACTAATCTCGGTCGAATAAAAACAGTGTAATTAATTTTTGTTAATATAAGTAAAACCGGATCTTCTGTTAAATCGGGGGGGGGGGGATGTATGCGAAACTTTGCTCGCTTTATCTATAGTGGAAGTAATACATTAAAAGTTAATCCGCTGTATAAAATCTAACTAAGTTATTTGGATCATGTGATTATTTTAGAATATATGGTGATTTCAGTTAATGATAATTGTCAATAAAAATAGTTTCAGATGTCTCCCTCCTTTTAATTTTAGATTCAATCGACTGTAATATGTAGATGTTTTAATGGTAGCTTTACATAAATAGTATTTGTCCTTTATGAGGAGGAGTATAAATTTTATAAATGTATTTTTTATTTTTTTTATTTTTTGCATTTTCGACAGTAAAAAAATCGTTATATTTGGTATTATAAAAGATAATTTGATTTAATATTGTTTAAATTGTTTCTTGTTTTATTTATTTTATATCGTGTGTCGCCAAATTTTATGTTTTCTATTGGTTCTATTATGTACGCACGTAGCTCTTACATATGTGTACCCCACGCACTAGAGATTAATCGAAAAAGAGATGCGGTAATGATTTTTTTTTTAATCTATGAATTTTACTAGATTGGATAAATTTTAACTTACATTATCATATATATATATATATTGAACGATAAATACTTCATTAAAATTATGTTAAATTCAATCTTTCGTAATATTATTACGAACAATTCTTCTTTTACTTTCGCGAAATGTGAATATAGAAAAGTTTTAATTAACTTTAATATTATCGCGATTTTGCATTTTTTTCCTGAAAACCTTTTAAAAAAATATATCATTCCTTTTACCAAAAATCGGTGTAATAAGTCGGGATTGCGGTTTATATCTGCTGACCAGTATGTTGGTTCGCTTTGGGAGAAAGCTGCAGTTGTGGTTTACAGCTACTTTATGTAGTTTATCTCATCTTGCGGTTGTTAATCTGGATCCATCCAACTATGAATTTTGGTCCTAATGTTGACAGCAGGTTATTAAAATTAGATTTGATTTTATGTATAGAAGGGCAGTATGCTGCTCTTAAAGAGGGTTTTTCAACTATTCAACAACTATCGCAGACGCCTGTATCTCAGCGGTAATATATTTACATGATGTTTTATTTTTTCCCTAATAATTACGACGCTACCTCCATAATCTTTGTCTGAAAGATGTAAAGTATTATAGCATATGGAGTTAGGGATGTTATTAGTGAGCCGAGCTTGATATTAGGGAGTAAATAAATTTTTTCCTTTCTTAGATAATAGATTACATCTTAGATGCGATTTGTTACATGCATTCCATTGAGTAATTTTCAAAAATTTCGAGTTATTTTTTTTAATGGGGATGCCTTTACAGCTTACCCAACGTGATACCGTTATAATTACTAACTCATATTTTTATAAACTCAGACAACTTCTCTAGAAAAATCGTTATGTCCGGGAACAGATGTAGATTCTCAATATACAGAAGGGACAATACATTATAAGGAGGACCATTATGAGACGCATACAGTAATTTAAGATACAGTTCAGAGTGTAATGCTGTTAAAGAAGGGCATTCGAAGAACACGTGATCAGGGTTGCAGACTGCACGACCAGCATGTAGAGGGCAATAAAGATTTTCTCTAAGCTGCATAAGGAACAGGCGGTCCAGCAACAAGCAATATCCAAACCGCAATCTGCTGATAAGTACAATTCCTCTCCGCTTAATGTTTTTAAAAAGTAGAACCATGGGAACCTAGGGAGAGACGGCTGCAGCTGATAGTACGCAGTAAGAGGCGACCGCTGTATACACTCCATATACGTCTGTTCCCAGATCTTTTTATGTTCCGTCTGTATAAAATGTATGACATCACGCGTTGAAACTGATGAGAATACTACACCATTAGAAGACCCCCCCCCCGTTAGCTAGTGCATCTACAATTTCATTGCCGGGGATTCCTCGATATCCCGGTACCCACAAGAAAGACACAAATATACTCAAGTTTTCCAGTTGATTAAGTTTCAATATGATGGATGAAATCAATGAATCTGATACCTTCACTTTGCTTTCAATAGCCTTTAAAATACTTTGTGAATCGGTGACAACGAGATAATTACCTGGAAGATTCGCATCAATTAAGGACGACAAGGAAAGAAATACTGCCACACACTCAACTGTAAATGCGTAACAGAGATCAGATAATTTGTATGCCCCGCTAGTTTTAAGAGATGGGATGTAAACTGCTGCACCAGTTCCTTGATGTATAAACAAGGATGTGCGTAGGAAAATTTTCAGCGATAATATTATTAAATGTAGCCCGGATCAGTGGCGGAGACCAAAGAACGTAGTTCTCGGGAAAGAAAGATGTTATTTTATTGGCAAAATTGTGTGAATGCGGTAAAATAAATTGGATGGATATATGAATTCGCATGGGCTGTGCCTGAAATTCTTTCAACCTAGGTATAACTGAAGCCAGCAGGGGCATCTTGTTATTTGAAAACCGCCAGTTGGAATAAACGCGGTAGAACAAGCTATATAATGGAAAGCGATCTATGTTCATTCTATTGAGCAAGAGCTTTAGTTCCAAATAACTCCGTCTAAACTGTAAGGGAGGAATCTTACACTCTGCCATCAATGCCGGTATCGGAGTACTTCTAACTGCACCAATACAGCGCCTCACACACTCGTTTTATACCCGATCAAGCTTATTTAATAATGATTCAGATGCTGGCCCATAAAAAATACAACCATACTCCATTTTAGATCGAATTAACAATCTATAAAGAGTTAACAGTATGAAAGGATCACCCCCCACGAGTATTGTATAAATTACGTAGAATGTTAACTGCGCGATTAATAGTTTTTATAAAATTATCAGTTATTTTGTTAACTTTGTTATTTACCTGTGGCAACATGTTGACGATTGCATTATTTTGACTTATTAGTTGAGTAAACATTTTTTTCAAGCGAGATAAAAATGTATTTAATACAGTTTCCATGTTCTTACTTTCATCTGTTGGGATTTTTCCAGATGTTACATGCACGTATGATCGCTTTGATTCGGTAGGTTGGATCAGAGTTGATTGTTCGTATGAAGCGGTGTGTTCAGCTTGTTTTCAGTTGTATATATTATGCAATACGCTTTTGGGATCTTTCTCTCTCTCCAGAGTTGTTTTTTTTCTTCAGACGGGTTTTATAAACTTTAAACTTCGTAACCTTTATAATGTGCAGGGTCATTTCCCTCGCATAGAGCACAAGTAACAGATGTTTCTCTTTTCCTATTGCAGGGATTGAAATTGTGTCCTTCATCACATTTAACACGCACGAATGGTCGAAAACAGTAGTTTTTAGTATGACCGCATTATTGGTACCTTATGCATTATTGAGTTTGTTCCTCTTGATGGTTCAACCTGGATTCTAAAGTTGAATAGATATTTTAAATGGTATATTTTCTTATTGTTTTCTGCAGGTTCCAGGTCAATAAAAAATAACAGTAACGGATTTTTTGAAGTTCTGTGTCTCATGTTTATAGCATTTCTCACTTTATGGTTATATTAACTTATGGCTTGTTTTATATCTTGGGGATTTGTAGAATGTTGCAGCCCTCTAGTAACTACTTTAAATGTCATTTCGCTTTAGGTTGATGAGCATATCGGTAGGGCTGTTTCTTATTTAGAAACGGATACAAACATCTGTAAGTTTAAGTCATTATTTTTACTTTGTTGTTCCGAAGAGTTTTAGTATAAAATGATTCTACATCTTTCATATAATTTAACATGACAAAAAATTCACTTTTATACGAAAATTTTATGACCTATTTTATCGGAAATAGCAAAATAAAATGGATTTTGTCATACATTCTGACGTATTTTAACGTTCGAATGAATTCGTTTCAGATTTACGGAACATTTAAGAGGTGATTTGTATAGAAAATTAACATTGGTGAAAACTTTTTTTTTTTTTTTGTGTGTAGCAAAAGATAATGGATATAGTTAAATTGTCTTGTAGTACATTACAAGCTGCCATTTTACCTCACACCGTGAACAAATCCGATCATTGGCCACATCAAAATTCTCCGCACATGATATCGATCATGGAGTCGGTAGCGGCCTGGTTACCTCATTCCGTGAGACATGTTCGTTCTATGTATTCTGCTCTAATTTCACTAGATGTTCCAGCCGATACTCTCGATATCGTAGCCAAACTATTATTTGAATTAAGGTACGATATATGTTATATATGTTTTCATTTACCGACAGATTTTTGCACGTTATAATTCATGTATGTTAGTTAACGTTTATTTTCAACACTGTGTTACAATTTAATTCAACTATATACATTAAAATTTTAATATTAACTATTCCTGCGGTTAAAATTTCAATTCTTCAAATTTTTTACACATTGAAAAAGTAAGTAACTTACCGCGTCACGTTCTGGCTCTGGTTAAAGAAACAAGAATCATTCTCAAAAAATGGCACAACTAGAAATCCCGTCTACTTGTTTAAAAAAAAAATCAAACGAACTTAATTTATTAATAGAGTAATTAAAAATGAATCTCTACAACGCTATTTGCAAGAATTATCTCCCTTGGAAACTTTCGACTTTGAAAGCAATTCGAATAAATCATGTTAAAGCGATTAAATCCTATCCTAAAATCGGAGAATATTATTCCCGATCATCAATTTAGATTCCGCAAGAAGCACTCGATTATAGGTACACCGAATTGTACATACGATACAAGAAAGATTTGATGCTAAGCCAGTATGTGTGGATTTGTTTCTAGATGTCAGGCAAGCCTTTGATAAGGTATGACATCATGGGCTATTATATAAACTTAAAAAATTCTTCTTCATCTGTACTTCCTTCTCCTTAAATCGTACCTTGAGGATCGTACATGCCAAGTAAAATTCACAAATGAATCCTCCACTATCGTATCATGTTTTCGCTGGCGTGTCTCAAGGGAGTGTTTTGGGTCCGATGATTTATCTGTTGTTTACGGCTGATTTTCCAGTTAGTGACGATAACTGTCACGTTTTCGAACGATACAGCCATTTTAGCTGTAGTCAAAGAGCAAAATCTTATCCACGAAACTCTGCAGCGGTCTTTAATAAAAATCGAAACCAGGTTAGGACGTTAACATATCGCAGTTGACGAAAGTAAATGCACGTAGGTCACTTAACCTGTCCATCCGCTACATTAAATGGGGAATTAATCTCTCAACAGAGTTGCATTAAGTATCTGGGGATGCATCTTGACATAAAATTGAAACAGCTATACTGGCATCTTAGCAGACACTCCAATCTTTCTCTTGAAAGCTTTTAATTTATTAAATAATGTTAAAGCCTATGTGGACATACGGCATGGAGCTGCGCAAAAAATAGCCATATAGATGAGATTCAACGGTTCCAAAATAAGGTCATTAGGCTCTCATTGTTCCTCCTTGAATTATACATTACATCGTGACCTTTCCATTCCTTATGTTAAAGACGAAGTCAAACGCGCCGTTGAGCAGTATAAAAGGCGCTTAGAGTTTCATACAAATACACTGGGCATCAATTTATTACATAACAGTTTTCGGATATACGGATTGAAACGAGCCCGAACATTTTTATTTATCCTAATTTCTATTGGGATTGATTAGTTGAGCACTAATGGGTGTTAACCCCTCTCACGCTAATTCACATTTTGTAACAATTGCTAGATGGCCTCTCAGAATGTTGTAATTATGATATTAAACTTTTTAAACGTGACATAATATTTAAAAAAAAAAATGTTTGTGTAAAATTTTTGGCTTCAAATATTTTACGAGAAATATATTGTTTAAAGATCGCGAGATCAAGAATTATGTTAAAAACGTATTTGTGCGATGTAATATATGTAAATGACTAAAATAAAAATTACGTCAAAACTTCATTGAAAGTTATATGAGAGAATTTTTAAATTTTAAATTGTGTAAAGTGCTGTTTGTTTATAATAATTGTTTTATTTCAATGGATTGTGTAAACATGTTAATTATTTAATGATAGTCTGTTTATTTACTACTTAATTTGACTATGTTCTTCTTTCAAATTAATATATTATGGTTAACTTGCTGAAAATAAAACTTTTAAATTTGAACTACTTATTTTTTTTTATTATTATTACTAAATAAAACAGATACAATCTTGATTAGGAATGTTAGTGATTTCATTTATAATGAACTTATTAATGACAAAATCGTATTAAATTGTTTTTAACAACATGAATATTGTCCTTACTGATTCATTATTAATTTTTTCATACAAAACTGTTTCGGATAAAATGAAATCTGTGTTTCAAGTTGTTCTTCAAAGATAAAAAAAAAAAAAAATAAGTTAGCTGGCATAGTTACCAAGTTTGCACGTAAAGCTAGTTCATTGACTTAATAAAAATATTGAGATGATCTACCGTTTAATCCTTTAAAGATGTGTTCACAAATTAGAGCTCTTTTGTTAGATTTTGATTTCATAGTGTGTATCTATAAAACACGTTCTTTTTGTAATGAAATAAATTCCCCACTTTACTGTTTATATTAAAAATTATACTTCATTAAATTTTGATAAATAATTTGTATTAGTTCAGCGAATTTATTTAATCCTGCGATATATGCAATATCAGGGATCTGTTCAGTGATTTTTGTTTTGTTAGTCTTTAAAATTAATATATATTTCTTCTTCTCTTTACAGGGAATTTTATCATTATGTTCCTTAAAAGGTCTAGGATTTTAATGTGAAAAAATCGTTTTTCAGAAGTTGAAAATAATGATGAATATTTGAAAAAACGTAAATAAAAGAAATAATAGATGATAAATGTAATTACTAGAAATAAAAAAAAAAATATATTACGAACTTGGATCCGAGATAAGTAAAATGGATAAAGTATTAAGCAAATAATAATTTGTATTAGTGCTCCCCTAAGACTATGTCAAATTAAATATGTATGAATTCAGTACGCTGGTTTTAATTTGATTTGTATTTAGTGAGACAATAAAAAGAATTTAAAATTCCATTGTATTACAGAAAGATATTCTAAAATAGAAGAAAAACTATTAAAAAAAAAATGATACAATGAGCATAAAAGTAATCACGAGTAAATTTTGTAGAAGATTTATTGTTATCAAAATTATAATATTTCATTGTACAATGCGTTTACTCTGATTTACCGAGTGTATTATTAACTATAGTTGTGATATATAAGTAGGAATCAGTTTATTCTTAGTTCCCGTTTGTTATACGTTTAGTTAGAGATAAGTAATGCGTTTAAAAGTTATTTAATCGTCTGAAAGTTTAATATCGTATATAAGTAAATATTTTTTTAATAAGTTTTTATTTATTTCAAATATTGTTTAAATATTACGCTTCATTTGAAATAATATAAAAATATAAATTTTATTCGTTCTTCAGAGTTTACTGCATTAATACGCAATTAAAACAAGTTGCTGATCAAGTTAAGACGTTCATGAAGAAGGAAACGTGGCAGTTAGAATACGATTCCGAATATGGAGCTATAACTGAATTGGTATGTTCTTAATTATTATCATCATTATTTTTAAGTATTATCGTAATATTTAATTAAGTTTATGCTACATCTAATGTTTTAATTTTAAAGCCGAATGAATTTGAAAAGTTGGTGTCAGATTCGTTGCAAAGAATAACTGAATCAGCTTTACACACCGAAAAAAGGGAATTACCTGTTTTGGATAGTTTTTCATTAAGACAAGCTTTTAGCGTTTCTGTTAACAAAATATTCATGAACTTTGTTCAGGTAAGAAGCAATATTCATATTTTCAATTCTCATAAAATGAACGTTACTTCGCTGTTCTGTGCAATATATGTTTTTTCCTAGTTTGCAAGTTTCTTGTGTTAATGTAGATGTTATTTTGAATACTCGCTTGTATCACAAATTTTACACTGACGGGAAAGCTCAAATTTCAAAATTACTTTATTTTTAAATAAGTATTTTATAAAATGAATGATTTTACTTTATCAGAGCATCGAGTTTCGATGTGTAACTTTCTAATATATTGGGCCATGTATATATTAATTATAGTTGAACAAAATTGATTCTACAACACCACTATTTGTGTCTATAATCGTGATGTAATTCCCTAGATATACCAAACATACTAAAAGGTCAAGTTTTAATCAGCAATTTTTTTTTTATTAAATCCGCATTCTCGACGAAAACACTTTAAAATAAATTCTTTCTCGTTTGCGAGAGAAACGATCGTGAAACACATTAATAGCTTTCTCCATTCTCAAAGACATTCAATATATCCGATTTAATACATTAATCGCAAGTGACTCTCCTGTGTTTTTAAAGCTCCGAAGAAACCTACGCTACCCTGCCATAGTGATCATTGTTGAACATTTATTTTATTTATATGATAACCATGTCTTTATATCTTTCGTTTGGGTTCCAGCCCATGAGAGTGTTCAGGGAAATTAAGTATGCGATCGGACTGCTAAACTTAAGGCATCACAAGGCATTCTCATTCCGACGAGTCTCTTCCTGTTTAACTGCATCCGCTCGTGCAGATCTTCATCGATGGAAGTCTATGTTTTGTACAAGACAACTTTTATAAATCTATCTAACCTAATCTCCTTACCACATCCATTCTTGCACTTACTCCTCCTAAGAACTTCCCAGGTCGGCTTTTCTCTTCTATCCTGGTCAGACTTTTTCCAACCACAATTGTCTTTCTAGCAATTTGCACACCATCAGTATTACTACCTCTATTATTGTGTACGCGGGAACTATAGCCGACGTTAATCGTGTGATTTTTGCTTGCGAAATGCATAGCAGATGTAGAGATGCCTTTATTAATAAAATTTTACAATTAAAGATTTACACCCTCCTTCTCGATTACCTATTTATTGGCCTTGAATAACAACATCTTCGCAACTCTGGCCATTTATGTATATATATATATAAGATTAATTTCTAAATGTTTTTTTTTCTTGTGTCTTCTTTATTATCTTATGTATGATATATTTATATGAAAATTGTGTTGACAATGGGTCCAAAGCCCAAACAATAATAATAATAATAATAAAAAGGAAAAATATTCTACACGATATTACGCAAACATTTAAATTTTATTTTATTGCATAGTTTGTTCGGTATTACGTAATTGATATTTTAAAAATGATTAATGTACGTTGTTTTCAAAATAAAAAAACGCAAACGTAAAGTTAAAATTATGCCGAAATCGAAATATGTAATAAGTCCGGTTCTATAAGGTAATTTCAATATTATTCGAATTATATTCTATAATAATCCTGATTATATAAATAAAATTATTTTTATTCGGAATCACGTAGTCATTCAACATCTAAACGGATTGTAATTTCAAATAAAATTAAAACATTCGATTTATTATTTATGTGTGTCATTTTAAAGGCGATAGAAGTACTTGGTATGATCAGCGAAGATCATGATCATTCTTTAGCTGTCTCTCAACTCATCGGGTCTCCTACACCGTACACAGATCACGAGTCATCAGAATTGGTAAAAATGTTTATTTTTGTTCAATTTTTGTCAATGTATTTGCTTCGTGTAGTAACGATAAATTAAATTCCGTCGTTGATAATTACGTTTAGAACCTAATATATTCTTAAACATAATGTTACTTTATAACTGTTACATTCTCGTATACAGGAATGCGCACGACCCTATTATTAATCTTCGTAACGTCTGGATTATGGTGAAGGTAGACCTGAAGAAACAGTAAAAAATGAATCTTTAGATCTTTTATTTTGATTTTTTTTAACGGGTTTCATTCGCCTCGAACGTATCCTGTGAGATGTGCATGATATTCATATGGCGCGATACGATAAGCAACGCGACATTGAATCCACACGGATCACTCATAGCAGTGCAAACGTTATGAAAGCAACTAATCCAGTGCACACTAGCGCGATCGCGATAATTATCGTTGTCGTGTCGGTTAGGGCGACAAAACGACCCATCGTTTGGATTGATTAGTATCGTACGACACGTCCGATAGTAATGATATCGGGTCAGCAGGAGGACATAGCATTTCTTAAATAAACGTATACTTATTATTATTAGTAATAGTCATATTTATAGAGATATATATTATATATTTATATAATATACATTATATATATATATATATATATATATATATATATATATATATATATATATAGTGTATATGTTCGGATGCGAATAGTTTCCCAGCAAATTGGTGAACTGTTACAGATGGCTTAACAGAATTTCTAGAATATTCGCGCGTGCATCCCACTTGTAGCTGGTACTTCGGTTTTTATGGCAAGCCTACATATTTCCATTGTATAGGAATTGCTCCTTCTGGTTTTAGAAAATAATTACCAAGTCTATTACGTAGTCCTACAGCTGGGACCTGCGTTGTTAATTCCTGTAGAGAACTGCCATCAGGCATTGGTGGTACAACGAGAGAGGGAACGAAATTTGAAGGTTTTTGATATTTTCCCTCCCGAAGGTGAATGAAATTATGAAGCACACATGTTGCCTTCATCACTGCGATAACACAGTTTTCGTCACAAGCCATTGGTACCTCAAACACGCGGAATTTGGAAGTTAAAATACCAAAAGCACATTCAACATTTTTCCATCCTCTTGACAGACGAAAGTTGAAAATTCTTTTTGCATTATTTAACATTTTCTTCGGGAAAGACCGCAGTAGGTTAAATTCAGATGGACAAATATCATTAGGTTTTCCTCTGTTGCAAGTACCAGTAAGCAAAGATAACATTATCTTCTGAGGAGCTCATGACGACGACTGATGAAAAACCTGTTCGGTTGCTTGTCGTATAGGCTACCGTATCGATCCAGTGTGTGCTGGAGTTTTGCGCAGATAAAAGTCGTATCGTGCGATAAAAAGATCATGTCGTAGTATGAACCGCGCCTAATTTACGCAATAATTAATTTTTACAAATTCCCGCATAATTCGTTGTCGAATTCTTTTTTTAATCGTCGCACTAGTTTTACGAACTTATCGTGATTTGTTAATTTTTGTATTCAACCCGATCAGTGTCCTAAGGATTGGTTATCGATTAATATATAACTTCAAACATTCACGAAGTAAATTTTATATATATATATATATATATATATAAATATAAACAACAAAAAGTTGTTTCTTGTCTGTTTCTTCTTGCACAATATAACAGTCTGATCTGATGGATTTGTATCTGGCGAACTCAAACATTCCCCCATACCCAAAAAAAATCGTAATAAAAATGAATAAAATATACACAGCCGAATGTGTAAAAAAATTCGACATGCAAAACAAACTATAAACGATCACGAACAACAACGAAACAAGTAATAACAATAAAAAACCGCACTAGTAACGACCTGGATCAGATTCAAATGGCGAACGACCCAACCAATGATCATTTTTTTTCTTTGTGCTGCACAGTCAGCTGTATTTTCAATGTCATAGCAGACAGAATGTAAGGAATATTTTCTAACAGTACGTTTTGCAATCTAGGCTGTTTAGCACGCTCTTCAAGATGAGGTTTTATTAGTGATAACGGGATCTCTCACATAGTCTCTTCTGCTTTAACTACCATGTTAGCTGCGAAATTGTTTGGAGTTAAAAGTTACGCGCCTTCTTGATATGTTTTTATACTTTTCTAAACACTCTGGCTGGCTGAAGCCCGATAGCCCCTCGTGGGTGCGCCACTGGTCTCATTTACTAATAAATATTACAAAAATACTTCGATGATAAATAATAACATTTCGTACGGTTAACAATTTTGCGGTAAATTGTTTAAAGTGCTTTTTCAGATTTGGCTTCTGGTTGGTCGTTATTTCTAGCGAAAATTATCTAACATTAGTCATTTAATTATTTTTCTTTTAAAATGTTCTAGTTTAGAAGAAGTAAAAAATGTATTTCGATGTAAAATTCTATATATCATGAATAATGTATGTGTATATAAACATATGACAAGTATCCTTAAGTTATGTTAGGAGCTAAATACAAACAAACGACTTTACAAAAATAAAGAAATAATTTAAAAAAAAAAAAAAACCCGATTAACTTTTATATTAAATTTAATTTAACATATATAAAAATCGTATAGTATATATTAAGAACTAGTTTAATACAGATCTCTTCTTCTTGGTGTACCATATCTTCGATAGATTTTGGTGATCATCCGTTTGGCTTCTGATCTGTCAGATAGCGTTCGCATAACACAGATATGATCGTATAATACTAAATCGAAAATCTGCGCTTAATACGACGATGCTTATGTTTAGTGTAAAACGCTTGTTGAAATAAAAAATATTGTAATTTCCGATTACCTGAATTTTATTCAGCTAGAGCATAGGGATCAATGGGAGCTAATGCACACTAAGAGCATTAGTCAATTACCTCCAGCCGTCTCTCCCCAAACTCCCGTGGTTCTATCTTTTTAAAAAGATTAGTCATAAGGGGATTGTACTCATCAGCAGATTGCAATTTGGACATGATTTGTTGCCTGACCGTCTTTTCCGTATGCAGCTTAGAGAAAGTCGCTTCTGTCCCCTCCATTCTGAGCAGGCAGTCTGCAGCCCCGATCATGTCTTTTTTTAATGCTCTGCTGTAGCACCGTTGCGTTTGGAGCTTTACCTTATCTTGTTACGTTCTTCGAGTATTACACCTCCGTATAATGTATCGTCCCTTTTACATCTGGATAATCTACAATTGTTTCCCCCATATAGCGACGTTTTTACAGAAGTCAGCATGCTTGATTAAGATGTAGATAGTCCCCGCAGTATCACGTTGGGTAAGCTGTAAAGGCACCCCCATTTAAAAAAAAAATAAAAATAAAAAAATTTTCACGATACATTTACCATAAAATTATTTATAAATATGATGAATAGTTACCGTTGAATGTATGCACTTGTTACTCCATTGAGGAGCACACTTAATGATATTCTGCAACATCGGTTTCGCATTAACTAAAGTTTTTATAAGTGCTGGTAGACACTGAGCGCTAGACCGGACAATCATAAATTAACCTAGGTCTTATAATAGTAGTGTATATTAATTTCTTGCTAACTGGAGAAAGATGCAAACGGTAATTGAAGATTGGTGCGAGTAATTCGCTTTGTCAATAAGTTTATTAATGTGCGCGTTAAATGAAACACGAGAGTCTAGAATAACTCCAAGATAGTTAATCTGTTTCTACCAACAAATGCATTTACCATTAATAGTAATATCTGGTTGAGAGGGAGTGTATCTGTTAGTAAACAGTATGTGCTATTTCACGGCACTTAATTTTAGCATCCAGCGTTTATAGCACTTGTAAATAGTATTTACCGCTTTTTTAAAATGATGTTCTAGTGTTTTATTATTTTCATTTCTTCCGTGCTCCGATTAATAGTCAACGTTCTAGTTTATCTTGCATTTTTATATATGTTCATGTGTGTGTGTGTGTGTGTGTGTGTGGTATAACTTCTTAAATAATTGATTGTAATTTAACAATTTATTAATTTCCATATGCAATAATTATATAAGTCCATTAAGGGTGCACGATTTTGAACACTTTTAATTCGAATTGAATGTGATATATTCAGAATGTGTAGAAACCGAACGTTCGACACTATGATTATGTAGAAATCCTCGGTAATTATTTAGGACTATCGAAAATTGAACTAACTAATATTACTAGTGCACGTCATTTTTAATATTTATTTTGTAATACACAAAAGTATTTTTTTTTTTATTAATTTTTATTATTACGCAATAAGTTTATCGATTTAGATAAGTCGTTTTTCGTTGCAGGTATGGGAACAAAGGTTATTAGTGATGTTGAGCAACTGTCGTTACACGCGTTTAGTAATATTTCCTAAATTAGCCAAACTATTTTTATATCACGGATTTCCTCCGATAAAAGAACCGATAATTCAAAGTAATGAAGCTTTGTTCACGTTAGAAAAACGCATGACTGATACCTACATCGAATTAAAATGCGATCCTTTAGTAGGTACTATCGAACCTTCAATGTATCTTGGCCATTTCGAATGGGACACCTGTTTAAAATCTACTGATTTGAAACCATATGCCAAGGAAATATTAACAAACATCACCGCCGTTTACTCCGAGGTAACACTTTACGCACATGGCACACACATATATATATATATATATATATCTGATACCTGCATAATAAATTACTAAGGTTAAGTACCTGATACTTTAATAGTTAACCTAAACTAGCGTCCGAATAATTAATAAAATAAAATTTTAAATATTAAGCTTTAGAAAAAAGGTGAATAAAAAAACAACAATGAAAATAAAAAGAATATGGTGTCTAGCAGAAATAGTTAAATATGTATGTATATAAATAAAAACATATATAAATAGTTAAAATAAATACTTCTCCTTTTAATGTTGTATACACTATGTAATGTGTCGGCTATTCTCAATAATATCTTTCCTTTGCTGCCTTAAAGAGTCCACCGATATTGTTAATGTTACTCCATTTCTTAATGGTTTTTTTAAAAATATTTTTTAATAGCTTTCTTAGTGCGCTAGAATACATTATTATTTTCGATCCATGAAATTTTTAATATCCTAATAGAAGCCACATTTTTGTTGCTGCTAAAAGTATAACAACGTTAACATTCAAGATACACGTTTTATATAAATTTTAATCTTAGCCGAAGTGATAAATCATTAGCGAGCATAAGGTTTTCTATTTTTCAAAAGGTTTTCATTTCTATTTCACATCTTGTTCTTATTTCTTCGTCGTTGTCTAATTTATCGTTTATTATTGATCCGACATATTTCTATCTGATAACTCTCTCGATTAGATTATTGTTTACGGTTAGATTAGTCACAACGTTTTGATCACCACCCACCATGAATTCAGTCTATGATATATTAATTAGAATACCACATTCCTGACTTACAGCAGAAACTTGGTCTAATGTAACCCTTGAAGACTTCCCGCTACAATTGCTAAATCGTCTGCATATCTGAAGTTACTGATTCTTTCCCCATTTACTTTTATTCCGAATTCGTTATTCTGTAATCCTAGCTGGAAAATGAAATAGACACTAATTACTATAAAAATAACTATGATATTTAAACCTAATGTATATAAGTTTTTCAATAATTTATTGATATAAGAAAGGAAATATACAATGCGCAATGGGTGTCAGTAAATTTTGTATGTGACGACTTAACGTAACCCGGAAACAGTAATTTTGTATCGGGTGTAAAATTTTATTTTAATCGTACTGTTCCAAGCTGACAATCAAAAACAAGATAAAACACGTTGATCTGGATCGGATAATGTTAACTATAGACACGTATGATCGTTGTTGTGACTATTGTTCATCACTGATAATAATAATAATAATAATGTAAGGATAAATCTAATTATGCCATATTTATATATATTAAATTATTTATTTATTCAGATATCACACAGATACGTTTTAATTATAAACATTTTTTTATTATTATTTATATACCATACTTAACACTCAATGAAAATGCGTAGTAATTTAATAATAATTGTAGATATGTTACGCACATATTCACGTGTAGGAATAAATGAGATAAAATTATAAAAGAAAACACTAAAACAATTTTTTAATATTTAAATATCAAAAGTATATTACTTTTGAAGTAAAACTTTTATTGGCGCATTTTACATAGGGAGTTAACCCGTAAAACGAACGAGCAAGCCAAGCCCATTATGTAGCGAAGATTTGAACAAAATAACGAATAACCGTGCTACGAACACGCAATATATTTTTACCCGTATATATATATATATATATATATATATATATATATATATATATATATATATATATATATATATTCAAAATTCGAATTTTATATTTAAGTAATTAAAATATTTCTCGGAATTACTACCAAATATCTAAATATACGACTTGACAAAATTTTAATTGAAGTAAAAATTTTAATTCGGAGAAATAATGGTTGCGATATTACGAGGTACATCATTCTTTAGAATTATATTACGGAGATTAATTATTAAAATAAAATAAAAATAATATCAACTAGTGAGGGGTTTTTATCACTGTTTATATCCCTAGTACATCATCGAGCGTAATACACATTTACGAATAATGCGCACGTACACGCTGTGGTCGTGTTCAATGAAAGTAAAAGTGAGTAATGATCGTTTGGATAGGGAATGAAATTAACGATTCGTAAAAATTCTCTAAATTATATATTTTACATTTTATTTTTTAATTGATGCATGTGAATTCTAAAAATAACGTTTCCTCTTTGAAACCAGGTGTATAGGTTAGTTCCAAAGCTTCTATATGCGATTATATCGCAAATAGTTGAGACTGTAGCGGAAGAATTATCGAGATTGATGAGTTGCATTACACGATTCAGTCAGAATGGAAATATCCAAGCTAGAGTAGACATCATAGCATTACGAGAGATTTTTTCTAAATTTCTGACACCTAATGCTGAGTAAGTGTACTTTTTCATACACGTATAAATTTTGAGAACCAATACACTTTTTATGAGTGTGCATTTTTCCCTATTCTCTTTTTAACGTAAATTTCAAATATAAGCAAAACAAAATTATAACAATTTGATCACTATAAAAGTTTTTTATTGTAAAGCTTTCCGACGGTTACGTCATTATCAAGCGTGTGGAGATTTATATCAATTTTGATGAAAAATTATTTTTTAAAATCTGTTTTATAAATAAAATTTATTGTAAAAATAAATCTAAAAGTAAAATTACCTCTGGCTAGCGAAATATGTACATCAAATTATAAGTTGTCGTTAGATGAATATTTCAGGTAATTTATATGTAACGTTTACTGTGTATGCTTGATAATAACTGTCGGAAAAGCGTTGCAATAAAAAACTTTTATAGTGATTAAACTGTGTTGTAATTTTGTTTTGTTTATAATTCATAAAATATCCGATATATCAACATTTAATGTCGAATATATTTAATTTTAAATTTAATAACATTCTGCAACAATACCTTTTTAACAAGTGATCTTTTTAATGTCCGTTACGTAGGATGTATTTTGCTGAAGCTCTACAAATCATTCCAACTTTAGATGATGATAGAGACGAGGAGTAAGTTTTGACAAAATTATTTATACGTATTTACAAATTAAATGGTAATAATTTAAACACCCAATTTATTTGAAAACATTGTTGTAAAGATATATATATGCCTCGATGAATTTTTGAAATAAGTACTGTGTATGCATTGCAGTTTAATTCACGATGTAATTCAAAAATGTTTAATGAAAATGAAACTTCAACTTGCCTGTTTTATGGATGCTTTTATTTCCAATGATGAATATAATTCCTAATATAAACGAGAAAGGTATGCGGTTTTTTTTAATATTCGTGTATTTTTTTCTATATTTTATGCTGTTCATGAATTAATTGTAATTTTCTACATCATTTTCCAAATGAATTATATTCAATCATACGAAATTTACATAGCACAATACGGTCATTAAAATACGAAGAATTAAATCTATGTTATAAAGTAAAGGCTGGTTTTTGCCGTGGAAGTGTGTATTGTAAAAGATAAGTCATCTTTGAGATCCTGAAGTAAATAAGTATAAATATATATTGAAAATTATACAAGCGAAATCGATAATATCGTATATGTATATACGATCTTATAATCTATTAAAACAAAATATATAAGATTAATAATTTTAATTAAGCTTTAATGCAGTTTCTTAGCTGTTTCGACATCTTCATGTTATTAAAAGAAATTTTAATGAACGATTTTATATATCGTAAATATAATTATCTTATTTTGAACTATAACTTAACTGTAGCACATCTAGTTACATACTAGGATGAAATAATATGTGAATGATTGTGAATAGTGTTGGTCGGATGCGTTGTATACTATATTTTCAACCTTGTGTAGGTGATCTATATCTAACTAACTAGATATAGGGTAGTTAAATTGTTTACTGTTAAAAATAATTATATCTGTACGGTTTGGTTATTATTATCGTTTGGGATTGTTATTTAATTTATTTTAATCATCTAAAAATCATACTAAAGTACTTTGTTAAAATTTAATTAATTTCAATTAGCGATTTATAGTCATAACTTTAATGTGTTTTTTTTTTTTTTTTTAAATATTTTATGTAATTTTTTTAGGCTTAAGAGTTGTTCATCTAATTATCGTTATTTACCAATCAGCGTCTGTTGAATAAAATCTTTATAAGCGATATACGAATAGAATCTATTCCTAAATTATCAGATACTTTATCGAATCAATGTAAAACATGTAAAAATAATTGTGAAGATGAGAAAACCTTTATCATTCTTAATTGATATAAAGCTTCCAGGTAGTTACCTCATTATCACCGACTCTCAAAGCATTTTCAAGGCTATGGAAAACAAATGGAAGACGTCAGATACATTGATTTCATTCGTCATGTTAAAACTTAATCATCGGGAATGCTTGGGTATATTTGTATCTCTTTTATGGGTACCGGGACATCGAGGAATCCCCGACAATGAAATTGTAGATTCGTTATGTAAAGCGAGGTCTTCTAATGGTGTGGTATTCTCTTTAGATTCTGCACACGATATCATACATTTTATACGATCGGAACATAGGAAACTTTGTGAACAGTCATATGTAGAGAATATACAACAGTCACCCTTTACTCAGTACTATCAATTACAACAGTATCTTCCTAAATTTACATGATTCTACTTTTTTAACGTAATAGTACTTACCCGCAGATCGCGTTTCGGGTGATATACAGAAACTCCTTACCGGCGTCTCCGTACTGGACGTGCAATCTGCAATCCTGATTATGTGTTCTTCGAATGTCCTTTAATATACATAAAATTTCTGCGCTCATAGTGTAACGATCTTCCATACAGTGTATTTTCCCTCCTTAATCTTGATAATTTACAAGTATTTCCAGACATATGATATTTCTAGAGAATTTGTCCACGTTTATAGAAATGTAGTACATTACGTTGGGTAAGCTATAAAGGCATCCTCATTAATAAGTAATAGAAAAGAATATATGAGAATCTATTTACGTATTGTGTTATTAGAGGAGAGCATATTTATTGAGAATCGTGATAAAATAAGTTACTGAAAAAAGTGAAAAAATACAATGAAATTAAAATTAAATCATCTTAATTGATACGTAAGAAATAAAGTTGTAGCAATTGTGTACATAATTGAAAATCTTGCAATATATTCTCAGCAATCGGCAATATTTTCCGACTCAAGTGCAGCTTTAAAGTCAATCGCTAAATATTGGAACAATAATCAACATCCAATTGCTAAAGAAATTATTCAATTGTTGGAATCAATGGAACCCTCTCATCGACCAATGTTTGTCTGGATACCAGGTCATTCACAATTTCCTGGAAATGAATTAGCTGATCGAGCAGCAAAGGAAGCGTCCTCTATGTACCCCTACATAAATCTATCCAGTCCTCGTGAAGATGCGTACGGTATCGTCGCCATGAAGCTAAAGAGCAGATGGAAATCTATGTGGACTTCCACGCCTAACTCAAACAAGTTAAGAAACATTAAATCGGATACAAGCCGCTCGAAAACACCTTCTAATTTATCCAGAAAAGAAGAAATTACTTTGAGACGGCTCCGATTCGGCCATACATTAATAACACATGGGCATTTATTAAGGCGTGAATCTCCTGCCAGATGTTCCTGTGGACACTGGGAAATCACTGTCAAACATCTTTTGTTAGATTGTACTACTTACAACTCTCAACGTTCTCAACTAACATTACCAACAACAATTAAAGGCCTGCTAAACTCAAATGGCAACACACACCTTCAAGTTCTCCGCTTCTTGTACAATACTGGTCTCTTCAACATGATCTGAGATCTTCTCATCTGTGCCTCCAGCCTAGTAGCAGTACATGGCACATTAATGGGAAAATAATAATAATAATAAAAATAATATAACCGGAAAAGCCGAAGACCTATAAAACATTATATATTATTATTATTATTCTAGCCTGCTCGATCACGAGAATGAGTGTCACTTATTCACTTGTTCTTAATGTGTGCCTGATCGAACCAATTTGGGAATATACAGTTAATTTGTAAAATGTTAGTCTCAAAATTATCGTCTTCGTCTTTAGATCTTTTTTTTTTCTTATATACAGCAAGTCACCGGTTTACAATATTATTGGTAAACGATCTCCATCCGGTCCTGTTTTTCGCTTTATTCCTGATGTTACTTGTTTTTTCCGACTCATTTCGGCATTCTTAATTGTATCGTAATTGTGAACGACCGAACTATCTCTGGAGTGCATTCGTACATTTTTTAGCAAAATTACAGATTTATATAGCATCATTTTAATAACCGTTGTTAATTTTTTTCATCTCGAAGGATCGTTATTGTATTCTTTATTTTGTACGTGATTTCTTTATCCTGATTGTTATCGTTACTCAAAAAAAAAAAATGTCCAAAGTACTTAAAAGTCTTTAATTTCTTTCTATTTATGTGATAGTTTTCATTTGTCACGGGTATTTCCATAATTCTTTGTTATGGTTAATGGGTAAACCGAAATATTTGTATGTTGCTATTATAATTCTAAAGCGTTTTTTTGTTTATAATAATTATACAATCATCCACATTTTGTAGGTTTGCAATGATGAACTTACTTCTAGTGCTAAATTTTGGTAAGTCGTGTATAATCCATAAAACTGATAATTTATCTTAATTGCCGACCTTAAAATATTATTTTGTTTATATACAAAATAAACCATATTGCTATAAAGTTTGACTAATGTAGAGACAAGTACGCGTATGACAATCAACCATGAATGATTAAAATTGTATTTTTTATAGATATTTTAAATGGATTCGTAATTTAATTTTTACACATTTACACCTTCCACGTGATTTTGTAATTTTTACATTAATAAATGTCGCGTATATTTCATTTTGTTTTCTAGTTTTTTAATTTGCCGATGGAAATCGTTCTGTTCTTCAGGAAGATACATATCTAAAATCGTAGTCGCGTTAAAATTATTCTACTCTGAGTTTTACTAGTCGTGGGTTTTTCTTTATTTATTTTTCCTTCTCCAGAAATATAGCTATTTCCGGAAATACATGTATATTATCAAGATTAAGAAGGCACGATACACTGTATGGAGGACCGTCACATGATGAGCGCAGTAATTTAAGATATAGTTCAGAACGTAATGTTATGAAAGAAGCACAAGAAGTATTATTTTATTAGATTATTTATATAGAAATAAAAATATCTTAACCAATATTCAGTGACTTGAGTGTTCACTTTTACACCTGTCTAGACTCCCGGAATTTACAATGAGTATATTAGAATTCTCAATACGACAATAGATTTCGCAACTTCACAAGCGTAGAACTGAGGTAAATTCGGAAGCATATTCAATTACGACAAGGACATTTAATACCAAAGCTTAAGGAAATGATTTACAGTTCCTTTCAATCATATTTCGGATACTAAAGCTTGTTAAAAAGTAAAAAATATGTTATTATTCAAAAGCCTATTCCAAAAGAGTCGTAGAGGTTAAACATGCGGATAATTTTGTCTCTGTATTTGTCAGATTAAGAAGTGGTCATAACTGTACAATCTTGTTAAGTTAGGGATCATCAGAAATGATGTTTGTGAGGTATGTAATATTGGTGTCGAACATCAGATTTAGTCCTGCCCCGAATACAATAATAGAATAGTGTTCTGTTTGAACTTCTATTGACAACACGCTAGCAATACAAAGAGCTTATTATGGATCCTAGCCAATAATAGAAATTTATAATTCGAACAGTAAAATTAAAAATTATTTATCGCATCTTCGAAAATAGTTTAAAAACGTTTCGGTGACGTCATTTTGTTATTATTGAATATAGAACGTATGAAAACACGATAGTTTTCGGTTTTAGAAAATTCGAAGAATCTGACGGCTCTAGTTTTTTCATTTTGTAATTGAATCGTCTTTCGTATAAATTTCGCTGGTATTCTATTCTAGAGGACAGATTTATTTTTAGGTGTAAAGATTTTTGCATCGTTAATAGACAACTGAAACAATTATAAGACGAACTACCTGCAAATAATATAGTGAAATTGCGGTAATATTAAATTAATTACTTTTCTTATATGTGGTCGTTGCTAGTTGTAGATTTTCCTATTGTATAACTTACAGTTGGGTCACGAGGAAGATTTAAATTCCTTGTACGTAATCTAATTTGAAGGTCCGCGTTATCTTCAATTTTTGTTTTTTAAAAAAAAAAAAAAAATATTTTAACACCAAAATATATATAATTGTTAAAATTTGAATTAAATATTTTTTTAACATATATAACTTAATTTTTTCTTTTTGTAGAAATTAAACAAGTTTGAGAAAGAACTGTTAAGCGATATCACTTCGAAATTTACGAAATTAATTTAAATTTGTCTATCCTGTCTGAAAATGTTATTGCGTTATATCTTTGTATGTGTATTGTAGTTTGTCATTCTGGTATATTGCACACTACTTTAATAATTAGATATCATCATTTTCGCGTTCTTATCTTAATATAAATTTAACGTTTAATGCGTTATATCTATGTTATTTATGTTGATTTTTATATATTTTGAATCCATATATCTGATATTTATGGGTATTTCTTGTTTTTAGATTAAAATAATTATATTTTATTGTACACAAATGTAGAATTATGTCCGTTTAATAAAAGTTATACCAATAAATGCTAAGTGTTGCACAAAAAAAATACTCATACTTAATATTCATTCTGATACGATTTTTACTAAACAGTATAGACTCTAATAACGAAAAATTTATAATAGTTAATTTTTTCATTTTGTTATGAAATATACTTTACAATTGTTAATATGAATTATTTTATACGTGGGTAATTTTTTAATTTAGTGCAGAATATAATCTCGCAAAATTTAATACTGCAATTAGAGAATACCGAAAATATATGCTGAAAATATAAGAAAATATATAAAATGAAAGGAATCTGTATTAAAACATTTTAGAAACTAAACCTGACGATTAAGATAACTCTACACGGGTGATGCGCGATATTAAATGTAAATCGTGTAAAAAAGCAATCGGTATGATACAACAGAAAAATGTTAACACCTACGATTTGTTTTTCCGGTGATGCAGAGTGATGTTTGTTATAGTAAAACAAATAATAGAAAAATGTTGACACCTACGATTTGTTTCTCCGGTGATGCAGAGTGATTGTTATAGTAAAACAATCAGTATGATACAACAGAAAAATTTTGACACCTACGATTTGTTTTTCCGGTGATGCAGAGTGATGTTTGTTATAGTAAAACAATCGGTACGACGAAATAGAAATGATTTTGAGACCTTATAAATTTTGTATCACACTTCCACTTAAACGCTTATGTAAATTTATTGTGTATTATTGCTATTAAATCGGATCCGGGTTGAACATTTCAAATTGTACATTACAAAATAGTATTGTTTCAAATAAGTAACACTTAAATATGTGTTCGTTATCTTGTATGTCAAGTCTTTCAAATTCTATTTTAGTTTCCAGTTCATTAATGAACTATGTCTCGATTTTAATTTCCTTTCAGTCAGTCCTTCATAGTTGTGAAGTGAATGGCAGCTGTCATTAATTTTTTCTATCTTTCTTTCCCTGTCTGCCACGCTACGTCTAATACACCGCTGGTGCACTTCCACTACGTACATACAACTCACTCAGCGTATCTTTGAGACAACCTTACACGTGTCATATAAGGGAACATATGTCATTTTCACGCGTGCTAAGCGGAATATTCTCTTGCTGAATACTGGTCAATATGTACGCGAAATATTTGCTTTAATTCCCCCATTCACCACATAGTGTTTATTATTTCTATTATACTCGTTTTGTCGTAAATTATGTGTAGCGCTATTTTACAGGAACTAGATGAAATAAAGGTTTTGTTTATTCGACGATAGATGGTGATGAACGTGATAATAACTATATTTAATGAAACTCATTTGTAAAATGTTGATAACATCTTCATATATTTAACTAATGGTAAGTTTTACCGTTCATCCAAGAGACATTTTTGTTTGATAATTACGTAAATTCAAATTGTGAAACCATGTAACATAATGTTGATGTATTGGAGAGTAGTGATTTTATGAATTAACAAAAAACAAAATAAAAACAATGTTAATCGCTATAAAATTTATTTTATTTATGCAAAGCTTTCCGACTTTAACGTCATTTTCAAGCGATACAATTTTTTTTCTATTGTTTGAAAATTACAAAGTCGGGGAAAGCTTTGCATAAATAAAATAAATTTTATAGCGATTAACATTTTTTTATTTTGTTTTGTTAATATATAACATAACATTCTTTTGTTATAATGGTCCGTACTTTTAACGTCCTATTGATATATATATATAATGCCTAGAAGAATTCTACATCTGCCACGACTTAATCGTAGCCAACACAACATTTTGAAGAACCGAAATGAAGATATACTATTAACACAGATATACACATTTATGCAGAGATAAAAAAAAAAAAAAAGAAACTGCATCAAATAGAAAATAATTAAAATAGCAGGAGAAGAAATAGACAAGGAAGAAAAAATATTATAGTACATAGGTATATAAAAAAAAAATAATAATACAATTAATGGGACTAAAGAAGGATGTCTGAAATCAACAATAACTAGGCGGAAACATTATAAATAATAAAAAATAGGTTAAAATCGATAAAATTGTTCTTTATTTTGAAAACATAGTATGGAATTAAAACACCGAATAAATAATATTAATCAAAATTATAAAATTTTACATATAGAAAAACAAATGAAAACTACTAAAAAAATGGGAATTCTTTGAAGAATGTGGAATGTAGTGATAAAATCCCTAAAATTTTCTTTTGTTAGCCCATTATCAAGTGAATATTTCAAAATAAAAAATGAAAAAATATTAATTTAAGATTACAATTCACAAAAATCAGCAAAATAAATAACAGTATTAATAAAACAATCTTACAGTGAATGTGGTAAACAACACAATCAACTATCAGTGATATAAAAATTTTTTGTTTATTTTTAAAGTGTAAATTACGAAAGAAATAGGTAAAAATAATTTATTAAATTCAACGATAAATTTTGATGAATTAATTCTAGGAAGTTATTGTCATTTTTATATGAAACAACTATTTTTTAATTTACTGGCTATTGTTTAATTGTTTATGTAAAAAATATATATATATAATATTACTATGATTGAGTTGTTTATCACATTCGCCGTCAGATTGTTTTATTAATACTGTTTTTTTTTTCATTTTGCTGATTTTTGTGAATTGTAATCTAAAGTTAATATTTTTTCATTTTATATCGATATTCACTTATGGCCTAACGGCTCCGAAAAGCTTTATCATTTTTCATACAGATTTAGCGATTTTAATTTATTTTTTGTTGTTTATTTCTTTTAAATCACTACATTGTACATTCTTAAAAAGAAAAAGAAATATAGAAATATTGTAAATAAAGAAATTTAGAAAGTTAAGGAGACATGATTTGGCGAATAATGTAAAATTATAAATTATATTAAAAATATCAATGCTGGAAACATCTATAAAACGAAGAAACTAATTATTTTAAGGGACATAAACGGCAAGTTGTTAATGATAATAAGAAAATTCAAATCAGATGGCAATGATATCTTGAAGAGCTATTAAACGATGATCCGATTGATTATTCACTGTTAAACGAACTACTAGGAGAAAGTAAAGGTTCGCCCGAAAAAATTAATTCGAAACCGCTTTAAACGAACTAAAAGCTATTAAAGATGTAGAGGAGTTGATCAAATTCCTGGAGAACTGCTGCAATTTTGAAGTGACAAAATTAAAAACAATGTTTTATTTATGAAATAAAATGCATACAGACAGCTTTCGAGCAGGGTCTGTTGATCACTATATGTGTAAAAGAAATAGAAAAATCAATGCTCGAGAATGTGAAAATCATAGAAGTTTTAATGAATGTCCTCGTGCTCTCAAAATTCTGACGGTGATTATATATTAGTAGATAGAATTCAGAATTGAAAGTAACGTCAAGTATCATAATTTGATTTCAGAAGGAACAAAGGGGCTAAGCTATAATTTCCTTACGTTTGATCATCGAGAAAGCTATGGAAATAGGGAAAACAGTTTACTTCGTCATCATTGTATATACAGAAGAAGACCTTGATTTGAAATAAAGCTTAGACTTTACGGATCGATGACTATTTTTTCAACTGTATCAATCGGTAGTTCTACATGGATAAAAACAAGGGTATGGAAAATATGTAATCTTTCACCGATACTATGTAATAGTTATATCGAGAAGACAGTGAAATAATATTTTAAATAGAATAGTAATGGATAAAGAAAAATAGTGGCTTTTATAACACAGTTAAATTATCTGATGATATAGTAATAATAGGGGAAACCGAGAAAGAACTATAAGAATTTCTAAGTGCAAGTAAATCTCTACAAGAAAAATTCCAAAAAGAAAACGGCACTTAGGACGTTTACGAAAATCAAGGAATACGTATTTTATCGACTCATCGGATAATAAATCAACTAACCGAGTTTCTCTTATTTACTTGATTACAAAAAACAGTTAAAATCACTAAAGTTTATTTATTAAGCAAAGCTTTTCGGCAACTACACCATTAAGCTATATATAAATAAAATTAAATATATAAAAACATAAAATATTAATTTAAATCTAAGTTCGTGAGTTTTAAGTATTTATAATTCATTTATTGTGTAAAAATTGTTTACTTAGATATTAATATTTTATGTTTTTATATATTTAATTTTATTTATATATAGCTTGATAATGGCGTAGTTGCCGAAAAGCTTTGTTTAATAAATAAACTTTAGTGATTTTAACTGTTTTTTGTAATCAACTATAAAAAATCACTACATTCCACAATATAAATTTTATGAATTTCTCTTATTTAGGATATATAATAACAGATGTTCGAACAGTACAAAGGGTATAAGAAAAAAAAATGCTTTCATGAAAAAACTTTGTATTAAAAAAACCTAGTAACAAATAATGATGTAGCGATATGGATGATTTTAAAAGCAGAAAATGATAAGCTCCACGCGTTGTAAATGTTACACTAGCGTTTGATGTTAGCGATACCTCGGACGAGTAAAACAATTAATGATGAAGTTTTGCATAAAATAAAGGAACAAGACGAAATTTGGAGTACAGAAGAAGAGATGAAATAAATGCAAACATGATCAGATATTCAAAATGGATGACAGGTTTAATTAAAAGAATAATGAAGGCGGATCAAGATTTAAATATACGGAATAACAGTGACTATATAGAATATGTGTAATTTTATTTTATCAATTGACCGACGATTTTTTTGATTTTGATTATATTTCACTTATTTAGTTTGTTTTAGGTATTTATCTTTTTGCGGTCATTTGTGTCTATTTTGAGCTTAAGTATCGTAGATATTTTCCATTGATATGTACTCTTTTTTTTTTTTTTTTTTTTTTTAAATTCAACAATTTCATCGCATTAGTACCGCTGTATATAATTTTAGGAATGCTGTGTCTCTCTCTGTTTTATACCTCTTAATACTGAGAATGTTGTCGTTTTCTCATGTATGCTGATACTAGCTGTAGCATAATTGTACATATTAATTAATAGATCCATATACGTTTTGTCTACACCGATTATTTTCAGCGCTTGTACTATAGAGTGATGTATACCGAGTTTTCACAAATCCCGGGTATAAAAGCGGGTTATAAATTCTTTATATTTCTGGATTAATAACGTTATCGTCCGAATATGATCTGTTGTATAAAGTAAAACAAAATCATAACAAAGTTTATAAAAGTTTTTTATTTGCGCAAAGCTTTTCGACAGTTACATCATTATCAAACGTACACAATAAAGATTAAACTACGTTATGACTTTATTTTATTTATAATTTATAAAATCACTACTCTCCGATATATCAACATTTAATGGAACCTGAACCAGTTGTGGAGATTTATATCAATTTTGATGAAAAATTATTTTTTAAAATCTGTTTTATAAATAAAATTTATTGTAAAAATAAATCTAAAAGTAAAATTACCTCTGGCTATATGTGTATCAAATTATAATTTGTCGTTATATAAATATTTCAATTAATTTATATGTAACGTTTATTGCGCATGCTTGATAATAACTGTCGAAAAGCTTTGCAATAGAAAACTATTATAGTGATTAAACATGATTTTGCTTTTTTTATATTTCATAAAATAGCTACTCTCCGATTTTTGTTTTCAATCTAAATATTATTTATATTAATTTGTTGTGTGTGTGTGGTTCAGTTTTATTTTTGTTCATACTTTTACTATATAATTATTCTGTAAGAGCGTACACTGTAATTGGCGTTATGCTGTTGTGTACGCCGTATTGTTTTGTAAATAAATAAATAAATAAATAAATAAATATGAACATTTAATGATCTGATGTGTTTGTATTTAAGTCTGAATCGTGCTTGTTCAACTGGTTGTTATTCATTTAGTGTTTTCTACAACCTGTTCGTTATTATTCTTGTAAACTGTTTGTATAACAGCAGACATCGGATTTCAAGTTTTTCAGCTCTCTTTTATTTATATTACATTTTTTTTTTATTATGTTGGTATTTTTTGTTCATGTACACACAACGGTTGGACATATATATCGACTATTTTATCACTGATCTTCCGCCATATTACAACATATCTCGTATTACTCCATCTTCCCTTGATTATTTACCACATTTCATTTCATTCATTGCAAACATTATTTCGCTTTCTAATAATTCCGATAGATCAGTTATACTGACGGGACACAAACATTAAAACACTGTTCTATATTAGTGTTTATGTTATACGTATGCGCCGATTTCTAGAATTTTTATCTAGTTCGAGTTAGTGCGTGCATGAAATATAATTGATATTTCAAGAAGAAAGAACGTAACCCTGAATAAAATTTCATTGAAATAGACGAGATCCATTACAAGAAATAAGTTATAAAGAGTTACAGATTTTACATGACGAGTTGGGATTCTATCTGAAAATTTGGACATATATAAAAAGATAAAGTATTGAATAAGCGAGAAAAACATTTTTAAACTTAAAATTGTATCATATGGTGGAAGTATAACTTTAAATTCGAAAATGAGAACAATTCACTGTTATATTATTCAATACTCGGCGTTGAAATCTGGATAACCATAGCTATATATAATATATATATATTGAACGATCAATTCTTTTATATATATATATATATATATATATATATGTGTGTGTGTGTGTGTGTGTGTAAATGTCGCAGTGGCATAATTGCTAGCGTGCTTGACTGTTAACTCCCAACTCGCGACATCATTACGTAATTCTTAATTATCATGGAGAAGGGAGTGTCCGGGAGCGCGCATCTGCGTGGAATATAATTAGTGCCTTGAATGCTAGTTAATTTTGTGTATAAAAATAAACGTACAGTGGGGATAGTCACGACATTCAGCAAACCAACATGACGATGATGATATATATATACGCGGTTATCTCGAAATTACGAATTTTCAAAAATTTTTAACGTTTTTTTCGTGATACTTATTTAAATCTACGTTGAAAATTGTTCGTATGTTATGACAATAGAAATTTGCTTTTTACTGCGTATGTGTTGGTAAATATAATGAACATTTTATATCTCATTTACTGTTTCGAATATTCCAGAACTTATTTTTTTATCTATGAAAGAATTATTATAAATCCGATGAAAGAATTCTAAAATTAATTAAAAAAAAAAAAATTAACCATTTCGAATATTCCAGAGATTATTTTTCAAGAAATTATAAAATTCATTAAAAAAAAAATTAAAGATGCCTCCTGATATTTGTCGAACCTGATATGTTTGGTTCGATCAATCAATCATGGAACTCATTGTTTCGTGACTTCCGAGATATATCGCCTCTTTGGTTTTATTTACGATTTTGTTATTAAGTATAATATGTTGTATTTGTTGCAAGTGCACTCTTTCACATATCAGAATTTTCGTTTTATCTTCATTTATTTAGATATTGTAATTTTCTAAATGTCTTTTTATAATGTATGCTTCCTGCAGATCTGTTTCTGATTCCGACAAAATTGCTATATCATCTGCAAACCTGATCATTGATATTGTTACTCCGTGTATTTGTACGCCAATGTTTCGTTCTTCTAATTCTTGCTTTATGAGATTTATCGGCTTTTCTATATAAAAGGAGGGTGACATGACACAACCCTGTCGAACTTTCTTGTGTATTTTTACTTTACCTATACTCTTCCCAATTCTAAATTCCGCTATTTGGTTCCTATACATCGCTGTAATTATTCTGGCTTCTGTGTGCGCCACTCCCGTTTCTTCCAGGATATGAAATAATTTTTCCCAGCTGACTCTGTCGAACGCTTTTTCTAGGTCTAAAAAAAGCTAGTACTGTTCGTTTGTCAGTTTCTAGTTGTTTCTCTATTATCAACCGTAGAGCTAAGTATTGTTTCTCTTGATTCGGCTTTGCTTTCGAAAACCAAATTGGTCAAAATCAAGGTTTTCCTCAATATTCCTCTGTAACCGATTTAATACAGTGCGTGCTAGTATTTTTGAAGTATGTGACATTAAATTAATAATTCTGTAATTCTCACATTTATCTACGTTTGATTTCTTAGGTATCATCGCCAGTCTACTTTTTTTAAAGTCTGTGGGAACTATTCCTTCCCGTAATATTTCATTGAATAATTCGTTCATTTCCGCTTGTACTTTCTCACCTGAATTGACCTATTAATTCTACCGGTAACTCGTCCGTTCCTACTGCCTTTTTTCTTTTTGTTTTTTTTTTTAGCGCTGTTTCAAATTCAGAAGTAATTATATGAAGCAATTCATTTGTCTGTGCTGGGCTTTCCTACTCTTGTTGTTCATTATCTTGATATAACTGTTCTAAATATTCTATCCACCTGTTTCTTATTCCCGCTTCTTCCGTTTCTATTTTTACATTTTTGTCTCTAATATATAACTTCCTAATTATCTTTGTTTTCCTAAAAAACTATCTTATCAACCCGTAAGCCTTATCTGTTTTCTGGTCCTTCATCAGAGTCTCTATTGCAAATATCATTTAACCACTTTTCTTTAGCTTCCCTGCATTTGCGATGTATTTGATTTCTTAATTCTTTATATCTTTTTCGGCCTACACCGATTTTATTACAACCTCGTTTTACGTAGTCTAAAGAAAATGTGCGCTTCATTTTTCGTCCACATAATATCGATTTCTTGTTTTACATTTTATTATTTATCGGTTCTCATTATTGTTCTCACATTCCATTTTGTCATGGTCCGATGTGGAGGTTCCGTTTGCTGAATATCTAAAAGGCTCTGAAATAATGTCCCCTCCTACCTTGTACGACTCCGTTTAATTGAATGGCTCCGTAACTTGTTATTCCATTCTGTAAATTCATGCATGGTTTACTAGTGATTTATGGAGCGGTGGTTTACCGTCGCCTTCCGCCGGATTTGTTTAGGGTTTACTTTCCTAGCTGAAAGGATCCGGTTTTATCTGACTGGTCGCGAGTGAGTTAATGGTATTTATTGATAAGAACTCATTCGACAAGTGAACTTTCCTCTGTTTTCCTATCAGCGATGTGTGTTTATTGCGAGTACAGATTTAGCTTTTCTAATCATAGCTAAGCTCGCTGAAGATAAAATTACCACACTGCACGGCGTAGATGTACTGACTCACGTGGCTGTTTCTCCACCAGTGGAACTAGCACTATATGGTGTGTCGACTGACTGAGAAGGGTTACAATAACCTGTGCCCTGCATAACAAATTATCACTTCATAATAAAATAAAATTTCCAATAGTTAGCATCAGTCGAGCAAATGAAATATTTTTTTCGAACGTACACAAGATTTTCATTGGACTATGAACGGGATCGTATCAGAAAAATTTAAATTCAATTTTATAATAATTATAAAAATATGACCTATTTCTTCAACTGGGTAGTCTCATCTCTTACTCGGTATTACATACATAGCTATAGTATAATTATAAACAAAGATGTCAGTTTTGACAAAATATCAGAAGGGGTAGTAACCTTAACGTTTTGTTGGAAAGGAATTTTTGGAATTTTTCGATCGGATTTTTTCCTTAACATAATTCTTTCATTGCCAAAAACATTAAAAGCCCAACCCCTTTCTGATTCCTATTTAAACATATTTCTCGAAAAAACACGATTAAAAAAAAATACAGAACAGATAACAATGTTGCCCATATATTGCACACTAAAGTAAGTTTATTCTTAACGATACATTCAGTCCTTGAAAAAAATGACCAATTATATAAGTATGCGGACGACATTTCACCGCGGATTATTTATTAAGAAACACCTGAGCGTTTTCTAGATTTTACGAAATGAATTATGGCGCGAAAAGCGTTACGCGCGTTTTTTTCGATATGAAAAGTATACTGAAGACCTATACGAGCAACCAATGAAATAGGCCATGGACAAAATGTATATACAAGAAGAGGAAAGTGATACAGTACTTTGAGAAGAATTTAAAATAGTCTATAATATATTGACAGAATTATGTAAAGCTAGCGACCAAAAAGTAAAGAACATTTTATTTAATATAACGTATAATGAAGAAGGAAACATGTCCTCGAGAATACCTCCAATAAATTATATAAATTATAGTCCTTATACCAAAAACAAGTGATGCAAAATATTGCAAAGATTACAGAGCCATTACGCGTCTAAAATACTACTAAAGATAACTAAAAAGCGATTAGAACATCATGTCGATCAGTACTTAGATGAAAAACAATATGGTTTCAGGAAAGGCCGCTCAAAACGCGATGTAATTGCTTTGCTACGTATAGTAGGAGAATAAATGATAAACTATGGTAGAAGTCTACACGTAGCTTTCATAGACCATGTAAAAACTTTTAACAAAGTATATTGGAATGATCTTTTCCCATTTTTAAACCGAATATGATGTTCAAAAATATTTTTTACAACAATTTATTATATCGCAGTCAGATGGTGACTGTCAAATTCAATGGCATCGAGTCGGAAAAAACAGATAAATAAATGGATAAAGCAGGGTTGTTTAATATAACTTGACCTATTTAACGTATTTACCGAAATGATCATAAATGAAGTGTTCGGTGAATTTAAACAAGGAATCGAAATTGGAGGTAAAAGATTGCATGCAATCAAATTCGCCAATGCTCAAGTTTTACTTACAGGTAGTCCCAAAACACAGCAATGATTAACGAATTAAGTACAGTAATGAAAAAGTATGGCGTGAAGATTAGCGCTAAGAATACAAAAGTTGTGGCAATTGGCAAGGTTTGTCTGCAGATAAGGATAAAATTGGAAAATGAAAGAACTTAAGATGGACAATAACACATAATATACATTGTACTCAAGACATTAACAATCGTATAGCTATGGGGAAAAAAGCTTTCAGCGATAAACACACACGAATACAAATAATTAATTATATATTTTAACGGTGCGTGTTTTTATTCCTTTAGAACGAAATGTGTATGTTGAAATGCGCGTGCTTATATGTATTAATATCCTTAAAGGATAGAATGTGCGTTATGTAATGGTAGCCCTTAGCACTGTCATATTTTGACTAATTTCGTATAAAAATACTTTCAGATTAGCAATGCGATTCAGTTATTTTGGTGTATACTTTTTTATATTTGATGATATCAGATTTTGATCTATTGATTTCTAAAAAAGTTTATTTGACTTTACTACTAAAGTCACAAACTTTTATCAAGTTCAAGCTTTAAATAGCACATTTCTCATATGTTCCGTAATCTCTTCCTTAGTTTTTAGAATAAAGGATTGAGGGAAATTCCTCAAAAGATTTTTACCGCCTTTTTGTTTTTCATATGTAAGATCGTATAATTATAAACACATATCATATAAATAAAAAAATAAATAGATATATATTCGCTATAGGTGTTGCGTAGGGAATAGATTCCCAAAGTTACTGTTGAAAGTTACAGTTTAGCCGAGCAAGTAGGATATACCTACATATGTTGAAAGACATTATGTATATATATATATATGTATGTATGTATATATGTGTTCCGTTATACAGAGGTTAGAAGGGTTTAAAAACAAATCGCAGTTCACACAGTTATTCTGTAATTTGGTATAAAATGAAGGTATAAATAATATTTAAAAGGAAAATTTTATTGGAAAATCCAATAAAAATAAATCATAATATACACATTGTACTTAATTTTAAATTTATATGTATTTACATACATAGTGTGTAATTGTGTAATTATGTACGTAGGATTAACAAATTTTGTTTGTTTTTCCAACTTGGATTTCAATATTTCCAGTTTCGTTATTTATGATCAGCTCGCGTTCCATTAAAAACCCTTGTTCGTCCCCTCTTAATGAATAAGACTCACGAAGTCGATTAAGTTGCCAGCTTGATGAAGACATCACTTTGATGTGGTTCATCATTATGAAGGTGTTTTTTTTTCTACTTGAATCATTTTCGAAATATCACCTGTGTCTTCTGATGTGTACTCAGTTTTTAAGTTTTCATCAATTTGAAGTCACCGGTTAAAGTCGACCTAGATGGAAGGAGTCTCACGAGTCCACTCAACTAATTTCAGACAGTCAATTCATTGTCTTCTCTTGCCCTGGAAAATCAACATTCACAAAGCAGTTCCTTGTTCTCATGATGTACAAGTGTGAACTGTGAATACAGGATCAGATAATTTTTGGTTGGACTTCAAACTTCTATTTTTCATACACACACAGACACTTATTGTTAATTCTGCTAGGCTTGGACAAATTTATGATCATTTTTAGCCAGGAAAAATTCACATGTTTGTTCGTTAAAGAACTATGGAAACAGAAATTACTGTCCGCGTTCGTTATAGGGGGAGTCAGAAAGCATTTTTATTCACAAAAATGTGTCCATTAAGGTTAACAGATGTTCACTATTTTATATATATATATATATTTATTTATTCATCAAATATTGTATATAAACTGACAGTGGAGCCCATAACTTACGATAATATTTGTGTACTAGTCCGTTCAATGTCTTCGTCAATTTAATAAATTCTACCGTTTTGATCCTGTCAACATTGTCGATTAATAGTAATTAATATATTTCTCGCTTTATTTTATGTTTCGGATAATCCTTTAACATACGACATACAAATGGCTGATACTGTCATTGCGCAATTGTAATTTTTTTTATTTAAAAAAAAAAAATAGATTTCGTTTAGCCTAATAATCAATTCTATTATGTTCTAAGTTTTAGCAAATTTGCTTCAGTTAAGAGCGAATCTGAGTAAAATGTATTCTTTATATTTTGTTTCCGAATTTTTCAGTTTATGAACATTTAAACTCCTATTTGAAACCAAATTATTTTATTTTTATTTATTTTTCGTTTCCTATCGCTACTTTGCGGGTGGGGTAAATATATTTTAGAAAAATAATGCATAATAAAGATACAAGGAACGAAGTAACGTACTTAAATAGTGAAGCTTATTTACAACGAAAAAATTAACCAATAATATTCTTGTATATGGTAATTCCTTGCATCTATATTTAGATTATTGTTAGCAAATGAGACTATGGCCTCGTAGTCTATCGAGTTGAATGTGAATCAGGCTGTAACGGTGTGCAAATAAATAACAAGTTGCATAAAAGACGTGTAAAAATTTTTTGACGCTAAAATGAAGAAACTATTCTTCTTATCATCCGTCTTTTACATTATTTTCATTAAACATTATTAATTATCTACTTTTTTTTCTTTTTTTTTTTTAACCCCTGTATCTCGTTTTTTCTTTCCTCTCCTTTTAATATTATTATTCAATCATGGTACCCGATGAGACCGCACCGCAATCGTAAATAAATATCTCGGATTAACGGTTGAAATGAAATGTGAACAAATTTTACTGGTTTGATAGAGGAAATTTCAGGCGTAGTATTTATTGATCAGTTATCCCAGAGTGATCAGCCAATGAATAAACCACAGTATTTTTCCTGTTTCATAATTGCCAGATGTTTAAGCATAAAAAAGGAAGAAAATTCATGACAAATAGATCGATTAAAAAGTCCAAATAACACCAAACGAACTATGTGAACTTTCGATCTGTATAAACGGGGTAATGAAGTCATTCGGTGAATCAAATGACCTTTTTTTTTTTAAAAAAAAAAAAATTAACCCCAATCCGGGCTTTCACAGTGTGACAAATATATTTCAAAATTTGTAATAAATTATGCTGAGTACGTACTAATAATCTTAAAAACCACATATGTACGAAAATATAAAAAACCAATATTAAAATATTTTGTATGTGAATCCTCAAAGTACTATGATCGTGACGTGATGAAAACATAGTGAGCAGCCATTAATTTGTGTGTATAATTGAGTCTGAGGAATTGCACTAAGCTTATTTAACTTAATTTATACGATACTTGTTTATTTAATATGATGTAATTTTTTCCTATTTCCTTTTTCTACTTCTCTTTTAACATTTATATTTATTTACTCTATAATTGTTGAAAGGACCAAGGTTAACCAATTTGCTGTTTATTTATTCGATTTAATATTCTACAATTGATATATGTAGTGACACCATAGCTATGAAAAGATTGCACTAATCCTTTTTGCAGTATGAGTCGCTCCCTATATGTCAAACCCCAGATATTGGAGTGTATACTAACAAGTATATTAAATAGTTTATCGCATTTTACCGCGATCATATTGTAATGGGGAATTAAAGTAACGATAATGTGACTAATTGTAGATACAGAAATAGAGGCATTGCGGCTACCTGACCAACAATACTATCGTTGCGAAATAGGAAAAATGCACTTGGCAACCGAGAAGATTAGACCAAGATTGCTACTAACCTGTTCCAAAAAATTGGCATATAATTTGAATTTTTTCAGACAGAGATATTCCCTATTAGCTAGCAGAATGATGCACAAGTTGTTTACTCCGTGGTGAACTACTGAGTTCAGTAAATTCCACAAAGTAGGATACATAACAGATCCCTGAGAATTGCCGCGAGTAGCTTTTCTAAAAAGAAGTTCTAGACATGAAATTTTATAATTAAATTGATTAAAAATTACTTAATATTATTATTTTTCGGTGCATCTATTATAGCAGACCATTTATAGTTGTCAAAGGTTCTCTTAATATCGAAGATGGTGACAAGTGTAAAGCCGCTAGACGTCTAATTTTTGTGACAATTTTATGTACCGCGCCTTTCGAAGAGAGTTCAGCACGAAAAAGTTGATTATGGTGAAGCAGACATTTGCTTAATAACTTACTTAATAAGATTCCGAGGACAACCGCTTCAAATACTTTCCCGAATGAACTTAGATGTGTGATTGGTCGGTAGCTGTTATAAAATCTTTCCCAGGTTTAGAAAGTAGCTTAATACTAGCTACCTTCCAGCACTGTGAAACGATTTGCAGTTTGACACACCTTGAGGAGAGTGTGAGAAGTGAAATTTGTTATTTAAGTATTTAATCAAATTAATGAGTGTTGTAAAAGGAAAGAAGAAAAAAAAATCAAAAATGACGACTGGAAATACCCGTAAGATCGAATGAATTAGATTTGGAGCATTTCGTAATGTGGTACTTAGAATGAAGATATTTGATAAATTTTATAACAAACTTAGACTTCTAACTTGCGAATAATGGTGACGATTTATATAAGACAACTCTAACGATGAGTAATTTTATTACGACGTTCAAGTACGGATTTAGTCTTTTATAATAGAACGAAATATGGGAAAGTTTATCTACAGTATTATATATATATATATATATATATATATATATATATATATATATATATATATACGGGAAATTTGTGACGCCAGAGTTTTTTACCTAATCACGTATAGTAATAGTAATAAAGGGGCTGAGTAAAGGGACTTTTCTGGATAAAAGGGTGATATTTTAACCCCAACTGATGGACGTTTTTCCCAACGACTTCTGTAATATCGCCGGTACTCACCAGTCCTTCATTCGTTTCACATCGAGGAAGTTCATTTATTTGTCCTCGATCGTATGTTCAAATTATTCGCTCCGATTTTTTCTCATTTTTTCGAATGTAAGTAATTCATCAAACACACACGTATACGTGCACGCAGTTATTCGATATTTTATTCAAATAATTTGTATTTTAAAAATTTAATGTACAGGACTACAAATACTAAATCGAATAATCAAACTGACCAAGTCAGTTTATGTATTAATTTTATAATACTTCGTATATTTATAACCTTTTCTAAAAGAAAAAAAAATAGAATAAAATTATCGCCCATTGACCCTTTTAATCACAGTATCCTCTATATGATGCATAAACTTTTAATGCTAAGTGGCACTTAGTTGACTTAGAATATGTTAATTTTCTAAAAATACTTATATAATGTATTAAGAATTTTTTAGAATTATATAAAAATTAGTATTATACAAAATATTATTTTACATTTTTACCTCCTCCTATCGTATTGTCTAATTAATTCGCAGGTCACAGTGTATAATTTTACGCGAAAAATTTATAATGTGTGCTTTGAATACACGTATTTTTTGTCGACAGTAAATTGTTTGAAAATCGAGATCGCTTCTTACATTTTAATTAAAATTTCCCCACCTTTAAAATATAATAAATGCGTAAAGAAAATAGTAGTTTTTCTGTCAATGTGTAAGAATGTGTGCGCTCATGTCAAATACAATCGACAGATATGTAAATAAAGTTAAAATTTATAACAAACATAAATGCGAAAAAACGTAAAGTGTTGAAATAGTTAAAAAAAAAAAAATTAAAATTTCAATTATGTTGAATGGTGCGCATCGAAAGTGAATATACGCATATTACAACACAGTTTTAGCCCGAACTATATTTTAATTTATTTTTATATTAAATTAAACTAATGTACCGTGTGCAGTAACCATGGTTGGTACACGCCTAGAGTTCGATCATGGAATAGAAAGAGTACTAGTAAAAGAAAGTAAAGTCGAAAGAAAATTATCAGGCGGGACGTGTAACATCATACGCGCGCCGCCTGCGTTGTATGTAATTAGTACGTAGAATGTCAGCACATTTTGTACACAAAAATAATGTACAATGGTCTGGTCACTGTGCTCGGCAACGAAGAGTACGACGATAATTATAGACGATTTAAAAAGCCTCACGAGGAAAAGTCTAGGCTAACCACTTAACGTCTCCTCCGCGAGAGATAACCCCACCTTTAAATCGTCCATGCTAAATACTGATCGTAGCTTCTGCTCTGTGACATGTAGCGCCATCAAACTTGACAGGATGTTTGACATTTGTAACAGGATAATAAACAACAAATTATACACATACCATCAAAATAACACAACCACTACAGACCATCGACTCACCTATATTGCAAAACTCTGTACACGTATATATTCTAATTAAATTATACCGTATGTACGATTTTTTTTCCTTTTTTTAATTATAGCAAATTTAAATTGAGATTGTCCGGAGTAATCGCTCGGGCCATTTCCTTCTTTAAATTTGTTAGTGTAGCTATACATCATTTTAGTGTGGAGTCAAAATATATTTTTTCCAAAACCAATGATCGATTAATTTGTTTATAGAAAATCGCTAATCTAATTATCTCAACTTAATCTGTCTAGGAACAATGTCAAAATGATTTAAATATGATTCAACTCTCCAACAATATTATTTGATCGTCTTCCAGATATTTTTCTTTTATTTTCTTGAATTGTTTGCAAATTCAAAACATTATCCATATAATCACAGTTCCACTTAGAGAGTCAAGATAAAAGTCAATATCGCTGAAGCTCCAAAAATGTATGTTGAAGATGTACATGTGGTTCATATCCCTTAATAAACGTGGACATTAAATAAAGTGAGCAATACATTACAGCATTATTTGGCTGTAAATATAACCTATTCCTTATTATAAAAATATTTCAATAAAGCGAGTATTCGTTATTAACCGAGTCCTTATTTAATTTCAGGCAAGAGCAAATTGTAATTACACTTGTGTGTTCGGGCAAATGTTCGTGATTTATTAAAGAATAACAAAATTAATCGGAGATTAAAATCGATATGAATCACAATGATGCCGATAGTTTTCGATCGAATCAGGAATCGTCATCATCACGATCGCCGGACGAATCTACCAATCATCATCGTCATCACCAGCGTCATCAATCGATCACGTTATCGTTACAATTTGGATTAGGTCAGTTTTTATTGGCTCTCGGAAAAAAAATTGCTTTCAGACGATTTGAAAAGATTTCCACTTTCAACTCGTTTCATACATCCGATAAGGTAAGTTACCGAGAAACTATTTTCTTTTTATTTGTTTTTGTTAATCGTTATTGAGGTCGACGCTTTTAAAGAATGGAGTTTTTCTTTTCTTGTTAAATGCTGTCTTCGCTTGTGTTAAAGATCATCATAGTTATCTGTTAATTAGTAAACATATTGTACCAAGAAGCAACAGCATCAGATATCTAGGAGTAGTACATTTAGAAGGTGCATATACAAAAAAACTAGAAAACTACTAGATATCAAATTAAGATCTCTCTCTACTAGCTAATCATTCGAACCTCTCGTTAGCCAATAGACTATTAATATAAAATGCAATAATCAAGTCAATATGGACTTATGCTGCACCAATGTGGGGGTGTGCGAAAAATACTAGCATAAATATAATACAGCGCTTTCAAAATAAAACTTTAAAGATACAGAATATGCCGTGAATGAAACTATTCATCGTGAACTTGGAGTCTGTATGCTCGACGAAGCGATAAAGCAGCGGACAACCCGACGATTGAAAAGAACTAGAATTCGCGACCTAGTTTAAGAGAAGGGTTGAATACATCAATGAATGTATTCCCCATACAAGAGAAGACGATGACATCATTCATAGAATGGCTAGGAATGAATTGGCAGAAATAAGGAAAAGAAATCGACATGTAATATCCGTTGAACATTTTAGTGAATTTTTCTATACGTGAAAGTTATATTTTTTCTGTTAAACGTCCGTATAAATTTTTGTTTTATACCATCTTCTGACGTAATAGATTTTACAATCTTCATATCTGAAGATTTTGACATCATAAAAAAAATAGCGGACTGAAAAAAAATGAAATAACCCCCGAAGAAGATTTCTGTCGCAAATTCGTTTACATGTTTCATGTAATTTTCATCAAAATCGAGTGAGGCGTCGGTCTTAAGAGTTTTTTAAAGTTTGAACCGGTTGTTAAAATGTCGAATATATTTAGTAATAATAAATAATACGAACCGGAGGAAATAAAAAATAAATAATTCGGAATAAAATCGAATTATCAGATAGCGTTATAATCATCGTTAAATCTCAATAATAATCTGAATCGAGCGATTTAAAAGATGGACCACCCCGTATTTTGAGCATTTCCCTCGATAAACTATAATGAAACTTGCGAGTCCGTCCTACTCTGTTCACCCTTCGCTCGTCGTATTAACTATAATATTACAATGACTGGCGAAGTCTTATCCCTCGCGTATTGAAATCTCCTACATTTGGGATGAAAAATATTTATCGTGTATACATATAACTATGCACAGATGACGCTGGGAATATTCGCCTTCTTTTTTATCATACCTTAAATGAACCACTTTTTCTATTTGTTGCTTATATAGCGTTCTTGTCTTAATTTACTGAAGGGTATGACGTGTTAATATATATATATATATATATATATATATATATATATATATATATATATATATATATATATATATATATATGTATGTATATATAAGTTAAAATGTGTTCAGGAGTGTACGTAAATTTTTTCGTCTATATGAAAGAGAATAAGGAATAAAATAATTTATAAACATGTTTAATACGAATTAATTAAGTAACAAATCTATGACTAAAGTCATGATAATAAACTATATTTACAAAAAAAAATACTGTCCAAAACACCAACGTCAGACCAGGGCCGATAGGTCATTTGGTTCATTCAGCAGTCGCAACTATCTTTACTAAGGAACGCAAACCAGAGTATGAATCGTGTAAGTACCCCATAAGCAACACGTGTCAGTATCGCCTGGCTGATGTGTAAAATATAGAAGGGCTACACCGATTCATTGGCGGGATCCGCTAAAGAAACGAGCTCAAATCAGCAGAAGTAATGGCAGAAATAATTGAGCAACACTGAAAGTAATGGCAGAAATAATTGTTTCATACAAGTAGCAACACTGAATGTAGGAACTTTAATCGGTCGTAGTCATAAATTAGCAGAAATGCTCAAACGTTGGAGAATTAACATTGCATGTCTACAAGAGACAAGATGGAAAAATATTAGTGAAGGCTACAAACTTATATATAATGGAAGCACAACTGTAAATGGCGTTGCAGTCGTAGTAATCGCCAACTTAAGAAATAAAGTATGTTAACAGGTGTTCGGACAGACTCATAGGAATAACCATAGATGTTACCACTCGTCCAATTTGGAATGAAGTACAATAACTCATCGCAAGTTATTCATCGCATGAAAGTTTAATCCCCTTTATGGGAATCAACAAAGGATATGGATTACAAAATAGGAAAACGCATTCTGGATGCTGCAAAATGTAATGATCTTGTTATTACGAATTTCTTCTTTAAAAAGAGAGTTAACCACCTTGTTACGTATAATATTAGTGGTATTAGTTGGCAAACCGATTTTTGCCTACTGCGGAAACATGACCTCAAAGATATACTGGTTGCTAAAGTAATTCCATCTGAATGTGCTACCACACAACATAAACTACTAGTAGTCGATTTTAGAATACGAAATCGGTGCTGTCAAGTAACTAGTTATAATATTGATATGCTGGTAAGAACAAAACGGTGGGAATTAGGCAAACATAAACAAACACGATGTGAAATCAAATGGAATAATTATTGCCTGGGATGTATTGAGTACGTCCGTTATCACAAGCGCAAAATTAGTGCTAGGCACCTATAAACAGGGAATGTAAAAAAATCTGGCGCGGGGACGCAGAAGTAAAGCAACCTGTTAGGAAAAATAAATAAGCTTTCAAAGACTACCAGACATATCAAACCCAAGGAAAAAAAGAAACATATAATATAGCAAAGAAAGAGACAAAAGCTAAGCATTCTATACATACCTATATTATAAGTTAGCCTCGAGACATGGCGATAAGATCGGTTGGCTAGAAAAATGCACAAAACATTAAAAACTACATTTTCATAAAAGATACTACAGGAAATCTGCTTTATGACAAAATGAAAATTGTGCAACGTTGGAGGGCTATATTTCTCTGAGCAGACCACTAGCTTATCTCAATATCCAGCTATTCCAAATGAATGATAAATTATGGCTCCTATCTCTAATATTGCTACAGACGAGGTAATTGGAAGTATTAATTAAGATATGTAAAGCATCATGACCGGATATCATCCCAGCTGACGTATAGAAAATGCCGGAAATAAAACATGCAGGTATTACGTGGTTAACAGAATTCTTCAATATTGTAGTCAATGCTGGTGTGATTCCCAGTGAATCGATGACTAGCCTAACTATACCAATATACAAAAACAAGGATGCCCAACGGATTGTAGCAACTATCGCCCAATACGATTATTATCACATACATTTAAAATATTGGAGCGAGTTATAGATGAACGGTTACGAAGTATTGTTGAATTAACAACAAATCAGTGCGGTTTTGTTAGAGGTTGTGGTACAACCGACGCAATCTTTACCCTCCGCATATTGATGGAAAAACATATAGAGAAAGTGGCATACATACATTTAGCTTTCACAGATCTATCAAAAGCATTCGACTAAGTTCTGCACCACTTCATCTGGTATACGCTGCGAGATCATTTTTCCTAAAGCAATTATTAAACCGGATAAAAGTATTATATAAAGGGGCATAAAGTAGAGTTCCTTGTGCGGTGGGCGAATCGGATGATTATCATATTCAAATAGGAGTTCATCCAGGATCCGCACTATCGCCACTGCTATTTAACATTGTCTTCGAAACCAACGTAATATACAAACCGCGGTTCCGTGGACTCTGCTATATGTTGTGTTAGTTGATATCACAAGGGATGCCCTCCAAGCTAGAGTCCAGACTTGGAGCAACCAGTTGAAGAAATTTCGACTTACAGTTAATGTCGATAAAACGGAGTACTTGTCCACAGACCTAAATATTAGTGGATCTATTTAAATTGGCAGCGAAACATTACTCCGGACCAATAACTTTAAATATCTAAGATCCCATATACAGGCAAACGGTGAAGCATTCAATGCAATCCGTGGCCGTACATCCTCTTCAGTCCGGGCAATGTAAATATGTCCACATATGTGGACACTATTTTTTGTCTATTTTCTGCGTTTTTTAATGCTGTATCAATTCGATCCCGTTGTCAACGAACATGGACAAGTTAGCAGAATGCAATAAAATCAGTTTCATTCTTGTATCTCTCTCTGTTCAACCGTGAGTATTCTTCAATGTCAAAAAACTCATTTTCTCTTCTCGTCGAAGTGACAACGTCCCCCACATCCGTCTAGTACCTTTTTTTCTCGGTTTTCCTGGTTAGTAATAAAATTCTGAACTTGTTTTAAACGTTAAATGCTTAGTCATCACATACTTTCACACCGTAGCATTATACCCACTCTCTACATTCTGTCCCCCTATGTGGACTCCGGGACTATAGTAATACAAAAAGGAAGTTGCTGTTTTCTTAACTACATTTTTAATGTCCACAGTCCGCCTAATATTAAACGCTGTGTTCCGGTTTTCTTTAGGCGTGTTTATTCGGAATAAATTATTTAATGTTTGGGAATATTTTATTGTTCTTTGGAAACATTTAACTATAGTGTAGTGTAGAACGTAGAATTTATTGCAAGTGTGTGTTATTATTTATTGGTAAAATTTTTGTGGCATAAATTTTAAACTATGGATAATTTAAGTGACGTTGATATTATGAAAATGCTTGAAAATCCATCATCTGATATTGAAATATCAGATAGCGATCATGATGATGCAACTCGAGAAGGTGCTGATGATGATGTCTACAATGATGAAGAAGAATCTGAGAAATATGAACTTAGCGTCTTACCGCAAACAACAGCTCCAGTGCAACATATTCCAGTAGCCTCTGTCTCTTCATCACCTTCATCTCCTCATTCTGTTTCAAACACTCAACAAACTGTTGCAATGAAGATGAAATCATTGCCAACAAAGTGGAAAAAAGTACGAAAATTTTGTAACAAACGCATGCGACAACGAGAAATAATTGAGGAACCAGACACAAACCCAGAAATAAGAGAAGATAGGACGCCGGGTAAGTATTTGCAGTTGTTTGTGGATGATAAAATGTATGCCAATCTTGCTGTTGTGACAAATGTTACGTCTATGATTAGGACTGGTCACTGTATGAACGTCGATACTGATTAGTTTAACTTCTTTCTTTCTTCAACTGTAGAATGTTTAATGAATTTTAACATACCTCCAAAATTGATTGAGTATTGTAAATAATAAAGTATGTGACACAGTCAAATACTTATCACTTTTTATGTTCCATTCCTCATTATTACTTAATGCATTAATGGTATTAATTAGCGATGATATCAACGTGCACATATAGTTCAAGTCAGTCCTGACGTCCACATATGAGGACATTCCTTTTTTCGTACTTGCAGGATAACAAAAAAATACATATGGATAAAAAGTGCAAAAATTTGTTACAGAAACCTTAAATTTTATAAAAAATTCATTTTTATGCAAATTTGAAGACAAAAATTTTTCAGGACTGAAAGATAAGAGCAGCCTGGCAAAAATGCAGGTCAATGACAGGAGTGCTGTACGACAAGCGTATGCTTATAAGGCCAGAGTACGATAAAAGCGAAAGCAATAGAACGATTCACTATTCTTCCTCACTATGACTCCGTAATCACAACCCCGGTATAGTTGACGTCCAGGCGAAATGATGTAGTCAATCTTTCGTGTTCGATCTAGACATACACGTTGTACGCGTCAGTTCATGTTTACAACAGAAGAACGGCCGACCTGTCCTGCATGTAACACACTCCTTACTATCGCCCACATCCTAACTTCCTGCTCAACCTATACTTTTCAATGTCAGCTCGTAGGCCTTCCCAGTAATCTTCGTATAGCATACTTCAATGCAACTCCTTTTCTGAACCAAAGCTACACTTCTCTTCTACAATTTCTTTTCATGCCTCTGGTCAAAGTAGCATAGTGTCAAATCAAAGAAAATTATTATTTTTTGTTCGATAGTATCAGTTATAAAATTAAGTAATATATTTTAAAAAAATACAATTACATACTCTTTCAAACTTTCACGATGATAGCCATTCGAGATTTTTACGTTATAAATCACCTTATTTTTTTATTACGTAACAGTTTTCATTTTCAAATTGAAAAATGTAATTGTTTTAGAAAAAAAAAAATTTACCCGGTGTACATAAATAAATACAATTACAATATAACACTTTTTTAACGAATAATTTATCTTGCTCAAACCTTTCATCAGTTACTGTCAATTATTTACACAAAAATATATATTTGGGTATATGAGAGAAAATGACAGCAGAAGTTTAATTGTTTCATGGATAATTTTTTTTTTTCTTTTAAATTGCTTGCAACCTGTCCTGTAGAACAATAAGCAGCACTGTTGACAATAAGTTATCAAATGAACGTTGTACAATTACAGCTATTCATAGCTTCTCCGGGTATTAATTTATAAAATCATGATCTGTAATGCAGTTCAGTTTGGCGAATCCCCTTCAAACGTCTGAACCGCATACCATTATTTATTAGATTGACAGCTAGTGGATTAGCGTGTTAGTCAACTCGTTGCTTATAATTCTGGCTAAGTGATCTGATGGTTTCCTTTACTGTAGGAATTTGTAAGTCTCTATACAAGTCGTCATTTCTGACAAACCTAGATGCACACACTATACTCCGTAACGCCTTCGCCTGGAATTATTCAATGATCTTAAGGTTAGAATTACTGTTCCATAGATCTGGATGTCATAAGTCCAGATAGGTTTCTAGATTATATAACAATCTTTTATTTTCTACTGATAATGTAGAACGCTTATTCATCAGCCAATTCATTTCTCGATATTTAATATCAAGCTGTTTTCCTTTAGCAGTAATGTGATTCCTCCAAGTTAATCTTTGATCTAAATGTAGTCCAAGGTATTTAACCTTGCGTCTGGGACGAATCACTTGTCCGTTAAGATGGTACATCTTTTCCTTACACAAACTGACTTTGATTCATCTACTTTGATCTTCCATATTTTGAACCACTTGTCTAAGTAAGTTAAGTGTCGCTGAAGATGCTTAGTTGCCATTGCAAGATCACTATTTGTCGACAATATGGCTGTATCGTCAGCATGGCCGTTGTATTGACGTTAACTGGGAAATCAGAAGTATAGATGCTATATAAGATCGGGCCAAGCACGCTACCTTGCGGTACCCCTGTTTGTATAGGATAAATTTGCGAGTGGGCATCATTTATGATAAAAGCACCCGTCAGTCAGATACGAGTTGAATATTGAGTGATCTGGGTGAGGCAATTTTTCTTTCAGTTTACGGAGTAAATCTGTATGCCACACTCTATCGAATGCTTTCTCAAAGTCGAGAAATACGGATGTGTAGTATTTTTTTGCTCATCGATAATACCGCTTTTTAGATAATTTTGATGATTTTTGATGCGTTATATAAATATTTTTAGAATTTCTACATCGACTAAACGTCTCTTATTAAGATAAAATGAACACTTTAAATTTTACGCACCATATAGAGAACACACTGTGACTGAAAGGGTTAATAGAAAACTTAGTATGAAAAATATTATTAATTAATAATAGCGGTGTGTATAAAATTATTTTTTAATATATCAGATTTGAAGGACATACTGTGTTATGAAAAAAACAAAAGCGCTAATAAACTCTGATTTTGCACGTTTCGGAAAACAATCGGGATAATCGATCGAAATTTTACAAATGAACGAAACCTCTTCTAATTCGTCCCACTCATCAGTAGTTAACAAACAAATGCCGGTCCGATGGATTATTTTATTTCCTGAAAGGTTGAATTTTTACTTGTTAATTTTATCTTTTAGTTCGGTAGCTTATTTATTTTGCTTTTTTTTTTATCAAAATTAAATTTAAAAAAACAAAAAAACAAGAAAAACATTGTATATACAGTTATAATTTACTTCTTATCGACGTATAAGGTAACCATCTAGTTTTATCAATTAAAACTGCTAATTTCAATTTATACGAAATACGCGAATTTTTAAAGCAGCGATGTTTTGTAGTCATCTATACTTTAACTCGAAAATTCCGCACGCGATTATTTTTTAGATCATCGAATTTTGCTCATTTTATAGTCAATTTACTCAAGTTTATATTCTACTGCATCCGATTTACTAATTATCGTTTGTTTCGGTAGTAACGATGAAATCGGTTATCGTCGTGAATTAATACGGACGTAGCATGTTGAGAATAAAAGATGGTGGAATATTATTTTTTTTATATTAATTATGTTAAAGCTTAATAACTTGGAACGTGCGGTAATATTTGTGTCCTTCTTGTGGGCCCGAACCATGAAAGTATTCTAAACAATGAATTTGTTGATTCATCAATTAAAGATGTGTCATCTAATGACGTAGTATTCTGTTTAGTTTCACACAAGTATATTATTCACTTAATACAGCCGAAGCATAAAAATCACCGGGAACTGATGTAGACTGAAATTATTAGTCGATCACCTCTAGCCAATTATCAACTTCCACTGTCTTTCCCTAAACTGCCGTGATTCTATTTCTTTAAGAAGATTAATCGCAAAGGAATTGTACTCGTCGGTATATAGATTACGACTTGGCCATCATCTGTGTTACCTGATCATCTTTTTCCAAGTGCAGCTTAAAGAAAGTCCGTTCTGTCTCCTTCATTCTGAACAGGCAATCTGTAATCGTGATGATGTTTGGTTTTTTTTTAATGCTCTACTATAGTTACATTCTGAACTTTACCTTATCTTACTATGTTTTCCATATATTACACATCCGTATAATGTATCGTCCCTTCTCCCAGCTGGATAATCTATAATTATTCTCTTACATAGCGACATTTCTGGAATTAAAATATATAAACAGTCTCCACAAGTATTACGTTTGGGTAAGCGTAACGGCATCTTCCATATAATAAAAAAAAAATGTAATACTTCTTTCCCGTATATCGAATATATCGATTAGTTGTCCATTACGCTATTTATTTTTTTATTACATATTCCAGTCAACTTAAGATGTAGTTTGGTTCATAACGAAATTCTCTTCACGTTTATTCACCTGTGTGCGCTGTCGCGAAAGATAGGTTTCCCATCTTTTTCTTAATATTTTCATCGTCGGATATTTACGCTGACCTTTTTATGCATGCCGATATCTTTATTTTAGCTTTTGGTTTTTTCGGTGATTCCAGCGATATTTCAAAATCTGTAAAATATAACGTTAGAATGAAGAGAAATGTTTCCGTTTAAGTTTACCCTTTTATCGTTATTTATTCCTGTCAGACGCACACGAATTCTTTAACATCTTCTTCCTATATTAACATTTCTACTCTGCATACTTACAAATTTATCAACGTGAAGAATATTTTCTGAGTCCAGCATTTGCAAGTTACGTAGAAATCTGAATTTTCATATCGGGCGATAAAAAACAAAAACTTTTTAACATATTTTCCACATGAGTAAGTTGTAAAATCCGTAACAGGCGAGAAATTCCGGACAATTTTTTCCAAATCGATGCACGCAGAATTACAAAAAGACGTTTATCTTATATATATATAGCTGTCTTGCAAACGGCTATAACGATTTGCATGAAATTTTGTACTTGTCTGAAATTTATTAATTAACAATGATTTGCATGGAAATTAGGAATTTTGACTCCCAGTATACTGCTACATAAAGTTTTAGAAATTTCGATTTTTTTCCCATTCTCTTTTTCTTGATACTTATCTAAATGTACGATAAAAATTTCAACTCCATCCCAGTAACCGTTCGAATGTTATAAGAGTAGAAATTTTGGTTTTTCTGTCCATGTCTAGGTAAATGTAATTAAAATTTTATATCTCGGTTAGCTTTAATGTGTTTTAATCTATGAAAGAATTATTTTATGGGAAAAAAATCCTATCGAAAAATTCGAAAATTCATAAAAAAACATCAAGTTTGGTTTCTTTCTAATATTTGTCAAAACTGAAATTTTTATTTATAACTCCGGAGTTTTATGAAACGAAATTCTACACGATTCAAATAGTTATATATGTAACGGTTTTTAATAGTGTGTATTATCTAAATATATTTTCCGAAAACATACGATTTTACAAAAAAAGCGTAGAAATACTACTAGAGGCAACCTTCTTCCCAACTCAGTGGTATGAAAACTAGGTAAAAACACAAATTAATAACTGGGTTTCCTGTGTGCTTTCATTACTGTAAATAAATAAAACAAATACATACATTTTGGGAACTCTGGTCATCTATATATATAATATACATATATCAACATAGCCTTAAGTCGCTCTCCGCTTCGAGTGTAAAATTATACACGTTGAAAAAGTATTACTTCGTTACTTTCATAATAAAATGAAAAAGAATTTTTACTACTCTAAAGTTGGAAAGATAAAATATTAATTTAACAAACGCGAATTTATAATTTTTGAATAAAGAATTTTTCTGAATAATTTTGATACACACTGTATACCCGGACGGTTGGCTCTGTGATATATATATATCATCATCATCATATTGTACTCAATCCAAGATTGGTTTTTGTGATTAATTTCCATCTCTGCCGACTCTGTGCCATCCGTTTCAGTTCTTCATACGATGACTCCGTCACATCTTCGAGTATCTGTGAAATGTAATCTGTTCGCGGTCTTCCAATCACATTCTTTCCCGGATGCATCCCTTCTATTAGACGCATTAGTAGCCCTTCGTGTCGCAGTAATATATATACATACATATATATATACATACATATATATATATATATATATATATATATATATATATATATATATATATAAATTTCCTATCTTTTTTTTTAAATTTTAGCCGTAAGCTCTAAGCAAATAACGTCCGAGGTATCCATAGGGCTTACTCTCCTACCAAAGCGTATCATTTTGACTGTATTTAAAAATTAAGGTATAGTTCCCATTATTTGCCGTTATTTCCAATACTGATTCCTCAATTGGGAGACACTGTTCATAGATAGTAATTTGAAAATTCGTGGAACTTTGTCTTCATTTCAGTGATAAAAAATGAACGTATGTGCAGATCTGAATTTTTAAAATGATATACATATATATTTACATTACGTAACATATTGTCCGAGTTAAACCATTTGCATATAAGTTGTGAGAAAATAAAAGGAAAATTAATTGTTAATGCGAAGGTGTGAGATCGGTCCACAACATCCACAGGTAAAACAACAACTGCAGAGTACGAACATTTTCGATGCTTTTAATGTTATTTGATTCTTTCATTTTTCAACTATGATTTAATATTTTCAGTCGTAACCATTGTAGTCGGGTTTTACTGTTTCTGGATGCCGTGTCATAAAGGTATTCCAAACAATGAATTTGTGGACTCATTAGCTAAATACCCGTCATCTAATGGAGTAGAACAACTTTCTTTAGACACTCACAAGGATATCATTCACTTTGTTCAATGAGGTTCATTGAGAACTGATGTACATTGAGAACATTAGTCGATCACTTCCCACCTATTACTATCAATTTCAATCGTCTCTCCCTGGTTCTATTTCTTTAAAAACATTAATTGTAAAGGAATTGTACTCATCAGTAGATTACGATTTGTACATCACTTGTTACCTGACCGTATTTTCCATATGCGTCTTAGAGAAAGTTCCTTCTGTACCCTCCATTCTCAACGGGCAATCTGCATCTCGATCATGTTTTTTTTTTATGCTCTGATGTGACACTGTTACATTCTGAACTTTACCTTATTATCCCCAAAAAAACACTGTTTCTACATTGTAGTCTAACAAAAGCTGTTCCCACTTATTTTTCCATCTCCATTGACTTTATTAGTTGAAATATATTCGATTTTTGTGTATCTTTCGCTTGGTCTTATTTGCATTCGTCGAAATAAGTAGACTATTATCCTACAAGCGTACGACACAATCTTTTCAATGTAATTATATCCACTACGGCTATAAATATGATCAGGATATACAAGTAATATTTATGAAATAATTTGTTAATTATTAAAACGATATAATCGAATGCAAAAATTATTCCATATTATCATAATTGGTGATTTTTCTATTCGCACCAGCAAATTTGAGATGGTTAAATTGATGTCTAAGATAATGTAAAACAAAAAATTAATTAAAATCTCTATGGTTTAATTTTGAACTCATTTCTTTTTGTTTGTCAAATTGTTTCTACATCTTCCTATTCGCATAAGTTTAAAAAGTCTAGTCGATCGTATAGACATATATATATATATATATATATATATATATATATATATATATATATATGAAGAAAAACGTTTCATCTTTAAGAAAAGCAATATAAAATTTTCTAAACGCCTTTCGACTCTTATTACTGAGAGAAAAATGTGAATTTGTTAGAAGATTAGATAAGTTTAATATTAATAAAATAGATCTCAAAGAATATTAATAAATAATGAAAGTTAGGAATTACTTACGCGCGTATATATAGTATACAATATATATTACTTATAAAAAAAAAAATATTAAGAGTTTACTGTACATCTAACGTGTATACTTATTCAGACACGCTATTTATACGATATATATATATTAGCATAAGTGCTTCAGTTACACTTACATTTTTTAGACGTGTGGCGAAAGACGCGAAGAAAACAAAGCTTATAGAAGCTCCTGACGTTATTAAAAAAATAAATAAAACGGAAAAAGTAAAAAAAAACACCTAAAAAAAACGACTTTGAAAGATAAAAATAAAAAAACAGCGCATCAACAACAAACAATTCAAGCTATGCCCACAAGTTATATAAAAAGCATATAACTACTTTAAACTGTATATTAATATACGATTCATCGCATGTATGTATGTATATGTGTGTGTGTGAAAACAATTTTTTTATTTGAATACTTCGAGAACTCTTTTATCATATAAATTTAATATATCGAGATTTTTCATCTTTTTATTGAAAATCTTTTGATTAGAACTTTATAGTAACCGAACCTTCCAACAGCCTCGTTGAACGTCATTTAATTTTTGATTCACTTTCGTTCGTTCGTATCCTATGACGTTGATCGATAGTTCGACCGCTAAATTAAGAAGTCGATCTGGGGAATCGCCGCGCAACTGGTGTAAGTCTTGAAATGTAATTGCATTTTTACACATCACATTTACTTGAAATAAACAACTCAAAAATTCCACCACCTTAGCAGTAAGTGGCCGCATCTACCATGGCCAGTTCGAATTCTATTCAGAAGTAACCATTCTTTCTTATGCAGTTCCATTCTTATAAATGGATGGTTGTCGATGAGGACACCGTTTAATAATGAATTCCGTGTTGGCATTAGTTCATTCGGTCAGTTGTGTGCACTTTCTTTTAGTAACGACTATATTTTGTCGGCCGGCTAGCTCTATCTCCTGAAATATAAATGAACATAGCGGATTGCTTCTCCTTTATTTGATTAAAACTAAATTAAGATACGACAAATATATGGTTTGTCTCATATTAACCGCAGCACAGAGTGACATATAGCCGGACTAAATCTCGCAAATTTCGAACAGTGCATAAAATATGTTTATACTGATTTATATTTTGAAGATGAATGACTGTATGGAAATGTGTGAATTAAAAAAATATATATATATACATACTCGATATCGAAATTACATGCAGAATTGAACAAATAAGACATGTATAAACAAAAACTTATAGTATACGATCTGCATTCATAACTCCAGAGTTAGAATCCTTAAATGTTATATTTTGTCTACTTTATTATCAATGCCACTTTCAACCGTTTGACAGCATACAAAACATAGTTCTATGAAATCTGAAAATCTAACAGATAATGAATAAAACTAACCCGTAGTTTTTCCACGTGATGACAAAAGATCGTGATTGTATTAATATTTGAAAAAATAGAAAGTTGAGAGAATTTTGGTGATCTGACTCAAAATTTAACTAAACAGGCTTTCATTAATGTGAGATGTCAAAACGTGGACTGAAAAATTAGTTCACGAAGCTTTTGACAAATGCCTTAAGTATCCTTAAAAAAAAAATAAAATAATAAAATGGAAAAAATGGAGTATAACTTCACCGATTGATAACTTAATCATAATCGCGATGCAGTTTGGACTTGAAGATGAAAGAACTATATGTGTGCTTGTACGTTTGTTATGCATACATGCATATTGTGTGTACATACAAAATTTTAGAAGAAAATGTACTGGAATGATAAAACAACGAATTAAATTAGATTTCTATTTCTATCATCATTTATATTTTGTGCTCGAAATTTAATGACACAATCCTTCAATATCATGACTATACCTTAACAATACAATAATAATAACAATACTCTATCCGACTGTATTGAATATAATATACGAATAAATTCGACTTACTTCTTTTCTTCTTCATACGCAAACTTCCTCTTGAAGGCTAGAGATTTGAAACATGCATATTGCAAATAGAGCCTCGCAAGTACCCATTCCATTTCTCAATCCAAACTACGTATTACTTATTCGATCTTCTTTATGCTTATATAATCTTGTGCATATTATCCTAAAGAAGAATCTTAGGACGTGAGACACCAAGCTAACTAGACGATAATCAAAACGCATCGACCGACCCGCATTACTCTTTTTGGGGTGGTTACAAAAGTAGCTGTTTTTATCCACTTTTACCAGTCGTTATAACGTAACATAATTTGCTTTTTTTTTTTATATATAATAAATTTTTATAAAGTAAGTAAAACTTCCAAAGTCGCCAAGTTTTATCCTTATTAACGCGAATATGAGTTGGTTTTCCATTGCCTTCTTCGGCTTATTTATTTTCCAGGCAAACTAGTACACTTATGCACCGACCAATTGGATGGGTAGTTGAGTTAGCTGGAGGCATTTTAATCATGCAAAATTCTCCTAGCCCGGGTCTGACTAAGGTTGTTCAAACAGCTATTACCGCTACGCTACAAAGATTTTTTTTATTACGAACGTAAAATGAATTACAGAACGATTATTGAAATTCAACCGAATCGCTAAAACTTACATTCAATTTCTTTCTTTCTCTTTCTCACTCTTTTCATCGCTGTTTTTCTTTTACACAATACGTAGATTTGGCGGAGTAAACAACGCGTTAAAATGTCGAGTTACTTTTCAGTTTCTGTTAAACAAAAGACTGCTCGTCTAAAGACGAGAATAATGATAATAGTAAATGTCTGTGTATTTTAATTTTTGTTTTTTATTTTTTATTTGTATTTTTTTTTTTTAAATAACGGAAGATAAACAATTCTTTAGCCTTTCCCAAACAGACAGGATAAAGACGAAGAAATTGAAGATAGAAATTGTTGGAAAAATCGGTAGTCCTGATTATAGTTGTATTATATGTATTGTAAGGCTTTGTTCGATTCATTTCCCCTAAATCCACTTCGGTTCTATACTTGTATTTATGTATATACATATATATATATATATATATATATATATATATATATGTCTGTGCTTGCTCGTGTGAAGTTGTAGTCGAATTAAATTTACTGGGAATGTGTACTAGAAATTTAATTTCAAATCTGCCAACTTGAACCTCTTCTTTCCATCGACTGACTGAAATTACTTTTTCTTCTCCCTTAACAGAACTAACAGCAATCACAATACAATCTCAAACCCTCCAAGCATTCGATAATAATAACAATCGTCTGCATCGTCTATAACAATACACACGTGTATACATATATATATATATATATATATATATATATATATATATTCGCTTTCCTTTTATTAATTCAACTACAATAACCGGTGTAGTAGATGACGATAACGTAATGGAGTTCGCACAATGCACCACGTCGAAAGAAATAAGTTTTCGATATAAAATAAATATTTACTCCTTTTCCCGCGACTGACGGTTACCAATTGTATCCTTTATTTGGTTGGTCGCTATTTTTTTGAAAAAAATATTTATCCTCGGAATTTATTTTTTGTATAAGCCGCTATTATATCGAGAGTCTTTCAAGTTTAAGCTAAGATTTAAAATGTATCCATATTTTCGGATAAATTTTTAAAATCCGTAAAAAAAAATGTACGAAACAGATTATATTAATATGGAATTAATCCTTTCAATCGTATATTATATAATATATTTTAATGAAGCAGTTTAAAAAAATAACTGGAGAGCGTGAAAATAACTAATATTTTGTGTATGATATTTTACTTCTTAGATGACTAGATAATTTTTAGTTCAAACAACAAAAAAGGAGTTAAATCACAAAAAAATTTTCTTTTGGGAAAATCACAAAGCTCTTCGGCTGCTACACCATCATCGAGTGAATATAAAAAATATAAATTATAAAAATCTATTCAGATTTATAAAAATATAAAATGTGAAAAATATTACTTAGATACACAATTTATAAAAATTATCAGTTTTTTTTTTAAAATATATATATTTTAAAATTATAATCTGGTTTACATAGCCAATAAACAATTTATCTATATGGGTCGTGACAGGATTGGAGATATCATTCATCAATGATACTCGATTATCTCGCCAATCAATCAAACCGATGTGTGGAAGGTCTAAGAGAGTGCAACGGTTCAGTCTATGGACTTCGTTGGTACTATCTAGAAAGTCAGCTGCCAGTTGATCCGGATGGTACTCAAACCTGTGCAGGTAACGTTCACTATTTGTTTGGATTACTTCGTTCACATCCGGTACATTTAGTTGAAGGTTGTCGTTGCGCGTGTACCATGGCGCATTTGTTATAATTCTTAATATTTTCGACTGGCATCCTTGCATCGTGTTAATATTAGACAGCGATGTTGTACCCCAAAGAAATATACCGTAGGTCTAATAGGGGTTTGATAACTGCGTTATACAGCAATAATTTCGATTTTATAGACAACTCGGAATGTTTATCCAGATCCACTACATCTTTCTCAAGTTAATATTTATTTCTTTAACCTTCATCTTAATGTCCTCCTTCCACACGGCGATCTAGCCACATGCCCAATCAGAAACACAATTCACGACAAAACATTATTACAGATGAAATGGATATAATATTTATCGAGCTGATCATCCACGTGGTAAGCCTGGTGGAGGAGGAACAGTATTTTTGTTATGTAATCATTTGAAACATCATGAATTCAAATGTATTCAATTGCCTCGTATTAAGACAATTTCGATTTATTTAATACAAAAAAAAAAAAACTGGAAAATCCTATCTCCTCAATCTATTACCGCCCAGACTAAAAATTGCACAGATGCAATTTAAGGATTTCTTCAGCTCGTTAGGAACTTGATTTATTTGTAGGGGGGGTTATAATGCCAAATATACATGTTTTGGGTTGTTTTGGGTCGAAACTCCTATTGGACGGGGATTATATCAGTGTATTTCAAAATCCAAGTTTAATGTACCATCTATGGTCAACCTACATACTGGCCCTCGGATAGAAATAAAATTCTAGACTGCTCGACTTCTTTATTGGCAAAGGTATTAGCTAATTATATACAAATGTTGAAACATCTTTCCACTCTTCATCAGATCACCACTCAGTAATACTAGAGCTAAATCAACTTATGATAATTAACAATAACAGTTTTAAATTCCACAGTAATAGAGCCGACTGGTATTCTTACACACACTGGATCGAAAATAATATTATCGACAATGTTCCGCTGAAATCGGTGGATAATAGTGATGAAGCAGTTGAATACTTCAATCAGATATTGAAAAGAGCAGTAAGCACCGCAAAAGACTCTGCAAGTCGGGATTTTAACTATTCCCGCGCTATTAGGGAGAAAATTAATAAAAGAAGAAAAATTAGAAAACTGTAACAGACATTTAGGAATCCGGTTGATAAATGTGCTCTCAATAAAATTGGTAAAAAAATAAGTAATTTGTTAGCATAAAAATTACACTTTAAAATCGATACTTTGCACCACATTCTCCAAAATAATGATCACTCATTGTGGGAGGCCACTGAATCGTTTAAGAGACCACATGAAATGACTTCGAAAAGGTAATGATGAATGGGCACGCCGAAATCTTGATAAGGCCGAAGTTTTTGTGTTGTATGTGAAGAATGTGTTCAAACCACATCCACCTGATACAGAATCAGAGCCTTTCTATAATCAAATAGAACGCGAGTCGGCTGCTCCTTTTTAGATGTCGCGCTCAATCAAAGCATTTTCTCCTGCAGAAATTATGAAAGTGATAACGAGCCGCTTACTAGTATATAAAGCTCTTGGATATGATCTAATCACTGGGAAGATGCTCAAATGTTTACCCCGAAAGGCTACAGTATTACTAACTAGCATCTCCAACGTTGTTATTCGACTGGGTTGCTATCCTTCGAAATGGGAAATGGCTCAGATAATTGTGATACATAATCCAGGTAAACCAACGAAACATCCTCATATCGATCGATTAGCCGTCTATCCATATTATCGGAAGTCTTTGAGAAGTTGCTGCTGTCTCGATTAATGGAAACGCTGCAAGGTACGATTTCAGACTAACAATTTGGGTTTCATCTAGGGCATTCTACGGTAGAGAAAATTCATAGAGTGCAGAAATACATTAATAATTGTTTTGACAGTCAGTATTATTCTGTAGCATTCCTAGATGTTAGTCAGGCATTCGATCGTATATGGCATGAGGGATTACTTTTGAAAATAAAACGCTCACTATTCATATTACATACTATTGGCCTCATATTTAACAGACAGATTCTTCCAGATTAAACTCGATGATGATATATCTGAATTTTATCCTGCTGAGTATGGCGTTCCACGAGGTTCTATTTTGGGCCCAATTCTCTTTCTACTGACTACGTATTACCTTTCAGTTAAAACCACCGTCCAGGTTGCAGCATTCTGATGATTCAGTATTGTTTGCGAGTAACAACGATCCGATAGCGGCGTATAAAATTACAAGCCGGTTTAAATTATCTAGAAAAATGGACACGACAGTGGAGAATTAAGGTCAACCCATCGAAGTCAGTGCATGTCACATTCACAAATAGACGGGATACATGCCCACCCATTGATCTTCATGTTCTTAATTATCAAAGTGATAAAACAGTATTTTTAAATAATCTGATAGGGGAAATGGTAAACAACATACATCAACAATCAGCTATAAAATTTATACATAAACAATAACATACAAATAAAATAAATAAAAATAAATAAAAAAGTAAAACACGAAATAAATAACATTAACCAAAATTAGAAAATTTTACACGCAGAAAAACATTAACAAAAAATTAAATTACTAAAAAAAATGGAAATAATAAAGAAAAAGATAAAAATAATTTATTAAATTCAATGATAAATTTTGATGAAGAATTAGTCCGAAGAACTATATTGTAAATTTCATTTTTATATTGGACAACTATTTTAAAATTATAAGCAAAGAGGTATGAAAGACATCGATTAAAATCAATAATAGATACATTTAAATACCTAGAATATAATATTAACAGCACATGCGATCTTGATTACGAAAATATGCAAGAAACGTGTTTCTGAACATGAAAGGTATATTTGTAAACAAAACGATAAAATGGGACACCAGATAGAGATTTGTGAAATGTTAGAGCCATACTACTATATGGAATGGAAGCCTGGACGAAAAAAAAAATCAATGCTAAATAGATTAAGCTCACTTGAGATGTAGCTATACCGTCGGATGCTAAAGATTCCACGGACGGATAAAGTATCAAATGCGGAAATACTAAAACGACTAAATAAAAGATTAGAGTTAGAAAAAACTATTAAGAAAAGAAAAATAACTAGCACATCTTGAGGAACAACAGATATAAAATGTTACAATTGATAATTGAAGGAAACATCACTGGAAAACGGGGAAAAGGGAAGAAAAACATGGTTGGATAATGCAAAAGAATCGACAGGAAACCTTATTGCGGAAGTTAGCCAAAAGATTGGAAGCCAGATAATCGCCAACATCCATTGAGGATAACCAGAAGAAGAATAAGATACTTATTTTTATTATCTTTATTTTATTGGCTGTTATGTTTTTGTTTATGTATAAAATTTTATATTGTAATTCACTCGTCGAATATTTTAGATGCGAAAACCACGTTTTGTCACTGGTGACGTTTCGGAGATAGTTGCAATCTTCATTTTTAAACGAAACTAAATTCGACTAGTAGATGATAAAATTTCAATTCTTTTATAACAGTTCGTGTCAACCAAATGACTCTCGTTGGACACTGTTATACGGAAAGAGTTCACGGTTTCAAACCCCTACTCTCTTAGTAAGTTTTCCATTCGCCGTTTCATCTTCGTTATTTCCTACACATCAACGTATTCGTAGTTAATTAGTTTTCCAGTACTGCTTTAGATTTTCAAATACCGTGTTTCCTCCATAAACAATCGGGTGATTGATTGTCACGAGCGCCCTTTTAGGTGGTTAGCAAATACCGAAATCAATCGGGGGTTTTTTCTTACATCGTTATATTCAGTTTTTATCGTTTAATCGTTTTAATCCTGATAATTGGTGGCTGTAAACGAGAAAATAAGTACCTATATGTGTATTCGTTCTCATCGTATCAAGTACTTGTTACTTTGCTTAGAAACCGAACGATGTCTAGTATCCGTATATCCTATCCGTAGATATCTGTTATATATAGTTCATGGTGTCTCTTTACAAACTTAAGTGACTACTTTCACTATTCAAAGGTTATGTAAAATAAGCCCCACTCACACACGCACATACACACATATAACTGAATACGAAAATACGCGAGCTAATACATTAATCACACCAATCAGAAACGCGGTATTTGTAATAATGAAGTAACGATATATGTTTGAGTGTACCGTTTCGGTATTTCCAGTCAAATCATAAGAAACTAGTCGACCGCGTGTAAAAAGTAGTTTTATTTTTATTTATTTTCGTTTTCAATATGCGTCACTAACGAAACCCCTAAAATTGTTTATGCTTTTCCCTGTATAAAGTTGAATTTAAAACGATTACTTTCATTACTAGTCGTTTTGTTCAACAATGTATTCGAAAGTGGAGTTACCCGCAGACTGACTCTAATTAACGTTTTTCTCTTTATCTAAAAAGAACGACGTAACGAATTTTGAGCCATCAATCTGATATATGATTTAATGGATTATAAAAAAACTTTTTGGTACGATAAAGTATGAAAAATTTATACATAGATATCGAAGGAAGTTCGATTTGGACAACTTTGATATCACAATCATAGCCAATTTACATTGGAATTAGAACGCGGCTGTAAAGATAGACGGTCAATTATCAAACGTAGTTACTATAATGAAGGGTTATTGGCAGAAATGTATCCTATCCCCTTCCGTTCAATATATATATTCGGAAAAAGTTTTTAACAAAATCGATCATTTGGAAACGTCAAGGCGTAGTAATTAACGCAATTGATTATTAATAGTATCCGCGATATGTAAATGATACAGTAGTGCTTACGACTAATCTTAGTAATTTGCCAGAACTCGTGTACTAAACGTACGAGCTGCCGAAACAAAATGGATGGCTATTGAGAGAAGAAGTGCTATAACAACGTGGAGATCGCACTGACAGGTTTCCATAAAATATTTACGACGTCATATTAACGACAGATAGGATCCGTCCACCGGAGGTGTAGAATACAATAGGCAAGGATTATAATACTAACGAATAATATACGCTCACCGAAAAAAATGTGCGCTTACCACACTGAGACGGTCAAAATTACTAATTCTGAAAAAAGTATTATATCTTTTGAACGAGCAGGCGGAAATTGGAATATATTGATCATATAATGAGAATAACAACTACGAAATGTTTCATATACAAATTCAAATAAATGGATACACAAGATCAAATAAAGAAGAATTATCTTTATTTAAAAAAAAAAAAAAAAAGAAGGGTTAAAATAAGATTAGATCGCTGAAATATGCGTAGCATCCCAACAGTTTCTTTTGTCTTAAACTTTATCCTCGTCTTCGTTTCTCTTGTGAGCCGTAATTAATCGACCACACTCGTTTCCAAGGATTTGTTGTTTTCCTTTACAGCGAGATATCAGTTAGTCTAAATTAACTAAGTTATTACAACAACAATTAGACAAAATTTCAAGATAGGATCCTTTTGAAAGTAGTCTACCCATTCATTTCTTTCAATTTTCTACTTTTTATTGCGGTCTTCATCAATCTCAATCATTAATGATTGTAAACTATCTCGTCTTTTAAGATATTTCGTATTAAAACCTAATAAGCTAGATATTTTACGTTTTGTTTCGTTTATGATTTAATGTCGCATATCGCATGTGTTTCGTATTTAACTTTTCATTTATTCTCAAATTTCGTATTATAATCTTCCCAAGCGTAGAATATCGTTTTCATAATTAATTAATATCGTTTATTATTCATAATTTCCAAAGTTATATGATTTCTTTTTTAACTGTTCGATTTATCCTAAAATTTTTTGAAACGCTACATTTTGACAGCGTGTAAATTATGTAACACGACTCTTCCGTTTATCAGATCACTAATGAGTATATTAATGCCAGTGCGACCTAATTAATTTTAATAATTCTTTTTTACACTCGATTTTCTTTTGATTATTCCATAATTATAGTATTTTAACAATTAGCAAACAAAAAAAAAAAAAAAAAACTTAATTTAATTTGAGTTGAAAAGGATGCGCAGAAAATCTAATGGACTATGCTATATTTTTCAACGTATTTTTAAATAATAAAAATTTATACACCCACCTATCAAAATGTTGAATGCAAATTTTTCTTCATTCTAAGTTTCTAACCATGTTTGATCTTTAAAAATGCATTTCAGAATTATGACCTTCCGATTTCATTTTAAAATAATACAAATTATGTCTGATTAAATTTATTTTTAAACGTTAATTTTAATTTTGAAAATTGTTTGTTAAAATTTTGGTCCAATCAGTTTGTGTTTACTTCTGAAGGAAAGGAATAAATTTAATTTGTGTTCATCTGTCCGCTATGTCGCAGCATAATTGTTATTTTTATTTATTTGTTTGCTTATTTTCCATTCTGCTTATAAAATTTTTCTATACGTTTGCGATTTATTAATTTTCCTATAATTCTGACTGCATATTATATATATATATGTCCATATATTGTGTGTGTAAAATGCCAAAACTTCCATCCGAATAAAATCTCCTGCGTTTAAAAAGTAAATAAAGTTGCGGAGATGTGAAATTGATCTAATTTGCGCGCGAGAAATAAGTCTACAAATAAAACAGCACATTTTCACCGTAACTATTGTCCGCTATTACAATTTCCGGCGAATTGATTTTCCATTCTAGTCTGTTCTAACTAGTTGTTCCAAGTAGTTATTCAAATTTATCAATTTAATGGGTTCCAATATTTAAACTTGGTATCTTACGCGTGGTCTTATCTGCATTCGTTTACCTTGAATTAGTTCTTCGTACAGTATTCAATTGAGAAGTTTACCCCATACTTCATTCAAAACGACAAAACCTGTTCAGCGCAAATGCTTTGCAACAAACGGTTTCTATTACGAGTCTGTACCAATTACAGTGCGAAACTTCGCGCTTTAGTAGAAAACTCCATGGAAGCGAACATAGGTGCTATCGAGAAGACAAATCACGGACTTTAGAACACTTTTAGTAACGATTTTTTGCGCCATTTTATGAATATGTATATATATATATATATGTGTGTGTGTGCGGGCGCGCGCAGAACTGACACATTAATTTTGCGGTCCGGAACAAAAATATGATTCCTCGTTCAAATGGAAAAAATATTTTACAAAAAAAAAAAATTTAAATATTTTTCAAAATCCGCTAATCCAGTACTTCTACAAATGATTCAATAATAACAAATAAAACACTCCAATTAACCCCATTCAGACTTTATATTGTAAATTTTAGACTTTATGCTAAATAATACAAATATACTATAATGAAATGTAAATTGTATGACAAGTTTGATGTGAAGTGAACCGGACCTCTTCTGGCGGCCCCTTGTGCGTGAGTGTGTGTGATTTTTATAGTCATTTCTGCGAAATTCTACTTTACTCTTTGTTTTTTTTTTGTCTAAAACGCTTTTCGGTCTGTTGGTTAAGATCAAAGTGTAGTATGTGTTCTTATCAGCTGAATATCTTATATACGTAAAATGCGGGGTCAGTATATATGAAACTAATTTTTATAAACGGATAAGGCGTCAGAAACTTTCTCCATCCTTGTCATCACGAGTCGAGTTTATATTGCAGTTAAAAATAACTGTTTACTAATAAATGATTTTAAATTTTTAATCTCTTAAAAATAAAATTAAATACCGCATATATTTTCATCTAATTAGATAATTGAACGTATCAGTTCTACTGACACGTGTAGTGTGTTCGTTTTGTGTATTTTTGCGTTTGTTTAAATGCGTAGATTTTATTCGCGGTTTATTCGGCGTGAACGAGTGTTATCACACATCGGTGGAAGTCGAAGTTCTGAAATCGTTTTCGTTTTCTCTTCGCACGCACGAGGTCTCCTCCGGTGCTTTCAGTTTTATGCGAAAAAGAATACCGCCATCTTGATTTCCTCCGTAAACTTGGCTGCTATGAGAAAAGGATATTTGTGTGAAAATTCCGGCTGACGTTGACACTGACAGTGATAGAAAAAGCGAACCCTATCTTAATGTCGTTAGCTGTCACTTTACTTTGAAATGTACAAACAACACTTCGTCCCTTTTGCGCTTTTATTTTAAAAGGATTTCCTTGCTGTCAAACTTCCCGACGGATACTTCTTACGTTATAAACCAACTCGGTCTTATCTTCCTTTAGTTTTTTTTTTTTTTTTTTGTGCGTGTGAGCGTACGTATAGAGGAAAAATTTATCGCCGGTGATGCTATTATTACTACTATCGAAGATAGAACGGGGTTGGCCATTTTTTAAAAAATAAATAAAAAATAAATATAAAAAAAGATAAATAAATCAAACTATTTTTTTTTTACATTTGTCTCTTCTTGTATCGAGTCGGGATTAGCGGCGACATCCGTTTAAAAATTATTATTTATTAAATTTTGAATAAGCGTTTTCTTCGTTAACGAAATGTTGTTTCTCGTATAAATAAATACCGTTAATTTTGGAAATTGCGATCTTCAATAATTTCAGTATTTTGTAATTTTCGTAATATTTCTAATATATTTTTTTACGTCCGTTTTCAATCATTTTTAATCTATAAATATTATTAATTATTTTAATCGATTACCCCTCGATGGAATATATGGTTTTATAAAAATATGTGCTTAACGAACGTTGAATATGGATATATTTAATATTTTTCTGTTACTACATCTGTCGGTGGTTCTCTTATATTGTCGATGCCTATCCCATATATTTTATCTATCCAAGATATTCTCCATCTGTCGTGTTTTCGTACTCCGCGTCTGATACTAACCGCGGTACTTTATATTTATTTTTTCTAGTAATATGATCCAGATAATTAATCCTTCGTTTTCTAATTATGGTTAAAATTGCTTCGAGCGTCCTAACATCTACTCGTTAGTTACTTTTTCAATCCAAATGATCTTTAAAAACCGTTGAAACATTCACATTTCGAATGTTGCGGCTGTTATCAATGTCCGTGTTTCATCAGCGTATCTATCCCACTACATTTTGTATTCAGTCTATTCTTACCGTTATAACCTGCCAATGCTCTCTCCATAAATTCATGTTCTGTAATGACACTGCTGTTGTTACCGTACTAAATTGATTCCGCAATCAGTCTAGCGAGTAGGCACTCAGTCCCCTCGTGTTGCATCAATATTTTTCTAGATTTTCTCCACTTACACTATATCTAAAAAAATTTGTGGATTCGTCTTTTACACAATCATTCGTCGCCATATCTCCTTTTCAAATGGGCCAATGCGTTGTTTACACACTGCTTTACTCATTCTTATGTATAAATAACATCTAATTAGATGTAATCTTAGTTTCGTATTAATATGTCGATCGAACAGTACACTTTTAGTTGTACAAATAATGCGGTTTTTTTTTAGAAATTGCCGGGTGAAAATGTGGTTTCATTCACATGATTTATAAGCTGCATCATCTTAGTTACTTAATATTATTGAATAGTTTAGTTACAGATGACATACGACAAATCGATTGTTCTAATTTGCTAGAATTTTTCTTAATAAGATATATCGTATTTTCTTGTAACTAAAGAGAGCATATGTTCCAACTGTAATAAAGGTAACTCGACAGAAGTAAAAGAGTTAGAAATTAATATTCCAATTTCTGAAGTTCGTATGAAATCCCTCGGCAAAACAAATTAAACGACCACATTCTACAACACCAGGGCGACTGCTGTGCAAATCTCGATACTGAGTTTAATTAAACGGTATCCTATATCTATTTAGCTACGTACTAACCAAAGAGAATCCGTGTAATTACAGATGAAATTACCTTTATTTATTCTATATCCAACTCATAAAGACCTGCTAGTTAGCCAGATTCCACAGATCATGATTAATCTCGTGAAGGATAACTACAGGATAGTGTACTTATAATTTTTGCTAGTAAATCGACTGCTGTAACAAAAACAATTCAATATATGTAATATATAATATTGTTCTAATATAGTTGTATATTTCTTGTTTATAGAAAGTAAACATGAAATTAAGCGAAGAATCAGACACGGAGACAATGTATACATTATGTAAGTATTTTTCATTTTAATATTTACTACGCACACACACACACACACACATATATATATATATATAAATAATAAACGCTAAATTTTAACCGAGTATTTTTGGAAAAAATACCAGCGTGCCCTCAACTTGTATGTATTCCTTAAGTTTATACCGCGGCCAGTTCCTTTCAAAAACCTAGACAACTTTGAGCTATGAACTGCGCAAACTAATCATCTAACATTATATCGTGTCCGAAACCGAGCAAGTAATCAGTGACATTGTCATTCAGTGAAAGCCTCGCTTAGGGGGCCACTACCTCCCAACAAGAAACATAATTGCATCTGTTAGGTACTCAATGATATCGTCTCGGGTGATGAGTTTGCGGCCCTATATCGTACACCTCCACTTTCGAGTATAATTCTATAAAGGAAGCACAGGAGATATATTTAGCAGGTGGATTTTTGACGGAAAACGTGATTTAAGTCTGGACACTCAAAAGTGAAATGTTTCAGGCTATCGATTATATTAGAGCATCGTTGTCGAACCGTAGAAAATGGGTATACGAAGCGAGGACCTTTTCCGTTATATTATAAATAAGAACGAATGAGAATAAGGGGCCGAGAGGAGAAAGGAAAACGTCCAGGTAAAAATTATTCTTCGGATATGAAAAACGTGTTTCTTTGAAAATTGACTGCTTAAGGGGAACACGGACATTGCGATAAGATGACGTAAAGACGGCTGATGGACACGTTCGATCGTATACAGAGACGGGGCTACACTTTCTTGCTCGTATCCACTGCAGTTCAACGATTTACTAATTAAGCTACCGGAACATTCCTCGGTTTAATCGATGAATTATAATCGCGGTTTCGAAACTTCTTCAATCCCGGTTATCGACAATTCACTCCGCGTCTAATACTTTTTAAACTGACTAACGAACTCTTATCGCCTTATCGTCTTTAGAAAATTTATTATTATTTACTTAGCGACTTCGAGAAGATCTTATCGTAATCGTTTTCTGATTCAAATTAGACTTAATGAATTCGGTTTTTTCGTTTGAATTTCTCGTCATTACGAACGGATTGTGCATATTTGAAAATACTCGGCCCGTAACCGCGTATAACGACTTCCCGCGGTGCAACGTTTAACAATTTATTTTGCTGGAATTATTTTAGATTTTTTTCCGCATCCATAAAGCCGATATACTTAAGATTACATAACGGAAACAACTTGACTTATCGTACAATCGTGTAAACTATAGCTGATAAGTAAGTACTCTTACGTCACTTTAAAGTTTATCTATTAAACTTTAAATACAGAAAACACTTAAAGTTGTGGTCTTTCATTTAAAATGTACTTATAGAAGAACTAATTATTCCGAGAATGGAAAATAAACGAAGGCACGTTTTGTTAATAATATTGTTTTATTAGTCGAATCAGAGAAAAATGTAAATCAAACGCTATCATCAGAAAAATTAGCCAAGTTAAATATTTCATAAAAGGAAAAAATGAAGTTTAGGCAAAAATACGGCAAAGAAACTGACAAATAATAAAATACGGAGATTATTAGAGTAACAGAAATGTAGGGTGACCCAGAAATGACGGACGGATTTGTTTTTTTTTAATAGCGCAGTTGGTAAGACTGCTACAACGCTATACTCCACATTTAGTGTACACACGAGAGATTCGTTTACAGTTTCAGTTATCACGACCTTCTATAATGAGAAGGAGCGCGTTTTACTTGGAACGTTATTTTCGGCGTAAATCGATCGCGAATGTGTATAAAGAGAGTTTCGAAAAGAATTCAAAGTTGCGCGATTTTTTTTTTATACCTTAAGAGTCGCGTTTACGAAACACGTCCACGAGATCTGGAAGACGTGAAAACTTGGGATTTCTGAAGAAATTTTAAAAATTCAGCGACCTATAAATCTTCGAAAATGTAAAGACTGAACGATTGTATTGTTGCAAATGGTGGTCATCCGAACGATATTGTGTTCCACAAATGCAAAGCTAACCACTCGTTTTTGCTATTTTTAAATAAAATTTCATTCAAAAACTTTGGTCGACTAGATTTTGTGTTATTAAAAAAAAAAATCGTCCGTCTTCTCTGGGTCACCCTGAACGATTAAGTTTAATCATCTCTACCGCTGTATGAGATACTTCTCGCGTCACACTACTATGCAGAATTAGTTATAAAACTTATCAAATAGTATTTAGGTGTAAATTAGTAAATATAGCAATTTTTTTTTTGCTTCCACAGTGGTTTTAAACTTTATAACATAGTTTTAACAAAATAAATCTTAATTTTAACTATACGAGTATGTTACAATTAATAATAAACCTATATAAACAATACACACGTTATAGAGAGTAAAAAAGGAATATCGATAGGAAAAGGAACGTGTATATGAGGTGATTATAGAAGGTGTCACGAAAGGAGCGATAGTTTGAACATTCCGAGAAAATGTGATTTAAGTGTCCGCGATACGGTGGATATCTGAAGAATGTGAAGAGAACGGGGAAGAGATGCATTGGAAAAAGTTTAGCCAGTAGACGATTTTTTCCAAAGCGTAGTCTATACGAAGCGACAATAAAAACACGGAGCAGACCCGCACGTGTATTTCGAAATTATGGAACCCGGGTGTAGACAAGGAAGCTCAGAAACAGTGTATATTGTGTAACGTTATAGGGGTTATTCCAAGTAGCTTTCGCGTATTCATTATGCGCTGTCTTAATAATAGACAGAAGATCAATGCAGGGTGTGTGTAAGCAATAAATGAACCGAGGTATGTTGCACATTTAGCGTAATGATCGGCAAGTAAATTTCCTTTAATACCAGCGTGACCAGTGGAATTTCCCATGCAAACTTATCAAAGATACATCCTGTAAAAGTGAAATATGGTTACGAATTTTAAGTATTATGGGAGAGAAATGAGTATTGTAATGTGAGGACTTTAAGGCCGAGAGACAACTTTTAGAATTTGAAAAAATTATGACCTTTTGAGTTATCGGATTTAACAGGATGAAACGTAAATATTGAAAAATAGCCATAGACTCTGCTGTAACAATGGAAGAAATTCGGAAAAGGTTAAACTTTTTAACTATGTCGAAGGAAGGAATGATAAAAGCTGCTCGTACATGAGTCTTCGATTTAGAACCGTCTGTATATACATAGCGAGAAATTCTAGTTATCACAAATGTGGCATGTAAAGAGTGGCGATTGAAGACGGCGTGGCAACTTTAAAAAAGAATTTAAATCAATATCTAACGCTAGATCGTTATTATGAAAAATTATTAATGCCTACTCCGAAGCTAGAAGCGGCAAGATATTAGAAAAATGAACGCGTTATTTTCGTCAAATCGAACCGATATAAGTTTATCGAAATAACATAAACAGAAAGCCGGTAAATTAATTTAGCCGAGCGCGGATAATTATTTCGATGATCAACTCGTTAATATAAAAAATAAGTAAATTCTTTTAATTTATTATCCCGCGTCTACTACCGTAATAATAATTCAAGAGGCGCATGTCTATACTTAAAGAATATTAGTACTAATCGAGTGCTTCGGATGCGGTAGATTTTTGGCAGCACCTTATACTGCGTATACGGCAGATGTTCCGTTTTAATTTTTTTTTTTTTTTTTCAAAGTTCTACGTCAAACGCAAATTCGTCCGTACATTATATAAAATAATGATAATGAACGAACAACCGGCGGCACCATTATTTCCGACCACCGTTAGTTAATTTCACCTTTCGCGCTTACGCCAGTTAATAGCGACCGGTTGGGGATTCGATATCGCGATAGGATATGGGTGACGGAGAGACTATGTATGAAAATAGACGTTATTGTTGGCGCTGCGATATCGCCGCATTAATGTCGCTTTGTCGGCGAACTATTCGGCCGCTTTGAAGTTTACCGACGAGACACAACAGACTCTCTTCTTCGCATGATGATGTTTTCATCATTGTCTATTATCCTATACGGCCGAAGCTGCGCCGTCCGTTATGTCTATATATATAAGCGGTGGTTAAAACGCGGCAAAGATCAAAGAGTGATTTGCTTAGTTTAGGCTTTAACTCGATCACACGCGTTACTCCGACATCTACTACTATTGCCCTATATATGAGTTCTTTTGAAATTTTTGAACGGGCACCCTGTGATATAAACAAAAAAAGCAAACACCGGCATCGAGGTGTGGTCGCTGGAAATAGGAAAAAATAAAAAGGATTATAAATTTGGAACAATAACGTCGGATGTTGGATAACAACAACCAATATATAGAGTGGTCCGTTGCCGTCTCTTTACTGTAGTACAGACGCGTGAGATTCTCTTTCAGCGTATTCCCGCGAATAACGTATCATTGTCTAAGCAGTAAACGATTCCCCCCTATTAATCGCTTCAAAGGGCACTTGCCGACTGATGTGTACGCATACACACACATACCGCAGAAACGTTTCCAAAATGTTCCACGATTATTATAATACAAAGTCAAATAATCGCTTTGACGGTATCAAGAAACAGGGAGAAAGACACGTAAGAGGCACAAAGAGAAAATTCGTCAAAGGAAGACTATAAGAGGACAACAGATGATAACTTTGCCTGTCAGTGAAAAAGTATCGGTTTAAATTGAAGAAAAACGAATATATACTATACGTAATATCAAAAACCTGAAATGTCTATCTTTGTTTCATGCGAAATATCCATATTCGTGTTTTTTTCATTTGGTTAGGTTTCTTTTGATGTTACTACTGCATAACCCCAGTAAAACATATCTCATATATATATATATATATATATATATATATATATATAACATGTCTGTCTCGCTTGGTCTAGGTGCTGCACTTTCATCTTTGATCTTTTCAATCTGTTTTTTTTCTGCAGCCTTTCAGTTGACATTTTACTTTACGCTACGCAGATCAAACTTCCTTTATGAAACGATAAGACCAGTAGAATTATTACAGATTTTATCCCGATAATTGTTTCTTTTTCTCTCTAACCTCTTTTTAATATGTCTTTTGCTCTTTGTATTTATTCTCTTTTAAATATTGAATATAACATCAAAGAGTATAATCTCCTTTTTGGAGGTATAATTAAAATACGACTGTTAACATCATTCCCGTACGGTTCTTTATTTCGCCTTCCCCGTTCCCTCGCACTATTTCGCTATTTCTTTTTTCTCTCTTAGAATGAAACAAAATTACGCGTATGCCAAAAAGTAAAATAAATATTTTCTTTCGATTTGCAATGGAATAGGACCAAAAGTGAGATTGCGGATATTAATCTATCATTAAAAGATTAAATAAATTAAAATAAACGATAGTAATAAAATACGAAATAAAAAATAAAAAATGACTCGTTCTCATAAGGTTCTTTATTCCGTGTCCCTTCTATCATCCATCAACCTCTTCGTGCCCCCTTTCTCCATCCTCTCTCTCTATCTCTATCTCTCTATCTATCTATCTATCAAACTATTTATCTATCTATCTCTCTCTATGAAACTATCAATCTATCTGTCCTGTTTAGTTATCTATCTCTGAAATTATCTGTCTCTGAAACTACCTATCTATCTCTGAAACTATCCCTCTATCTATCTATGAAACTATCTAACTATCTATCTCTCTGTCTGTCTATATATGAAACTATCTATCTATCTATCTATCTATGAAACTATCTATCTATCTATGAAACTATCTATCTATGAAACTATCTGCCTTTCTATCTATTTCTCTCTCTCTCTCTCACTCTCTCACCCTGTCTATCTACCTACGTATCTGTTTATCCTTAAATATATCTATCTATATATCTATACATTTATCTATCAATATATATATATATATATATATATATATATATATATATATATATATATCTGCCTATCAGGAATAAGCGATAATGGGATAACTATTTGATATATGAGTACTTTACTACTAACATTAAGATAAGACTTTGAATTAAATATAGGATAAACAGAACAAATAGCTTTAGTAGCTTTTAAAACCGTGTAGTTTATACGCTGTGTAATGGTTAATCTACGATCCAAAGTAATTCCCAAATAACGAACACAATATGCCCAACTATATTTGCAGCTCAGCAATAAGGATCGACTACGAGTAAATAAAATTGCTTCAATTTTAGATAGATTAATATCGAATATATTCCATTTACAATAATAACGTAGTAAACGACATATATCTAGCTGTAATTTATTTCGAATTGCATTGGATCTGTTTATAACAAACAGGGTAGACTCGGAGACAGAAATCAGACGCTGAATTATATATGCAAAAATAGCTTTTCAAAGTCTAAGCACTTTATTAACTAATCGAGCAATCGATATAAGAATCAAGCAAAAGAATGCTGAATTGTTATTATGTTCATGCCGTTCTATTATATGGCGCAGAGGCTGGAACATACACAGCCAAGTTTTTCAAATATCTAGCAGCATTGTGAAATGTGGTTCAACCGTAAAATATTACGTATCCCCTGGATATGGAAATTAAATAATGATGAAGTACTGAAGAGATATAGAAAGATATCTAGTAGAAGAAATAAACAAACGAAAAATAAGTTATGTTTGTCATATAATTAGAGGAAGTAAGTATGAGTTGTTAAAGCTAATAATTCAAGGAAGAATAGAGGGTCGGAGAGGAGCCGGAAGAAAGAAAACGACATGGTTACAAAATATAAAGCAATGGACGGGGCTTGAAAGTATTCAAAAGCTGATGCGGGCTGCCGAAAATAGAAATATCAATGCTACGATGTTAATGCGCAGTAATGCGTAAGACACATGAAGAAGAAGATTGGGTCTGTACAAAATAATGCAGTAACACCATCAGCAGGCAGGTCGCGAAGGAACAGTGCAAATAAAAATAACACAAAAATAAATATATTACAACGCGAAGATTTAGATTTTAGAAATGAATTCTTCTCATAAATTTTGAAAAAGTTTCAATGCTAACCGTTATCGATGTGTTATACTCGTAATGAATTGTCATTTTGATGACATCGTTTATTACTAAATTAATGTGAATTGATTAGATGTTACGCGGTTTATATTTTCGATATTATACGATTATCGTATTTAACAGGTAGTCACGTTTCACGTTTGTTCGAAAATGTGACATGCGATTAATACTAAATACATCTCGAAGCTTCACAAATATCTTCGTGTCTGTCTAATATAGTATTTGCAAGGTTAATATTATGACGCATATATAGACACTTCATCTGAATTCTAGTAAAATACTTGAGTACAACATTACCTAATTCTAATTTGTAATAACTTTTTATTTTCTATTCTCATCGTCGAATTTTTAACTTTCCGCTAATAATACATTTTTTCTCTCAGTGGATGATTATCACGCTAGATTAGCGGTGTAAAGTCAACGAGATGACCTTTAAAACTGTTTCACCTATATTTACCGTTTGTCCATATAAAACCAACGTAAAAGGCTATATCTAATTATCGGTTTATTGACCATTTCATTCCCGACGTATACCTTTAGATATACTATTTTTTGACTTGAATATCTTATAAACTCTTAATTGTTTTTATACATAATTTACTAATCACATATTTGTATATTTTTGACTACACCATAATCGTCTATTTACGTATTAAGTCGATTTAAAAAAAAAAATCTTCAAAAATACTAGTCGATTATTTAGAGCTTCAGAAAATTGTTTATCGTTGATGGACTCTAAGTGCGGGCCTGAAAAGGTTAATAACGTTAACTAATATATATATATATATATATATATATATATATATATATATATATATATATATATATATATATATATATATAGAGTTTCTTCGATTAGTGCTCGTACAAATTGAAAGCTACGTAATAATCTTCGGAATTTATTAAACGAATAAATTATTGATATTATAAAAATTACCTGATGGATAAAATGAATGTTGAAAAATTATATAATAAAGTAAAACAATATTCCGTCAAAATAACTCATCCATCATCATCATCATCATCCTATTGCCGAACATCGTGACTAGCTATTGTACAGTTTATTTTTGCGTACAAAATCAGCTAGCAATGCTAGCATTCAAGGCACTATTTATATGCGACGCAGATGCGCGTGCATATGATGTTATACGGAGTAGGATGCAATTGCCTTCTCCGTGATAATTAAGAATTAAATAATGAGGAAAACTTTCTATGTCACGTGTTGATTTCGAACGCCCGACCATCGAGTTGACAGTCGAGCACTCTAGCAACTACGCCACCGCGATATGTATGCATATTAAAAATAATTAAAATTGTTAATAACTCTCTCAAAAAAATGTGTGGCACGTAGTTACAGGGCAGAATAACTGGAAAATTTTAAAGATTTTTATGGGATATATATATATATATATATATATATATATATATATATATTCATGTATTTATTTACTTAAGTTTAAGTGAAATACAGTTGTTAATCGTCTTATATTATTATATTAAGTTGAGCAATTTAGTATAGAAAGTAATTAATGTATATAAAATCTTGGGATTATCAGTGAGAATATTAGGTAGGGAGAATAAAATATTAAGAGCTGATCTAATGGAAGTATACTGAGGACACTCTGTAAAGATACGTTTATTTGAAATATTAATCTTACACATATTAGGAGTCGATTATTCTGAATTAGATAACCAAGCGTGAGTTATTTTATTCGAAAACCGATCACTGCATCATCTATTTATCTACTGAGATGTGTATCCATAGGTCGGACATGCTGTTTAATTTGTCAACTTATGGATAGAACAACATTGTTTCCACAGAGCTGCGCGAGAGTTTTATCATTCGAATATCGAGTAAATTCTGTAATTGGTTCTTTGGTTTCAAAAAATTCCAAATTGACAGAAATCCGTAGGAAGGTACGGGAATCCGGAGGAAGGTTATCCCGTCACTATGACGTGGCTACTTGCTATTTCATTCGGGATAGAACGTTGTTTTACATTGTAAACATTGTTAACCTTCGTTCTTTGTGTGAAATATTTCTGTGCCCGTATATTGTCTTTTACATTGACAAACAGACGCACTTACATCTCGTCAGAATTGAAGAAGATCAGCCTGTGTATTACGAGGAATATGTTTATTGCGAATAATTTTTAAGGTCGAAAGAAGTGGTGGCAAAATTAATGGACCTGTTCAAATTCGCGGGGAACATAGAAACCAATCACTTACCATCCTAATCATAGGCCGGTTATTTTTCATTTGATAATATTCAAATTGAAAGTGGAGATATCTACCCTTGAGAACGTTGGGAGAACATTCTAGTAGAACTTTGAAAGCAACTTTTATCGATATCTGAGAAATATCTACATCCGCTTTGACGTAGATGACGAAGAATTGACAATATTATTATGGACGCCATTTAGGTAAGAAAAATGCGTATCGATGAAATCGTCTACGATCAAAATTAAAATTCCCTTTAAAAGTTTTTTTTCTTTTCTCGATTGTTTAGAGGATTTGTATTCCTGTATATTTCCAAGGTCAAAAAGGCCGGAATTGTATTAAAAAAAAAATGGATTTAATAAATTCGCTTTATTTGCCTTAGAAAACTGAATTTACGAGCAAAAATAAAATTTATTAATCGGATACTTTACCCACTGTTGTTATTACGATTATTATTATTATTTTTCCTCCCTCGAATTAGGCCATCTAAGGACCACGTGAAATAATTTATGCCATCGTCTTTTTCTCTAGCCAATACCATCCTCTGCCGATGCTCTTCTTTTTTTTCATCCGTCCATATTGCGCCAGCGTTAAGCCTTCAAAATTTTCAATTTTCTTCCTAAACAGTCGTCTACTTTGGATTTCTTCTTCTTCTATCTGCAGTTCGTCTAAGTCTTTTTTATACAAAGCAGCTTATTCTTGTATTCTGATTTTTAACAAATAAATCGAATATTTTTTTGCATAATCTTGCGCACTGCATCCATTTAAGATTAAAATCCGACGAACCTTCTTTTACTTCTAGTATCCGTTATTTTTTCGACTATTTCACATACTTCTTTATTAATTCTCCAGGTATCATTTTCATAGCTTTTCCTAATTATCTTTTTTTGTCTTTTCGATCGTATTAAAATACTGTTTTACTGAATTCATTGTAAGACATTCTGACGCTTAGAGTGACTTAATCGCTGTATTATAGTCTTATTTCTGCGTTCATAGACACCGATTTCTTGCTGTACAATTTTTCATCAATCGAAATGCTGTTTCCATTTTTCTCGTTCTTTCTATAATGGTTTATTATTATTACTGATGTTAATATTAAAGAAAATTTCTGCCCGTTAATATAACGATGACGTATAAAGTTTAAAACGAATATATAACTCTAAAAAGGCGTATAAGCACGCGCTGGAATTAAATATTTAAACCAAAAAAAATAAATAAATGAATAAATTTAAGAAGAAAAAAAATTAAAGAAACCCGCATTGATCATCTCGTATAAAGACAAACGGAATACATTAAATGCGCGACGTCGAAAATCAATTTGATTTTACGTTTACGTAATATTAATAATAATAATAATAATAATAATAATACTAATAAATAAAAATTATCTGAATACAGCGTTATTATTATCATTAATATTATTAGTAATTTTATTAGTATTATTATCATTATCATTTTTATTAGGATTATTTACGATGATAATGATCAATTTTTTGATGATAATGATTATTATAAACCTTCTGAAATCGACCGGCAAAGTATACGATACATATATATATATATATATGCAAACGTAAATTAAATATAAAAGGCTCGAACCGATCACATTATGAATTAATTCAAATGCGAGATAGAGAGATTACGTATACATAGTAATAAAATATGATAATAAGTTCCTTAAATATGTGTAAATGTTATATAAGTCGCTGTTATAAGAATTTTTCCTTGGCCGGTATATGCTGTCTTATAACCGCCAATATTATTTTATGCATTTTCATTCCACATGAATTCAATTCTAGAACCGGTTGCGGTTTTCATACGCCAGGCTATATATTTATATCGATAGATGGATTTCTGTCATTAATCGTAAGGAATAACCAAATATATTACTGTTAAGAGTCCGGCACCATAGAATAAGATAATGATTATAATAAGTTAATAGGAAATTGTGAAGTTAGCATCTGCACGTTTTACATTAGGAAATTATATTCATCTGTGTATAGATATATATTTTATATATATGTGTGTGTGTGTGTGTCAGTTGTAGATATAATTGAAATATAAGTACATACTGTATGGCGTCTTTACTATATAATCTGGTTCGCCGATCAGTAATGATTTCCCAAAAAAATCATTGTATTATATATGTGTGTACACACGGAAACATACGCATATGTATAACATGGCAGCCTCGAAAATATTTCCAAAGGAGTTGAAACACCTGCATTCGCAAGTAATTATCTACTTCCTTCCATCGGGAGCGACTCCAGCCTAATAATTTTACTATACCACTTTTGGACATGATAATGAATACCTACTAAGAAGCGTACATAGTATACGCACTTTCATTATATAAGACTATAGATTTACGTTTATATAAAAATATATATATATATATGTGTGTATATATGAAATTAATACTGTTATATATATATCTGTGGTACATTTATGCAAGGAGACCCAAAAGAGTAATAAAGAAAGGTAAAGTGGGCAGATCATTTTATCTCTCTCTCTCTCTCTCTCTCTCTATATATATATATATATATATATATATATATATATATTGATGAAGTACATGGGCTCGTATTGTGTACTCAATTCCCCTGTTCAAATTAAGTTGTTAAATATGTTCATACATTGAATTCCATCCATTTAGTCGATGTTCCATTCTGATGAGCAAAATAATTCGTATTATATACATATATATATATATATATATATATATATATATATATATACACATATATAGTCGGGATAGCCTAGTTGCTAAAGCATGGACTTCTATGCGGAAGGTAAGGAGTTCGAATACGATCCGTGACGCAAAAATTATCATCAGAAAATAAAAACATAAATAATGATAATATTATTATCGCGTAGAAGGTCAAACAACCACCCACAACACCATATGCGCGCTAGTAAAGTACATTAAAAGAACATGGCTGCATTACGCCGTGATAATAAGGCGATTACAGTCAGTTCTCCAGGGTGTGTGGGTCTATCAATTATGATTACCTTGTACGCTAGTTACGCTGTATAACAAAATATGTGTAGATAAATAGTCGACTACCTCAGATATGGAGATAGCACTTAAAAAAAGTATATATATATATTTAATTATACATTCATTTATTATTAAGTTTATATACTATCTCGTCTTTAAAATCCGTTCAAATTACGAGCCTACGCATATATGCCGATTTGCAGTTGTAAGCGACTTGCTCTTATATAGCGCGTTGTGACAAGCGATTATGTTGCAGTTTTGAAATCTAGATTTCGCGAAAGTAGAAGAATTGTTCCGTGTAAAAAGAAGTCGAGGTTCATTTTGTTTAAATACTGGCGAAGTAGTTATACAATATTTGAATCAGGTTTGCACAAAGAAGAATACTCTGATTCAAAGTGATCTAAATTTTAATCGAATTTTACTCATATATATTAGTTATTTAATTGTTTATCGATTTTTAACTTAAATTCGTCTTCTTTACTATTTCGAACGTTTTAGTCCGATACAGTATGGCAAGGACCGCCCCCGTACAGACTGAGCGAACGGTAATTTCCATGTACCGATACATGTTTTATTCTGATCCGGTATTTTTCCATTAACAGATTTTTAAAACGAACGTTTATCTATGTAAAAAGCTTGAATACACATAAGTCCATCATACTTGTCTCTTCATATATGATTAGTGCGTCTAATGAGAAATGTGTACACCTGTTATACAAATTAAAAACAAATATTAAATCACTGAAAATTATATTAAACGTGAAGCTTTTCCACCATTATATCGTTATCAAGCATAAAACTAATGTCTTAACAGCACAACTATTACAGGGAAACTAAATAAAAACAATCTGCAAGTGAGAATATGTGAAGAAATATTAAAACGCTAGACAATCAAAATATTGCCGAGAATGTAAAAATTGGAAGTAACGGTATCTTTAAAAGAGTATTGAAAGTGAGGATCGGCAAAGAAATAAAGCGGATGTGTGCAAAAAAAAATTTTTTTTATATCTCCTTCTAATCTAGAATTGACGTGTCTAATCCGTCATCTACCATGATGTAATGAATGTGAAAAAAAAAAAAAAAATTTCAAGAGTCGGTCCAGCAGCGACACAACTCCAAAGTTATCAATGATGGCAGCCCGAAAGCATTATATGAAGTCGGTAATACGTTTTCTCTCGAGCCTTATAATCGCCGATTGAACTTGCAAAAACTTATTGTCAGCGGATTTTCGCAAGTTTCCAATCTCGCCAGATAATTCAGCTCGTTGGATTACCTGTTCCACATATTGTATCTGAAGATCTTTATGCAATGTGTAGTTAGTGACATACCATAGAGCGCCAGCTATCCTTCGTAGTGTCTTGTACCGCTCTATTTTTTGAATGTTGTTCTTAGAGGAACATCCCGATAGCTCGCAGCCATATAGCCAGATTGGTTTAAAAATCACATTATGTAATAAAAGTTTATTTTTAATATCTAGTTGAGATCTTAACTACTTTAATTTTGTTGTCTTCATATTTAATTCAGTCCTTTTTGCCGTTATATGTGACGACCATGTTAAAGACGGATCAAGATGGATTCCCAGGTATCTAACAGAAGAGTCTTGAGGTATTGTTATTCCACTTATTGAAACTTGATCGTTTTTGCGTTCAATTTTTCTTTTAGTAAATAATACACTTTACATTTAGCTTCTTTGCTATTTTCCAAATGCTTAACCATTCAGCGGTCTAGTCTAGCGCAACCTGAAGATGCCGAGTGGAACAGTCATGTGAAGATAGTATTACCGTATCATCAGCGAAGGTTGCTATAAATGTATTTTCTGGACTGAGTATAGGAGTGGCTCTGATACTGCCCTGAGGTACTCCAGCCATGGGGAGATGATTGACAATTATTAATTATTACTTGAAAATATCGATCCTACAAGTATGATTTCAAAATATTATATTCCGGTGGCAAGATTTGTTTACACAGTTATAGAGAAGGTCTGGATGCCAAACTCTATCAAAAGCTTGTTTCACATCGAGAAATACGGCGGAGCAAACCTTTTTTTCTTTAAGACACTGTTCAATTTGGCTTACAACTCGATGAACCTGCTGTACAGTTGAGTGTCCAATGCGGAATCTAAATTGATGATTCGGTATTGCCTTCTCTTCATCAATAATCTTCTAAAGTCTTTTTTGTATTAATTTTTCAAAAACTTTAGAAAACACTGCGAGTACAGAGATGGGTAGATGTAATATTTTGGGGGTTTACCTGGTTTTAGTATCATTTTAATATTAGCAAATCTCCATAGTATCGGAATATACTGAAGTCCGGGCAGGTGTAAGATAATCGGGGTAGAATAATAGATGTGTATAATAACTTTTTGTTTGAAATAGATAAAGAAGAATGTCGATTAAAAATTCGTGAGAGTATTGAGCGCGTTGTCAATACAGTTAGTAATATTGTCATTGAACGATAGACGAGAATCTAATATGACTCCAAAGTATCGAACTTGCGTCGACCACTGAATACCCATCGATTGTAACCTCAGATAACGTTAGTGGGCGTCGTCTTGAAAAAAGTATCGCCTCCGTTTTTTTCTGTACGTTTGTAATATTTAAAAACAGAGTTAGCAACTTTTTGCAATCTGTTAAGTATAGTGTCTGGTCTCTGAGACGCACAATATAGAGCGAGGTCTAAGGGAAATTTAAATGTAAGTAGTTTATATATAATTCCAAAGTGCCAAGCTGAATCAATGTCAATCAATAATAAACCGGTATGTTTATTGAAATTAACTGATAGCGGGCAATGGGAAATTAGCGTTGATAGTGGATGAAAAAAATGCGAGAAAAATCATACGTACAAGTTATATTTTAATCAAAGAGATGAAATTTATATAATACCCGACAATAAAAAAGTAAGTTGCTTATTTCGATGTCTCGTAGATGCAATATGCTTATAAATTCAACGAATGCAGATTCCCTGCTGTTCTTGATGGTGTACCGGGTAAAGTATAATCGAAATAATCAACGATTAAAATGTCAATCATCTCCCGCAGACATTCGGTGAAATTTACTTAACTGGTTTCAACCTTTTTAACTACGGCTAAGAAGGCCTCAACAATACGTATCATTGGTACCGCGTAATAAGTTTAATGAGTCATTTTTTAAAAGGTTTTCTCAGAAATATACATGAGTATATTAAAAGAAAATGCAAAAAATAACTAAATTATTATCAGTTTGGCTCTAGATTAGGATGTGCGATCCGAAAAGTAGTGACAACAATAAATGTATTACTGCAACAACGAAGAGACTATCAGAAATATGTCTTCTTTGTTTTCTCAACTATGAAAGACATTCAACAGAGTACAGCATACGAAGCTTCTAAACATCCTTAAGGCGAAAAACATTAATTGACCGTAGAATAATCAAAAATCTATACTTGGAATAGAAGGCAAGAACATAATCAGAAAACACCCCAATACAGCTTTCGCAAGGATGATTTTATCAACATTAATTTTCAGCGCATATGTAGACGAAATATTTAGCGAGACTTTGGATTATGTACGATTAGTCATCGAAGTGAATAAAAGATAACTGAACATGTGAAATGCACAGATGAGATTCTGTAGATTCGATTGAAGGTTTACAGGAATTGTTAGCAGAATTCAGATACGAGCTTAATATAAATGATTAGTAGAAGACCAGTCGAAAACTATATAAATATAATATGTCATTAAATCGTCAAAGTCACGCATTGACAATCGAAGAGAAAAAAGTAATACTTGTGCTGTTAAGAAATTAGTCTTATGCTTGATAAAGACTTGACTAGCGTTTGATCTAATTTGTAGTGATTTAATTTTAACTTTTTATTTGGTTTATAACCTATCGGTTCGTCTTTATATATATCACGTTGTAAACTTTCGTGTTTTTTATTTATTTGTGTTTATTTGATTTTTACTATTCCATTTTTATTAGTACCTATCTGATCATTAAAAATTTTACATCGAATATAATACACACTTCCAAGTAGAGCCAGCTAGCAGGGATTTATATATATATATATATATGAATGTTCGTTAAAGTATATCCGCGAGAAATTCCCCTTCCGCATGTACTTATGTAAATTTTTTAAATGCCAGGTGAAATGACTAACACTTATCACCTGATTATTAAATGCGTGAAAAAAGAAGTTCAAATTTTCTCTGATGTATGTTTAAAATTTTACTATTAATATTCATGAACAAACCACGATTCTTTCAGAGTGAATTCTAGAACCGGATATTCTCTGCGAATACGCTATTTATATAATTTTAAATTCATTTCATTCTAAATCGATTAGAAAAAAATTGAAATATCCTAGACAAAAATTATTATTTATTCAAATTAACCTTCTATTCATTATTTTTTTCGTGATGTAATGTTTTGCGTTTAAATGTCGGCTTTGAATTCTACTTTTATTACGTGTATTACATATGTGTATTATGATCATAGCAACCACCTACAGAATTTAGAAAAGATCACAAATTCCTTTAAAAATGCGTTTAGTCACGGTCAATCTATTTACTCAATGTATATGTGTGTGTGTGTGCCATTGAATAACTTTGCTGGAATAAAATTCGCATATTATATGTATGATTTCGATTATTCGAGATAATTCCTCTACGATAAAATTATTAAATTAAGCCTTTTTGAAAATAATTTCGTAAATATTATTTTTTTTTTAAATAATAAGCTTGCACGAAGGCAAGAAAGAACTCGAAACCATAATTAAACGTGAAAATTTCTCCTCGTTAATTTTATCGAGGTAATAAATAATTCGCGTACAATTTGTCATGATCTGTTTCGTTGATCTTTGTTTACTAAATTTGTAGCGAGAAAATTATATGCGATATATGATATATTATATACATCATCGTCATCGTGATTATTTGTCTACTCGTTTCCTGAGTATATTGATGCTTTCTGAGGTGACTAAAAAGTCCGATTATTGTAGCACTCTCCTTGCTACATATGCTACATTTAAAGGCGACCATGTTGTTGAAGCTTGCTTTTATCCTGATTTACATTGGAGGCCATTTTTAACGACTCATTTTCATCCTTTTCGATTTATGACTAGTTTCTTCTACTTCTTCACTTGATTATTTGCTCCGAGAAATCTTTGTCTCGCCATCGCGTACGTCTCTAATTACGGTTGTCAATGGGAAATTTTTTTTTGGAATCCTGTCTTCAACCATTATACAATTCTTGTAAAGCGGTAATGGCATTTTTTCTCTAGTCTAGATTTTTGATCTGCAGAGTAGCATCGATAATATCAAAAATGTATAAAAATTATCAACTTGATTGGCGGGAGAATTTGTTTATTCCTAAATACTGTTTTATTTCGTGTATTTACAGCGGCCGAAACAGCTTTTAATCGCCGTTTATCTCGTTATTCTTATTATTTAGTATATTTCCTAAATATTTAAAGCTTTCGACTTGTTGTATCGCAGTACGGTTTATTCTTTGTTGCAAATGCTAATTGTACCGGTAGTGTTCTATTTTCTTCTCGTTTATGATTAGTTCAAATTTATTGTATACCATCTGCGATGTCTCATATTCAATTCTAACGAGTTGTAAATTACCACAACGTAAAATTTCATTTGCTTACCAGAAGTCTACAATTTTTATTTGCGAACACTTGGAGGTTGTATTGAACAGCAACAAGTTGAAGAAACTAACACGTCATTTAACCAATTATGGATTTTTATGTGATTCAGAGATATGCTGCCAGGTTGGAAAGTCATTCAAATAACACGGAGCAGGAATTGCTAAATGGCCAAAACGAAGCCCGTAGGCTTAAAACTTTTTCAATACTTCGTATGAATTGTGTCAATTGCGTGGGTGTGTCTTTACATGTTAATATGAATGTAATGTATACATGTATTTTGATAGTGTGAATGTATACACGTTAATAATTAGCTCCTTTCACTGGATAGGTAGCTTATTTATGATAGTGTTTACTTCATTTATATCGATTACCAAATAGTTTAGGAAACTACGTGTAAAAATAGCGTACTATTTTTAAACCTATGTAATTGTTTATTCTGAGTTGTTGATAAGAGTGAAAAAGTAAAATTGTCGAATAAATTGCGGAAAAAAATATAGCTTCCCCGCTTAGTTATTATTGAAGGGAAAATTGTATAACATCGGTAGAATAGGAACTACTTCCTGGAAAATAAATTTAGCCACTTTTAAATAATTCATTATCGAGAGGTGGTTGAAATGCTTAATAGTGTTCGAAGTTCGACAATAATAAAAATTCGGTCAGCTTCTAATTAGTTTACCTCAGGTTCTTTAATCGGAATAATTGACTCGAAAATATTAATTATTATCTTTAATGATGTTAACTGGGTTTTTTTTTTTTCGAACTAAGTATATTAGGTTATTAACAACTTAATTAGCGGGGGAAAAAAAATTAGTCATTCTAGGCAATTTGTAGTCACCGGATTCTATACTTGATTGCGGCTTCTTAATATTCTGATTAATTCCCCCCTCCCCCCGGATTTTAATTGACGTCCTTGACGTTGGTAAACCGGAATAAATATTCTCACAGCCGGGAATTAGTCTAAAGCCTTTTAAACGTGTATTAATAAGAGAATATTTTTCATTTTTGTGTGGACATACCAGCCAAACGTTTAATTAAACACACACACATATATATATTATATATATAAAAAGTAATGTGGATATTTTTTTCACAAATGAAACAAAAAAATTCTTGGAAAAGTGTACGTGGGAACACGTGTATTTCGTGAAAAAATACAAAAAGCTGATACTGAGAAAAAGTGGCTGTTGTTTGAAATATTCTACGATTAAATTGTAAGTACGCAAAATATCGACAATGTATTCCTTTATTTCCCTAAATTATTACTACTTGAAATAAGTTATATTTTTCCGACTGGATTAATTTCTAAATTATTGTGAGAAATCTTCGCTAAACCATCACAAATCGTGAAAAGTCCCGACAATATTACGTGAATGTTAGAAAAAGAAAAAACCCCATTAAGTATTATATAGTAGTCAATTTTTAATTTAGCGAATAAAGTAAAAACGGGTACGCATTTTTGCGAATCTAAACATTTTTAAATATCAACAAATTCATCATAAGCTAATTGTAGTATAACGCATGGTGAGGCTTAGCATATCGTACCTATGAACTTAATATATTTTGATTGTATTCTACATTAAAAGTTTTTGATAATTTACTAATATAAGATTATAGAGGTATAAGATGTTTAATTCTGATTGCATATCGATAGTTTTTGTATACTTGTAACGATTTAGTATAATTCTGCAATAGTGATTTTGAATCGGTTGTAATTTTTTAAATGTACTGTTGAAACAGTCAAACAGAACACGCGTAGGTTAATCCGGGCCGAATAATATGCGTGTATATAATAATTTCTTATTAACGACGGATAAATACGATCGTGTCGATTAAAAATTGTTGAAAATATATCGCTTTATTATTAATTATGTAATTAATATCTCCATTATCGTTTTCGATATTTTCGGAAGTTATTTTCGTAGTCGAAAAATTCAAAAAATTCTTTAAAAAAAAATATAGTTAAATTGTACCTCCTTCCGAAATTTTTCGAACCTGTTACATTTTTGGTTATAACTTCGTTTCACAGAGAATCCGAAAAAACAAAACACGATATTTTCCGTTACTTTGTACAATGTAGAGAACGCGTGTTCTTTATTCAATTGGCTGCTTCCTTAATGTTTGTTTTTTTTTTCTGAGAGAATTAATTACGTTAAGGAAAAAAAACGATTGAAAAATTCCAAACTTCATATGAAACATTAAGGATATTATCGTCTCGTCTGATATCAAAACTGACACTTTTGTTCGCGGAAATTTACGAAAATTTGGTTTTTAATTGTCTAAATATATTTTTTGAAAAAACGCGATTTTACAACACACGCGAGAAATAAATAAATAAATACCGAGTTATGTTCGCTCAGCATCGAAGTACTATCTCAGAACTGGAATTGAAATTGACTAGAGCCCACGTGGTGAAAAATAAACTTAAAGTTGTTGAATATGAAATTAATGCAATAATCAAAGTAGCATATAGACGAAATAGTTGATTTATTAAACAGTTTCGTAATTTATTTCCGTGCTTTATTACATATACTTTTCGAATTACTATCCTGAAATCCTGAGGCATGTGAAATTAAGTTGTTTGAACGAGTTAAAAATTTCACAGTAACTTTTACACGTCCGACCGGGCCCGTTTTGTCGTTGACAAAATCGTCGTCTCGGAATAAAGCATAACATCGATAAAGATAGAGTGCGTTAGTAGTAGTCGTCGCCGTAATAATAGTTGTTTTCGAATTGCCTAGTCGCCGCTCGAGAGCAATCGTGTTTTTCTGAAAGATGAAAGACTCCGACAGCCGACCGGCGTAAAATCTCCAGCTAGAAATAGAAGATGCCGAATTGTGCGCGCCGGCTGGAATCTAGGAATCTGGTATACTTTGTGGAAATAGACGAAGATAGACTATACGGATTTATATGAGCTGGAAAAGCCGTATTAAATAGCGTGGTGAAATACAAAGTCCCTGCGTCCGAGAATAAGATCTCGACGATCGGAGCCGCCGACAGAGTTTAAACGGGATCCTCGCCACTTTCTCAACCTATTATCATCAGAACCGGTTCATTCCGTTCTTTAGAACTTTACTTTTATTTATTTATGATTTTTTTTTTCTGTTTGGTCGATATATATTTATATTGTTTCGGCTTCTAGAAAGACGTTATAAAGAACGAATAGTCCCCTCTATTCGCCGGCAGGTCGATCCTTCTTACTCCACGTTGTCTAATGTTCCTTAGTACACGTATAAGTTATGTTCCTCCACTATATAGATTCCGTTGATGATGTGTAAGAAAAAAAAAGAGATACAAAGCACCGACCTCTTACTGAGATGCTAGGCTTATATTACCTTCGTCGTGATAGTTGCGCCGCTCAACTAACTTTAAAAGCATTGTACAATATCCTAAATATACTTTATTATATATATATATATATATATATATATATATATATATATATATATATATAGTGTGTGTGCGTAACCACGAGCATATGTGTTGTTATTGCAATATACTCTAGACATTCTCTTTTAGACATCTATTATCTAGCCGAACTTTGTGCGTGTCACGCATTTGTGTATTCGCTAGCTACACGCACTACATATATACACCAAAGAAATGTTCTTATTCGTTATTGTCTATATATATATATATACATAAATATATATATATATATACATATATATACCAGAACGCATAATGTAGCACGCCGCTGATTCTTCAAAAACCATTCATTTCAAGAGGATACCTATATATATATATATATATATATATGTATATATATATATATATATATATATATATATATATAATAGCTTCTTCATGGTTCTTGCACTTTATACATGCAATGATTCCCAAATTGCGTGTGGTAAAACGATGTGTGTGTGCACGGTCGCAGTAAGTGGCCTACGTGACAAAATTTTTTGAAAAAAAAATGTAAAAAATTTGATTTTCGATTTCGGAATAAGAATCGTAACAGATTATTTTGTAGACATACCGACATATTATGTATGTATATAATATGTATCTCCTTCTTCTTCTTCTTCCCATTAACGTGCCATATACTTGCAAGGCCGCAGATACGGATTAGAAAAATATCAGAAGTGAAAGGTCGGATGATTGGGTGAATCGAAGAACAGGATGCATATTATCCGGTCCTGAATTCAGTAATTCGTTCGAATTCACTGGCAGAGCTAATTTAGTGCGCAAGGAGCTGTGATTAGTACAATCGATTGGGAGATAATGCATTGTGATGATATTGATGCCGCAGGAATAACGCGGAGGAAGTTGACCCTTAGGCAGGTAACCAGGTAACTGTGAGATGACAAAGTCTAAGACGATGTAAAATTATTTCAGCTTTCCGCGATAAGTCGGAAGGAGCAATGAAACGCGCAGTGTTAATTTATTGATCTTAATTTATTAATAATTGACACTAGCGCACACAGAGACTGACACTTGTGATTTAATTGATGGAGGTAATTTTAAAGCATCTACACGCGGAATGGCAAGATTTAGATGAGGAAGCATGGCTGTTGCTTGTTTGGCAACCCAGTCTGCCATATCATTACCTACAATATGAGAGTGGCCTGGAGCCCAAACAATTATCGCGCGATATATCGATTCTATTAACTAGAATAAAATCATCTTAGCTATTGGATGTTGATGAAAGGAATGATAACTAGAAACAGCCGACATTGCCGAGGATGAGTATCGCAAATTGAGGGTGATCTCTCATTGAGTTTTCAATTATATATAAATAGCATAAAGCTCGGCAGAGAGAATAGAGTAATTAAGTGGTAAGGAATAGCGCACAAGGATCTCATTGTCTGTAGACACTGCACATCCTACATTGTTTAAAAGTTTAAAACCATCGGTATATACCGTCCGAATGTTTACGTGTTTCTGAAGTGTAGAATTGATATCCTGCCTACATTCCGGCTGAAGAAGGGTCAAGTTTAACTCAAGATCTAAGGAGATCCAAGGCAGTAAAGCAGTCAAATAATCATGTTGAATCGGCGGTAAGATCCGCTAATAATCTGTTAATTCTACTAAAGAAACTTTTGTTTGATTGAGACGTTATTGAATGGTTTACCACAGAAAGACTAGGAACTGTTCTTAGATGAGGTTAGAAGGAAGCAGAAAGAAAATATACAAACTGTTCAGTCGTAGGTCATTTTATAAACTAGCGGTCGAAGTAGGGCGAAATGCTCTAGAACAGATTCTCAAAGCTGTATTGTTTATAGTTTCTAGCGATTGCAAGTGGGATTGTTTCGCATCTGCATATATTACTGTTCCATATTCAGTTTTGGAGAGTATAGTAGATTTGTAAATAAAAATGAGCGATCTACTATTATGAGCTAATTTCCGCAGTAAGTTAAGTTTTAGCATACATTTTTTCTTTATCATTTGAATATGTGGTTTCCACAACATCTTATTATCGAACAGGAGTCCTAAATAATTAATAGTTTCGGCTGAAGGGATAGGATGATTGTTAACATGAACTGAGATATGGTGTTGACACGAATGGCAGAAATAAATAGCAGTATTTGAAGCTGAGAACTGGAATACACGTATCCATTGAGGCAAGTTGTTGAGAATCAGTTGTAGAAACTCAGTTCCTGTTGAAATATCTGTACATGGAAGAATCAACGTTAGGTCATCTGAAATAATATACTCTTGACCGAGATGAAACTTGGTTTAGAATATCATTAATTGCAATAATGAAGAGAGTTGGGCTGATCATAGAACCTTGCGGGACACCATTTTCAAAGTGATGAGAGGGAGACACTGATAGGAAGACGTCCACAGAAATTCCACCTGTATAATGTTTGTAAAATTTTAAATTTCCAGGCGGAATCGAAGGCCTTAGATATATCCAGGAAAACATATAAAAAATGCAACCTGGGGAAATAGTGGAGGATGTTTTATTTTAAAGGAAAAGCGTTTTGATATATATATATATATATATATATATATATATATATATATATATATATATATATATATATATATATAGTGTGTAGTGCTCTCACTGTTGGCCACAGCTGTGATATAGTATATGTATCCGAATGTTAATTAAAAAATGATTTTTTCCGAAGTTTATACATTTTTAAATATTTTTAAGTTATCGCGGTACAAATTAGGTTATAATTTTTAAGTGTGTTTTCATTTTTTGAGTGCGAACTATCAAAAACCAGGGTGGCAGAAGATTAAGCATATTTGACTCCATCTTTGTTATAAAAAGGTACTACAGGCTGCTATTCTCCAAAATAATTTCTTATCGTATTCCTAATTGACTTGCGATGTCGGATATATATCGTGAAATAAGTATAATTGCGCGGGCAAGTATGAATAATCTTAGGAAACTTTTGTTTTACCTAATTTTTTAAAAAATAGTCTACTCGGTTCGGTATTATACTAAATTTACACAGCCGATTGTTCCGGATAATAGTCATACTATAAAAGCCACATTTGCTGATGATACAGCGATATTATTAACGAATGATGTGTTGCAACTGAACGTCTTCAGAATTACGTTACACATTTGAAGAAATGGTTAAATTTGTAAAAAAATCACAGTGAATGAATTTAAATCTAAACATCTCGTGTTCACTCTAAATATATCTTTTGAAAATTTTCCCGGACAATACTCATACTACAAAAGCCACATTTGCTGATGATACAGCGATATTATTAACGCATGATGTGTTGCAACTGAACGTCTTCAGAATTACGTTACACATTTGAAGAAATGGTTAAATTTGTAAAAAAAATCACAGTGAATGAATTTAAATCTAAACATCTCGTGTTCACTCTAGATATATCTTTTGAAAATTTATCGATCACATTTAATGTAAAAACGATTCCAATATCTTCTAAAGTAAAATAATCAGAATCGCAATCGACCTAAAATATTGAAACATGAACAGTCTAATGAGAAAATATCCGTTGATTTCGATAGAAAGCATAGTCTTATCGTATAAAACTATCCTCAAATCTATAACGAATATATGGAATAGAAATTTGGGGACTAGTCGGTAACACAAATATCAAAATTATACATCGTTTCCAATCAAAGATTCTACCGAACGCGATTAGAGTACTGCGGTGCATCCGAAACGATGGCATATGCCGACTATAAGTCCATAACGATAAACGAGTTGTTATAATTCATTAGTTGTCGATCTTAAGGAAAACGCCATACAATTCAGACTGCTCGAAAAACACCTTCAAATGGAGTTGTTACAGCGGTTCTAAATTAGACGGATTTATTCAAAATGAATAGCTGCCATTGGGTAGTACTGGATTTAATAACAAAAATCACACCGCTACTTATTGCCGACTTAAGAACAGGTCGTAAGTGAACAATTTACAAATGTATATAATGTAAAAAAAAAACCTGAAGAACAAATAAAGTTGAATTGATTATGCGATAAATTTAGTTAATTTTGCACTTTAAAAATTCTTTTTTCCCCCCCTTCAAACAATCGAAATATTGATGCTACTTTCTAAATTCTATTTGGGATCAGTGGCGTAGCCAAGGAGGGGTTTTGGGGGGGTCTTGCAGTTCTGCATTCGTTAAACATATTTTTTTTTTAATTTTCATTTATTTTATTTAAATTTCGTTGTTTTTGAAGTAAATAAATAATTTTGTAATATAGGAGGTACTAGAAGAATTTTGTAGAAAAAATACGAATAGATTTTAAATTTTAAATTTAGTTAAGTATTATACTACGTATTATTCCTTTTAAAAATATAAAATAATTATTTATCGTTTATTTTTTCGCGGAATTTATTGTACTTTGTAACCATCTCCCCCTGTCCTCAATGACATACTATTAGTGTGTTTCAGTGACGTTAAATATTTCTGCCGTCTATTGCTTTTAATACAATTACATATTGGACGTCTAATAAGTATAAAAATAACTCTGGCGAATTTGATTAAGGCTCGGGGTTTAACCTACTTGAGTTTTGGTTATTTACTTAAAGTTCAATTTAACTTTGTTGGGGTTGTTTCTTGTCTCGCTTCACGTTAAAGCTAAAATGTCCATAATCCGCGCACTGGACTCGATCGCCGTGTTGATATTTATATTATGTCTCTCATTTGGGAAGTCTACACATCCGAACATCCGGCATCATCATTCGAACATCCGAATTCCGAACGTTTATCGCGAAGCTATTTTAGGAACCAATGGATCGGTCGCTTTTAACGGGCCTATTTCAAAGAGAAATGTGAACCGGTGGAGGTATTTGTTGTTGTTGCAGCAGAGAGCGCGCGTAACTAGTTCACGAACTGTAATCGTCCCGCGCTACCCGATCGTCCGAAATTTCGTTTAATTCGTCTACGGCGGGAACGCGGTTTAGGCTTCGTTCGTTATTCGTTCATTCGTTCTTATTCCTTAAATTATTGTGTTTTCGTGGCGGTCGTGATTTTCAATATCGTGATCGCGTGATTTGACGATTATTATAATTTATTACTAATTTCGTTCTAATATTAATAGTTACTTTCGAAAAGTACTTTAATTAATTTCTAAAAATTTACTACAGAAGCCTTTCGGATTTGGCGCGTTTTTTTTTTTTTTAAATAAATATAATATATATATTTCTTTAAAATGTTTTAATTTTTTAAAAAGTAAACGAAATAATACGTATTATTAATAATAATCGATATATTCTCGACGGTATTTCGATTTTATTTCATAAATATTATTAAAAATAATTTCGTATTTCGGTTACGAGTGCCTTTTTTTCGAAACCCCAAAAATTTATTATTCGATTATCAGATATTTCTTACGCTTTAGTATTTATGGTATTTTTCGGCGGTTTTGTGCGCGAGTGTGACTATCATATTTACAAATGTTTGCCGAAAATCAAATGGCGACCAATATCGTTAAATGGATGAAGACTAAATTTAACGGTTATAAACAATTCACCGGTAATATTATTATTATTAATTGTAGTCTATACACGTGCATATATATATATATATATATATATATATATATATATATATATATATATATATATGATATATAGAATGGAAGTTGCGTATCTAAATCACTAATTATATTATATCTTTAACAAAGCTTTTCAACAGTTAAGGAAAATTTTATATATATATAAAATTTTAACATTTATGCAGAAGATATTGAGAAAGAAGCTAATTAATAAAATAGGGTGTGATGATAAATGGAGAAATAATTAATACAATAAGCTATGCGGATGGGATACATGTGATAATCGCTGGAACAGAAACATAGATGCAAAAAATTCTGAACCAAATAAACGGCACCCCGGTTTATTAAAATACAACACGAAAATGAATGCTAAGAAAATACTAATGATGTAACGCGAGAAGTGATAAAATTTTTTTTTAGTATAAATATAGAAACGCAGAAACTGGAACAAGTAAATGAATATTAGCTACTTAGTAGCCGTCATAAGTAATAATGGCATAAAATAAATAAGAACGAGAATTGGTAAGGCAAAGAAAATGTTTACTAACTTTACCACAGTACTTCCAAAATCGAAAAATGAGTTTGAAAATTCGGGAAGAGGATAATGCGATGCCAGTGTTAAAATACGCGAAACACCATGAGCGCTGAATGTGAAGGATATATATCCATAGTGACGTAGCAAGGGTGGGTTTTGGGGGTTTGACCCCTCCTTGGAATCAATCTGATAATAAGAAAATATCTACTCCTTATTAAATACAGTTTTGCATTTGTTATAAACCTATTTTGTTTTTTTCTTATTTTCATTTATTTTATCTAAATTTCGTTGTTTTTGAAGTAAATAAATAGTTCTGTAATGTATTACAAATAATAATTTTTATATTATATGTAACCCTGTTCATCTGTTGATTTCGTTTTCGGTTATATTGATAGCAAAAAACATGCCTGGCTGTCGCTGTTTTATTTTAGCTCGGACCGGTATTTTGTTTAGTCATGTCCTAAAATAAAGATGGCCTCTTTCAAATAAGTATAAAAATAACTGTGGTGAGTTGTATTGTTTATGGTTTGGGGTTTCACCTACTTGAGTTTTGGTTATTTATTTAAAGTTCAATTTAACTTGGGTTTACTGTTATAATTTAGTTTTGTTTGAACCCCCTTCTTTAAACAAGTCTGGCTACGCCACTGGATATCCCAGTTTGAATTCTGGTGTTATCCAGTAGTCTTTAAATATATCACGGGCAGTTATGTACGAAATGCGACAGCAAAAATAGGGGGAAAACAGCTGAAATACATAACGCACAAAATAGGAGAAAATGGAATATTCACGCTGACGGTACAGGATAAAATACAAATCAGAAGAAGAAAAACATTGGAATCAATGACGACTAACGCACCGGCCAACTCAACGTGTAACAGCCTAAAAGAGATTATAAGCCGAGCCAGAGATCAGGAGATATAAATATGATGATGATGATAATCACACACTACTCAAACGAGGCTACTTCCAGTAGGTGTAGTTAAGTTTATAGATATAAATTATTAATTATATTTCTAACTACTATTTTTTATTATTATTATTTGTTTGTTATGATTTCTTTTTTAATCTAAAGACGGCCTAACTATTAAAGGTTTTCCATATTAATTACTAATTTATACTAGGAAAATCGTTATCGTAAACGTACATCTACTTGTGTGGATATATATATATATATATACGTATATGTGTATGTATATGTATATATCTATGTGTGTGTGTATGTGTATATATATATATATATATATATATATATATATAAGTGAGAGGACGTTAATGGTATAATGCGAATTACTAAAGGCGGGTATGGAAAGTGTAAAATAGGGAGGGGGAACGTCAGGAGAAACCTTTTATATATATATATATAAAATATATATTATATATATATATGTATATATATATTTATATGTGTATATATATATTTATATGTATATATATGTATATATATGTGTATGTGTATATATATTTGTGTATATATATATATATATATATATATATATATATGAATGTATATATATATATGTATATATATATATGTGTGTGTGCGCGTATCCCCTCTCCATCACACACACATACACACAAATATATATATATATAATCCTTATAATACAATTTTGTCTTATAACAATTTTTAACTATATGTAACGTCGTTCATGTCTTTTAATTTTTTTTTCCAACTTTGATTTATTATAAATAAATAAAAACGCATTTGTTGAATTAAATATTAGGAACAAGTTACGAAGTTGAAAATCAGTCATGCCGAATATAAAATTCAATTCTATGTATACATTTCAGTGTAAGTACACCATGCAAGTCGGATACAATATTAAAGCGTAGTATATTACAGGAAAAACCACCACCCTGTACTGAGATGTATTTGTTGTTTGCCATAAAACGGAATAAAATATTTCTTTTTTAGCCGGACATTTTTTTACGACGCAATTAATGTATCTTAGCTTGGTTGAAATTTATTTTTATTATTTTACCGTCAGGGAATTATTATTTATGAATCAAGAATGAACATATTTTTCTTTTTCAATTCTCGTTGTTCGGATAGTTTTTGGATATCGCGAATCAAAAGTATCTTGCAACGCAGTCAGTTCAAGTCCGTGTCGAAAATTTTTTATATATATATATACATATACATATAAAATATATTAAAAAATATATATACATATAAAAAATATATATATACATGTAAAATATATATATACATATAAAATATATATACATATAAAATATATATGTACATATAAAATATATATGTACATATAGAATATATATATACATATTATATATATATATACGTATATATTGAAACGACCCGTTGTCAGTTACAAATAGTGTAATTTTTCAATTCTTTTGTTGTCAGCATTTCGTTTTCCTCTGACCCCTTTTCTAACCGGTCACGATTTAATCATTTGTGAGAAAGCGCGAGATATTTTACTGCGATGTCGACCAATTTCGGGTTGGTAGAATTTCGACATGTTACACTGTTTTCGTTATGAATGTTCCCTGAATTCTCGAGTTATTTTAAGCTTTCCAGCGTAACATATGACCATGTTTTCAATCATTTTGTTCCGAATAGATGATTATTTATAGGAGGATGAAAGTTATTTTTGTATCATTCTGATTTTGTAGAATCGTTCTATATATCGCGCGTTGACCGCTTCCATTTCTTCTTTAACCATCGGTACTTACAAATCTTTATGTACATTACCATGGTGCACCGACTATCGATCGTAGTACATTGGGTTCTTCGCTATATGAGATTTTCTTGCGATTCCTCAAAATTGAATTCGATAATGACCGTATATCGACAATATTTTATAAAATAGTAGCTTGTTTTCTAAGGATAGTATTGAATTTTTCCAAATAACCGATACATTTTTGCGTAATGTAATATTAATCCGTTTTCTCGTTTATTTTCTGTATACTTTCTCTGTCTTTCATCAAGGTGTAAGTCGAGATATTTAACGCTATTTCAGGTAAGAATATTTTTTTTTTCAAATTTAACTTTTTGCTACTATATTATATAATCCGGATGTTTTCGTTCGGAATTATCGCTCCTCGGTTAATAAAATTAAATTCTAGACATCCTGTAATGGTATTTTAAATTTTCGTCGGAAATTGAATATTAATCTAGAATTTAAAAAAGAATCAATTTATTTATTGTAGCGCGTTCATTTTCAAGCGAATTATAAACTGATTACGTGATAAATTACTTATATATAGACAGATTGTACGTAGAGGAGAATTGGTAAAGTATGAAAATATGAAATGCGGAAGAAAATCTAATAAAAAAAAATTCACGTATAAATTGGATAAAAATTGCAGTGTTCAACGACGCTAGATTGCAATGTTAGAATTCATTATTTATTATTGTGGCTCTGATATATGTTACACGCGTGCGTTTCATTTCCATCTTCGACGTAACGTGAAAAGAACATCTCGTATAGGATAGGTGATGAAAAATGAAACATATAGATTGTTAGCGAACAAAATAGGAGTTTAAATCCTGTTCGTTATACGGGTTGTTGGAAAAGTGACGTCATCCTAGTAGAAGTAATTTATCAACGATGAGGGTAGTTTAAATTGAATCTTTTTACAGTCGAATTGTATTTCATATCTTCGTTCTGTTTTTTTTTTTTTTTTTTAAATTTAGGCTGCTAACGAGAATTATTTTGTTACATCCAGATTTAAGTACTATTTTGTAAGATTAATCATAAAAAAATATGTATTGCAATCTTAAATTAATATTTAAATAATAGATATATGGGGAATGATTAGTAATAAATAAAACATATATAGAATATTAGTTCGTTAACTAATTTCTATTATTTATATACGTATTGTTTACGTAACTGAATCGATTACCTAACATCCGCTAGCGTGTTGAGCAAAGTGAGTTTTTTTTTTTGTCTCAATATTCTGATTAGAGATGCGTCGTTATTTGAGTGACTTTGGAACGTTATTTTACTGTAGCGTTACGAATCATTCGGCAAGATTCGAATAATGCATTACTAAATGATCGTTTGTTGTATGAAGTAACAGAAAACAAAAAAACAAAGAATATGAGCTCGTCAGTTTTCTCGTCTTGCTCATTTCATCTTACAAGGTTGTGTGTGAGAGCTGAGGATGAAACTGACCGAATTCAGCAGATTGTCACTCACGTTACTCCGCCTGGTTGGTTATTACGATATTTATTAAACGTTATCCGTGCATAATTTGTTACTGTTGTTGTTATAGATCATTATTAATTTTCATTATTACGATAATGTTACCACTTGCTAAATTTGGTTATAGCGCTGCAAACGTGTAATCGTAAGGAACAACAATCAACTGCAGAACTTCCTAACGAATAATTAAATGAGACTTCGAATGAATCATCCATCTGGGGTGGTTTTGATATACTTTAAAAGTATAAACTCTGCGTAGTTAAAATTATTTTGTTTACTTTTTTAAAATGAATAAAAATAATTAAAATTATACATGTAGGTCAATGTCTTAATAATATATATATATATTTAAATGCTGTACTTGAAATTTAAAAAAAGTAATATCGCGATTATAGGTCGATATTTTGTCGAGTATTTGGGTCTGTCTTTAATCTTTTACGTTGAAACTTTTTTATTGGCTAAATTTTCGATACTGAATCTAACGAGAGAAAATATTTCGGGTTTTTCCTTTTTGGCCGGCCCTGTTTTGGAAGACGTAACTTTATATTTACGCATGTCCGTTACGCCTGTCGACGAGGTAATTTAATTAAGAAAAGACGATGCATAATTGCCGTACGCGCACCAATCCCAGTAATGTTATTACGCTGCCGGTAAATTAATTATAGAGAAAGCGTTCCGTCGGAACATAAAAATCTATAGTGTGTCAGTGTATTACGTTTGATTTGAGTAGGTTTAGATAGTCAAATTCAGAGTTGGCGTTTCGGTTAATATAAAACTAATATATCGATAATTCAGTTCTTCTCCTTTTATTACAAGCAAGATATGTGCAATGATTAACGATCACTTATCAGACGAATATATAACGCCCATCGTTCAATATTTCCTGATTTCCCGTTAATCAATTAATCGTAATAATTCCTTTTAACAACATGACCGAAATAATTAATTTTTCTTTGTTTAATTACTGTATGAAATATTTCTTTATCGACTTTTTGTAATATTTCCTGTTTCTTCTTTTTTATATTATAGCCTATTCTCTCTCTCTCTCTCTCTCTCTCTCTCTCTATATATATATATATATATATATATATATATATATACAGTCGAATCCGCTTATAAGGGACACATCGGGCGGAAGTCATTTGTCCCTTAAAACCGGTTGTCCTTTTAATTTTTTAAAATCTCTTATTGAAGCCAGTATATATACAATTTAGTAAACAATTAACATACTTATAACCTTATTAATGCGTAATATTTATATGGAAATTAAGAGAAAAATTCAGGAGGCATACATAAGGTAAAAGAACCTGACTGCCCTTTTCAGTACTATTCCATTTTTTACATAAGTTCTGTTCATTTGTTTTTAAACGGGAGATGGTGTTTTTGGAGACGCCCATGATTTTTGCTAACTCCCGAATAGGCATATTGGGAGGTTGAATTTCGATTTTGTCTGAAATAAAATTTTTTTCCTTTAATGATAAACATTTATGCGACATTTTATTCATACAAAAAATTCACCAGAACTAAAAAAAGAAAAGAAAATTTTCGTAAGAAAAAAATAAATAAAACCGCACGACGCGCACTACAGTTTTTGCAGAACTAAACTAAGAACTAATAAGCTATCGGAGAGTGCATAATTATTAATAAACGTACAGAGCAAAAAACAGTATAGCGTCAATAAAAGAATGTCAACACAAGAACATCTCAAACAAAAGGAAGAAAAAACAAAAATGTTCACTTAAACAAAAACGAATTGTAAAAATGACTAAAACATTTTTATTCAATTTTTGTTTATGTGAATATTTTCCTTTTACGACCGGAAGTGTCATTTTATATCGGCTGTCTTATCGCCCCTCTCACTATTTATAGCCTTGAAAGTCTATTTGTCCCTTATAACCAGAGGCGTTCTCCCTCTAAAGCGAACTAAAACAACCTTCATTTCATACGTTTGATTCGGGGTTTTGCTGATTGTCCCTTCTAAACGGATGTCCCTCTTATCCTGGGTCCCTAATAAGCGGATTCGACTGTATATATATATATATATATATATATATATATATATATATATATATATATACATATATACATATATACATATACAAAACCATGTTTAAGTGTAAATGAAACAAGTAACGGATATATATGTTATTATGTTATTATGTTACAGCCGATTGGCTGATTCGCCCCAACACAATATTCCTCCATAAAATGCGGTCACTGACTGCCTTCTTCAAATCTGCATATTTCGTAAAACCCGTCTGCTTTAGCGCCGTATCGATAAATGTTATTTTAGGACGTCCACGTGGTCTTTTTCCTAAAATTTTACCCTCTATAGTAATATTAAGAGTACTATGTTCGTATCGTATTACATGTCCTAACCAACGAAGACGAGTTTTCCGTATCCTATTGAGCATCGCTGTTTCCTCTCCTATTCGTTTTAGCACTGCTTTATTCGTAACTTTTCCGATCCAGCCAATTCGTTGCAGTTTTCGCCAGCACCACATTTCAAATGCTTCAAGCCGGCTGTAATCTACTTTCTTAAGTATCCACATTTCTGACCCATACGGCTCTATTGACCAGACAAATGTTTTCATAAGTTGTTTACATAATTCCAGAGATAATGAGCACTGCGCTAGCAACGAATATTTTTTTTTAAATGCTGCTTTTCCCATAGATGGTATATATATATATATATGTATATGTATTTTCTGTTCGCATGTACCGCGCTACCAACACCCGTATATATATATATATATATATATATATATATATATATATATATATATATATATATATATATATATAAAATGGTGTGTGTGCATGTGTGTGTGTATACACATAGGCGTAAAAATTTTAAAAACTATAATTTAATTAAAACGTCTTTAAGTTTCACTTCTAACCTGAGCCCCCAGACACAGATGTTTTTAAAATTATTTTTCATTTTACTGGCTATTTTGTAATTGTTTATATATAAAATTTTATGAATGTTGATTGTGTTGTTTACCACATTCGTTGTATTACTTTATTAATACTGTATTTTTCATTTTACCGATTTTATATTTTTATATATATTTTTTTAATATTCACTTGATAATGGCCTGATAGCCGAAAAACTTTGTGATTTTTCGTCAAGAAAAATTTTTAACGATTTTAACTAATTTTTAGGTTGTTTATATATAAACGAGTATACAACTTTCGAACGCAGTAAAAAGCTGCGCCGCTAAATACCGTTTCTAGTTTTCTTTGTTGTTCTCGTATTTATAAAAATGCCCGAATAACTTTGTCAAAAAACAAAAAAAAAATGAATTATTGCAGCAATAGTTGTACATGAGATGATTATGGCGATGAAATAATCGTCTTTTGCGAATTCGTGTTTTAATAGGTACCAGAAAAACAGAAGGACAGTTTCATCGGTTACATCACAAATTAAAGAAATATTCTGAAAAGTCTTTTGAATTCTATAGAATATCGGAAATTTTGTTCAATTTTTTTTTAGAAGATGTAAATGAATAGCACAAAGAAAAGTACTCAAACGAGGACAGCGTTCGGACGGAAGATTTTAATTAATTTCAGTTTTATTACGCGATATACCCCCCCCCCCCAAAAAAAAAAAAATATAACATTTTGTTCGTTGAAATGTCAAAAATTCGTATGTTTTAATTTGCGAACACAAATTGTTGACGAAATTCATTACCTTACTGCGCAGATATTTTAAATATATATAACTAATGAATTTTCTTCGTGATAATTTCATTTTTTTTTTTCAAAATATACATCTTATAACAAACGTAATTACCGCCAGAAATTATTATTTGATATTAAATATGCATCCACGTACAACGACGTTTATATTGCGTCGTATACGTAGTAGTTACACATATTTCTGAATCCCGATTATTATTTGTTAGTTTTCGATGAATTCCGTTTTAAACAGAAAATAAAACCTTAATAACGGACAATTTATATAAAACAGTGTAAAATAAATAAATAGACCAATAATTTTTATATATATATATATATATATATATATATATATATATAATAAAATAAAATAAGAAAACGGGAAAATTTGTAATACTGAATACTTGTAACAATTATGTGTAAGTTAGTTATCGGGATAGCCTAGTGGCTAGAACAGGAACTTCTGTACGGAAGGTAAGGAGTTCGAATACGATCGGCTGTGCAAAAATTATCATCGGAAAAGAGAAACATAAATAATCCTTATAATATTATTATCGGGTGGAACTTAATTGCAAACCACCAAGCACAACGTCGTATAGTAATAATATAGCGACAAAAACATGCGGGGCTTCATTGTGCCGTGACAACAAATCGGTTACAATCAGTTCTCTCCTGGATGTGTGTATCTATCTACGCTAACTCAGTATTATGACTGGCTTGTACGTTACTTACAGTATACAATAGAATATGTATAGGTAAGTAGTCACCTCCCTCCGATACAATTTCTTACTTCGAAATATTAAACTAGCGAGAAAATTCACGTAATTTAGCAAAAACGCAAAAACAATAAAAACAAACCTGTAAAAGAATAATAAAATGAAATGAAACATTTCATAATCAAACGATGGTAATGTTGCCACGAAAAGCAGTAATTTACCGCTGAAAAAATAGAACCGTCCGTTCTATTTTCAAAAACGAGGTGCATTCTATTACTGCGTGGCTGCAATAAAGTTTCATGTAGCCGGTTTATTGTCATATTTTTCGCGACTTAAATTGCTAGTAGAGTCGTAACGAGCGGAATTCTACTACTGCGTAGATTTTCTACGGCTGCAATAAAGTTTCAACCTGTTTATTGTTATAATTTTCGAATTGAAACTTAAATTGCTAATGAAGTTGTAGCCTTAGTCAATCTCATATGCAGGCTTCGACGTAATTTATTAATTATCGTATTGTTTCTTCAGAAACTGTTTTTCTACAATCGCGCACTGTATGTTTAATTCGACATTTGGATCTGGAGCATGTTTTTACAATCGTAGTTGACTTCATGTTTATATTATACAACTTCTTCCGTCTCTTTACCGTTGATTATTTGTATTTATTAATTTTGCGACTAATTATCATCGTCACTTCGTTTATATTTCGTTACATTTTTTGTCTATTCGCGTCTAGCGTATTTACCTGTAATTCTTTACCGGAATTTCTAAATAAAACGATGTGTCGTCAGTGTAACGTATATTAGTAATTATGTTTTATATAGTTTAATTTCGAGTTAGCCCATATTTCAAAGATAAGATCGGAATACATATTTTGTGTATAATAAGGTTGATAAGACGGATTCTTTTTTAATTGCTTCTTCGAGTGTCATGGATGTGAGACATTACAAAATTTCAGATGTACGTAGTAATTAAGTTTATTAGTTTATACTGTGACTAGATTTTTGTATCGCAGTTATGACGATGATGATAATAATAATAATAAAAATTAACATATGAAAAAATATGTTACAATTATATTGATCGTGGACTGCTCGATCTATCCATTCAGCTCTTCCTTTTACCGAGTCTTCGCTAACCGCTAATCTTCTCTTGTATAACCTGCGGTAACAACTCCTATTTCTTTCCTCTGGCTAAATGATTGAAGTACCTTACCCCTCAATATCGTATACCGAAATACTCGTTTAGAATTCGCGTAATTTTCGATATTTTAACTTTTCAATCCGTCATATTCGTAACATCGTACTTGTGTATCGACATTTTAAAAACGATTTTATTGTACCCTATTCAATGTCTCTGATTCTACACCGCATACTAACGTCGAATAAATATAATAGCGTACTATAACCGGTTTTGTCATATTTTTGAAGATTTTCTCGGCGTATCTTCATCTAATTTTTATTTATATTCAACCGCTTTTATACTTTAGATTTAATCTTTAAATCTGTAGTATCGAAGTTTATTTGGCAGTTTATATTTTGAATTTGTCTTTGATCGATTTAAATCTACACCACACTCCACTTATATGTTCTCGCACCAAAAACGATTACCGGTGAAAACATCATACAGCCGATTCCGGTATTAATAGGATAATAGCCGTTAAAAGATAGAGGATGGGTTTATGTCTCTTCCCAGCAACAATAAACACCCACCGCTATCTTTCTATTTAGGGTATTGACACGAAGGTTAAGCGAACAAAAAATCCGTTCGAGACATTAACCGGAAAATTTTGGCTGTATTTCATCTTTAATTTATCCTAATGGCAATAAATCGTAAAACATTGTTATTAAAATAAACAATAAAAAAGACGCTGATCGTTTATTAAAAAGTCGCCATATTTTGTAAATTATGTAATCGATATGATTATGAAACTTTAAGTTGGTGAAGAGGATCCCTATATTGATTTTAATTTTAAATATCTAATTTTTAAACAAATTTCGAGAAAGTCGAAAAGTTTTTCTGATAAGCATAACTTGACGACGAGATCATTAATTATTATTAATAAACTTTTTTTTGCTCTTTGTAATGACTTAATCTAATATGTATCTATTTTTGCGTACTATATACATTACACACACACATATATCAATCATCCGTTTCATCCCCATTGGGGATATCGTGACAATTATTTTTTGACTTTTGAAACACACGTCTACGCCATAGATCTCTGTTTCGCGCACCGACCCATTGTTTTGCAGATCATGTCAGTCCATCTCATAGGTGGCCGGCCTCGTCTTCGACTTCCTTCCATGATATCTTGTATAATAGCTGTTTCCAACGTTCCTGCTCTGATGCTGTGGCCAAAATACTTTAGTATCCGTTTGCGAACCATTATTAATCTGTTCTGTATACCAACTTCAAACAGAATTGAGTCATTAGTTCTTTTCTCGGTCCATGAAATGCGTAGCAGCTTCCTCCAGCACCACATTTCCAAAGCATCGATTTTCGGATTGTTCATGTTTCCAAAGCGTATAAAAATACCGAAAACACGAGAGCCTGTACTAAACGTATCTTTAACGTTTTACTTATCGTTGAATCGAGCCAGATTTTCCTGCGTGTTATTTGTGCTCTATGACGAATTTCAGTTTCGCATCCACCAGTATTTGCTATTATAGATCCCAGATATGTTAACCTATCTACAATATTTTATATATATATATATACACTTTATTCTTATTATTAACTGTGTAGTCAGCTACGCTTGTATGTGCAGAAATTAATGGTTTTTTTAATGGTTTTTTTAATGGACAAGTATATATATTATATATACTCGTCTTAATGTTTGTATATTTATGCTAGATTATTGAGCGTTGGTGAATGTATGTAGTTATCTATATTATCCATATATATATATATATATATATATATATATATATATCTGTAAATTGTAGTACACGTAATTCAACACTTGCGCATATGTATAAAAATGTTTGCAGTAGATATATCGCCATTGCATTATTACGTTCGAATAAATATTGTTGTCAAACGGATAACCTATAAACTTTTTTTAGTCTGGTAAATTCAAATTTTAAATAATGAAAAATAACCAAACTCTTAAATCGTTTTTGTCGAGAATCATTAACTGTTATCGTGAAACTTTAATTTTTATTTATAGTTATATATTTATATTTACATTTTTATTTTATTAATATTTTTACTTAAATTTAAATTTAATTCGATTTTTGATGATAATATTCTGCCTATTTTTCTCTTTTAAATGTTTACCTATTTGAAAGTGTATTTTAAACTGGACTGAATTCAATTTTTGCATTAATAGAAGGTATAATAAAGGTATTTGTTTGAAATAGCGGCGATAATAGATTTCGGCGAAAGGAAATAACGCGTCTACCTGTAATTGATAAGAAAGTCATTGACAGCGCGTCTTATTCTGCTTCGCCGACGGCCCCCCCTTTTTTTTTACCTCCTGATAAGCTAATTCGTCTTTATATTCGGAGGACTGGCGTTTATTTTTCTATACGCCTGTTTCATATTATTATTATTATTATTATTATTATTAATTTTTTTTTATATACCTAGATTGGCATTACCGTTATGATTTATTCTAGGAAGTAGCCCGTTTCTATTCTTCGATTAATTTGTTCTTATTCAGCGATAAAATTTAATTAAAACAACCGTAAATATATTCTGCGATTTTAATTACGGCGGTAATATTGACCAATCACTAAAAGAAGAATTATCAAGCTCTTCACTGTTGCATTTACGGTTATTCCGTCGAATTAGAAATGACGATACGAGCAGCAATAAGAGTGAACCCGTTATTGATAAAAATTCGCGAATCCGCGCTCAAACAGACTCATCGTTTTTCAGTAACCTATCAATTATTGACTGCAATCCGGCCAAAGCGAAGAAGAATAAAAGTGATCACAATCCCGATTTGAAAAGCTGGTCGAAGCCGAGCATCTAATCAGACCTCCTGAAAGCGTGTTCCATAATAATAGCAGACCCTTTTCATTATTTTCTAGTTTCTTCATTACATATCTTCCATCAGCCGACCTTCGGTTTAATATTCTCGGATGAAGAACCACTCCATTCCACATACGCAATTAGATGAAATATTGGTATTATTAAGTAAAAGCATATAATAAAAACTTTTTTTTTTTTTTAAATTTAAAACAAACATTTGTTATTAACGAACATATCGTGGTTTAAAATATAAAAACTATTTCGAAAATTATGATACCTTGTAACTTTCCTTTAATATTTTGAGAAATTTAAAGAATTTAAATTCAATCCCACCAACAACTTGTTTTATTACATTTTTATTATATTTTTGTTTGGATTTATATACTTTTGAAAAAAAAAATTTATATTAAAAATTCCGGTTGTTTGTATTTTCATCTTTTATGATCGGCCTAATAGTTTTTTTTTTTTTTTATATTTTCTGAAGTACCTGCGTTGATAAAGATATCTTTGTAAAAAAAAAAAATGGTCATTAATATTGGAATTCCGATCTTTTTTTTCTATTAGGCTTCGTTACCATTGTGTTAGTACGTTTATACATTAGGCTTTGAAGGAGTATAACTGGTAATTACTTGTCACGTTCGAACTGTTCGTTGTTACTATTCGTGCGTGTGGTTATTTATATACCGCGCGCGTAATACAGGAGCCAACAGGTCCAGACACATTTTCCGGTAGCCATCAACAATTTGGAGTTATTTCCTTACCTTTGTGTGCTCATCCCGCTGTTGCTACTACTACTACTACTACTGAAATCCTTCGTTATCAGCGGTATCATTCCAACGTTGTTATTTTTTTCTGTTAAAGTGCATACGTTGGTTATCTGAGAAAGATGAATAGAGGGATAAGTAAAGTAGATTGAGAAGAAAAACAACATAATGATAAATACGTTCCTAGTATCCTACTAGTGCTATCCTGTAAGAAACAATAAATGAAATCCATTAATCAAGACCAGTATACTAATACTACTAGACGGACTTTTCGGTTCAGAGTATTTCTCTTAATGCAGTATCTTCTGGAACGCGCGCTAAATTAATGTACGTTATTTACCATCGCTACCGACAACGAGGGAACCATATCTTAATCCTCCTAATCTCTTCAATGTAACTTCTTCTCTATCTCTTTATTTTCCTATTATTTTAGTTTAAAAAAAAATAAAGAGATACCGAATAAATCGTTATACCGCCTAACTGCTCTTTTATCTCACCCGTGATAACCTCTTCCGGGCATTTGTGGGCTCCTTGTTTTGTGTACGTGCCTCTACTACTGTCCTTTTACCCGGCAATAAATTTCTTTTTCCCGTTAGTATTTGTACCGTAAAAATTTACCCGGGAGCATGAGAATTGTTCAAAGATTGATCGACTCAACTCGTTAGATATATATTTGAACGGAAAAATTTTTAGAACTTGTTAAATGAAAAATTTTTTACAAGTTTTTTTTTTTATATATATCACACCAGCATTAATTGCTGCAAACAACGGTGATCACATAAGTAGGAAATTAGTATTAGTCTACTATGAGGAACAAAAGTAATAACTTGATGAGAATAAAATATATGTAGGAAATGGTATAGGAATGATTAAATACGATAATTAGAAAGAAAAAACAATATGTTATCTTTAGAATAAGACCCGGTTTATTAAGTGATTGGAATTGCATCTCGGCACCACTTCCTTCGCAGACGCATTTGAGGATTGTCTGGAAGACTGAGTGCATTCTGCGAACATTAGGATTGCTACACTTCAAATTTATCGAATAATCTCTTATACTGCATGACGTGTGTGTGTCGCTGACATACGGAATCTTGAGATCGTTGTGCAGTGTCAAATTAGAAACGTAGTAAGAAGTTTAGAAATTATGATATATATATTATATATTAAACGATTTGAACGAAATTTTGTACATACATGTAATTTATTAAGTGATTAAAAATTATCTATATATGGAAATTATGAATTTTGAAATCCGCAGTCCAGAATAACTACCGGAACGTAGTCGATGAAATTGTGTGATCGTTTAAATGGAAGCTATCGATAGATGCGTGTAGTAATGTGTTTCGCAAATTATTTTGGTTTTTAAATTCGAGGATTTATATTTTTTCCTCGATCGAGCTGAATTTTTCCATCATTACAACCTCAAATTGTTATATGCAAATTTCAAATGTAAATAATAATATTACGTCTTAAAAACGAAATAAAAAAAGAACTAATATTTTATAGTCGCAACTTATAATTTAGGGAATATCTACACGAGAATGACTCATGCTCAATCTAAATGTTATCGTAACAAATCTAGTAATGAGGACGAACTGATACTATGGAAAATGTTAAAATATTTAGGTAGATGTCCAATATTCATTCCGAGAATCACAATAATGATGCTTAATTTTATCGCGTACATATCCGACGGTGAAGTAAGTGGAATACGATTGACAAGAAGAAGTCTGTTTTACAGCGACATCAGCGGCCAATCATTAACTTTAAATTCGGAATGACTGGGAATTCAGAAGAAAATTATTAGCCGTATAATATGCAGATAAAATAAAATCGACCTGTTTCAAAGTGTTCGATTGATGTATACGTGGACACACATACACATATATGGATATATATATAATATATATATATATATATATATATATACGTGTGTGAGGATGTATTTGGATGCTAAACTTCGTTTATGTATCCTCGTCAGCTGTTTTTGTTTATTCTGAAGAGTGAACTTTGACCGTTTATTAAAAAATGAATAGTTCAAGGTCGTACATTTAAAACAAATAAAACAGTAAATTTTTTAAAATTTACCCCCAAATTTTATATTATGGATCTTCTTCCATATTTTTATGGATCGGTACGTAGTCCATGTTATAAAAAGAAACTAAATAGTGCCGACGACGACAAATGCCAGTTTCATTTTATGGACCGTACATGTGGATTGACAATTATAATAATAGCCGGTGTTGCCGTAATATATTCTGCGGCTATCTCCTAGTGTGCTGTACGTATTCTATTTCAAACTTTAGTCGTTTCTCGTATGATTTTTCCGAGAAGTCGGTAATAATAGTAGAGATTCCAGGCTACCCGATAAATAACGCACTATACATCCTAGTCTTACATGCCTTTTTCTAGAAATGTTTAACCACCACGTCACAGTGTGTGTTTTCGATTTAAGGCTTCTTAGAAAGCTACAACGAAATCCGAAAGATGTAACCGTTACAATTTATCATCTCTTTTCCAATTTCCACCTCCCACCGCCACAAACCCCCTCTATCGGTCTCTCTCTCTCTCCCTCTCTCTCTCTTTATATATATATATATATATAATACATTTTACGTTGTATTAATATTACTTTGGATTATTTCAAAAATTTTGCGAGCCTATTTAACGGTTAGCTAAAGTTTGGTAACGAATATGAGCATGATGATTATATATAAATATTGAATATACGTATGTAAATTGTGCGCTTCAATAGCCTTCGATAATAAAATAACGGTTAAATGACGATCATGCTTTCTATAACAAATTTGCGAATTTTATGATTGTTTTAATATTTTATATCACACACACACACACATATATATATATATATATACATAAACTACGAGTGTTAGTTTTTATTGTTTTCAACAAGTCCTGATGGGTCCATAACCAGGAAAATCGGTAGACTTTTTATTAAATATATTATTTAAAGAGAGAAATCGCTAAAGAAATTTATAACATTATTATTGTACCAAGTTCACCCATTATCTCACTTCGAACCTTGCGGGGGGGGAGACATTCGGTTTAATAATACACTAAAATCTAACAAACTTATAAAAATTATATTCTGGATTACAGCACGTATCGATATTTCAAAGAACGAATCAGCAGTTCTCTTAACTGAACGTTCGATCTGGCCGAATATAATTACCTCTAATATTAAATTATCACTTCCGGAAATTAAGAAATATATTACAAGTTTTGCGCAATAACAATGACACAAACAATGCCGCTAAATCCAATTAATTATAATAACTCGAGCAATACGTGAATGAAACGCGCATTTGCTCGTTTCTTAATTAGACACACGAGATTGATTTGTAATTTTATATTAGATAAAAACACGACCTGTACGCGAAAGATGCAACAAACTCTTAATATAATAACCTATATAATCGCAAACTGCAATTAATTGAAATTAAATATGTACGAAAATCGCTAATAAGCAAATATATATATATATATATATATATATATATATATATATATAACATAAATTTTGTAATCATTTCATCCAATAGTTGGTTATATTAGGAAAAAATTAATTTCATTTTTAAAAACACGAATACTATTTTCAGCATTTATCGTTAGTGAAATTTTCTTCTGGTTAACGTGTTCCCGCGCATTTGCAATGTTCAGAGTTGAAAATATAAGAATAGTTTACGTACGGAAAGATAAAAGAATTCAACTCACTCAATTAAAAAATTTGACTCCCTGCATTTTTCGATTATTCGCTTTATGTTTAGGATTTGCTCCCGCGTTCCTCTCCCTGCGACGAAACCTGTTTTTTCTGGCGATAGCTCGGGTAATAAATACGGTTTCAACCGTACCGTCCGTGTATAATGTGGAGCATAAGCTTGCTTGCATGTGATTATGGTTCTATAGTTATGGCATAAATAACGCGCTCCTTTTTTGTAAATTGATATATAAATTGATTGCGTTTCTAATTATTGAGACACATGCACGTATCCAAAATTTTCCGACACATTAACTTTAGCGGTTTTTTTCCTTTCTTTCACCGACTCTATGTAATTCTAACATCCTGGCTACTACAATTAGGACTATGTTTTACACACTGTCCATTCTATCTGTAACATATTCATACATTTATATACAAAATTCTGTATAACGCACTCTCATATATAATATCTTGGATGTTAACGTTAATAAAATCAAAACGATAATAATGACGGAAGTAATACTAAAATATACAACATACTTAATTATTTTTTAAATGTATAGGTGAAACACATGCGGTAATCGTCGTAATATATGTCGTGCCTATATATACGGTATATTGTTATTGATCAAAGCGACGCATGTTGTCATTATTTGTGGAGGGTCGACATTTTATGTGAATAAAATTCATAGTAAAGTTTCCACTTTTAAAATAAATAAATACCTTCTAAAAATTTGTAGAAATCGTGCATTTTTCTTTGATTACTAATAACTTTCTTCTCATAATTATTTCGCGGTAATGATATTCGTCCGAAAGTTTGGAGTTTCTTCTACGAATTATAACAATTCCGCAAAGAAGTGAAATTCTGAAAATAACTTACATTAAAGAATCTGTTTCTTGTTTTTTTTTTTTTTTTTTTTTTAACGTAAACAAACCAAACGAAAGGTAAAGATCCTGAAATAAATGGGAATAAAGTACTTGTTCCACCGCTGTCGTCCGATAATGACTTTAAGGATAATGGAGAAGTATTGACACGAATTTACTAAACACGTAAGCTTTATAATCCTATGTTTATATTTTAAGAGATGGCGCTTCTTAGATATGCATGTATATATACATACGTATGTATAACGTGTTTATGAGAGAAGTAAATAAATAAAAAACTCGAGTGTTAATTGTAAAAAATGATGATAATATTGATATCGAAATAAAGTATATATGTATATAAACGATAGCCTTAGCTATGCATGAATATTTTTTTCTTTGATGTTGACCGACTAAATGTATGTATGTATATATGTATATATATCTTTAAACCACTATATCATATCATAAGGAATGCGGTTGAAAACGGTACACTAATCTTGTAACTTTGAAGATATCTATTTATATTTATCTATGTATATATGCATATTATATATATATATATATATATATATATATATATTTATTAGGTTTACGATTTTTCTCTTTGTGTTAATGGAAAGTATCGTGTTTATTACTATAAATAATCTAGAATGCGAACGTAATTATTATTGGATTCTAAAATGAGGATGACGGAGCTAGTGAGTAGGAAAAGCAGGTTTACAGTTCCAGATGATTTTGAATTGCAGTGAAATACTTTATTTGTACATGTGTGTGTTTGTCAAACGAAGAATTATTATTTAATATTAATGGAAAAGTGGAAAAAACAAGTAAATTTAATTTTTTCCATTTTAAGTAATTATAAAAAGTAAGAAATATACATAAGCATAAAAATTAATGATCATAAAATGTTAAATTAGATTTTAATCGAGGAACAAAATAATTTCAGACTTTAAGTCAAAGCAAATGTGGCATGTAATAAAATTACAAAAGTTGTAAGCCCCGTAATTATATACACCTGTAGATGTGCGCGCGTATATATATATATATATATATATATATATATATATAGAGAGAGAGAGAGAGAGAGAGAGAGAGAGAGAGAGGGACAGAGAAGAGAGAAAACATATAGTTCTTTCCAAATTAATAGTCTATTACTGCAAATGGATTGGTTGACCTACATTCAATCGGTTTCTGAATGTAAATATACTTCAATTCGATATATATATATTCACACACATCATATATATATGTATATGTATGTGATGCTGTGTGTGTGTATCTTTAGATCGAATATGAACTTTTTGCTTACAAATTATTTGAACGGCAGAACACGCCTGACTTTAATTGCCTCCTTTTAACGAACTAAAATTATTGAAATATTTGGTTTACATCCTATTTTTTTCATCTTTAGGATGTAACAGTAAATCGTATGTCATTTATATTCAAATATGACTAATAACATATTCTTACTTCTGTGTTCAACGAATCATAGATTGTGATTGAATATAGTCTCACCATCTGCTCGTAAGCATTTTTTTGAGTTTTTCCCCCTATAATTTTGGGTATTTTGTCAATATAACTATTAGCCGGTCAACAACGACTTCTTTTTCCAGTTATTTTTCCTTGCATAATCATTTTATTTTCGTAATGTGTCCGAAGAACTTTAAAGTATGACATCAGATTGTAGATAACAGTCTTTCTTATGCATTGATTCCTAAGCTAATTGACGCGCGTTTTTCGATCCACGGTATTCTTAGCATACGGGGGCTAGGAAAACATTTCGGAAAAATGTGATTAATTATAAGCTTTACGCTTTATTTATTAACAAATAATTAAAGGATTACTTAAAGATTACATATCATAGAATTCCTCGCTAATGTAAAAATATTCAACTTTCTGCTACGGTTAATAATAAGTGTTATCTATAACCGAAAAATTAAAACTAAAATTATATCAGAATTAGTACAAATCTTGAACGAGTTCGTTCAAATCTTACATTGAACAAACTATTGTTAATATAAGCGTATGGGTGAATCAGCTGTAGCAAAATATCGTACTGAAGCGAGTCATTTTATCGAAGAAATAAACGAGCAAAAATATAGAATCATAGAAACCGAGTGCTATTGATAGAGAGGAACATAATATTTTCAATAGGGAAAATAAATGTTTACTTGGTTCTTGGAAATCTGTATTAGTAAATAAGGACAAATTAGAATCCACGGAAGCTACAATAATGGTTGCAGAATAATTGAGCAATCAGAGAAATGTATCGCCTAATAGAACAAACTAATCGTAGCGCAAAAAAATATTACCCGGTGATCGAACAACTTATTAGAGCGCGGAAAGAATATCAGCTGATGGTCGAAGAACCACTTATAACGTTGTGAATATAAATTCTGATTAAGAAATATCCGTAAAAGGAGCTGATAGTGGGAAGATTTAGTTAAATCCTATTGATGAATTGTGCGAGTCCATTTGGAAACGTTAAAAGTTATTAAGAAAACGCAGTTTTACTGAAACTAACAAATTTTCTATTATGAAAACAACCGCGAATATAAATCACGATAGAGCTAGTCCCAGTGGTCGTGTTCGTATGTTATTTATTGGACCATTTGCAATTTTCCGAATTAATAGACTACAGGCCAAATTCCAGTTCAATGTGATTGTGTCGTTCTAATCGTCCAATATTCTGCGACAGATTAAGTGATAGAGGATTAATGTGATTTCAGAATCGATAATTACTTATCATCGTTGTTGATAACTATGGTGCCGCCAAAGTCTTACGGGACTTTGAACTGAAATTCTTGTATAATTTTTAAATTGATCATCGTTGTCTCTGGATTTGAATACACAGGTTCCACGATTACTCTTTATAGTAAACCTTTATTTTCAGATAATAAAGATGATTTTTTTTCTTTTTTAACTAACGCGTGTGGCAATAATTTGTCGCTTGTTTTCGTTTTGCAATAATACGATCCTTGAAGGTGGTTGGTCAGATCCAAGATATTTGGAAAGGCATGACTTGTGGATTGTCTGCTGCCCATTTATCTGAACCGGTAAATCCCCCTCAATGAATAAAACGTTTTAGGACGTTCACTCGTTGCGACTTTTAAACCAATTCTACAGTTGGTTTGGAAGTAATTTCGGTAGAGGGAATAAACAGATCGTTTTAATAATAAACGAATGAAAACTCGGCGCTGTATATTTCGAAATAACGCTCGTATGATTTTTCTCGGCTAATATCGCGAGGACGAAAACGGTCGTAGACTAGGGATATAAATTTGAAACAACTAGTTAACATGATAAAATCTACATGAAATGACCGAATAAGGTTTTTTGCGAAGATCGGACCTGGCCTTAGTATATTCTGTCGCAGAGTACTGTCCTACCATTTGGATGAACAGGTCGTGCGCGCTAAAGATTGTGATACAGATCTTAACGTTGCTGTGAGAACAGTTACTAGAACACTTCGGATTATCCCCCATTACCTTGGTTACCAATATGGGGAAATATAAGAGATTCGACGTGAAAAAGCCTGGCTGCGTATGTAAGCGAACTTTCCAACGATAAAGATTTGTCAATATACATAGAAATAGTTAACGCACCAAAAAAAAAAAAACCGCATAAAATCCAGAAAATTATCATGGAATAAAAATAACATAGAAAAACTTCGAAACAAGTCTTTACATCTGATGGCAGACTCGTGGATGCAGCAAGTGTATTGGGTATAAAGGTGCAAAAAGCTAATGTGTTCAAAGTTTGTCGATGTGTATGCTTGAACAGAATAAATGGCATATTGGAATAATTGTAAGCGATGTGTATAGTTCCTTGCAAAATGAACTTATAATTGATATTCCCCCGATTTCTACCAAGATGTTTGTCGCGTATGAGTACGACTTAGGAGATAAAGCGTAAAATAACTGAATGATCATAAGAATATTATAGGTATATACACGATTAATCCTTCCAGTCACGATATCACACAATGTGGTACATGAAATTTTAACGTTAACAAATTTTTTTAATTTATCAATTTAAAAAATATTTATACGAATACATCGAAAAGTATCTACAATTTACCTAAGAATTTTATAATAAACATCTGTATAAAATATATAATTTCGTATCGAAATTTGATGACCGAAAAGAGTTAAATATATTTGTGATTTGTTGCATTATTAGCAGTAATTTAAGATTATTATTATTATAGAGGTTTACATTAATGCGAACAATTAGAAACTATTCTAGCAAAACGAGAATGTACGCTATTATACACAGTTATCCAATTTACACGTATTTTATAGGATTAAGAAAATTATTACGAGGTATTTAATGAATTATTAAATTAAATAATATCGAGTCTAAGACATTATAATCAAGAGTAGCTAAGCATCGATTGAAGACTCTAAGAAAAATATGTTCTTCACTAAGGTATTCGATAGAGCAAATTTGGAAGATCCAAGTATAAACCCTTATGCGCAGGTGTTCTTGATTGAAGTTTTGCTCCTATTTACATAGGCTTCATCTTATCAGTGGCCCTTGTTGTAACTTGTACAGTTCTGATGTCGAGAACAACGTTAAACAATCTATGTTTCGATAATTCGTATAATTCTCCGACCTCCGTAATATCATGAAAAACAAGAAAAATAACGAAAAATTTAATTCCAGCAGTTTTCCGTTGCACTACATTATATAAAATTCATTAATATCAGTCCAAACGTCTATTAGCTAACGATTTTATTATAATAACACCTAAAGAAATTTTATCAGAAATTTGAAGACGAACTTTTGTCTACTTCCAATCGCATCTTCTGAGATTATTTTGAGTTTGCCCTTCGTCCTTAATTCGTTTTTTCCTCATTTACTTAAAACTAGCTCCGAGCTATTACCCACACGTTGCTGCTCCTTGTATTTCTAGCAGTGCACGCGATTGCACACATGCGTGTATTGGCGAAACTCTTGTTCTTTCGTATGCTTCAACTCGGCTGACTAATATTATATTATTATCATTATGATTAATCTTATCTGTCGGCATCTCTGATTTATGAACGTGTATTTTCGTTCAATCCTCGATTCATTCCTCGTTTCTTTCATCCGTATAATTCCGGTCATATTTGTACGGTTGGCGTAACTTTCGTGATTATAATAATAATAATGATGATATACGGTAATAATAATGATAATAATTATTGTGATACTAGTAAATAGTCGTCTATTTTAACGTTGCTGTTAATGCTGTTATTAATATTATTATTATTATTATTACGCTGGCGGTTTGATAACAGCTTACACAAGCGCCGATAGAAAATGTTGTCGGCGGTTTCTTTTACGAAATAAAAAAAAGAGAATAATTCATGAGCGATGTGAGAGAGACAAAACTAATAATACGAGTTTTGATTTTTTTTCTATATATATATTTTTTTTTAACTTAATCACTACTTCTGAAGTTTTACCGCGTATGGTGGTTTCGTGTACACGCAACGCCAATAACTTGTGTAACACTCGCACACACACTAGTGCATTCATTTTTATGCATACGATTAAGAACAACCTTTAATTAACGCGCTTTTGTCGGCATTTTATTAATATTTGCGCCTCCTCCGCCGCCCCATAATATACTTGTGCGCGCGTGTGTGTGTATTGATAATATTTTTTCCAAATTCCGGTTTTATTATTTCCAAACATTTTCCTAACTATACACACACACACAACATATATATAATAATATAATATAATATATATAAGCTTTATTTGACATGATGGACCACCTTTGTTAAATCTGTGAAAGTATTCGAACTAGCCCCTAACAATTCACTCATAGTTAAGCTTATACTATCATAGCTCGCTTAATTTTTCCCCATTTCCCTCAACATTTTTCAAATTATTCATTATCTTAAACGAAATATTTTTTTAAATACGGTAGAAATATTTTTTTTAATTTCTGGATGGTTATTTGTTATATTCGTTTCACAGTCGAAATGCTAAAGTTTTTAATCTCTACAATAATTTAACAATAATTTTAAATTATCAAATTTTAAAACAACATGCAGGTCGGCTTAATACCGACCGAAATTCTACTTATGTATAAATACATACATACATACATACATACATACATACATATATATATATATATATATATATATATATATATATATATATATATATATGTTGTAAAACTGAGAAAGTCACAAAAATGTCGATTTGTTACATCATCACCATTGAGTCAAGTGGAGATCACGCCAATGATTTCTGTTGCTGGTCAAACTCACAAAAGTATTTCTTCCTTGTTTTGTCTTTTTTTTTTACACTATCTCGGAATGAAGTTTGGCGATCAACATAGCTGTTCCGTATTTGTCCTTCGATACCTATGCTAACTCTGTAGATCTGTCGTTGTATCACCGACGCATATCAGCTTTCCGTGACACATCTACCTGATGTCACTTATCTATGACACCGTTCAGGACAAGTTGGAGTAAATAATACTTTTCTGGACGTATACGACCATAATAATTTAATTTTCCCGCACGTATTAGTAATTCCATTTCGTGGCACATCTGCATTGTTAATATGGTCTCTATATGAAATCTTTAAAATCGATACATCTCCAGCGCTTCGACCTTCTTTTCAAGCGTATTTGTATAAGTCCAACTTTCAATACCGTAGAGCAGTACCGGTCATACAAAACATCGCGCCAGTCGTAGTCTTAAGCCGTAATTACATTCGATACGAATTTATGTGGAAAGTTATGTTTCCAAGTAGATCAGAAATTGTACGAAATTTTCCTACAAATTGAGTAGTTATGATGATATTGAATCCCTCAAGACGACGTTATCATGATTAGAATATTGTTCCTGCATAGATCTCTGTTTAATGCCAGCTGGCTACAGACTGATAAAGTACTTGTTTTTTTAGTTCGTTGAAGTCAACCTTTATATTATCTTCTGTCAGCTGGTCCGAATTCTATTTTCGGTTGTTTCAGTTGATCATTATTATTTTGTCACGTATAATTAGCCCGAAATATCGTAGCTTACGTAACCTTATACCAAACTGCATTTATGACCTATCTTTCGTCAGGATTTCTTATTTATCCAGCAAGTTCTTAGAACCTTTCGACAGTACCGTCGTTTAATAGCTTGAATTCTTTTCTTTTCTTTATTTTGTGTAGATCATGATTCATAACCATACTGGAATATGGTATTAACGCCTTTATTAATAAATTAAAACAGCACTCTGCGCGATAGGCAAATATAATTGCTTACGTATAGACACATTCGTTCATTCAAAATTTTTTAGAAATTTTGAGCGATTTGTTGTTTATTGAATTATAGATTTTTTTTTTTTTTTATTAAAGTGTCATATGGTTTTCTAGTTTGGACATTCGAAAAGAATATGTTCTACAGTTTCCCTCAACCTGCAGGAGAATTTATAAGCCAAAACGATATAAGTACGCGACAATTTTCCCATGACTCGTTAATAGTTGGGTCGTATAAAAAATCTGGCGAAAATTTAAAGTTACGTCTATCTAAAAAGTTAAGGATCATTTCAAAAGTGTGACATCTAACTGTATCTTTTTCCCATTTCAGTTGGCAAATTGTACAATTGTAATTTTTTAAACAGTTTTTAATTCGTTTGCTATAGGGAGGCAGGAAACGATTTGTATTATTGGTTCTTGATCTAGATTTTCATTAACAAGCTGAAATTCATCATTTTTTTGTCGCAAATGTAACAGCTCTGCTTTTCAATTAGTAAGTCAAGTGGTGTTCTGCATGCGTTAATTAATTTTTTTTTATAAATCGTATATACACATGCCAATGTATAATGTACATATATAAAGTCATATCCATATGCATATATATATATATATATATATATATAATGTAAAATGTAAGCTTACACGAGTAATGCGGATAAACACGTATTCCTAAATAATCATGAAACGTTATAATTGCGAATATATTTCATAGTAGACGGGCACATATTCTTCAACTATTTGCTTATATGTACTCGCAAAAATGCAATCGAATAAGCACAGTTCACAACATCCTTTAGTTGGAAAAATTTTAACTCAGGCTGCATCCTATAAAGAAGGTAATGATGTGGATACCCGGCCATAAAGAGGTAGGTTTAAACAATGTGGTCGACAAAGCAGCTAAAGAGTCCGCTATCTTAACTCCAGTGCCGTGCTTACCAATTCCAACAACGGATTTTTACGCGACCAGTTGAATAGCCGAGCAGCTGCAAGATTTTCAAAACTACTACAATTTACGGCGGATCGAACGAAGGCAAACTATATGAAGTCGCCCTGTTCCGCGTACGCATTGGGCATACACTTCTTATCCATAAATAAACCAGAGTGCACCTTTCTGTGATTCCTGCAGCTGCCCTCTTACTATTCCTCACATCTTGTTATTATGTCCTTCCTACGCAACACATCTTCTTGCTGCTGGACTTGCTTCATCCCTAACCGAAATCCTACAGTATACTCCATGCGCTGAATCTAAGCTCATAACCTTCCTTTCATTATCTAATCTTATTCCTTTAATCTAATTATCCTTCCGTGCCTCGGGCTTTAGTAGCAGTTAAGGCACGTCAATTTAAAAAAAAAAATATATACAATCAAATAAAGGAAAATATATGTGACGATTACATACATGTTCAAATACATAACAGAATACCCTACACCCAATTTATTAAATCTCTCCGCAAAATAATAATAATAATAATGTTAGATAATTTATCAATACTAATATCTAAATAAATTCCGCATACTAAGCCTAGCTGCATCATCATTGCAAAGAACATACCCAGTGTAATATTTACCTCGTGTACTATATACTTATGCGTACATACAACTGTATTTTTTTTTTAATATCCTTTTGTTATTAAATTTAGTATTCGGCACTATAGTGTATCCTTAATAAATTTTCTTCGTTTTTTCTTATTCCCTCAATAACGTTTACATATTAGAAAATATTTATTATTATAATTAACCCATACATATGCATCCTTATTAATAAATATATTTGCCATCAGTATTATTTGAACTGGTGAATCAACCAACCAACTAACCCCCCAAAAAAAAAAAAAAAGATAATAGGGGCCGAATTATAAAATTTAAATAAAAATATAAAAGCGGCCGTAGTGATCAGTTATTTAAATAATATTACGGTGACGTAATGTTCTTGAAAATGTATAACAGAAAGAAACAACTGAAGCGGAACTTTAAATGATGTGTAAGCATCGATAATTTTTTGCGAAAAAATATTACACACGCCGTTAACGTTGGGATGTTCGGATAATTAACATTTTCATAAACCATCCTCTAGGAAAATACGCGTCAGCATCGTGGAAAGATAAACAACAGAAAGTATATTTCTATGTATGTATATATATATATATGTATATATATATATATGTGCGTGTGTAAACAATATGCGTTCGAGTAATCCCATTTTAAAAAATAATCTCTGGCATATTTCTTGGGGGTCATGTAAATTTGGCCCAGGTTTCATTTTCATGCCCACTTAACAAAATATACACACAGTAAAATACAAGCAACGTGTTTTCTACAATATGTTTAAATTGGCTCACAACTATATCACACATCATCGTTTACTAACGCTATTTAGTACTGAGCGTTTTTCTTCTATCGTCAGAATATAAAAGAATGTTTTCAGCCGTATATTCGGAAATAACGTGTGTAATAAAAATTATTAGTATTGGAATAGTGGTAGTCGTAATATAGAAACGTTTTGTGATCGTGTAAGCGTGATTTCGAACACACACAAAAAAAAAAAAAGGTGGAGCCCTAGAGTACATTAATCTTAAAAACGGTGCCAGAGTGGTCGGATATTTTTTGGCCACTCTTCAAAAGCCTAGACAAGATTGAAAATCTTCCGAATTTGCCTTGAAGAATTTTTATTTTTTTATTTTATTTTATTAATTTCATTTCTTTCGTCTGTATCAGATTTAATCTTTCGAACTGAAATTTTCGTCAATCTCCGAGTAGCTCATGTATATTTCTGCTACTACATATTAACATTATTTATTTATTACAAATTTAGTAGGCTGTCACTCTCGTCAACAGCGTTTTAAACAATAATAATAACAACTCATAATAATGATGATGATGATAATAATAATAATAATGGTAAAAAATTGCTAGTAACAAAGTTGTACATCGTCAACAAGGACAGATGTAGCTTTAACAGAAAAGACCGGTTTGTCTGGTCGTTTCACTTACACTAATCTCCAGAACAGCATTTGAATGTTTTCAAAAAATGTTTGAAATGTAACTTCTATTGGCGCGGTATATATGTGAGGTTAACCCACAGAAGCGAGCGATCGGAAATAACATACGGATATATATATATATATATATATTCACACGAACACACACACATATACATTAAAAATCAGGCTTATCAAACCACGTTTTGCTGCGTTAGGTGTGTCAGCGAAGTAACGGATGGTTATATATATAAATAAAAAAACGGAAATAAATCTCTTCGAATGAAATTTTGTTATGGTATGCGACGAGATAATGTAGTCGAATTCAAAAATTAAAATTAAAAGTTATTTTCGATCACCCAGTTCGAATCCCGAAGAAATGTGTTTAAAATAGGCGATGTAAATTTATGTGGGTGACCCCAGACACACACACACACATATATATATATATATACAAATTTATTTATATCATGGTTATACTGATATTATGTTCGGAATTGTAAAACTAAAAAAAATTAACAAATTTAAAAAGTACAATCGGGAACAAGATGATACGACGGTACTTGATGATTTATGGAATTTTTAATATTATGTTAGAATTAAAAAAGCTCCGCACATATATAATATCTTCTTACTCTCATCATTCAAGGAGGCGTAGTTATGTTAAAAGCAGTCGTGTATGTTATGATCCGTATTAGTTGCAGACGATAAAATGGTAGTTAAAATTTCAAAATTTAATATTTTAAAAGACCACAAAGCTTTTTGAATATTAAGTAATTTTAAAGTGACCAACGATAAAAATAAAAAACAACTGAAATTAAAATGTAGGAAGTTACTTAATCTAGATACACAATGTTACACTAACGACTGAAGGCTGAGCTGTGTCAATAAATTAACCTGACGGTGAATGTGGTAGGCAATAACATTCATCATTCAGTCAGCATGTACCTAATAATCCGCATTTAACCACATCCACGATCACAATGATTCACGCTCTTCGTTTTGTATGTGAATTGAATGTTTTTATTATAGTTATTTCGATTAAATACAAAATTGTTCAACATATTCGTATCATTATTGTTTCATATTATGAGGATATCAATATAGGTTTATATATATATGTGTGTAACTTTTTAAGAAGATACTACGGAATGGGGGGTGGTTTATACGAGTTTCCAAACATGCAATTTTCCTCTACTAGCCAAATGAAATGGCTCACTTGTATAACTACTCTATTTTTACCTGAATTATTTTTATCCATCCGGAATCCTTATGTTGGTACGTTACCAACATTGATAAAGATGGAATAGGTGACATAGATGTGGATATAGGTGCACACACACATATATATATATATATATATATGTATAGATATATATTAAATGTAAATAAGTTAATCCCGAGAATGAGTGAATGAATTTGTTGATAATAAATTAGATAAGCTTCCGTCGTCCGCAAATTTATATAATGACGATGGGTTATGTTATGTAACGGCGTTTACTCAGAATTGTGTTTTGATGTGATTTCTTTAGCCTAGCGCGCATATATTTCGTAGTAATTTTTATCGATTAACAATAATAATAACAATAATAACGAAAGCGCGTTCATCATCAATATCATTACTATATTCTTCGTGTTTCTCATATTGTATAGATGATCCATGGAATGATTTATGAATGGCCGGAATGACGCCGTCAATTAACGGTTATTTATGTATATATTCAAATCACGATTGTAAGGCTTCCTTCTGTTCGTTGAAAATGTTTTTCGAGTTTAATTATGCATCACCGTACGGATAATAAATATTGTTTGGAAAGGGGGCTACTGATTTAAATTGTTTTATTTATAGACTATTGTACGATCAAATTCAGAATAAATAAGATTGCCTCTATCATATTTATATTATTTAGTTTTACGTTATTAAGAACTTTTAAGTTCATTTGAAAGACTTCTTGTTTTAATATATATATATATATCAAATATCTTAAGGAATTCTCATTTTTAACGGGTAATATGCATACGAACTATTTCCAACCTAAACAAAAAAAAAAAATATAAGAAGAAGCCGTATATATAAAAGTGTATATTTATAAAATAAAGTTGGAAATACTAGGTTGTGGAGACATCAAGACGCGACTCGAAATCACGGGAGGTAATAAAATGATTTTGTTTGATAAAAACGGTTAATATTTTTCAATTTCAATTCAATAGGTGAAAAATGAAGGGGACGGGAATAATAATGACCAGGCAATAATTAAACTTTATACGATTTAATTTTTGTGAAGGAATTACACATTGCAGTACAAAAAGAGATAGTAGTTAATTAATTAATAATCGTTACCGGTATTGTATTATTGTGTGTGTACATTGCATGTGTGTTTAAAGAAAACGTTTACTTATATCTTGCAAACATCGCACCACCATTAGTGTGTATTCATTTTAAATTATTGAAAAATAAACACCGAACAGTCGCGAATATTTGTGTTGATTATTTTATTTTTCATCTTAAATATTATATAATAAATAACTTATTATAAATGTCGGTTAGTTATCCCAGTGCGCTCGTGGTTAAGAAAATAAAAGTAGTATATTTGTATTATGATTAGGATTATTTCAAATACTGTATATTCCGCTGCTCTCATTGCTCAGCCCTCGTAATTGATATTACGGTACATCCCGCCGATTGAGAATATTAGTAAAAAAAAAAAAAAAATTGACTTTAAATGCTATCGTTTCTTTCAATCCGCATCGAAAATGTTCAACTTATCTACTTTACTCTCAGACTGTGTATAGTATTATTAATTTTTAGGCTATCTTCAACGATATATCGACCAAGGCATCTGACAGTAACAACCAGATCTTCATTCCGTATATAACAACCGTTACGTCTACTATAAAATCCATTCAAATCGGATTCTTCTTCGTTTAAATGTTTGATTCCTTTTTCCAATTTGCAAATATAGCAACGCCGTCTTAATATAAATAAAGCGTAATGAAATTATTAAAAATGTTTATTTTCGAATTAATATCAAATATAAAATATGCGGATAGTCCTAATCTCTGATAACAATCGATGAGTACAGGAAATAGTTGATTGAGTCGCCATTAGCAAAGAATATTGCTTTGAAATAAATGTACGGAAAACAAAATTGTTTTACCAATTAGATGGAGCGATATTAGAGCCGAATAAAAAATTAAATGGTAAATGGGGTTAACGAGGAAACCGATAGAGATACAATCACGGGGGAAAAAGGGAATACCTAAATCTGAGGACCCGGAGAGATATTAATCTATAGTTAAGACTACGGCTGGTGCGATGTTATATATGACCGGTACTACTTCAAGGTATTGAAAGTTGGATTTATACAAACTGGCTTTGATAAGAACTTATTCTAACTTGTCCCGAATAGTGTCACCGAGGGGACATCGGAAGCCAGGTAGGAGAAAAATGTGGACAGCTTTTGATACAGCAAGACATCTACAGAGTTGGTACAGGCGTCAAAGGACAAAGACGGAACAGCTACGTTGATAGCCCAACTTTCGTCGGAGATGACCTAAAAAAGAAGAAGTACAATGCCGTAAAATTTGAAAATAAATGATCTAACGATTTTTCTTACATTTTGTTTGTATAGGATTACTAAAAATTTGAACGATGTAAAAAAAAAAGATTGATCAAAGTTCCTTAAAACGAATTTTTTAGGTTCATTAAGCAAAAGCTGCATCTCCGAATGTTACGTACGTCGGATTTCCCCCACTTTTGCTATACGTGCAAAATAATTTATTATTAATTATTATTTTACGGGGGGGGTGAGGAAAAATTATTACTGTGCCTCCTTTTATATTGAGCTATTTGATAAACCTGGATCTTTATTCTCGATGCAGGCATCTATCTGGAAACAAAAGAATTGCCAGAATCTTCAACGGCGACGTCTCAGTAATACGCCAGGATGATGATGATGATTATTGAGTTTATTACGATTGTAAAATACCGACGCTCTTTTAATGGTCTCCCGGATAACCAGAAAAAGTTTTCATCACAGCCTATCTGCCTTATATATATTTTATTTTTATATATATATATATATATATATATATATATATATATATATATATATATATATATATATATAGAGTGAGAGAGTGTGTGAGTTGGAGTGAAAGGGAGAAAGGAGTGAGTGAGTTAGATCACTCTATAACTTATTTCACCTTCTTCTCTTCAGGCGTTTCTCTACATATCGGTATCTTTCTAAATTCTTTATCTTCTTTATCTTCTTCGACTCAACTGTTCTTATATTGTCAATCGAGTGATCTTGGGACTATAGTAGCGTATCTTATTCTTAGGTTCCACTATATTCTTCTATTACACTATAGCCCGGTACCAGTTTTATTTTGTTGAATGGTGGTACCACTTTCTCATCATCGTCATCATTGTGTTTGCCGTCATCGTTTTTTACAGGTCGCGCTAACAGCGGTTCTTTATAACTCGGTCTTTACTGTTGCTGTTGTTGTACCTTTTTGAAGACACCGCCAAGGCCAATGCTCTTTCTTTTCTTCATACGCCCGTTAACTATATCGCCATTGTTGTTGCGATGATCATCAACTCCTTCCATTCTATTAGTAATACTCGCCGTACAAACAACATGCTGAGCCGTACATGCCAAGTAATATTACTTTCCTACATGCGCACAAGAATATGCAGCTCGTGGCCACATGGTTCTTTTGGTCGAAGTAGTTCGTTTCCTGTCTACAGGCTTACCGCGATGTCCCCTTTTCGATGTTTAATAATGATTCGCTTTAGGTCGGTATTACTGTAAATCATCCTATAGTCAAATTTAATCTGAAAGGGAATTCTAACTTAAAAATCGTGGACGCATTTTATTTCAGGAAAAGAGAAAAAAAGACCACTCATTCAGGGTGTCCCTACGATATGTGTAAACTTAATAAAATTTATTTTCTTAATAAAATGATATCTCGCACAGTTATAAAAATATTTATATAAATACACGTTAAAAGTTTCGGTTGAAGCGGATAACTTTGATGCATGGGTTTGTAAACTTTCCTTATACCGTATATTGCTACGGTATGTGAACTTTTTTTAATGTTAACAAAATTATCGTTTTTACGTAATAAATGAACTTTTATCCACACCCAAAATATTTATATTTTAAAAATATGAAATTGTCATTTAAAAAGTAGTATCGTATGCAAAATATTACCGTATTTACTCGCGCATTCGAAATTTTAACTTCAATTTTTGGCAAAAAATTAACATGCTGTATAATCTTCATTGATTTTTTTTTTTTTTAAACAAAAAAAATCGTCGCTGTCCCTATTTGAATCTTTATCAATTTCTGATGGGGTGTGATCATCGTTCGTCCCGTACGGGGCAATCTGCACTTCTATCTAAGCTATATGCAGCATTTCTTAAAGCTCGATCCAGTCGTATAATATCAAATTAATTTTTTGTTTAGTTTTCCTGTTAGGAGTCGTTTCGTAGAATCTCCATTCACTCAGTATAAAAAAAATGTTTCAAATGAGCTTTGAATGGCCGATTAATACAAACATCGAGTCGCTGAAGTAGATGTCATTCCAGCAGTACAAAGTTGCACTGTTTTACCTCCTCGAAGGCTTTTTTTCACATTGTTAACATATTTTCCGGTTTTAAAAGAGGACTCGCTCGCCGTTCGCATACACATTTTATCCACTCTAAAATCAGCGAGTTATCTATCCGTTCATTATCCTGTTTCTTGGCACCTAATAGTTCACACCCTTCGGTAAGGTTTTCTTTTTTTTAAATATAATAAATGACGAAAGTTGTCTATCATCTGCAAGTACTCTCAACGTGAGTGTACAGTGCTATTTTGTATAATCACAAGTATGCACACTAACAGTTTTTTTTTTGTCCGACAGCATTAATTGTTGAATCAGTTTGCACTACGTAGTAAACTGGTGTCTGATCGGTATTTCCTATTTGCCTAATTGAAAAGTTATTTTCTTCTCGTAACTGAATAACGTATCTTTGGTAGGCCGTTAATTTTTCCTCATAGGTATCCCCGGTAATTGATGGAAAAAAAAGATGCACCTTTCCTTATTGACAGTCCGTGCCTATTTATAAAACGATTTACCCGTGACTTGATATAAAATTCGGTATTTGAAGTTCTCTTGCGATTTGTGCGGCTTTTATTTGTATCATTTCTATCGAAACAGCATATTCTTGTTCGCATCTATCTTGAATGTGAGAATAAATCCATTCTTCAACTGTGGTAAATTTCGGAATTCCTTCAAAAAATGCTCTTCTATTTTTGTTACCATTCGCGAGCTTCTCTTTTTTCCCCTTTCTCCCATATCTTATACATGATTCCGGAATATCAATTGAGGGCCTGCCGCATGATTACCTACTTCGTCTAGCTACGCGAATAACTTAATTTTTCATCAACCGTAAACGAACGCAAACGCTTTACTGAACTCATTTTAAGAAACAAGGAAAGCGTGCAATGTACTTTCGTTCGTCTGAATCAAAACGAATACTGTAATATATTTAACTTGCCCATAAGTTTTTTATAGGAACTTTACTGCAACCAAAGTGACTGAATCATTACTTGAGCCCGTAAAGAATATTAAAATAAAATTTTATAGTTATCTTACTGCAACTGAAGTGACTGAATCATTTGCCTGCATCCATTATATCACAAACCGGATGTCATTCAGCATTAACTTACTATATAGAAACGTATCTACTCAGAGGGCCGGCTTTTTCTTGTTTGGGGGGTTATTCGCTTCCTCAAAGACCCTTTCAATACCATAAGTTGGACATAAAATTATATAAAATGTCGTTATATGAATATTTCCGGTAATTTATATGTAAGATTTATTGTGTATGCTTGATAATGACGTAACTGTGGAAAAGCTTTAAAATCGAAAACCATTTATAGTGATTCAACTGTGTTATAATTTTGTTTTATTTATAATTCATAAAATTACTATTCTCCGATATATCAACATTTTATATATATATATATATATATATATATATATATATATATATATATGATTTTTATATGTAAGAAAATAATTTTATTAATGAGTTATGTTTATGGAATATAAAAAAAATATTCTTTTGTCACCAAAGTTTTTTTTGAAGTCGGTGCACCTGTGTCTACTATTAAAATACACCCTCAAGGTTTGTTTACATTATCGGTACTATCGTGTATTAGATCCTTGATATCGTATATTGGGTCCTAATTTGGAAATCTCTGCATACCACGTGCACCTTACTTTTTAACGTTACATTTTAAGAAAAAAGTTGCGCCTCTTACGCGAATAAATACGGTATTTAATATTTTTGCTTATTGGAGCGTAGCGTATCTACGATTTTGCGTCAAAAATCGATAATATGCGATCGGAAGAAATTTTAACTCTTTCGTAATTCATAATTCGTCTATTGATTTCAAGAATAATAGAATTGTGGGGTCAATAGGTGGCGGCGCCATTTTTGTTATTTATATATCTATGCAACTCGAGTTAAAGAAGGAAATTGGGATTTTCAATAGATACGGGATAATCGATGAAACATCGATGGAATGGGCTATTAATAACGACGGCTTAGCTGTATTACGAGTTACATATAGGAATACGTCGTGAATTCTTTCAATTGATTTTAAGAATAATAGCGGCTTCTTTTAATGTCAGTTGTCGGGCGATAACTTGAAACGAGTGTGGCGCCGTCTTTAATATTTTATTTTGTTTTTCGTTTTATGTGATTTAATTTACCATTTTTAAAAAATTATCTTTATTTTTATCAGGATACCGTCTAAAAATCTGGTATAATTTATTTTTATATACACATATACATATACGCACACACATGCCTATATATATATATTATGTATTTATTTATTCATTTATTTATTTATTACAAAGACCCTAATGCTTACATAACGGCGATTCCTTTGCTTGATTTTTTTTTATGATCCTGGTAAGGTATCAAATGAAACTTAATTTTTCTTTCCTTCTCTTTTTCTAAATATTCTTTTTTCTCTTTGTCTTTCTTAAATATTATCTACTTCTATATTTTATATTTTTAAATCTGCTAATCGCGGAAACAAACTGACACTTTTAGTATAAAGATGCGATTAATTTGATGATAATCGTGATATACGAAATAATTTAAACAATATAATTTTACTTTTTTTTTTTAAATTTTTTCCGATGAATAATTATTTTTACGTTAACCAATTAAAAGGCATTAAAATCAAATTAAACGGAAAATTAACCCGATTTTGGCGATGTACTTTAATTTACCCCGTATTCCGTTTCATAACTTTCTACTTCGATAGGGCCTGATACGACTTATTATTTCTCTCCAACATGATGAGGATATCTACTGGCATTTTTTTACTCGGTGATCATTCTACATTTTTCCTCTCGAGCTCACGAAATCGACCTGAATATCTTCTTCAATTATGATTTTTTTTGAACATTTTTTCTCCCACCTCTTGCTCGTGACTATTTCGGGACAGATCCTGCGTCCGAGTTTCCGTTATTTTCTCTTTTTATCCGAACCCTATATTTCGATATATATAATTCGTTCGTTCTTTTCAATCATGTGACGAAGTTGGTCAAACTTTCCTTTATTGATTATTTTATCGGTTTTGGGCGTGCGCAATTTTTTATTTTGACTCACTTTGATATTATTAGGACGTTTTAATTAATTTATTAGTTTTATGCTTAATATAGGTTTTAACAACGATAACGTTTGCAATAAACCTATAGCTTATTTAAATGAACTTCTACCTAAATTAATTAATTAATTTCTTCCGCTATTATATCGAAATTAATACTAAATATTATTATTCCCTATTTTGTACTGCTAATTAACTAGCGCTTATATCGAGCGATTTTTCTGAGATATATACTTATATTTCAGACACGTAAGAAATTTTTTTAACTCGAAATAGATGATCTCATATTTCCGCTCTAAAGGTCAGTCTAAAAATTAATCTTCGATTTCAACTTTTAGATGGGTCTAAAAAAAATGTCTCGGAATAATATACAAAGACTTTCAGAATTAGACTACGGGAGCGAAGTTTATTTCTCATTAAATAATATTACTCTTACTATAGTCTGTTCTTACGTATATGAATTTAGAAATTATGTTATATTTTTCTCTATATATTAATCCCTTTATCAAAAATTAACCGCTTCATGCCTCGTATGTATATATATATATATATATACAAATTAAAGTTGTTATTCATTTGTATATTTGTCTAAATAAATAATCCATTGGTGCAAATATGTCCATGTTATGAAATTCATTTAGTATTAATTCGTATTTCCCATATTGCAATCATCATCATCGTGTAAGAAGAATATTGAAGATCCAGTAGCAATCATACAAATGAATAAAATGTATACGTAATAATGATCGTAGCAGTCAAAAGAAAATATCCATCCGAAAGGAATTTTTCAATACATTACGGGCTGGCTGCGGTATTTTACGTCTTATTGTATGAGAGAAAATTATAAAACTATAACAATTCACAAGTACGTAACCAACAGTAGTGCAGTATGAATGAAATATAATGAAACTTAACCAGTTCTAACATTAAAGCTGTAAGGTTAGAATAATGACACCACACATAAATGACCATCGGACGTATTGCAAAGAGAACAAAGACAAAATTTAACGAACTCCGCCGGTAACGAAAGATACGGCCAACTATAATATCAATTTATCCAGGCGATATCCTAATAATAATTCGAAAAAAAATTATTATCTCCACTATTAAGGAAAATAAAAACTCGGAAAGAAGGCTATAGCGCAAAATTTGTAAAGACAACGCCGCCGTCGTACCTACTAAAACTGACAGAGAAATTATAGAATAAAATGATAGCAGGACGTGTCGTACCGAGGAAAGTATTAAAGTGTAGAACGAACGAGACAAGGACAACGGCACAACTGAACATGACAAGCGGATGTTGTTGCCTGAAACTGGATAAGTTAAAAAACAAAATTGAAGTTAAAAACCGGTTGCGGCATCTTTTGATGTTCGCCGGCATCAGGAACTTACTGCTGGCGATGTTGAAGAAAAACTCATTTATCAAACTGCCTGCCGCTCGCCGTGATACGTACGAGATGCGTATATATATATATTGTATATACGCCTAATAATATAATATATAAAGAGAGATAAGACGAATATAGCAAACGGGACAAAAACTAGTCAATAATACAATAAAAAGAATTATGCCGACAACGTAGACTTCACTATTGCGTTTAACAACAAGGCAACTTCTATGTAAGTTGGATTGATTTAAGATTTTGACATCATTTTCACCTGCTACACCGATATTTATAGTATATACGAATGTATATTAAGAACGATGTATATTATTTGTATCGCGATAGTAAATCAAATTAAAGATAAATTAATAAAAAAATATATATCTATATCAATCAATGTATTTACGTAGTGTGTTTGTGTGTGTGTATGTGGAAACGTAATACAATTATAGAATATTGGTAGTATATGAAATCATCTTTCATCCTACCCGTCTCCCTTCTGCACGATTCCTTTCGCGTATATATAATACCTTTAGCCATAATATCAACATACAACTGTTTTCCTCATTTAAGAATCTACCACCAGCCGCCAATTATAATTTTTACTCCTTGGTTAATAGAAACTATCCTAACTTCTAATTTTCACGGATGGCTCGAAGTGCTCTTTTTCAGTCGGAGCTGCATTCGTAATCTTCGCTTTCAACATTTCAAAAAAATTTATAATAGAATATGCTTCATTTTTACTGCAGAAGCTACATCTATTCTTCAATCTCTTCGATATGTATCTATAAATCGCCCATCTACAAAAAACATTCTTATCATCTCCGATTCTAAAAGTTGTTTGCTGGCATTACAGCACTCAGCTCAATTCTCGTTTACCGTCAATTATTTACAAAATTTCTAATTTCGCTCGGTGTGAGAGTTAAATTTGTTTGGATCCCCGGGCATTGGCAATCTAGCTGATCATTTAGTCACTTCAACGGTTACATTAGGGACCTTTTTGTTTTATACTCCTCCTATAGATCTTCTAGCGTAAAATATGCGCATAAGGAATACTGGAAAAATCTATGGTCCGATCCATTTACTGCAAGGCATTATAAATCTATTCACCTTATAATCCGTGGCTCTACAATATTAAAGTTGAAACGATCAAATTACTACCATTTGTCGACTGAGACTCGGTAGTAGTCGTTTTCTTGTTTCGTTACACAAGTTGAAACTTATTAGTATGGATACCCATTTAGTATCCGATGCGGACCATGTTATCCTCGAGTGTTCACATCATCGTAATTTTCGTGTTGCATTTTATCAAACTCTCAAATATTGCATTTCTCTTAGCTCTTCAAAATGCTGAAGTATATACGGCCCTATACTCCTATATTTTAGATTCTGGTATCATTATTTAATTTTACTCATCCCTACATTACTTCTTAATCTGCCTAATTTATAAGTAGCCCTTTCTTATTCATTCCATAATAGGCAGATATGGGTAAACTGTATGTAAGGCAAAAAAAAAACACTATATTTCTAGCTGGCACATCTTCCGATTATAATATATCAGTCATTCATTTACGGTATATCTTCTTTTTAGGAGGTGAAAATAATTAAAAGATAATTATGCGAATGCTTGACGCAATTAAACGTTTACGATGAAAAATTAAAATTAGCAGAATTGTCGTACCGAATATAGTTTTTGGGTTAATAAGTTTATGTATCTGACCCCCGAAACCAGAGTATGCTATTTTACATAAAAACAAAAAGAACAAATTACAAAGACAAGTTAAGAAAATTTATAAATACTGTATAATATTAGCTGCTCTTAGTCTTACTTCAAAGTTGGACAAAAATTAAATATCGATTAATCAATATTTCTACCCATAATTCTTGATAAGTGTTTATATACGTGTCATCTGTTTTCTGAAGATATATGAACGAGTAAAATTCCGTTTTTATCTACTCCAATTATAAGAAGATGTTTTTCCTAATTATTCCGAGTTATTAATTTCGTGAAAATCCTAGTTATAATTTTTAACATTTTGCAATACTATTTGTGTTCAGAGTGACAAAGAAACATAAATTTCAAATAATTTTATACATTCGTTAAACGATTATTGTGCATTTTGAAACAAATTACAAATTTGTAATTTTGTATAATGAAAATTCGTACGTTAAATAATTTCCTTTTAAAGTTTATATATATATATAATCTAGGCAATAATGAGTAGCCTAATCCCCGTGCTGACATTTAACATACGGAGCAGAAACATTAATTAAGTTTCACAAAGGGAATAATCATGAAAATCGGTAAAACGCAAATAGCTCACGAAAGGATAATACTAAACGTCAAGTTAACAGATAGAAAAAACCATTACTTGGATCAGTGAAGCGAATACTAAAATTGAAATGTACGTATGTCGCCCGTAGAAACGATGGCAGGTAGATAAAACATATCCTGCAGTTGTGCCAATTGAATTAAAAAAGGTAAAGGTGCAGACCAAACAACACTGCGGCGAGATGGCATTGTGAAAAATGCAAAGATCAATTGGATCCGAGTTGTACAAAACAGGGTATCATTAGAAATGTCTGGGACATGCCTACACCCAGTAGTGGGTTGGTATAGGCATAACGTTATATATATATATATATATATATATATATATATATATATATATATATATATATATATAAATAGTTCGTTCAAATTCTCTTTCTTCCGCTAGTACGTAAAATTTGAATCAAAGTATTAATTTTGAAATTGCAAAAGGAAAAAGTAATGTAAAAAGTTGTTCAAATTTATGTTTATATCTTCCTTAATAGCCAAGTCTGTTCAACGCATAAATAAAATAATAATTAATAACATTTATTAAGCAATATTTACGTGTGTGTATTTTACCCGTATAATATAAACCACAGATGTGATGTATCTCTTACGAACGCATGCGTGTATTTTTGTACGTGTAATTCACTATCAGATTATGTTATAAATAACTAGCGTTTTTTTTTTTCAGTTCGATCGTTTTTGCAATATTGTACATTTAAATTAGTATATTTTTGTCCTTTTTGTATTTTCATAAATACGTTTTTATTTATCTATTTTTTAATATCCACTTGGTAATGGCTTAATCGCCGAAAAGCTATTATATAGAAAACTATTGATTTTTGATTTCCGTTATTTATTTATTTTTAAATCACTACATTCCACATTGTTCAAATTGAAAATATATCTTAATAAGATAGGACTTGCGTCCAAGGCATTGAACTTCTTATATTTACATTATTATTATTATTTTTCTTTCGTCAAGGAAACCATCTTTGAACTACGTCGTTTTACTGGGGCGGTTATATACTTCGGTATTCGGAATGTGTGAAACTAAGCGCCCGATAATCGCGTGTATAAGATAAATAATAAATAAACGAATGAGAACGTCGACCTCCGATAGATGCGAGAAATGATCGCGCAGAACGGGGTACCAATTTCGTTATATTTTCTCGTCATATATGAATTTTTGTATTATTTTTTTTCTCTTACTGTCTTTACACTCGAGAGAGCTAATTAAAGAATTTTCTGAGATAGGAAGAAGATTTGTTGAACGGCGCCTGGATCCCATTAAGCGTCGGTAGCCTATAATTAATTATGGAAAAGTTCCAATTATTTCTAACCCATTAAACACGCCTAGTTCTCCCAACTACGACGTATTAAACTGAACTGAATAATAGGTAATAATAAAAAAAAAAATTGTTTCTAAAACTGTTTTATTTTTCCAAGCTGAATGTTTACTTTTTTCGTGTAAAGTCTACGATCCGTACTTTACGGTTAAATTTGAAATTTTATAAAGAACAACGATTTATTTTTAAATTCGAATTTTGTAAAAGAGTTGATTATTCAAAAACGTATACACGATATATCGTTATTTAAAGATGGACAGGGCACGTAGCTCTAGATTTAATCGCAACAGACGGACAGTCGGATCAACTAAATGGCATCTAATAATTAAAAGTGAAAGGGGTCGACCACACGTACACGGTGGGAAGACAGACAAGGGCTGGTGAGTCAATGCATCAAATAGTAGAAACGCGTGGAAACATAGGGAACTATACTGAAGCGGATTAGCTAATAATGAAGAATAAAAAAGAATATTTGCGCGATTTTAAATTTACAAATGCGAATGAAATATCAAACGAACTTTGGAGTTGACGGAACTTTATTTAAAAATATTACGTCAAAAAAGCCGACAACGTGTTTTTATTTTATTCTTATTTTAATCGGGTATTTCGTCATTTATTATGTTCCTTTTTTTTTGTGATTTATTCTCTTCCAGGATAAGACGCATTTATATTCGTAGCATAAGTCAGTCTTTCTTCATCATCAAAGTTGTAATACTGACCTTTGGGAAACCTAAACGAGACGTTTCTTTTTTCTTCAAAAGAATTTTATTGTGACACAGTAAATATTGTAGAACGTTACGGATGGAATCGTATTGTAAGAGATTAAAAACTGCAGAAAGGATGTTGTATCGTATTTTTAAAATATAATTTAAAAGCGTTACAGTTCTAATCGATAAAACAGTTTGTATCGATAAATAGCGTAGTTATAACTAAGGTCGTTTTAACGTATATCACGTTTATAATTGGTTAACAGTGATGCCGAATGAATTGGGAGATGGCAGATTATCCGATACTGAAGTACTGTTGAAACCGGCAAATTTTCTGTCTCAAGAAACAAACGTTCCGTTTGTTCAAAGTTCTCAAAGTCGTTTTATTAATACTTCGGACGCTCCGCGGATCGTATCACCGTCATCCCTACCAACGGCTCATGTTACTTTTCACGATAACACTAAGCTATCGTCGGCTAAAAGACATCTGAACTTGGAGGTTAGTAATCGTCGAATTATTCTTTATTAAATGAAAAGAATGTGATCTTAGCTATATATATATATTCAATATTTAACGGTCTTTTAATCGAGATATTTTTAATAGATGATAACTTGATAAAATAAGTTCACTCATAGAACGATTAAAACGATAAATACATTAGACTATTGTACGACTTTTAACTACCGTGGTTCTATTTGTTACTATTTAAATAAATTAATAATTTGTCAGTAATGTAAATGTAATCGACACTCACAACATATAATATACATATGTGTATATAACCATTCCATACAATTGTTTTAACTATGTACCTTATTGAATAAAAATTATTTTATTCGAATAATTTCCGGTGCTCGCTTCTAATTTATTCTATGTATAGTGCAATTTCGTTTCAAAATTATATTTTAATTGTGAAGAGTAGTGAATTTTTTCAGGGGAAAATTTTTTTTTTCGGAAGAAAATGACAATTTTAAAAAACAATTGATCATGTATCCGGGGACACTATCGTATATTCCCCATATTTTGTCGAAATTGCACTCCGTTAATGTGCATAGTTATACGACGTCTATTTAAGAAAATTAATTATTAATTTTCTCCATACGAACAGTTAATAAACAATAGAACAACTGAAAATAACAAACGATTAAAACGAGAATAAAAATTCGTCGAAGAGGAAACCCCATTAAAGTAACATATATTACGGGTTGTACTAAAAAAATGACGAAAATCTTTTAACCGTGTTAAATCCGGATCTGGAAAGCTAGAAAACTGTATCTGAATCAACCAAAACGGGTTATAGTAAGAAAATTAAACAGCGAACGGACAGCAAAAACCGATGTAGAAAAAGCGGGAACATTTCATTTACACTTTTCCAACCGCGCGACGATCAATTTGACAGTTACCGCACCCGAAATCTTATATAGATATTCTGCAATCCTTTTTTTTCAGTTGTCACACTTCTAACAAAACATATATCCTAGAGAAATACAGTGTAAAATCGCCAACATAACTAACTGAAAAGCATCAGGCAAAGACATGATAATCGGTGATATATTTAAAAAAATTATCACCTAGATCGATATACCTACTAACTTTCATTTTCAATTCCACGCTTCGTACAGGTTATTATTAAAAAATTTTCCAAGAATTCATCGTTATATAAAAACCTAAAGAAAATGCAGCCCTTCCTGTTTACAGACTAATGAACCTGCCGAGAACTGTATCGAGGATTCGTCGAAATACTTATACAAGATCGAATCTTGAAAATAGCTATGGACGAAAAATTAATCCCTGACCATCAATTTGGTTTTCGCAAAAACCACTCGACGGTATACTTAAATATACCGGATTATAGATCGTATATCTGCTGCCTTCGGTATACTGGAGCCTCTACTCTATTTACTGTATACAGCAGGACATTCCAGTCCTAACTACTTCCGTGTTGTCTACATACACTGTGATGATATCTGCATCCTAACGCACATGGACGATTCTTCACACTCATCTGCTCTTACGTAAGAACATCTAGATAAAATATATGCACTACGCAGTGAGGAATTAAAATCAACATGAAAAAAAGTCAATAAGTAATATTTTCACCGAACAAGATTGTCCACCAGTTAAAATCAGTACCTTTTCCTCGTTGTGACACCGTCATCAAATATTTAGGCCTATTTTTGGACCGCCGTCTTACGTGGAGAACACACATTCCGAATGTGCGTCAAAAAATACGTTCCAGACTGAAATTGTTGCGCAGCATAATTGGAAGAAAGTCATTTGTAAAGTTATTCTTCAAACGTCCATTGTACTTGACGGCAATAGCTCCAGTATGATGGTACGACATTGAAATATAGGATGCATCCGCAAGAAGTAATAAAAATCGCATTCAACATTTGCAGTCGTAAGATTCTTCACCAGAAACGCTCCGTTCTTTGTATCAAATCGTACCATACACGACGAACTTCACGTTGAATATGTGTACACAATTATTACGTCAGACGTTACAAAAAAAAAATTGTAACCAGCTGTGGACCGGCTCCAATCACAATATTTCGAGTATGCAGCAGCCATTGTGTTGTCGAAAGACTTAATTGGACCAGAGATTTTCTTAGGATTGATTAATCTTTAACTAAAGTACAGCGATTCATAGAAATAATTACTATACTATTTCTTCGCTTTCCTTTATAACTTTTCATATATTTTCCTGTTTCCTTCTTCCTTCTCTCTCTCTCTCTCTCTCTCTCTCTCTCTCTCAGTAGATCATTCGTGTGTATCTGTTCTGCTCATTCTATTGCGAATTATCAGCATTTAATACTATACCTTAGAAATAAGTTAACTTGTTACTAACTCGTTAGCTTCGCCAATGGTGGTCAGTTAATACTGACCGGAATGGTGTTAATAAATCAAGAAGAAAAATGAACCTCGTATATTTAATCTGAACCGTATAATATGTTTAAATATTTCACATATATAATTTAACTATTCCTTTTGCCGTTTTGCATCATTTCCGCAACCGATAAGCAAAGTCATCGATGGACCTATTCGATGATTTGCAATAGAAAAATTATTTTCAATTGTTTCACGTATATACGAGCAATTTAACATAAATTTCGATTTATCCGCATTGTTAGTTCCAAATAATTATTTTGTAATCTTTGCATTCGAGTTTACAGTACTATCACTAACAACGCACCATCTATCAGACTAAACCCCGATTTTGATCAAATAATTTTTTTTTACAAATCCCGGTTTTAATTGATTAAATATTGAAAACGAACAACCCAATTTTCTTCTCATGCCTCTATTATCGTTTTTATGACGATTTCAAGTTATCATATTTTAAATTTTCTTTTCAGTCGTGATGAAGATTTTTTAATCGAGTTTATTATAATTAGAGAAATATTTCGGAAATCTAATCATTCTGTGTATTTTTTTTGTGTGTGTGTGTGTTTCTATACTAACAACTATTTTTTTTTCGTTTCTATGCTTCCAACGATATAAGTATTAAAAAAAAAAAATGTTTTTTTTCCAAGAGCGAATACTAGCTACTATAAACAAGCTCATCAACCCTCTCTAATTATACAGTGCCTGGTAGAATATTCCCCTTCCGAGACAAAATTGAATTATTATCCGGAAAAACCAACAATAAATAATATTTTTAAAAAAATGTACCCGTTGATTTATTTTTTACGCCTGTGCATTTTTTCCTTAAAATTAACAACGTTGTGACAACGTGCTTATACTAAACATTTATGAAATATACAAATCACAACCTTGTTATCGAAAAATTAATAAGCCCCCAAAAAAGGCAAACACTAAATTTACTACTCAACCAGAAGTAAAGTAATTATTAATAATTCGATTGTTGTAAATAGATTTTGTGCTACCGATTGGATATATATATATATATATTCCATTACGGAACTGCTCTTTTATTTGGTACCTCCACGATCTCATTATTTATGTTTAAATTTAAAAACGAAATTTTCTCTAGTTAATTTTTTCAGCCTCATTCGCGAAGAAGATCGAGATAATTTAAAATTTATATAAACACGTATAAAGAGAAATTTTCCAGATTCTACTTTTAGGTAGGACAAAAATTTGTGTATACATATATATTAATGTCCCACGGTGGCATAATTGCTTGAGTACTCGCCTGTTGGCAACAAACAATACGATGATGGTGTTTTATATATATATACGTAATATGAATACATACACACATTTTCAATGCATATATACCTCCTTCTACACGTTTACTTTCATAGTGAAAATTTTATACGTCTATATCAGTTCGATATTTATGAATATAAACTAAAATATAATCGTTGAATTGAGATTTTGTTGACACAGATTTTAGTTTAACTTGTTAATTAAAGTAATAATTGATAAATAATTAATGGGGTGAAATTGCGCTGTTTAGGGACATTGCAAAAATTACCGACAAAATAAAATATTATATAAATATTAATTCAATTATATACGATAGAAAAATCGAGAGAATATAAAATGTACCTAGGAGTTGTGTTTCATCGATTATCGAAATATCTTGAAGAAACTCTGGGCATTATTAATAGTCAATAGGCGCATTTATGAGTGTAATCAAAATGTGTCGAAACTCGAACTGGATACACAGTCAGTTTATTGTTCAAAAAGGAGTAAGACAAAGATGTGTACTTTCGCTCGTATTATTTAATTTATACGGAGGACGTATGAGGAATGTTTCGGACGGTTGAAGTGGCGGAATATCGATTAAAATATCGAACCTACGGTTTGCTGATGATACAGCGCATTTGTGGCATCCGGTGTAAAAGAGATGCGATAATTATTAAAGAAATTAGAAGAAATCAAATCTTACGGACTGGAAGTAAATAATGAGAAAAAACGAGGGTAATGATCGTCATTCTTAGCTACGAAATCGTGGAAAGCTTCGTTTACTTTCCTTATTAGGAAGTAAAAGAAATCCTGAGGGTGAGAATCTAGTTGACACGGAATGTAATGGTTAAATGACCAGAATAACCAGAATACGGAAGGATTCTTCAGTCTCAAAAGAACGTTAAGGTTTAAATATTGCGCAATTTGATTTTTTAGACATTATGCAGAAACAAAAAGTCGAAAGCTGGAGACGAGACTTATTAGAGTTTCGTGGATGGAAAAACGCATCAATACATCTATTTAGAGGAATTGCCATAACTCGCGGAATCTTGATAGTTGCCATGAAATTTTTCGGTTACGTAATGCGCAAGAATGATAGAATCGAAAAGACGATAATTCCAAAATGCGGAATACAAACCAGATGAGCAGATGCAGTAATTGCTGGAGCATAGATACAATTGTCAATATGCGTCCATGATGTCGTAGGGGGATCTGTTGTCTTGATTACGATATCCTTACGTAGAATTACGACCATCGAGGAAAGAGGAATTATAGCGGTCATTGAGTCCTAAGAATTACTGACCTTTACTACATATTGTATCATAAACATAATTACATAATATAACGTAAGGAATTTGAAATATCGTACGACAGACAACGAAGCCGTTGACCGGACTGAGTAAATACTAGTTTGAAAGTGAAAACTAAAATAAAAACATTTAAATAACAGATAGTCTTTATAGAGGCTGCCTCTATATTTTATAAACACGCGTAAAGGCAGAAGTTGTTCTCATGTATAGGTAGACAGTGGTTTTTATGAACCGCTTGGGTATATTACTTGTTCACCTATTAGCACTTAATGTACTACTTTCACCGGTGTGCGTTTGTGTGTTGTATATATTATTTGTTTATTTACAAGCCAGTTCTCGAAGATGCCAATTAATAGCCGGGTCTAGTTTTTTTTTTTTTACATTCGTTCTTAATATTAATACGTTGTTGTCGCACTCAATTGCTTCCTTAATTTGCATAAAATTTCCTTTCTACTATATTAATCATCTGTTGTTTCTCTTTTATACGACATTTCTTTCTAAATAACGGACGTTTGTAAATAATAATAAATTAATTAATGATAATCATACACCAATCCGAATTGATTTATTAATATCCTAGCAGAATATATTGCCTGTAAGTTACGCTTAGCTGCGTCGGTAACGGTGTTAAAACAGCTTGAAAATGAAAACTGCAAATGTTTTCGACATGTCGCAAGGAGAAAATATTTACGTCATTTGCACCGAAAAATTCTGAACGTAGCGCAATCGATTATGAAAGCTTCACGTTGTCGTAATTAAAATTATTAAAAAAAAAGAACTGTCCTCAAATGTGCTTTTATTCTAATAATAGTTGTAGAAGCATTTGACCTATCGAAAGTTCGCGAATGTTGAAAAGAAAATATTTTAACTGATCCACCTTTTGCATATAACTTATGAAAACAAATTAGGTTGAACGAATCTACATTACTATAATATTCAAAGACTCGCCTTTTTAGCGTAGCGATTAAAAAATCCCACGTTAATGCTAGCAGCGATGTAACGATACACCCTTGTGAGTCTTTTAATATCTTTTGAGAAAGGGTAATTATATCGACAGGAAACCTATACTATAGACCAGATCTGGTCTTAAACCCAATCAACTTTTTAATATAATGTCAAATATACGCCTTTTTTTACATTTTTGCAACATTAAGTATATTAATGCGCAAATTGTGCTGTACCGAAAATTAAGCATTGAAATAGAAACAAGTTTACAGTCAACAAAATTGAAACTCTCGAGTATTTTACTGGGCATAAGATTTCTGGCTGACTTTTTGAACCTTTTGCTCAATTGAATCCCTTTCGTCGTGATTATGTTCTATGTCTTTTTCAACAACCTTTGGTTCAATAAACGATACTTTTGTTTCATTTTCACCATCTTAAAATATCTCGTGAAACTTGACATTTCTTGATTAACTAATATACTGATATTATATATATATATATATATATATATATATATATATATATATATATATATATATATTTAAATGGTGTATAAGTCGACGACTGTAACGGCACAAAATGTGGTTTGAAAGACGGGTTTTAGTACTGCAAGTACATGCGAAATATATTTTATATATATATATATATCCGTCCGTTATTTCCACTCGCTCGCTCGCTCGCTCATTTTGCGGGTTAACTCCCATATATCTTAAAAAAAAAAACACGCAATAGAATATTTCAGTCGAAATGGGATTACTTTATTTTAATCGAACCGAAAAAAAACAAATTATTAACAGATATTAGTCGAAATGCAACTAAATTCGATCGGATTACATCATCCGATTTAAAAGTAGTCGGTTTTTTATCGTAAAGCACATCACACACTTCTTAGCGTACGATGTACAAATTAAAATAAAACATTAAATTATACGCATGAAATAAAATCTTTACCGGATTTATAAATATACGCTAACATCGTGTATAAAGAAATAATAATTAATAAATTGCTTGAATTAATAAATAAATTAAAAACGAATATTTTCAGAAAACGACTGATTTATTTCGGTTATTTTGGAAACACCCAATTTTTTTTCCCAAGCATATATTATAAAGTACTAAAAAATATAGAAACGAAATAAATGCGACGACTATTATTATTATTATTATTATTATTATATAATGTTCTTTGTGGATATAACATTGTCAGAATGCTGCTGTCTAAAGGATGTTGTGCGGTTTTAAGTTAGAGAAGAATGAGTCTTTAGATTGATCCGTTACATCGGAAGGTCATCTCTGTGTAAAGAGTTATATTATTATTATTATTATTATTATATAACTATAGAAAAGACACATGATTAGATTTGCTACGCGTTATATTACGGCTTATTATCTATAAAAGAATCGGCGGTGCTGGTATATCTCTGAAAAAGAAAAAGCCATCTGTTCGTCTGTTCGATTAACTGGCTGGACGTGGAAAAAAAGAAAAAAAAAAGAGAAATAGAATTACGGAAAAGTCCGAGTAGGAATTATCTAGAAATAGAATATAAAAATAAAAACTGGTTCCAGTTCCATCGAGTCATCTAGTTATAGAATGATCGTTTGTTTAAAATGGATACAGCCGGCTAGTAAAGTCTAGTATAGTAACATTGACAAAAACCTTCGCGTCTTCTTAAGAATTTATTCAGTTTCATGTAATATCGGATATATATATATGAAATCGAGAAAAACGATATTCAAATCAAATTTTATTATATAATGCGAACTATATTCATCGAAATTTCACGTAATAAATCGATTTTCGATTAATTCTGATGTAATTTTGGGGACGAGGGGCATTTATTAATTTTTTTTATTAACACTATAATGTAATATTTAAGTTTTGTAGCCAAGATAATGCTGCCGTTGACACTTTATGGATCTCATGAAGTGTCCCGTCAAAAGCTCTGCCTGGGCAACTGCGAACAATGTGATCGATGGTTTTTGATGTTGGTAGCCGCAGTCACAGGCAGCGTCATTTTTTATGCTCCCTCGCGTTAGCCAGATCGTTGCAACGTCCTTGTCCAGTACGAATTCGATTCAATTGTACCCATTCTTTGCGAAATAAGTGGTAGCCTTTCACCGTAGCGGTCGGACATGTAATAAGCGCGTGTTTATCTGGGTTCAATGTGTTCCATTATTGACGCCATGTATTTTTACCGCCAAAGTTCTCTGCAATAAGCTTATCGACTGTATACACGCTGGTTTCCTTTGATCTCAGCCGCTTTGATTTTACCATGTATCCATTTATTGGGAGACTCTGATTTGCTTCATATTTTGACCATTCTCGTAAGGCTACAGTTTTCCTGCGGAGATCTGGAGGCATAATATTTCTAAGTACCGGGGGCCAGTGGGGTGGACCCCGAGTACGCGTCCAAGTCGTCCACCGCTTAAGGCGGCTAAAGTACTCGGAAATCTGGCGGCGTATACTGTTAATACCTCACGCCATGCGGAGACACTACCTTAATTTTTTTTATTTATAAACACGATCGATTTTGTCTAGTCATTTATATTAAAACATTAGGACATGTCCGAGAGTAGGTATCTAATGTTGTTTTTAATGACGCGCAAAAATAATTAAAATACTTAGCGGTTACTTTGGACGCCGAACTATAACCTTCACCTACTACATTAACCGGATTAAGGATAGTGCGTACGAAATCATCCGGGATGGTTTTTCCCCCCCAATATTTCATCGTGAGTCATATATACTGTTAACGTACAGCCGATTTACAAAATTCTACCGAAATTAACGTATAAATTGTTACACTTAGAGTTTATAGCGTTAGTGAAATTTCACGACTTACTCCGTTGTGTAGGGCTTTCCCGGTCAAAAAGAAGGTTGCATTTGTTATAGTGAACGACGCATTTTTGGTTTGGAAAATATCGATATTACATATTTAGGCTTGATACTGGATCCAGGTTTTACATAAACATGTTGAATATGTTGGCGATAAAACTCGCGCATTCCTGTTTAACCTATATCCAATATTTATAGTAAACGATGTTACAACTCGGAAATTAAATTATTCTAATAATCTATAAAACTATCGTAAGAACAATTACGCTTTATAGTTGTGGCCCATTCGAGATATTCAAAAGAACAGAATCGCGGAGATAATAAACACGAATGAAAAAAGAAGAAATAGGTGTGATTGGTCACCAAGTCAGACACACGGCTAAAAAACTTAATAGAAGGAAAAACAAATGGAAAATTAAGAAGAGGAACACCGAGAACTCGTTTTATGGACGCCGTAATAAAAGAACAGAGTTATGCGAAGATAAAAAAGATGCTGCTCTCGTCAGGAAATTATTTGTTTAACTGCAGGCCATGTTGCCCACCAACCTAACGGTTGAGGAGAAATGATGGTGATGATGACATATATATATATATATATATATAGGAAATGTCAAACAAAATACAAAAAAAAATCGTAGTTGCGCCTGTAGTCGGTATTCATTTATAAATACACGTACAAATTTGCGTCTAAAATCGTCACAAACGTAAAATAATTAAACACACTCTACTACGAAGTTTTTTAGGGCAAAATTTATTTTTGTGTATAATACACATTAGCCCTAAATATTTATAAGCTTAGACAGCTTTATGAACGGCGTGCAGATTTTGACAACGGTTTGTCTTGTCATTTTATCTGAATGAACAACTGGACGTATTTCAATTTACTATACGTAGAAAGAATTGTGTTCGGAATAAGTTAGATAAATTTCGTTATTTTTGTAACATCTATTTGTTTTGTAAATACATTTGTTATCTAGATCTATCTAATCTGATTTTGACGTATTAATTACTTTTTAATCAGTTCCTCTTTTTGTTCTTAAAGCTTTGTCTGTTCTTAAAAAATTCCTCTTCTCAGTGAGATGTGCTGGCTAAACGGTGAATCATTACCACTACACTACGAAACCGCGTGTATATATATATATATATATATATATATATATATATATATATATATATATATATATAGCTGCGTTTACACCTGAAATATCAGAATATTTGGCTTCCGTATGAATTGCAGACCCTATTCATTAAATTCACCCGTTCGATAATATATTAATTTTGAACAAACAGGACATTTATATATTTATCACCCTATTATCCTGTATATTTAAACGAGCAATTTGATAATATATATATATTCGAGCACCTCAGAAACGGCTTTAACGATTCGGATAAAAATTTGTACGTATGAGTAGTGGTGTCGAAAAAATGGCTTGTGTTGAAATTAGGAATTTTGAAATTTTGAACTCTGACCTCGATAGGCCCGTACAATTTTGGTAATTTTAATTTTCTTTAATATCCTTTTCTTGATACTTATTTAAATATGTACGTTGGAAATTACAGCTGGATCATCGCATTTCGAACGTTACAAGCTTAGAAATTTTGCTTTTTAGACGCGTATGTGTTGATAATGAAAATTGTCGATTCCCCGATCATTGTTTCGAATATTCCGCAGATTATTTTTGAATCGACGAAATAATTATTATAAGTAAAAAATCCGATCCAAAAATTTTAAAATTCATTTAAAAAAAATTAAAGATGCTACCTGTCCCTTCTGATATTCGTCGAACACGACATTTTTTTTTTAATACGGGTGTAGTGCCGCTTATCTAAGATGACTTGTTTTGAAATCGACGGAGTTTCTTTAAATTAATACAGCTGGTCGAACACTCTCGTGCTAGAGCAGCGTATAATAACGTCCTAGGCAATGTTACTGTTTTATATAGTGCGAGTGAATTTATGTGACACAGCGCTGATTTATTTATTTTTTAATTGAAAATGGAAAATAATGTACATTACGCCGAGTTGTATAAATACATCGATTTATACGCTTCGTAAACGTTAATTTCTTATCCGGCGTATATATCTAAACGAGTGACCTCATCTTTCCAGTTGAACGTGTTATTTTTGTGTAATAATGGTTGATTATTTGTCTGCGCTTTGTAAATATGCTTTGGATTTTAATGTTATATATATACATATATTAAATTATGTAAATCTCCATATGCCGTAACTACCAGAGCTATTAAAGGATAAGGAGACACATGTCTAATTTATATGTACATAAGAAGTTCACTTTCTCTGGCAAAAACCAGCACTCGTATAACTATCGATTGAGGGTTGTTTGAGAGGATTTTGTGTATATCGGGACCTGTATATTAACCTTTAAGTGTTTGGGGCAGTTGTAGATTAAGTGTATGACTGTTGGTTCTGTTAAATGCCCGCATAAGGGGCAGTTTGCCGACAGATGGCTTTCGGTATATGGATAATTGCGTGATATGTATGATCTACACGTAGACGATTTAGAGTTCTGCTTAATCCGACAATTATTAAAGTATTTAATTAATTTATTTACAGCGTCGATAAGTCTTCGACAATATCGATTCGGTGTCGGATGTGCTTACGCACGAGGCATTACGCAATCGAAAATAGATACGCGTTATTGTCTCACATCTCGATAAAATAGAACCAATAATAATAATAATAAGTAAATTTCAGGAAAATAGAGTTAGAAAAGTAAACATTTGTATATGTGTAACAATCGTAGATGCGCATCGTGTGCACGGGAGTTAAATCAGATATTGAAATCAATCACTAGTCGTATAACACCAGAATAAGCAAGAACTATTTAAAATTTAAATGAAGAATATAACCTTTTTCTGACAGTATAATAATAATAATAAGAATAATATGTGCTGGACAAGGAAACCAGTATAGGAAGCGTTAGAAAAATCGAAACGGTATTTCGGTTAACGAAGCATTTATACAAAAAAAAATCGGTGTCTATAAACGCGAAATTTTTTTTTTTTTATTAATACTTTATTATGCAAATTAATAATGTACAACTTGTTGCATTTACAGAGGAGCAATACAGTGCACCACCGCTTAGGCTTAATCAGTGTATTGCTCCCCTTAATAATCTATAGTTGACAATAATATAGTAACCACTTTTACACTCGCGTTTGCGCGGGCTGTGCGTCAGTTTCACTCGCAGTCATAGTATACATGTATTCCCTTATAACTTCTTATACTAATTAATAATTAAAATTATAACTTAGGTATACTAGATGCATAAATATATGAATTATCCATAATGACACATACATACACATATACAGAACTTAAACATTATGTGCATAAATTCCACATACATGTACGCGTGCAGAAATACACTCGTTATACATATTACTGTAAACGTTTTATCACGGATTCACAACGCAAAAACTTCAGTGACCATGGAATTAATACAGCGATTAAGTCAGAATGTCTTTACGCGTCGGAATGTTTTACAATGAATTCGGTGAAACAGTATTAATACGATCGGAAAGAAAGAAAATCAGGAAAATATTCGGATCAAAATATGAAAATTGGAAATTAAACAAAGAAGTATAGTCGAAAAAAAAAACAAAACAGATTCTACGGTAAAAGAAGGGTCATCGGATTTTACGGTCATTTTAAAAGGACGGAGTCAGTATGCAAAAAAATAATCGCTTTTTTTATATATATATATAAATCAGAGTACACGAATAAACTGCTTTATATCAAAAAGACTTGGACGAAATGAAGATAGAAGAAATCCAAAGTAGATAATAATAACTGTTTAAGAAAATTGAAAATTTCGAAGATTTCAAAGAAAAACAGAAAAAAAACGGGCGCAATATGGACGGATGAAAGAAAAGAACATAAGAACTTAAGAAGTATTGGCTTGAGAGAAAGACGATGGCATAAATTATTTCACACGTGGTCCTTAGACGGCCTAATTTGAGAAAGAAAGGAAAAAAACTAAGCTTCGGGACTATATACGCGAAGTTATCTGTTCGGTATTTTTTTAATCAATCTGGGTTTTTTTATTATTATTATTTTTTTTTTGTAAAATATGTTTTACGAATCAAAAAGTGGACGTACTTTTAATGTTGAATTAAAGAATTATTGTTAAGGAAAAATCCGATCGAAGAATTCAAAAATGAATTTCCAAAACAAAACGTTACGCCTCTACTCCTTATGATATTTTTCAAAAGTGACATTTTTGTTTGTTTCTAACTGTGTAAATTTATTGAAACGAAATTCTGCACGACTGAAATAATTATACGTATGTAATGGTTTTTAATCGGTACATAATTCGTAGCTAAAAAATATTTTCCGAAATTTGCGAGAAAAAATAAAGATCGAACCAAGCTCGGTTGCTCCAAATATTTAATCGTACCCAATAATTCTGGATAAGTTTGGTCTATCATATTAGAATAAAGGAATAAATAAGGGAACGATAATTATTTAAACGATTTCGTCAAGAACGAAACTTTAGTGTTGATTAATTATTTTTTAAACGTCTTAGGATATATTATATGAAAATCGTTTTTGCGCCTTTTAAGTCGGTTATTGAACTACCCTTCGTTAAAACCGTCAGAATTTGTCATCGATGACGTTTCGCAGATACTTGCAATCTCCATTTTCAATATCATTCGTTATTTTTGAATAAACTAATTTTTACACTTATTTAATTTCGTTTACTTATTTATTTATTATATATATATTTTTTTTTTGTTATATTTCGCAGGAATTAGAATGCGACGTTTCCGTGGAAGGATGCGCTGGCGATAAAAATAACGGTCAGCGTCAAGAGTTCTCTTTCACTCTGTACGATTTGGACGGACACGGAAAAATTACCAAAGACGTAAGATTTTTACACGCCTGTGACTTTAAATATATTAAAAATAATTTACGTATATATATATATATATATATATATATATATATATATAAATATTATTATTTTATATATAAAATTTAAATCGTTAAATATATTATTATTATTTTAATCGTTTTACACGTTCGACAACTAGCTCTCTACAGTCTCAAATAAAATATAAAAATAAAGAACGTTTATGAGAATAATTTCGAATAGAGGGATGGAAATACAAAAGTACTTGTTTCCTCGAGCGGGCGGACCCAAAACTTGAGATTAAGTGTTTTATATTTGTATCGCCGATGAAATAAATACATTGTACCCTACTTGTCAAATTGAATATTTTATATATATGTATATAAATAAATTGAAGACTTCTCTCTTTGTAATTCACCACCACCTTCTTCGAGCCAGCATACCCTCAACTTGAGACTAAGTTTCTTTTACGTTCGTAAACATTGTGAATAATCAACCTCCTTATAAAATTGAATATATATATATATATATATATATATATATATATCTGTCTTTAACCGAAAAGTTGTCCATCAATGGGATTTTCAACAAAAATGATTTTTCAGTTTACGAAGATACATTAATTTTTTCATCAATGTGATTCGTTATATTTTTCGCGATTCTTCAATCTACGGGAATGCTTTATCTTCACCACCACCACCTACCTATGATGATTTTAGTTCTTCCAATGATCATTCGGTCTATGAAGACGTTTTACCGCATACTTTACGTCTAGATCACTGTTTAGTGTTGGAAAATTTCGTTTATTTTAAAGGCTTTCCGTTGTATTTAGTAAGTCGTTTTTTCCAAAGTGGTGCATCTCGTACTGCTAAATTGTATTTAACCAACGACCTTTTTATTTACTTATAATGCAGAATTTTGTCTTTAATCGTTAACAACTTGTATATAACGTCTCTATAACTTCGTGTTGCGAGCTACGTTGCGAATTGATATTATCGTTGTTTCATAAAGTTCGAACGGATTTTCATATCGTCTTTTGAAGTATATATCCAAAAACGTGCACCAATTCGTAGATGGAAAATTTCCGTACACGTTGGAATAATGTACACAGCTGTGTTTAAGATCAGACAACTTGGCGTTGTTTGAAAATGAACGCTGCTTGAAATATTGAAGTTTCTATATTTCGGGTTCAGATATTTGTATTTTAACGATCTTTATTTTAATGCGTTAAACGCGCCATGTATTGAACATTTGTCATGTGTAGTATGGAGGTATGGATGCGAATTATGGGTCTGCAGTAAAAAAAAAAGCAATATAATTAAAATACAAAGATATCAGAATATTACTCTTAGGTTAATCGTCAGTGTTCCATAACTATACATGACGACTTTGTCATGGAGTACACATAGCTGACGTAATTAGATGGCAATCAACGTCGAAACTGATCATTTATTGGAATTTCAATATTATTCGGTTTGTTGTTGGAGTTTCGAACGATTTTTTAAAAATAAAAATCGTAATTTGGAAAAGAGAGAAAGCTATGCTAACTAAATAGCCGTCGGTATTAAATAGAAGTAGCTGGCATTAGCTAGCGAACTATGGGTGGTAATATTTAATCATCATAATCGGTAACTCAATGATTGAGTATCGTGACCTCTATTTTAACGCATTTGATATAATTTTGTTTCCATCTGACTCATTTCGACTTTCCACTATAGCTTGAATTCTTATTAATCCAGTACGATTCGTGACAGTATCTATCCACGAGTTCTGCCCAATTACTACGGCTTTTACTAAGCTGATCTCATTTCTTCGCACGATAAGTCCACAATATTTTAGGATTTTATGTTGGCCCAAAGTGTGAAGGCGCGCTGTTCCACCTTTAGCTCTTCCAGAATTGAGGCATTTGTCTTCTTTCCCTTCCACGGTATTTTCAGCATTCTGCGCCATATACACATCTCGAAGGCATCGATTCTATACGTGGTTAAAATTATTAACACACTAAAATCCAGACATGTAAGTCGACTGGAGCAACATATAAACGTCGAAGTAATATGCCTTCTTGATAACAGCCAAACAAGACGGAAGATTGTTGAGAAAACATGTCTTAGATGACATAGTAGATTAATAAGCAAGGATGGGTCGTTGGGTCAATCTTGCACGAGTTATTATATAAATAAATAATACCTAAATTAATTATGGCCTCTCTGGCCGTAGTGATTAAGAACATGATAAAAAAAATCTTTGTCTCGCTTATGTAATGTCCAGGTTTCGGCTTCGTGTGCAAATATGGAAAATACTAAAATGTTGACAAGCTTTATTTTTGTCGAACGAGTAATGGAATGATCTCTCAATTTTGAGAGATGGGCGGTAATATAGCGCCGATTTATTTAGAAGGTAGTGATAACTTGTTGGAATTTCGATCGGTTATTATAATAGTTCAGCTATCTGATAGGACTAGGTTTTTTGAATTGATTTTTCTTTTAGCAATATCACATTAGACGCATCATTTCCTTGCGTTATTTATTGCGCCATTTATAAATACATGTACGAGTGAAAGTATTGTTCGTACAAAATGATGTATGTATATGTATGTATGTATATATACTTTAGAAGGGAGAGAAAAATTAAAAATATGTAACCGAATAAAAACGTAGAAAAGAAAATGCGTTGTTGTCCTGAAGATGAGATTTTACTGGATGTGCGTGGATGCGGTTACGCATTTTGTTCATTCACGGACGTTAAAGAATAGAAGGGTTACGAGGTTCTTGAAAGAAGAAAAAGATTCTTTGATGTTATCGAAGAAACAAGCGCGTCTTACCTGCGTGTGTACATGTGTGTGTGTGTGTCGCTTTACATGGCGAACGATAGTGAAAATAATCATAAATAACCGTTATCTAGATGCTGTTGATGTCTAGTTTCTTTGATGATAAAACGTAATGCTGTAAACTACGTTAATAACAATAATAATAATATTGACGATGTTGATTATAATAATAATAATAATTATTATTATTATTATTGCAAAGAAGAAAAATCCCAAGTTTGTAATAATAGCTGTGAGCGTCCGTGAGGTAAAGATACGTTTTCTGCCTATCATTTAAATTTTTACTATACTATCTTCGCCAGATAGCGTTAGGCTACTTTCTTATTATAACGACGACCGCGATATTTGGCTGATTTCCAAACAACAACTTAGGCCGAAGCTCGAGTCAAATTTTAATAAGAGCAACAGCCTGTCTGTCTATCGTTCTGTTGTCCGTATTTATCTTCTTTAGCTGGGCTTGTCGTTTAAGTACTATCTCCTCCGCCTTATTTATATGTATATTCGGTGTGTAAATGTATCAGCTATTTTAAGTGCATACGTCTTTTGCCTGACATTCTTTTAAACTTTTATAGTTGGATATCTGTAAATTGACGATTTTGTTCGATATTTCGAAACGTTACGTGCTAGAAAAATTGGCATAGTTTACACCGAAAAAAATCGTGAATATATTTCAGTATTATCTTTAGATTAGTCGATTTATTAATTTTCTTGCATGCAATATATTATATATATCTTCCTTGACTATATTACATCATTATATTGATGTAGTTTCAATCCTCTTCAATCTGATGTTTTCCGAAGCCACTTTTATATATATTGATGAATTGTCATTATATCCCATAGGAAGTCGTGATCATGATAATCCAATTAACTCATGAATGCTTTTTTTCCACTGGCGTCTGTCCATTGTCAACTGCATAATGTTGTTATTTTTGGGCACGTTAAATTCAATATTTGATCTGACCATCTTCGCTGCGGTCTTCCTTTTTGTCTTGTACCGGGTGCTCTGGCTTCTAATATTAGTTTTTTTTTTTTTAATTACAGACCGTTTCGTCTAGTAATGTGACCAAAATAGCGCAAAATTCGTATCCGTATTGCAGATATTTAACTGCATTTTTCGCCTATTCTTTGTAAGATTATCTTATTCGTGATCTTTTCGATTCACGATATTCTTAAAGAGCCTCCGCCAACACCATAGCTAAGCTTGTATTTTCTTTCCTTCTTTTCTATTGATAGTCCAAGATTCGCAACCATATGTGAAAATAGAGAAAGATAATGACTTATTCGAATTTCAGTGACCATTTGATAAATACGAATTTTTCCATACTTTAGTTAACCTATATGAACTGTATTACGACTCATATTAATTCTACTTTAAATTTCATTTATACAGTAGCCGTCTCTGGATATTAAAGAACCTAAATATATTAAATCTTTCGCTACTGGAATCCATTTATATCTGTATAAACTTCTGTCTTCTTATTAATAATCATAATTTTTGTTTTTTCAATGTTTATTTGAAGCCCGGAAGGTATTACTACTCACAGTCTGCAATTTGACCAGCAATGATATTAGACTATCTTTTGAAGTTGCTATTAGCACTGTGTCATCAGCATATCTGAAATTGGAAATTCGTTTTCCTCCAATATCTGAACCTTCCTCATAATAAGTTCACCATAAGCATTAAATAATAATTGAGATAATTCCTCGTCTTACTCCAGGTTTTATATTAAACGGTTTAGACCGTATATCATTGTGTACATTTACGGACGCTTTACTGTGCTTATAAAGGCTCTCAATGAGGAATATTAAATGTTCAGTAGTTCCGAAATTGTGTAGGCGTTCCCATAATTTATTAAAATCAAAAGCTTTGGCGTAATCGATGAAAGTGAGATAAACTGGTACATTGTATTTTCTTGATTTTTTAACTATCTGTCGTAAATTAAACATGCGTTCTCTCGTACCAATTTTCTGAAGCCTTTTTCATATTCGGAAATTTCATTAATAATGAACGCCCGTAATCTACTATTCAATATCTTGATACATATTTTACTAGCGTGAGAAATTAATGCTATCGTTCGGTAATTAACGCAATCCATTTCCTTTCTCATGTATAGGTACGAAGTTTGTTCCATTCCTCAGGCCAAATTCCTGTTTTTCAGATTGTATTAAAAATATGCAATATTGTTTTCTCAGTTATTTGTGAAAAATCCTGGAGTACCTCCGCAGTAATATTATCCGGACCGCACGCCTTATTTCTTTTTATTTTTTTCAATTCTGCTCATACCTCATCTAGTGTTACTTCAGGTTCTAATTCATTCACATGATTATACAATGTACTTGTAAGTCGTTATAAAGATTTCGACAATATCTTCCTCATACGTCTGCTATCTTAGTTACGTCATAAATCATTACGTTCATCTTTAATTCTCCAAAATTTCGGTTTGTATTGTTTAGTTAATTTCTTGATGGTGTTAAAGAAATCTTTCCTCCGTTCATTATAAATTGCATTATGTCCCAATTTTTTGCATCAATCGCTATATATCCAATTTACATGATTTTTTTTATTTTCGAGCATAATTTGCGATAATCGTCTTCATTACCAGTAATACTCTTTTGTCTATTAAGTCGTCTTATTTCTATTAATTCTAAAGTTTATATTCTTATTATTACGTTGAGCTATTTCTATTTGTGATTCCATCACCGAGTAACCTCCGACGCTTTATTCGCATCATTCGTTGCTAGTATTTTTTTTTTCAACAAATTTATTATTATTCATGCGCTCTATAATATTTTCCCTATATCCTTTTGGTATAGACAATTTTTTCCGGTTTTAACTATTGCTATTAACTTGTTTCTTAACTTTGCCATCAGCAAATTGTGATCACTATTTTGCTCCTGATGCTATTCTGGAATTAAAAATTCATTGATCTTTACCTGCCCTTTATCAGTATTCAATTTGATTTTTTGTTTTTCCATTAGGGGAAACCCATATATATGCTTCCTCGACGAAAGTTGGAACATTGTATTCATAATTGACATATCATTTTCGGTTGCAAATTCCAGAAATCTGTCTCCACGTTCATTCCTAATTCCGATCCGAAAATTTGCCAACTATTCGGCGTAAATGTTGTTCATTTTGACTATTACATTTCCAATCTTAGCATTAAAATCGCCAATTGCAATTCCTCTGTTCGGTATTCTTTTTAGCTCATCCGATAGTGTATCATAAAATTGCTCCATTTCTTCGCCCGTAGCGCTTATTGTAGGCGCGTACACCTGCATTATATGTATCATTGTAGGGCTTATCAATGAAACACTGAAAGTTCTATCCGAAACTGCCCGATATTGTTTTATTGAATTTTGAAATTTTCTCAAAAGTAACGAAGCAACACCATTCTTCGGCACGTCTTCAGTACCAGATTAATATACTGTATAATCATCGATTTGAAAGTGACCAGAACCATTCCAATGTGTCTTAGCTAAACCGCCAATAGCAATATCATATCTTTTTAGTTCATTACTTTGAATTTTCCAGTTTCCAAGAGCACTCTAACATTCCAAGTTCCTATTTTAAAATAATTTCTGAAATTCGTATTAGCATTCCTAAACACGAACAGTAGCATACATGAGGCAGCTGGTTCTTTCCTGTTACATGGCCAGTCGTAAATTTTATACATGATGTCCTGGAACCATCAGCGCCGACAGCTAGGCGGGTCACATAGCATACTTCATCTATAACTGGACTTAATTGTCATGAGAAAATAGACCAATTCGGATTCTCCTGCCTAAGTTAGGGTTTACAGTACCTTCTGTTATACAGCCGCTTCTGACATCATGGAGAACCGACGCTGACCAGCAAGCCGCTCCACTGGAGACAGACGCTATGTGTCTTTATCAGTTACTACTGTCGTTGTGTTAGTAAAAAATTCTCGTTAGTCGATGCGTATACTATTATAATATATAATGTACGGTTTCGTAACTTATTCAGCGGTCAAAACGTTAACGATGCTAATTCAGTTTTATTCCTCTTATTATTAATTTTTATTTTTTCCAAAAAAATTCCGGAAAACTTCGTCTATACAAGTTTCGTTTGTTGTCCGTCAAATAACGACTCTAATCTTTTAAATATATTCTATATATTTGTATTGGATATATATATATATATATATATATATATATATATATATATATATAAATAATCATTTTACAAAATTTCATTGCGTTTTTATTAATTCGTCGTCATATTTACTGATAATTTAATCTACACCTACCCCTCTGCTCCGTAAATATGATTTTATATCTCCTTAATTCCTCAATCAAGTTTCAGGAAAAAGCCATCTTCTTCATACTTTTGTAATTGTCTGCTTTTGCATCTCCTTGTATTTGTTTTATGTATTTCTGCGCCAGTCTTACTCTTTGTATTTTCCCTTCCATGGTTCCTTCTTTTATTTCTAATAGATATTCATTGTTTCTGTATATATATATGTCTAATCCATTTAAGTCTTGTAGACTTTTTTTTTCATTGACTTTCTAATTTTTTTTCATTTCGTTCCAAGACACCATCTCCATTCTTCTCCAGTACCAGATTTTGAACGCTTCCAGTTGCTTGCACATTTTTTTTTTTGTTCAAATCCACGTTTCTGACCCATACATCAGCGTGAAATATATAAATACTTTAATAAATCTTTTCTACGTTTCCATTTGGAATTTTTTTTTATGCTAATAAGCTTAAACGCTAATTTTGCCATTGCAATTCTTTCCTTTATATCTTGTTTACTACTTCCATCTTCCGTAACAATACTACTACTCAAAATATTTTTCTTTTTTTACTGATTTTATTTGTTCTCCGTCTATTTTTATGTTTATTTCTTTCTATCTTTTGTTTTGTTTCATATCATTACAGTTGTTTTCCTTTTATTTTTTCATGTTATACTTCTGAAATATCCGGTCTGTCTGATTTAGAGAATATTTTAATTCTTTTTCACTTCGTGCCATTATTGCAATATCATCTGTAAACGTAAACATGCTTATTTTTGATACCACCTACTGAGATTCAATTATCACATTTTTGTTTCAACTCTTTAGCGGTTAAAGACGATTTTATATAGAAATAAATAATACAGTAGTAGTGGTAGTAGTAATAGAAACAGTCAACGAATACCTGTATCTCGGACAAAAAATTAGGACTCACGAAAAATATGATAGCAGACAGAAGTACCTCGCTGAATATCATTATTAGCGTGGCTAGGTTTCGGGAAACTAAATTACGTATTTAATAACGATGAAATACAAATATGTTTAAAGCGGAAGCTATAATCAGCTTGTTATGTCGGTTTTTTCATATGGCTCGCAAGCGTGAATTCACAAAAACAAATATTAGAAGCATAATAAGAGCATAAACAGCGCAGAAAAGATTAATATTAAATGTGAGATGGTTCGATAACAAGCGAACCACTTGGATACAGAGAAGCAAACCAGGCTACGTGGTGTAGCAGATAGTCAAACTAAAGTGGACCTGGGCAGGACACATAGCCAGAGGAATGGATAATAGATGGAGAAACAGGAGTGAATTGGAATGGTGACCAGTATGACGATGCAATTTAGGTAGAGAGAAAGAAGTGGGTTCAGAAAGCGCAGAATCGGAACGAATGGAGAGATTGGGAAGAACCTACATCCAGCACTGGATCGATATAGAATTTTTATATATATATATATATTATATATCTTTGCCAAATTTAGATTTCTTTCATCGTTAATTATTTCATAAACTTTTAAAAAATAGATAAGTATTTTTTTTTATTGGGGGTACACTGTTAACACAGAATGAAGGAAATTGTGTCCGAGGAATTTTATATCGCCTTCGATTGTTAAGAATATTTTTATTCATAATTGATAATTAAAACTTTAAAATATCTGCTATGAAAAAGTAAAAAATTCCTTATCATATAAAACATTCTGAAGTTTGGTATATAGTAGGCAACACACATGCATTTAACATATTGTTAGTTGTGATAATTTACACAAAAATTTAACGATAAAATAAGTCGATCATTTAGCCATTCGTCGAATATTGTTCGTTTATTAAACAATACTGATAATTTTTATTCGCCGCTAGCAACAGTAAAAATGTTCTCGCAGGTTTTATGCTCGAATCGGGGTTTTTGTTTTTCCGTCAAGTTTTCAAATTATAATATTCACTAAAAAAAACTCAATTTTAAATTTTTTTAATAAATTCTTCCGTCATTTGGAAATGCGATTCACAAATTTTTAAAATTTCTCTCGATTTATTTAAAGGTCACGTACATTTTAATATTACTTTATTTTTTTCGCGCCATCTGTTTGAATCGATAACGACTAAACGTTTTCCACTTGGTCTAGTAGATAGCGCTCATATCGCCGACCTTCTTATCTGTTAGTAACGTTAAATATATTACTTTTTCCCGTTTTTTTTTTTTAAATTTTATTTTAGAATTGATTAATTATATTAGATAAATAGAGGTATGTAAATCTAATGATAAGTTTCTGGTCAAATTTTTTAAAATAAATTATTATTATTTTTTTTCAATCTGTTGATTGGTTTATTGATGGAGCAAATCAAATCAAATCTGCAGTCTTTTCTTCCGTTCCTCTCTTCTTCTGCTTACTGCTTAGTTGTTTTAAAATCTTGATAGTTCCTTGCTCTCATATCATAACTTGTTCCATGAATCTTCTTCTCGGTCTTCCTCTTGTACGTTTGCCGTCTAATTTTCCTAATTAACGCATTGTGCCGTAACACATGTCCAATCCATCTATTTCTTTGTTGAGAGATAGTTTTCATAATATTTTTTTCTTCCTTAATCCGGTTATAAACTTCTTCATTTGTAATCTTATCCGTCCACTTTATTTTAAGCACTCTTCGCCAACACCAGAAAACCTCGAACTTTGCGATGTCTACTCTTCGCAATGTCCAAGTTTCAGCACCGTAGAGACAGACCGACCACACAAATGGTTTTACGAAATTTTTTGCTACGGCTAAATCTAGTTTTAAATAAATTATATTATTTAGGAAAACTGCGCCCTGTTGTTATTGTACCGTAATATTTCACATAACGTTCCGTCAAATCAAAAGTGTCTCTTTAGAAGACACATATCAGGCGCACCGAAGTGGTGACATAGTTATCAACGGACTTCGATTGACTCGTACTAGATTGACATATGGGCATCTTTTAAATGAATCGGAATTTCCTACACGAAACTTAAAAAATTTTTGAAGTAAAAGATTAATAATTTTATGACGATCATATAAATAGACTCTCAGAAAAGTATTATTTACGCCCTGAATGAGGTCATAGAGTTACATCGGGAAGGCAGGGAGGAGAAAAATGTCATGAAGAGTCGATATGCGTCGGTAGTACAGCAAGACATCTACAGAATTGTGAGAGGTGTCCAAGGACAAAGACGGTGGACTATGTTAATGGCTAAACTTCGGCCGAAGATGGCGTAGAAGAAGAATATTAAATGCTGTATACAAATTAAACGCGTTTCTACTTAATTATGAATATATTCGACGCTCTTAAAGACATTTTGTCTAGAATTACTATGCGTTTTCCATTTAATCCATTCATTATTTTTTCGTTACGATATCCATTATATGGTGCATAAAATTTGAATGGTAACAAAATTTCTGATTGAATTGAAATGTTCCAATTTTACAAATATTTATATAAATACATTGAAAATTATCTACAGTTCACCTAAGAAACAGTATCGTATAATAAACGCCTGTATAAAATTTATAATTTTCTGTCCAAGTTTTACAACGCATGACTGAACGGGTTAATGCAAATTATTTCGATTTTATTCAGTCTAAATAAAATAGTTCGAGTTTTTAGTTGAATTTATTTCGATTTTCTTAATAGATTTCTAATTGTCTAAATTTAACTGATAATCGTTTTTGTACAACAGTGTCTGCACAATGAGAACAGAAGAAGAAAAAAGTCTTTATTTCATTAATCTACTTTTCACAAAATTATTGACCAAGTACTACTTCTAACCGTGGCAAATAGTCATTTTAACTTAATAATAAATTTATATATTTTTAATATTTATTGTAAATCTGATCAAAAAGAAATACAGGGGGAAAAAACGGCAAAATAAAAAAACCTGCTAAGATGAGAGAAACAAACAATAAAAATACTTAAGTTAATAAATCGGATAATTACAATTTACAATCGATACTTATTAATAAATCACATAATAAAATAATAGTAACTTATATGAAAATAATTTTTATGAAAATCTACGCTTAATTCTACGATGCTTATATATACCGTGCACGGAGATGTTCCGTATGATAGAGCGATGACTAATATTAATTTATCGCGACGGATAGTACAATTATCAAAGAAATTCGTGTAAATTTTGTTAATAAATTGATCGATAAACGGTAGCCTCGTTTTCTCGTGTAAATATGACATTTTTGTATTACGGGTTACATTTAATATAATCCTACAGCGATAATTTCGGACTATCTGAATCTTTTTATACGTATTATTGGAGGTAGCAGACCACACAGCATAAGCATAAGTTAACCTTGGATGAATAACAGTTGTGTAACAGTAATTTTTCCTATTAACGCGCCATATACTGCTGTAAGGTCGGAGATACGGATGAGAAAGTCTCAGATTAGGAGTGAAAGGGCGGATGATTAGATGAATACGGCGTGTATCTGGTCCTGAATTTAGCAATTCATTCAAAGTCGTTGGCAGAGCTAATTTAGTACGCAAGGAGCTGCAATTAGTACAATCAATTAGGAGATGATGCGCTGTGATGATGATATTGTTGCCGCAGGAACAACGCGAAGGAAGTTGACGCTGAAGCAGATAACTGCGAGTGATAACCTAAGACGACGTAAAACTATTTCAGTTTTCCGCGACATGTCGGAAGAAGTTGAATACGGCGTGTATCTGGTCCTGAATTTAGCAATTCATTCAAAGTCGTTGGCAGAGCTAATTTAGTACGCAAGGAGCTGCAATTAGTACAATCAATTAGGAGATGATGCGCTGTGATGATGATATTGTTGCCGCAGGAACAACGCGAAGGAAGTTGACGCTGAAGCAGATAACTGCGAGTGATAACCTAAGACGACGTAAAACTATTTCAGTTTTCCGCGACATGTCGGAAGAAGTAACGAAACGCGCAGCGTCTAATTTTATTGATCTTAATTTATCAGTAATTAGCATGTGCGTCCAAAGAGACTGCCACTTACGATTTAATTGATGTGATATTAATTTTAAAGAATTTAATCTGATAAGGCCTGAGTTTCTGTTAAATATTGGAAAAAGTGCATTTATGAGTATCGTCTGTCTATACTCAATATAATTGTAGCATATTTTAAAATAAATCGCGTCCGATTTTGTTAATATAATTATAATATATTTATTTTCCGTTTCGCTACGCAGGATATAGCGGGTTTGGTGAAGACTATTTACGAAACGCTCGGTCAGTCTATCAAAGTTCCTCATTACGGTAGTAAGACGATCAAAGTTAAATTGACCGTTTCGCCCGAAAAGAAAAACAACGCGAAATCCGCTAACGAACAAACCTGTAGTGTGGTAGATCATTCGTTAGAAAAATCTCAACAGCCATCTTCCGGCTCGAATCAAGAAAAAGACTGCAATCGTTGCAGAAAAGATGGTACAACGAACAATAACGGTAATTGCAGATACCATCGAGAGAAACGACATAAACAATACCATCAGCTTCATGATCACCGAACCCGAAGACGTCACAGTATTAGTAGTTCCGGAGCAGGTGCTGCGGAAGCGTTTAGCGAAGATAGAGAGGCTGATGTATCGGAAAATGAGCAAGACGATCAGCCGTCTCCGAATAATAGGTAATTATATGTATTTTATAAATTCCTCGCTGTACGTTGACGAAAATATGTTTTATATATTATACGGACGTTAATTTTTATATTTATTATTATTTTTTTTTAAATCAGGTAACACGATTAATAAATTAAAAAAAAAACCGCAATATACGCCGGAAAAATCGGCAGTTAGGACATTTAAAAACGATAAATAGACAAAACCAGTAACAGATTGGATGTAGTTTAAAAGAAAAAAACCCGGGAAGATAAAAATTAAGACCGGAAGATGATATTATTAAAATACTTGGAAATAAACCAAGTAGGGTGGCTTGGAACTGAGTTGAATGGGGCTCTTTAAGGAAAGCCTTTGCTCGTTGTAGGGGCTAGATGATAATTATCGTTAATGAATAATTTATATTAAGTTAAGTATTAGAATTATTACAAATAAACACGACTGTTAATAATAATATATTTTTTTATATAATCACAAACGGATGTTAAAATTTCAAATACGCGTACTCGAATGTAGTTCTGATTGTCTTAGCGCATATTTCCATTTTAATTATTTTAAGGCCCGTACTACATATGTTTTTCCTGTAGTTTCCCTGTTTATTTTCTTTTTTTACGCTCCGAAGTTATGCCAATCATCATTCTCCCGAATCTCCTCTTCGCTACTGTTAGTATTTCTTCGATTGTTGCTGTCGTGTTCCATGTTTCACGTCCATAAGTAAATACTAGCTGTACGCATTGATAATAAATAGTTTCTTTTTAAGATTTAGAGGAATCTCCTCCCTATTTTGTAGATGACCTTATCTAATACTCGTAACTTCAGTTTATTCCATATGTAATCCGTCATCACCTTTTATAACCTACAAAATAATTAAATGATGTCACTTCCTGAACTACTGTTTGGTTTCTCATAATATTACTATCTTATGTAAACTTCTTTCGCGGTAAAAATTGTTGTTATCTTGATTTTCAGATCCATTTCCTTGCGTTTTATATTAAGTTCATGTGCCGTTTCTTTCGTTACATATCCTCTATAATGAGTACTTGTATGTTTATACTTTCGTTTAATTTTTAAACATTCAAAGCTTTATGTATAAAAACATATTTTGTTTCGCGTATTTACAGATGAAACATTTCCCATCATCGAGAAATACATTCTTACAATAAATACATAAATAAATGTATAATTTAAACAACGAAATGAAGTAATTAAGCCTGTTTCGTCGTATGAGATTTGATGTGAAATTAAAACGAATATAAAAAATATATATAAAAAAAATCTAGATACGATTAGAAATACTAAAACAATTATTAAGGAAATCTGTTCTTAGATGTAATTCAATCATCTGATAAAGTGTGTGACATGAATGTAAAAATAAATTAAAACCTACGTTATCTAAGCTTTGTACAGAAATTTCACATATTTCTAACAGATACTTTAGAATAAAGAAAAATAATGTTTATTCGGAATGCTATTTACTGGAGTTCCTCATCAAGGAAACGTTATAGTACCGATTATTTATGTACTATATACGTGTGATTGATCCGAATTATGAAATTGTATTGTCAACGATAAGCTAAAATAGATCAAATTTATTCGGTTAAGATAAAAAACCGAACATTAAATTAATATCTTCAGTCACAGCGTCCATTTTTCCATTTTAATGGATGTAAAATTTACGTTAAAAATAACGCATTCCTACTTTGCTAAATCAAGTCCAATATATTAAGCACGTTTAATTATCGATATATTATACACATTTCTTTACAATGTTGGATAAATGAAATTGTTTTGAAATGTTCGTGTTTGAATGTGCTTTTAGACGTTTTTTATTTCGTTTTTCTATAAAATTGTACGCATTTTTTTTTAAGGAAGTAAAGGCATTTTTAGTTTGTACAAAACTTTTCGTAACTTTTGACGCCGAAGGGGTAGGTAGGAAGGTGCATTAAAGTGCAAAATAATCATTCGTTTATTAACAAGTCATTCTAACTTTCTCTACGAAAATCGTGAGTGAAGAAGTTAAATGATACTAAATCGTAGCGTGTAAACTTTACTAATAAGCGCGCGTTTGTGTTATATATATATCATCATTGTCGTCGTCGTATTACAACTGCCGAACGTCGTGACTAGCTAGTGTACGTTTATTTTTACATATAAAATTAACTAGCATTCAAGGTACTATTATGATGTTATACGGGAGTGGAGTGTCGTTGCCGTCCCCGTGATAATTAAGAATTAAACAATGATGAAAACTTTCTGTCGCGTGCTGGTTTCGAACCCCTTGAAAGTCGAGCACTCTAGCAACTACGCCACCACGATATTGTTTTTAACCTGCTTCTTCATTATTGGATACATATTTTATATATATATATATATATATGTGTGTGTTTGTGTGTCCAATAATGAAGAAGCAGGTAAAAAAATTATACATATGCCATCAGAGATTCTTACGAAGAATTCTTTGGATACGGTGGACTAATCGTTCAAACAAAGAAAATGTCGATCGATCAAATACTAGCGGAAAACGCATGAATTGGACCGTACATGTATTCAGGATGGAAGACGAATGAATTTCAAAAAGAATATTGTACGGCGTTCTGGCCAATGGTAACCGTTCACTCGGCAGACCACGACTGCGATTTAAAAATGTGCTCTCAGAAGACCTTAAAGGAATATGTATTAAGCTAACAAAGGACAATTGGGAAAATAACGCCCAAAATCGTAGAGCGTTGGCTAATACAATGCAGAAAAAAAAAGTATAAATCCAACTGTTACAAGCAATATAATACAACGGACCATAAAATATCAACTTTGTACTTTCACAACTATGCACCAAGTCGGATTACAAACACTAGCATCGAATAACAGAGAAGGATTCATACTCAGACTCGAGTGAGAATAGAAGATGTATATATAATATTTTATATAAATGTGTATTGCAATCTTAAACTAATGTTTAAATAAACAATATACGTGTAACTAATTAGTTAGTAATTAAATATGTATCGAATTAGTTCATTAACTAATTTATATTATTTAAATAAATAAGTATTGTTTACATAACTAAATCGTTTGACTTTAATCGTTTAAGACATCTAACATCTGTTAGTGTATCGAGCAAATGGATTACCTCAATATTCGGCTGTTTATATAGTCGCTTTTCACGCTGGGTGGAAAGGCACAAATAATCTTGTCTACCTACATCAGATTTACATCTGCGATCATCGTTTCTCTGTAACAAAATTATACACGCTGATACCGTTAAATACACCTCCAGGTGTGACATTAGATGCTTAAAAATTTTTAATATAGGTACAAATTTTAAAACTCGTTTAGGCTTCCAACAGTTGCGCTGATGCATTAAACAAAACAATAAAAATATTATATTGAAATATAGTTTTAAAAAACATGGCGATAAAATATATATATATATATATATATATATATATATATATATATATATATATATATATATATATATACACAAATTTATATATTAACGTTGAAAATCACATAAACACTCAAGTGCGTAATGTCTTTAATACAGCAGATACCCAGAAAACAGTGCCGCATGAACTAGTACTAGATTAATTTATAAGTTTAAAAGGTATAAGATATATGTCATTATTTTAAATAAACATGTAAAAACCGAATTGCGTCGAATAAATATTGGGGAATATTTATAAAAATTCCTGAGCACTCTCGTTCGTTTTGTATTCTTTTTTCTTGGTTATTCAATCCGAACTTAGAGTCGGCGAGACAAATGTATTTATCAAATTGTCTATAATGATGTAGGTAACTAGTGTACTTAACATATATGTGTGTGTGTGTGGATGCGCTTGTGTAGCTGAACCAAAATGAAATGTATAAAAAATGTAGAAAGCATAACATGTGTCTGATAGTTCCCTGTAAGTGTCGCTTATAACTAGGGTGATAATGGGATGATGTAACATAGTCACCTTAAACACTAATACGTGTCAGAGTTTGTTCATAAAAAATATATAAATTTTTAATATTAGTTTATTTAAATTATATAATATTAAGAATACAGGAAATAAGAAAAAATAAAAAAAAAAAAAACTTGTTAACAATTAAAAGTACATGCGAGATAGATACTATTACTATATGTTTACATCTCTCCGGTTTATCTATGTTATTATTATTATTATTATTATTAATAATATATAGAAATCTCATTATTTGAATACTCTTAAGATTCGTTATGTTTACTAATTAAATTTTGAAACTGATCTTTTCAGGCGTTTACAGAATCCAGCGTTCATAACAAATACCAGCCCTATTTATTCACGATATAAAAAACGATCCAGTTCGTTACAGAGGCAAGAATTATTGCAAATAATACAAGCCAATATGGAAAAGAATAATTTGTGTTTTCATACAGTTAGGTACGTATAATATATTTGTTATATCGTGTTACGCTTGTTCTACATAGTAAAATAATTATACGTTGAAAGTACACGTGTAATACATCACGGTGAATTAATAATGTATCGTCACTATCATCTATACTGCCCCTTTTTATTATACAAATAAAGAAATATGGAAAGTTTACACATTCATATACAGGAGAGAACTATACGTAATAATGATGGAGTAGAGACCAAAATATTTTAATAGGGACAACAGATAAGTAAACTGCAAACCAAAAAATGTTAGTAACGCAAAAATTAAAATTAAGAAATTAGTCAATAAATTTAAAAAATTAAACACCCAAATAATTTTAAATTGATTCCAGCAAAAGAGATGTCCTAACTAGAAGTGAACAGAATGACATAAAACAAACAAAGCTAAACTGGGCATATTATATTACAGTTATTAAGGGTCGGTTACATCTAAAATGAGAACAGATACAGCAGAAACATTAAAAAAAAAATGGAAAACTTATATAAAGACAGCCGATAGGAATCTAAGGTATGTGGACAAGAATATAGAAAAGACTACATAAAAACGCTATGCAGATTTTGAATATCATCGAACACCATTCCACTAATGACGTTTAGGAATTATTGATAGCTCGTCTTGAGATTGTTGTGTTTTAGAACGGTCAATAAAACATACGATATGGAAATGCGACAAGTTCGATCCGGAAAGAATATTGTTCTTTAAAAAAATATTGCAAACATACGATATGGAAATGTGACAAGTAAATATTGCCAATATTGACATCTTTACCCTTATGTATTGTACGAATAGTAATAAATTGACTGTCTCGAGAATGTATGAATACTAGTGTAGAAGTCTAGATATTTAAAATTTGATTAAATTAGCCAAAAGGTGAAAAATCGAACCAAAAAAAGAAAAAGATAAAAAAAATAGGCCGTTAGAAGTATCGATTCTCTATATTCGATTCAATTATCGTGAACGAAATAGACATTCTGAAGATCATATATTTTTGAACATTTATACGAAATACGTATCTTTAGATTATGTTTTAAAAGCGTAGATCGTTGTTTAATGAAACTTCGTTAAAATCGAGGATAGCCGGTGTACAAACTGGCAGTTCCAGCTATTTTTTTTTTTTTTAATTTTTATGAAAGAAAATAAAAAAAAGAGGAGAAATATATACCTATATATATATATATATATATATATATATATATATATATATATATATATATAATATAGAGGAAATAAACAAAAAAGAATATAAATTACAAAATTAGAATATAATTTTAAAAAAGGGAGGAACCTATTGACATCTAAAAATATTAAAAGGGGGAAAAATTTATCAAATTTTTCACACGGAATACACGTTTTCATGGCGAGAAATTTGTAGTCAAGATAAACGATTAATCAATCAAATTTGTTACAACGGATATCGTGGGTGGAAATGATGAAGAATGAAGAAATAATGAATAGAGTAAAAGTTAAACTTAGTTTCGATAAAAATGTTTAAAAAAGTTAGATTTGTATTGGACGTGCGTATAAAAATTTCGAGTATTTAACACAAATAATAGGTAGAACGCGCGGAAATGAAAGACCAAACAAAATAATGATCTAGGCGCAAGCATGTAAAAAGTAAATTCAAGAAAATGAAAAAAAAACACGAAAAGATACCGGATTATTCTATGCGGGAATTTTAAACATTATTGTGCGTCAATTTATTCGTATAGATTTGCCGGGTGTGTATCAGTGGGTACTATACCCTTCCTGTTATGCTCTTCTCCCAAATACTGGTAAATGATCTTGTTGGTCAGCTTGCAGTAGTAAATAAGAGAAAAAAAATCGTATAGACTGAAAATTTACCTCAATTTGTTCTCAGTACGTAAAATATATATACGTTGTACACGCGCATAAAACTCAGTTTAAATATAAACGTAGAATTTTTTTTACACATCGTTAATTTTTTTTTTCGGTTTTTTAGTTATTATTTGAATTTGGTACATGTATTTATATTATTACTATTATTTGTTTTAGGAAACCAAACACTGTTTGCACCGTTCATAACGAATTACACGATTTACCGCAGAATCATCATAGAAATAAATCGAAACATACGTCTCATTCAAACGACTGCTCACCCGGTGGTTGTCGTACAAACATGAATAACACCGGAAATAAATATGTTAAGACATTTCCTTCCTGTATCGTGGATAGCAACAATAATACATTTTACGTACAACATAGTACTCCTAATAATAATAATAATAATAATAATAATAATAATATTAATAACAATAATAACAATGTCATGACCGGTGACAATAATCGTAACACCGCTACTACTAGTCGTCAACTACACGGTTCGAGGAACGATTACCACCACCACCATCATCATAAACGAATTCACCACCGGTCACGATCGTACGATTTACCCAATTGTCGATATAGTTTCTCCGAAGAGAAACAACAACATAATAACGTTAATGACAATAATAACAGTAATAAAACTACTCCTATCACAAGAAGGGAATTAGCTCCCGAAATGGAGCGTAGCGTTGGTAAAACTGCCACCAGAGATCAAGTGGTTAAATGGCTCGAGCAAGAATTTTACTCGCTCGAAGGGAAACATCAGCATTATCACTATCGCCATCGTAAGGAAACTAAACCTCATTCATCCCCATTGGTGGAAACGTCTAACAAATGCGACGAAGTTAAGAAAAATATTAGCAACCACTCAAATAATAATAACAATAACGGTAATCCTAGTAGACGCGCGTACTCGTCGCATCATCAAGATAGGCAAGAACATCATCATGTTCATGAACATGTTCATCATCACTATCATCATTATAGAGATTCTATGCCTATAGTGGTATAAATTGAGTGTCCGATTACAAATTTCAATCGCAAAGCATTTGGTATACTTTTTTTTTATATATTTTCTATTAATTAAATAGTCGAGATGTGTACTATTTAAAATATTTTATAATCGCCAACGTTGAATAATATTATACTCGAAAACATACTGTATACTTGATTATCGCTTGTAATGTATGTCTAAAACATTAATTATCAATAATTACAAAGCATTTTTTTTGTAACAATGATTTTACAACATTTTTGGATTGATTTTGTGATAATTAATAGCTAGCTTAGAAATGTACGGAACTTTTCCATTATTCCTTGTCCGTGTTATAATAATCTTTCGTACACGTGGAAATTCCGCATAAAAAATAAGTTATATATTATTGTTTGTATACTATTGTAGGTTACGTTAAAAAAATAAATAATTATGTTCGATCATTGGAAGGATAATGCGGTTAATTAACCATCCTTTCAGTGACGCATCAAATTGTGGCACAAAATTATAAAATTAATACGAGGATACATTATCGTTTTTTAAATGACTTTAAATAATATTCGTGTACGTATATAAATATTTTTAAAATTTTATATATCATATAGGGAATACGGTGACTTTGTTAAGAAGCCGTCGCTGTTTCAATATAAAGATAACTATCCCCAAAATTATACTTTGAGAACTCTGTGAAATTGTGAGCAATTCTTTCATTTTTATTCAGATAATTTGAACTAATGCGTTAACAGAATGATCAGACACTTTTATTTTAAACAGTTGAACAACATTTATTATTGTTATGAAAGTTCATCTTGATTAAATTTTCGCCGACTGAATGATGATTCATCGGTTTCAACGTAACGACAATAATGTATAAAACATTACTATAAACTGCATGCTGTTACACTACTGGAGCTATCAAAATTTGTTTTTAACAAAAAATAGATGAAAAATTTCGAATGAAGGAAAGCAAGTTTAGAAAGTGTCAGACGCTGCGGTCCGTAAATGTTTTTCTACACTGACAATGTTTGCGTCCCCAATTCGTCGTGATTGCAATGTTGTAAAAAGGTTTGGTACCTTAATACACATTTAAAACTAAAGGTGCAATCATGCGCAATCTTTTATGTTTTCACGAAAAAAATCTTTTTTTACCAAAAACTACAATTAATATTTATAATTATCTAAAGTAGTTAACAAAATATTGACTACTATTTTAATAATGTCGCCAATAATAACCGTTTTGTAAATCTTTTTAATATAATTTTGAAAAGAGAGCGACGGAAAAGTCCCTTTAAAATTGATAATTTTCATCGTGCATTTATTTTTTACATAAAAAAATTTATATTGTACACCTGTGTTGAATTAATTTTGATTAATAAAAATAAAAGTTTTTAGGTGGAAAATTTTTATTGTCGACAATTTTATCCGTGTATATTATTTTCTGTTTACCTATTTATTTAATATTTAAAACTACGTAATAATTAAATTTGTTGGCTTTTACCCGTAGTTGTATTATTATGTTTTTCCTATTTTGACTTTAGATATGGAAAAATTATACTTAAAAAAGAAGAGTTTCAGAAATACATATTTTATGTTCTGTGTTAACTTTTAAATTCTGTTTTAGCAGCACTACTTCGTTTTATTTTTTAAGAGTATTTTTCCATTTTTATATTTGAGTATTGTATTAGAAAAGTCACAAAAATTTATAAAAAAAAACACATTTTTATGTGGTTCTAGATTACAAGGTAGAAATAATAATAAAAAAAAAACTATTCTAATAATTTAAAAACCCGTTTCTTATATAAAAATACTTATTTCTTTTTAAAACAATATTGTATAATTTATATTGTATCTTTGTGCTCAATTTCAAATTTTTTATTTTTTTTTTATAAATTATTGGCTTGAAAAACTACATGTTATCCTTCTTAGTTTATTTTTGTGACATTGTATACTTTACCCGGTGTATTGAATCTAAATTTGAAAAAACTGTAACATAATTATATATTCGTTCTCGTTATTTCTCGGTTTACTAACTTTGTGTTCGTATAAAATTATGATTATAAAAATATTCGTCGAGAACGTAAATTTTTAAGTTTTGCGGTATGTTTTGTTCTATTACTAATTGCACAGCTTTATTTTAATATTCGTGTTATTGGAATCAGTCAGAATTTTAAGTGTTAATTTATCGCTGACTAGACGTTATCGTTTTAATTTTAAATATAAAAATATGTGAAAAGTTAATAATCTAGTGTAATTAATTTTGTCAGTTTTCAATTGCAAGCATATAATTTGTGAGTTGGATATTTTCGTTTCTAATGGTATGTATAAGTCTATTTTTCTAAAGTAGTATATGTAAATACACTGCAAATTTAAGACTGATGTAAATTGTAGTAGATATATCCATTAATAATTATTACTTTTTGTTTAATGTTTTTTTATACCAAAGGTATCTTATATTGTTCACATTGATGTTACATACAGTTCCTTTTATATGTATGTGAAAATATTTCATCGCAAACATATTAAATAAGGCGTGTTTGCTCTTTATGTATACATGTACTAAAGTTGTTTTGTCATTAATTATTGTACTTTAAGCTTTTCTGATTAAAAATTTTACAAAGTATGTTTTTCTTATCATGTAATTAAAATGTGAGACGAATTGACTAATTCAGTATATGTTTCAAACTACAGATTGTGCGGATTGTGTATGTTTTTTCGTATAATTATTAATAAACTATTTTTATTCCTTCAGTATTAAATTACTCGAGTTATATGTTACAAATAACTATTATAAAAACTATTTTGTGGTTTCATTTTGTAATTGACGTGTTTTAAATTTAAGCATATTGAAATTGCAACATACTTGTTTTAAAAAAATAACAAACGGAGTAAGCCATAATCCTTTTTCTATCGGCAAAAATGATCTAACATATGTACTTTTAAAATGTGAACTGCATGTTTGATTTAAAAAAAAAAAAGATTTAAAAGTATTTTAAGGCTTTCATATGTATGTATATACATGTGTGTTGTGTACAAATATGAGTTTACGATACCTTTCAAAAACTATACATTGAAAAAAATGTACTAAGTACGTGTTTATCAACAAAATAAAAAAAAATTTGGATCATCATTCTGTTAATCAGTTTTATGTACTAATGTGTAGATTTGTCAAAGATTGAGACATTTTATCATTTCACCCTAAAAGTTAGTAGTAAATGCTCATTACTGCTTATCATTAGTAAACAATATCCGATCGGACTAGTGATTGATTGTTAACTATTTTTACGAAATTATTAGTAAGTTTGCGTAATTATCTATTCAGGCGTGTGCTAGTTCAAGTAAAATGTAACAATAATTTATTTCGTGAAATCCTTATTCTAACGTGAGAGTTGGTTTTGACACTGATTTACAATCACTTAATTTGATGTTTTTTGTTGAATTTATATACTTTTTCATGTTTAAACCGGATATTGTAATTTTGTTTAGTATAATTTAATTTAGAACCTGGTAAACTGATTTGGTGCATATGAAAATTGCGTATTCGTATAACATGCTTCGTCGGGTAAGAGTGTACTCTATAATAAAAAATATATTTGTACTGCTTCTTTGATCATGGAAAATAAAATAAAAAGTACTCTTTTCTATAACATTATCAGGACCTACGAACCAGTCGAAAGTGTTTCTAATAAAAACTCTAGGGCTGGAATTTATACGCGTGTCGAAAGCATTAATTATTTTTATTTTACTGTTTAAGAAAAATTTTTAAATACGTAAATTTTTCTTAGATTTCGTAAAAAAAAAAAGAATTTCAAAATTAATTATATTCTAGAAATTTTACTTATTTCTATGTTTATTGTTTACAAACATGAAGTACAGCGAAATTTAATTGTAGCGGTAGTGTGACCGTCAACTTTCCACTTTCTGGGTTATATACATAGTGTCGAATAACTAATATTTTATTTGAACAGTTATTTTATTTTAAACATCGTTTACAAATTGTTTAAAATTATTTTATTAAAATAAAAACAAAATTATTAATTTTATAAACCTTTAAATTTTATTATTTTAGTTTAAAAATTATTTAGTTCCTCCATGGACGGTTGTTTAATAAAATCATGATTCCCGCGTTTTGTTCATACTTCTTGTTGTGTTCTTTGTTATTTGTAAATTAATTGTTTTTACTGTTTTTTAATTTATTTATTATATTTCTTTAAATTTATTAATTATTTTAGTTACATTTAAATATGTTTATCTTTAATGTTTGTTATCTTCATATACTATGGCTTATAAAGAACACAAGTTAGGGGAATGGAGTTTTATTCCCAATGACGATTATAAATGTCCGAAATATAACGGCCATCTAAAGTTATATAGGTGTTCACGTAAGTTATTTTATATTATATAATTCATTGTATTCAAAAATTACATTTTTATAATTTTGACTTGGAATGAAACATTTCCTTGTGGAATGTAAATGTTTTTTGCTTTAATAGACCTCCTTTGTTGGCTAGGTTATGTTATTTTCGTTTGGGTTCGTTTCGGCTAATTAGAAGTAGAATTAAAGAAAACACTATGTTTTCTAAACTTAAAATATTGTCCGCCAAATGCCGTACAAGTCTGTTTATTATTATTTTTTTCAATACTTTGCTCATATTGCTTAGTAAAGTTATTGGTCCTATAAGAGATATATATCTTTCAGGTCTATGAATTGTTATAACAAATGATTTCCATGCTATTGGAAAATATTTCTGTTTTATTATGGAATTAATAATATTAGTCATATCTTTGAGTGGCATTATTTTCGACATAACTGTTAGTATATTATCAGGACCTACAGAATATTTTTTATTGATTTAACGTGTTTTCCTTTTTTAAGTGTATGTTCACTGTATGATGGTGGTTCGTAGATAAACTGAAATTTTTCCCATAATATCTTACAATCTCAGTGGCGTAGTCAGATTTGGTTGAAGAGGGGGTTTCAAACAAAACTAAATTATAACAGTAAACCTAAGTTAAATTGAACTTTAAGTAAATAACCAAAACTCAAGTAAGTTAAGCCCTAAGCAGTCCAACTCACCAGAGTTATTTTTATACTTATTAGCCGTCGAATATGTAATTATATTAGAAGCAATAGACGACAGAAATATTTAACGTCACTGGAACACACTAATGGTATGTTATTGAGGACAAAGGCAGATGGTTACAAAGTACAATAAATTCCGTGAAAAAATAAACGATAAATAATGATTTTATATTTTTTGAAGGAATAATACATAGGCAATACTTAACTAAATTTAAAATTTAAAATCTATTCTTCGCGTTTTTGTACAAAATTCTTCTAGTACCTCCTATATTACAAAACTATTTTTTTTACTTCAAAAAACAACGAAATTTAAATAAAATACATGAAAATAAAAAAAAAATAGGTTTAACAAATGCAAAACGACATTTAACAACGAGTATATATTTTGTTATTATCAGATTGATTCCAAAGGGGTTCAAACCCCCCAAACCACCCCTGGCTACGCCACTGTACAATTTCAATAATGTTGAGCCAGAATTTCAGCTGTCTCAGTATCAGGATTGACTATGCATTGAGGATATTCTACTAGAGTATGAGGAACAGTGAGCACAACGTTGCACGTGATACATAGGCAAGCTTTAAAATATACGCATGAGAAATGGAGTTTGCTGGTAAATCTTTCCGGCGCTGGATATAAATGCAATCAAGAAAGCGAGAAATAATAAATCTGCAGGCGATGATCAGCGATGCAAGCAAAGTTTATTGGTATTGATAAATGCAATCAAGAAAGCGAGAAATAATAAATCTGCAGGCGATGATCAGCGATGCAAGCAAAGTTTATTGGTATTGTTTAATCGGATATACGACGAAGGAAAAATCCCGCAAGATTTTAAGACCTTAACACTTGTCATAATTATTCAAAAATCAGCTATTGTGTGGACTACATAACAAAAGAAAGGTGAAAAAACATTGAACAAAAATATCGCAAAAATCTAAATAGATAAATCACGTAGGTCACTCTGAACCAGCTGTTTGTAATACTAATGATCAACGTATTCTTAAAATGTACATCTCACACAATTCAGTTGTAAATAACAAATTCTAACTAAGGTATAAATTTATTAGACGTGGTTCGAGTTTATTTTGTAAAATTTATTATGTTTCCTATTTGATTTAAAAATTAAAATATGATTTCCAACTATAATGAATTGCGTTATTTATTTACGTTATCGTGAAAAATTGAAGCGAAGGTACTGCGTATATAAATAAAAGTTGAAAAATATGAAGAGCTATCTTTTATCATGTTCTTAAATGTTGATTTTAAGTTTAGTCCGCGAGATAGCGTTATATCGAAGTTATGAATGTAAAAATATTGCTTTAGAAATTAGCTACGTCTTCCATAGACTTGTCATCAATTTGTTGAAAAATTAATAACGTACTAATAGAAAATAAATTGGAAGATATTTCTTCGTAATGTTGTTTTGCGTCTGAGTTTTTTGAACTTCACAATTTATGCTCGTATATTAGAATGTGGGAGTATAAATAATTCGATGATAATGGGAATATGAGAAATTTTTAATAAATACGTGCCTTCAGATTATTTCAGATTACAAATAAATTGCAAATTTTAGATTTGTAGCATCTGTCAATCAAGTTTGATTAAAATAGTAAATGTTGCTTACAAAAAATTATTGAATTAGTATAGACTGTTTATTATCGCGCAGGAATTAAATTTTAATGACTATTCCGATGCAGTTTAAATCTAGGTACGTAGTTTTATACAATGAACAGCTAGATAGGGGTTAGACAATAAAAATGATTGAACATTCTTTGTAAGATGTTGTGATATTAGCAAACCTAAGTGGGGTTCGTAAGGAACGAATGACCCAATACTATTAACGAGATGATCGGCTATAGAATTACCAACGATACCACCATGGCCGAGAATCTGAGCAAACTACACTGGAAATTGAGCAAATAAGTTTATGTATAATAGGAGTCAAAATGTGAAAATATCGAAGCTGCAATAAAATTTAAAATTTCTAGAGATAAAAAAAAATACAGTTATGTGCAGTGTGGTTTGTTTGTGAAATAAATATTATACATTTCCGGCGCAGAGATAGAGGAGTAACTTTCGTCTGATGTATTAATGCAAATCATTGCCATAAAGAAAGCAACCTTTACTTATATAATAGAAGAATGATTAGTAGATGCCACCCTCATTTGTAAAAATGTATAGTTTTCAGGAGACTTCATTTCGAATTAACAACATGTGTATTCGTCAGGTGAGATAAATAAAACCTGTGCACGATGATAACCGGGGAATGGTATATTGTGGTCGTAAATAGACCATTAAAAGCGAAAACATTTTGATAAACATAAAATAAGTTAAAAATCCTCAGAAATTATCTTAATGATACAGTGTGTCATTAAGGTTGTGAATAGTTGATGCCCCATTATCGGCATAGAATAAAGCTATATTTAGAAGGATTAGACTAATAAGCACCAAATTTTGAGGTCGACTTTGAAAATAAACGATCGATTGATAAAAAAAAAGGCAACTAACCGTCAAGAAGAGGAAAAGAGGAAGGCATAGTATAATGAGTGTTTTATTGTTTCATGTAACAATGGAGTAGTGGTTAAATCAATTTTTATTTTCGCGCTGAGAAAACAAGTAACCGTGCATTTTTTGATAAAAAAAAATAAAGTTTAATATATATCACCTACGAAATGAGACATGGAGTTAAAGAAGTTTATAAACCCTCCACAACCATCGATTTATTTTATTTTTGTAGGTTTTACGCAAATAGGAAATTAAAGATATAAGACGATAGAGTATAAATAATTTTAAATTTTTTAAAAGGAATTTTTAGGAAATGAAAACAAATGAAATGATTTAAGCAACAAAATAGTGATAGCTGAATGGACTATTTAACTTGTTATATAAATTATCCTGTCACAATCTGAAGAAGGGAATTTCTGGAAGGCTTAGGGATATGTGCTTTCAGCTAATGATATATATAGAGTAGGAGGAAAACCCGGGATCAGGTGTATGGGTGCAAGAGTAAATAAAATTAATTAAGAAGTGAGTGGAACAAAGTGTTCAATTTGTATAAACTTTTGAAGTATAACGTTATATCGAAGGTAAACACTTTGAGTGAAGTCGAGATGAAAATTTGTTATGATCAGGATGTGTTTCTTTCGTTTTATAATCAAAATATACGAAACGAAATAATACTCGAATAATTTCGCCTTAATTATCGGATTTTTTTTGTTGTTGTTCGCTTTAAATTATTTATGTTTGGCTCGTTTCGTTTCTTCAAAATTGATTCATTTGATTTTTATCTTTCAGTTTTGATCACTTCCTGTACTTTTATTGTATTTCGTAGCTTTAATTTTTAGGCTGCCATTCGAGTACTTATCCAGGTTTTACGCGATTATAACCTCGTCTGATTAAGCGGATGAAATTAATTATAGACCAATGAAGAATACGTAATCGATCGAATTACAAAGTAGATATTCAATTATCAAGGTCTTTTATTGACGGAGCCCCCGCAAATGTTTTGATAGTGGATCAAGGCGACGATATAATCATAATGATAATCTTTTTGAAAAAAATCGTAAGAATTAATAATAACGATACAAACGTCCGACTCTGATAATGTTCCGAACACACCTTTTTAATAATGGAAAATCGAAGGCGTCTTTACTGCACGTCTTCTTTCTTTCGGTAGTTTCTAAACGCGTGACTCATCTTTATTTATCGAAAATAGAGAGAGGCAAAATCGGTTCTTTTCCATAGATAAAGCTACGAACTTCGCTATGTACGGTATAATACTATAAAAGTTATTATCGCGCGAATAACTTGTATAACGAAAACCTCTTTCTCTACGCAGGTGTGTTGCTAACAGCTGCGGTAATCTCGAAAAAGAACAAGACTATTATTACGATAATGGATACATTAACTCGCCAACTGTTCTGTTTTTCTCCTCCCTCATTCTACCTCTCTCTCTCTCTAGAGGGCTGCACCTAACTAGAAAAATCTACCGGTAGAAGGTAGTTCTCGCCCGCGATAATCAGGCAAGTCGAAATATTTGCATTACGCAATATAAATACCGCCTTACGCGGTTTTTTTTTTTACAATGTCGTCGGGAAATTTTTAAATCGGCCCAACCGTCATTTATTTAAACTTTCAATTATGTATTTACTTTCTTTTTTTTTCGAAGAACAAGAATATTTTTTATTTATTATCCGAATATTTAGAAAAGTAGGCGGCTTTGAACAAAGCTATTTGTAATTTTTGCGAAAAATGAACTCGTTGAAGTTTTCCTTCGAAATTTTTTCGCTGGAGGAGGTAATTTTTCTTAAATCAACTACGTACATGATACATCCAACGCGTAATTTTTGTTTCTAGTAGCATAATGACTGCACACATAATTATTTCTATGTATAAACATGCTCGCGAAGTGGGTTTTCAAAAATGATCCATCCTGTTATTGAGTGGTTTGATGACAATATATTCGAATAGTTTAAAGCGCGACTATAACGTGGTTACGAAACTTGTATGTTGGATATTTAAGCTACTCGTAGACATACGTTATCAGCGCGTAATTAGCTCTTCATGCGCTTCGTATCTACATCGCCGTTTAAAAATTAATAAGCTCGCAACTCATCGTGTGGCCTAGTAGAATGTAAACCTCGCGGTATGCCTATAATAACCCCGGTAGTTTATAATAAATAAAACAAATGGAAATGTATGTAGTTTTTAACGACACCGCTAACAGTTGGCCGACGTTAACTCTTTTTAAAAACGTTCAATATCTTGTAATAAAATTACGTAGTATACACAGATGACTGGATAGATTCAATTACATAACTGGTACTGGAGTGTTTTTCAACTCTAACCGAAATATCTCTAAGGTATATACAATTCCGTACGCAGGATTTTCATTCCTAATGGATATCTACAAAGTACTTCTTTATAAGAAATATATATATATATTTATTCCGACCAGTTCTCTGAGCGTTCTTCTGTAACTTTCTAGTTAAACTCTTCGATTAACAAATGGGAATTACCGGTCCTTCAGTTAGTTACACAGCTATATACGCGTTGATCCAAAATAAAACTCAAGTAGGTTCCTTCTCTTTGTGTGGAGTTCAGAGAAATGAAGTTGTTGATAAGCTCACTCGATTAGATCCATCAGTGGTATTCGAGCATAATTTTAAAGCAAACTGGAGACAATTAGTATCAAAATTGAATTACCAATCCTTTCGAGCACATTTAGAACGCGAATGCTCGTAAAAAGTAAAATATACGCTGGTTTTGTATCTCAAGAATACATGTTTTAAATGAGAGGGGATGATCTTAATAAAGACTACTTTTGTTTGGCTAAGAAGTAACTGTAGATTGAGACATTTTATGAAGCATTCTCGGAAGCGGAAATTGCTAGTCGAACGCAGAGGATAACATCGATCGTAAGTTTTGAGCCTCCTGCGATAGATATAAAAATAGAGTAAAGCTTTTAACTCAACTTATTTTCCGATGGAATACGCTACACTGATACACTGCCTAAAAGAAGTAATTGTTAATCTGTTTTTAGCTTATTGTTCTCGGTTGAGTCTAATAATCTTTCTATTCGATTCGTATCATCGGTAGTAGAAACGTTGTGGCGGTGAAATGCTGCTTTTATTAATAAATTTTAGCCAAGGGGCGAACGAGTTGTGAGAGAAACAACAAGAGAGTTACAAACGGCAGTTTTCTAAGTCAGACATCATCGAAAGGAAAATAGAAAAAAATCGGAGTACGTGCCCGTCTGTGATGATGAGAAGGGATTTTTACTCGGGAACGCCTCAGTAAAGGTGTGCATGAAGTATATAATGAGACAAAATATAACAGGGAAATTACTTATCTAAATTTAATCTAGTCCGAGGGTGAAAGCTGAGTCAAGAAACAAAACAGCTCATCGAGGTTACATTTCACTCGGTTTTGTGCGTAATCAATCGTCCCAGAACTTTATATATTTTTATTAAAGACCGACCGAAGGTTCGGTTTCGGCTAGTTTCGGCCAAAAAATCGAGTTTCGGCCACAGTTTCGGTTTCGGCCAAATATTAGCCGAAACTTCGGCCGCGCCGAAACTTAGTGTAATTATGACTCATTAATTGTCGCGCGTCGTTCGGCTAACTTCCGGTTATAACTTGTGTTTAATTACCAATATACTTATGGTAAAATTGATACTCTTTTATGTAATGAATGGAATGTTTTAACGAACCTCACAGCCTGTTTGAAATTTTTCTATGAGGCCACACTTGATTTATCATTTGATGGCGCATGCATATCAATAGTAATACCTTTGATATCATTATTAAAGCGCAAGCTACAAGTTCGATCTGAAAAGGAAGATGAGATGCTGACAAATATGAAAAACTCATTGTACGAGTCATTGAATACCAAATTTTCTTTTATAAAGAGGCACCCTTCATTGATGGCTGCGACAATGCTGGACCCAAGATTTAAATCGAAATATCTCTATTCCAATGAAGTGGATGCTGCAATGAGAGAAATAATATATTTTTTGACAGAGGATGACGACGACGTAGAGGATCCTATACTTTCTGGTGGTCGAGAAAATGTTCCCTCAGTTTCTACAGAATTGGTATTACCAGCCTCAAACCTACAGCAAGAAATAGAGAGTCTTTGGGATATACACGATAATATTCCTAAACAGATGCAGGCAACCATATCTGAAGATCAAAAAACTGTTTTGGAAAAAATAATTCAATCTTATCTGTCGGAGCCATTATTGCAACGCAATGCTGACATATATTGTTATTGGAACAGTAGTCCATATCCTACCCTGAGAAAAGCCGTTTTAAAGTATCTTTCTGCTCCACCTACTAGTGTTCCCAGCGAGCAGTTGTTTAGTGCCGCTGGACAAATTTACGCAGATCGTCGGAGTAACCTGCTTGGCGAAAACGTAGAAAAATTACTTTTCTTAGCGTACAATATAAGACTTTTTAATTACGAATATTAAATTTAATTTCAATTTATTATTTAATGTCAAATTGTGAATATAACATAAATAATAACTATCTTTGTTAAATATTGCAACTATTACTTTTTATTGTATTTTACATGAGTTAATTGTCTGTATTTGTGTATAAAATACACCCGATTTTAATATACAATAGAAAGTTTAATATGTCTAAATAAGTTTCGGTTTCGGCTGAAAATCTTGTTTCGATCGGACACTAATTTTTATCATTCGGTTTATTGAAAAGGAAACATTTGCCGAAATCGATGGGGTTTTTTTAGAGCTCCCTTATAAATTTTACAGAACTCGTTGACGCTTTATTTCTACGTTCTCGGAGGTAATGCGTAGTTTTAAGGAACTTTATACCTAGTCTCCTATATGTACGTTCAGTTTCCGGTATCATATAAGGATCGTATTCAACCGGTGCAGACGTATGATTTTGATTAATTTCGTAAAGGTAACGTGGTGGTTATATATATTGTATTCTAGCGACAAATATAGTCATAGCGACAGGGAGTGAGTACTATTCGTCGCATTGTACACGTTTTGAATGAATGATGATTTCGCGACTGGAAAATATTATTAGTCGACATTGACGGAAGTAGTGACTAAAGTACGTTGACTGATCGTAATAAACGATTAGATTCATTACGCGTTAAAGATTTACCGGTTCCATCGAATGAGCCATTGTCGGCGTGAACTGAACAGACGCACAATGTTTCGGCAAAATAGACTGGAATAGAATAATAATTTTGGACATGGTTATTTTCGTTTTGAACCCGTACTTAGGTTGTATACATACGCATTTATTATTAAACCTCAATATTTATTAACGACCTGACTAAAATATGAAGTTACCCGATAGCGGATAAGTTAATCGAATCTTTAATTTATTTATCTTATCTTATTAAACGAGGAATTCTTATGTAATCTGAATAAGTGTAGAATGTAGTGATATTTTAACAAAAAAAAAAAAAAAAAAAAAAAAGTAGTTAAAATTACTTAACTTTCATATAAAAAGTGATTTTTTTTATATAAAAGTTTAGTGATGTTAACTACTTTTTTATTGAAGTCTTGTATATTTCGGTCGTCATCTCGGAAACGACTCTAAAGATATAGATGAAATTTTATAACATACGTGTAATTTGTTAATTAATTGAAAATTGCATAATTACGAATTTTGAAATTTCGGTCCTCGACCTCCCCGAGTACATCGTTCATAAAATTTTAGAAATGTTAATTTTTTTTCATCGTCTTATACTTATTTAACACGTTGAAAATTTCAGCTCGATCGCATTAATCGTTCGAATGTTATAAATTTAGAAAATTGCTTTTTACTGCGTATGTGTTTCGGTAATTAGCCAAAATGGGGGCCTCCAGAAGCCTACTGATCCCTGCGATTCGCTCCACATGTTTAGCTGCGTCTGCAAAGGCGGATTTGTTTCATCGATGGAGCTCCATGTTCTGTGCTAGTCGTAACAATTTCTACAAACAAATTCAAACAAGTTTACCCAAACAATCTCTTTCTAATTAAGCCTCCACATTCAATACCGATCCATAAATTTTTCTCTATTTTAGGTCAGAACATAAATAATCTGCTGTCCATCTCCACCGGATAGGGCTGGTTAGTTCCAGTACTTGCCAGTCCCATTAATCATGTCATTTTTTCATGCAGTCTATATAGTGCACGCAGAGAAATCTTAATCAAAACATTACTACAGTTAGGTATCTTCCTTCCGTACTCTATTGCATACCTCCTATGCTTAAATAATCCTTCTGTGTTAATATGGCCTCTTATATATATATAAATCTAATATTATTTTGTAATTTTCACATCTATGTATACCGTCTTATCCCTATATGTCTTAGTTTAGTCAATTACCTCTCTATTTTATAACTCATCTGTTAGCGTTAGCGTTTAGTTTATTTTAATTTGTATATACAATGAGTAGTAATGGCTTTATAACCTAAACTCAATTTGGGTAACAATAAAGAATGATAATGATGAAAATTTTATATCTCGGTTACCGTTTCGAATATTCCGGAAATTATTTTTTAATCTATAAAACAATTATCATAGGTAAAAAATATAATGGAAGAATTATTTAAAAAAAAAAATTAAAAATGCTTCTTTTAGTGTTCTAACTTCGTTTTACATAATTTGAAAAAAAAACCACGAGCAATACTTTTCGCGCCTTTCTTTTATAGAATCTGATAAAACGCGTTTAATACTTTCCGCGCCATAATTTTGCTTTATACCATCTAGAAAATGGGCGTGTGTTCTTTAATTTGTTTTCTATCCCTAAATATACCGTGCTTATATGATGAGTCATTTTGTTTCTTTTTTTTCAAGCATGAATATATCGGTGAGAATTTTTTTTTTTTAAAGCTTAAAGATGTGTGCAATCTGTTCGGTTGAACAATAGGCAGCACTGATCTAATCTCAGTTTCGAATATACGCGCGACATTATTATCTATTCGGTATTTTTTCTTATAATAATCGTGTTTTTGTTTTTTTCCCGTAAAATATGCTTATATACGAATCAGAATATGATGGTACCCTTAATGTTTTTAAAGAATTATTGTTAAGGAGAAAATCCGATCGAAAAATTCCGAAATTCATTTCCAGCAGAACATTTGCCTGTTCTTTCTGATATTTGTCAAAAGTGACATTTTTATTTATAACTCTGGACATTTATGAAACGGATTAAAATAACTATACGTATTTAATAGTTTTTAATCGGAATGTAATTCGTACCTAACTATATTTTCCGGGAAAAACACGATTTTACAAGAAACAAAAACAAACAAAAAGTTACAGCCCAGATACCATATACTAAAGGAATGACTTAAGAACTAAAAACAAGTGATAAATTTGAACATTGCTCTCCCATAATACTTAAAATTCTTAATCATATCACTCTATTACAGGGCGTCGGAATCACTGTTAAATTTACATGGGTTCCTGGTCATGCTGGTATTACAGGGAACCTTCTTGCTGATTACTACGCCAAATTCTTCTCCCCTCTTAGTTTACTTATTGCTTATACTCCCTGTATCGATCTTCTCTCCCTTATTACAACAGCTCATAAAGAATACTGGAAAACTCTTTGGAATAACCAATATACAACATCACAGTTCAAACTACTCCAACCGGATCTCCCACCTCATCTCATCTCCTTTCTGTTCTCATCCTGCAGACATTCACTGCACCGCTGATGCAAATCACATTTTTCTAGAATGTTCTCACTACCTCTCTTCTCGTTCTACTTTATACAATCAACTCATCTCAGTACACGTTCCTTTCCCAGTCAATATTCCTTTCCTTCTCTCCATCTGCAACTTGGACATTTACATTTACTTATATAAGTTTATTATAGACTGTAGAATACTTGTTACTTGTATAGTTACATATTAAGGCTATTATTTATTATTTTTTGTAATGGGTAAACCGCTGTGGAAGCCCAGTTTAAAAAAAAAAAAAAAAATTTGATGCTTAGTAAACAAATGAACCGGTTCAAATTCCGGAATTTATTTGTTAACCACCTGCAAATATGAATTCGGTAATCAAGGACCTGATTGCTTGTGGAACATGTAAAATTTGAAAATTAGAAGCAGCATCAAAGGAATGTCCAATATGTGTAAGGTGGTCGGAAAAATTGGATAGATCAGTTCTTTTGTTTTTTCAATCATTCAGTATGTTCCTTAACCTTTCGTAGACCACGCCGTGGCACTGAATATCGCATTATTCGATTTTTCGTTGTTACGAGACGCATTTGTAGTGCAGAGTGTTGAATCACAACGCTTTCCTCTCCTTCCAACTGATATAGCGAGTCACATTTCGACCATTTCCGGTGACTCGTTAATCAGACATATTCATCGTAGCAAATGAATTATTTATTCGGCATTGCGATCTTTCTGTACTTGTGTTATTAATTTCATCCTTTTCTCAAAATTTTAGTGCTTTCGCACGGTTATTTAATTTTTTTTATTTTATCACATTCAATTATAGCCGTTTTATATTTTTAATAGCTTCTCAGAGTTGAGAGATACTACACTTTCATCTTAGCCAAACTACCTCTGCGGACAAGTCGTCTAATGCTATCTAGCGGCATTTCATGAGTTCAAGATGGAACAAGAACGATATAATATAAATTTAGATGCTGAAAGTTCGGCGTCATATAATGATACTTTTACTTTAATGGAACTGCAGGAGAGTTTGCAACACTTCAAGAAGAATTCATACTCGCAACCGGATGATATACCAGCTATCTTTGTAAAGCATCTGCCACAGACTGCAATAAATGTGTTAATATACAATAAAGTCTGGGTGGATCGAACCTATTTAGACGTCTGATCGACATCAATCATCATTCCAGTACTAAAGCCAGACAAAAGTAGACATACTTACCTACCAGTTATCGACCCATAGCTTTAACGTGCGTGTTATGTAAAATAATGGAAAAAATGATAGCAAATAGACTAATGCCGTATTTAGATACCAAATCGATAATTAGCCCATACAGTGTGGATTCCGGAAAGGGCGATCAACACTTGATCATCTAGTACATCTGGAATCAAAAATCCGGAGTGCATTTAGTAATAAGCAGCATTCATATTCTTCGACCTTGAGAGGGCCTATGATGCAACTTGGACATACCTGATAATCACAAAATTTAAAGATTGTGGAATAAATGGAAACGTGCTATTTTTCATTAAAAACTTCCTGTCGAATACAACAATCCAGGTCTCGCTATCAAATCCCCAAAACTTGCAGAACTGCATCCCGCAACGGAGTATACTTAGTGTATACTGCTTCCTAATAGCAATGAATGATATAACGGCATGCATTCCACCTCGTTGACGTAGAGATTATATGCGGATGATCTTAACATCTCATACAAAACCCGATATGTAGAAACTGCTCAACAAATGCTTCAGATCACACTAAAAACTCTCGAGAATTGAAGTCAACAAACTGGATTCAAATTTTCTACTTCAAAAACATGATGTTATAAAAGTAAATGCGCATTTGCTAACAAATGGATATACAACATTTGGCAAGAATGTATGTAGAAAATAATGACTTCTCAGGACTGAGGACGGTTATTTTTGTTTTATTTTTGGTTTATTTTCAGTGGGAAATCCTTTAGGAAATAGAGAATAATGTTTCATAATTGGATAAAAGAGTGAACAGATTTATCATACTATTAATAATAACATTAAGTCCATTGATGTGGTATGGAGCATCGTATGCGGTCTACGATGTTATTTTATATATATAATAATCTTTATAATATACACTGCTATTATTAACAATATTTTTAATACTAAGCTTTCTATTAAATAAATTATTAGATAGGTTATTTGGGTCAAAAACGCTGTATTAAAATTATATTTTTTTAAAAATATAAGGTTTTTATTCGATTTAATTTTTAAATTACATATTTATCCAAAATTATTATTAAAAATACACGTAACAGCTCTGAACTTCCCACAAAAAATAAGTAAATCTCATTTCATATTATTTTCACCGAGATCGTAAAATTTTCCTTCGCTGAAAATAATGTTAAAGATTAGCCTCTTGTTTTTACTATTAGTTCGCATTAATTCCAGCCGTACTTCTATATTGTGCGCGCGAAATTAATTTTTAACATTTAATTTGGAATTACTAGTTTTGAATTTATCAAAAAGAGTAGTTTTAATTTCGATCGTCATAATGGACTTATTTATAAGTAAGTATTCTTTAGTTTCCGAAAATTATCGGAATACGATTTACGTACTTCTTTACGCGTTAATTTTATGGCGGATAACACGTGATTATAGTGAAAATGGTCGTTATTGATTGTTTTATTTATAAAGATGAACGATGATAATCGATTATTAAAATGCACAACTAAACTGAGTAAAAGGAAATAGTACATTTATCTTAAACAAAAACAAAACGCGAATTAATCATTAAAATGACATCGATATAATCACGTGTTCAGCACACAATATCGTGTAACGTGCAAAAAAGGTGATTGAGTTATGTTACCTACAAACAGGAACGCAAACATAATGCGTAGGTGTTTTATTTCGTTCTACATTGTTGACCTTCCTATACGTAGTCAGTTAAATTTACAAACTATTTTAACGTTTTCAGTCACAGTATATCTTATAGAGGATACGGTCTCCATGTTAATAGATATTAATCAATTCTAACAATATTTATATAAACATATTGAAAATTATTTAGAGTAAATAGTAGTATTGATATACCAAATATTACTTTAAAATCACTAAAAAATTTTTAGCAGCCGAAAAACTATGTTTTTTCATAAATAAAAAAATGTAGTGATTTTGAGTCCTTTTTTTTTGTTGTTTATTATTTTTTTTAAATCACTATTTTCACACTTTTCCAAATATTACTTTGTGTCACCTCTTACTTTTAGGAATTAATTTAACAACCAGTTTCAAATGCATAGTTGTAAAATTATCTGTAGTTTATACAAATGGAAAATATAATTGTAAAATTATCTGTAGTTTATACGAATGGAAAATATAATTGTAAAATTATTAATATTTACGTTCATTACAAACGTCCTGTATTAATTATATTAATTGTGATTTCTTTACAAAATTAAAAATATATATATATATATTAAAATTTATAATTTTATCGCGTCAAATATTTTAATCTTTCAAATTCGTAAAATATCAAACATTCTACCGATTGAAACCGTCGAAAGAAACCAATATTTATATTATACTCTTTTTGTTTAAAGCTAGGTTAATATCTGATATATGAATTTATGATTTAAGTTATTAAAATTGCGTATAAATCACGTTTTTCTTAGAAAAAATTGAACTTTTTAGAAAAAAAAGTTAAAAGCGATATATATATATATATATATATATATATATATATATATATATATATATATATATATATATATATATATGATAATTATTTAACAGCTATCCGACTGATTCGCCCCAACATGATCCTGCGCCACGCAACACGATCACTTTCCGTCCTCTTCAAGTCCACATAATTTTGCATTCCAGTGTATTTTAATAAAGTGCCTATAATCGTCATTGTGGGTCTTCCACGCGGTCGATTTCCATCAATTTTCCCTTCAATGATTGTTAATAATATGATTTGATTTGATCTTAGTACATGCCCAAACCATCCCCATCGAGTTTTCCTTATCCGGTCTAAGATATTTCTTCTTTTGCCCATTTTGTCAAGTACGGTTTGATTATTAATTTTTTCCGTCCAGGATATTCATTGACGCTTCCTCCAACACTACATTTCAAATGCTTTAAGTCGCTTACAGTCTACTTGTTTCAGCACCCAAGTTTCTCCGGCATACAGCACAGTTGACCAAACGAATGTTTTCATAAGCTGTTTACGTAACTGTAATGACATTGATCGTTGCACTAGTAGTGAATGTTTATCTGTGAACGCTTACTTACCCATGGTTATTCTTTTGCATATTTCCGGTGTACAGTCGAGATTATGGGTCATCACTATCTGGCCTAAATATTTTGACGATGTTACTTGTTCTAGTGCCGTATTTATACTGATGGTGAATTGCTGATGTTTTCTACTTACGGTCATTACTTTTGTTTTTGAAATGTTAATACTCATCCCGTGTTTCGCCATGGTGTTACATAATTTACTAATCATAGTTTGCAATGATTTTGGACTTTCCACTAATAGCACATGGTCGTTTGCAAATTTAAAAGCGTGCAATCTATTTCCACCAATCCTTACATAATCTTTTTGTTCATTAAACGTCTCCTTCAAAATCATTTCCGCGAAGCTATTGAATAAACCAGGCGAAAGTAAACAACCTTGGCGTACACCGTTTGCTATTTTTATCCTCTCTGTTTCTGTTCCATTAAAACGGACTGCAGCTTCTTGGTTCATGTAAAGATTATTAATTATTCTTATTAAGCTTACGGGACAACCAATTTGCTGCAAGAGCCTAAACAAATATTTCCAAGATACCTTATCAAAGGCCTTCTCATAATCGATGAAAGCTACATACAGGCATTTACCCTGATTTATTCGACTTTCTCCTGATATCCACAACATTGCTATCGCATCACGTGTAGAACGGCCTTTCCTGAATCCGCATTGCGTTTCATCTAAATAATTATCTATTATTCCTTCCAATCTTTTTTTAATTATTTGCAACAAAATTTTTGAAGCATGAGAGACCAAGCTAATAGTGCGAAAATTTGTACATATTTTGGAGATTTGGTTCTTTGGGATGGGTATCATGACCGATATATAATGATCCTTTGGCCATGTTCCTCTCAACATTAATTCATAAATCATTTTGTATAACATTTCTTTAACCTGAGTTCTGCGTTTATATTATCGAATCCAGTCGTCTTGTTATCCTTTAGATATCGTAACGCTGCATTCTGGTCGCAATATCGTCTTCTCTCCTTCTATCTGATTTTTGTTATTCAGTTTCCAAGGCTAGGTTGGCTGCTTGTAAAGAGTTTCTACATATTTTTTCCATGTACATCGTGTTTCTTCTGTTGTTTGTGCTATTAATTCTTCTTGTGTATGGATTATACGATTGAGTAAACGTTTCAACCAGTATTGTTTTATTTTTCTATATGCAGTATCTGTATTACCCTTCGATATATCTTTTTCAATTTCTGTGCATTTCTGTCCCCACAATTGTTCTTTTAAACTTTTACGCTCACGATTTGTTGCACTTCTTAACCTGCTGTATTCGTTTTTTCCTTCTTTAGTTGATATATTTTTATAACATCTCTTTTCCTCCACCATCTTCAGTACATCATTTGTGATCCACGGCTTATGTTGCCCCTGCCGTTGTTGCACGCCTATAACTTCTCCTGCAACTTGCTTCACGATGTTTGTAATTGTTTTCTATGTTCACAAAATTAATGTTAAATTTTTTAACTTTTTCATTGGATACTTCTGCGAATTTAGTTTTTATCTTATTATCTTTCAATGCTCCCGTATTCCACTTAGTTATTCTTGTCCCTATTTGTGGTCTCCTAAATCTATTACATGATATCATTTTTACTAATGAATGATCAGTGTCTGCATCTGCCCCTGGATATGTGCAGCTTTTGATTATTTGTTTTTTTTTGTATCATTTTTTTCACTAATATATAGTCTAACTGATATCTATTTTTGTCGCTTGGATTTTTCCATCTATATCGTCGTCTATATGACATTTCAAAATACGTATTTGTTATTATACAAATCGACTAGTCTTTGTCCTCTACTATTTCATTTACCCAAACCAAACTTTCCCACTACCGGATTTTCTTCCCCTTCACCGACTACTGAATTCCAGTCCCCCATCACGATAACATTATCATCAGCGCATGTTTCATGTAGTAACGACTCTAGCTGCTCGTAAACAGTATCCACTTCTTCAGATGCTGCTGTAGTTGGCATGTATACTTGTATTATTGAGATGTTTACAGGTTTAGCCGATAGAGTAACTCTCATAAGTCTATTTTAAATAATATTGATATCTATTATTGTATTTGCTATAGGTTCCTTCAATAACACTGCAACTCCTCCTTGTCCTCCCTTACTATTTGAATGTATGACCAGAACGTTTTCGCTCTTGAATTCTCCTTCATCTGGCCACCTAGTTTCAGAAAGTTCTAAAATGTCAATATTGTTCCGTAAAACATTTCTTGTTTTACATTTTCCAGTTTGCCTATTTTAAACATTGTTCGTATATTCCATGTTCCGATACATATATTGGTTTTATTTGTTAATCTGGGACTTCGCTTGCTGAAGGTCTGGAATGCCCAGGATCTTCTCTTACCTTGCTCGACACTGTTCAATTGAACAGCTCCGTGACTACTAATTACATTTTGAAGTACTTTCTTGCGCATCTGCGTTGCATATAAATAGTGCCTTGAATGCTAGTTAATTCTGTACGTAAAAATAAACGTACAATAGATAGTCACAACGTTCGGTAACGAACAATACGACGATTATATATATATATATATATATATATATATATATATATATATATATATATAGAGAGAGAGAGAGAGAGAGAGAGAGAGAGAGAGAGGGAGGGAGCGAGTCGTTTTAGAGAAGTTTGATCTTATTACTTTGAATACAAAGTTGAATTTCGCGGAACAGCTTAATTTTTTAATAGCTACATATGTAGGCGAAGCTGGTTTCTTACTGCTGAAAATATTAGAATGACTAGTGGATTTGAATAGGTAATTCCTAAAAATATGATTACCTTTTTAACAAATTGAGTATGCAGACACGCTTAACAGGCAGGACGCGGTAAATGTTTTTATTTTTTTGGAACATCCGACACGCGACATAAATTTTATACAATGTCAGATTTTACCTGAAAAATTTGTCGATTATTTAAAATCATAAATTCGTTTGAACCTACACGAGACTTTAATGGTAGCTTAAAACAGATCAACATGGAGAACGGTAATAAATGCGACTATCTGATAACACAACCGGTGCCCTTCCGAGAGGTACAAGTAATATACATATATATATATATATATATATATATGCATATATAAAGAGAAGAAGAAAACGAATTTTATTTAAATTACATGTCCAACATATTCTCAATGTTAAGAGATACATAGATATGATCACATATACACATCCATATTGCACACCACATACAAGTAACTGTATAAATAAAAATAACTGAAATAAACGCTAAATATTATTAAAATAACCTACGCTTAATTCTACGATGTTTATACCTAGAATCACGCATGGTGAAACTTAGCATGTCGTAGTCACCACCTATAGTATTAATCAACTAATTTTGATGGGTTTTGCGCGTATGGTAAAATTTTGTTATATAATTTATTTATATGAGAAAGTAAATATGAAACGTACACTCCTGAATACGTATCGGTAAGTTTTGCATACCTGGAACGTTTTAATATAACTCTGCAACAGTGATTTTGGATCAGTTGTAATTTTTTAAGTGTATTATTAGAAAATGACCTCCAAACAGGACATACATATTATTGGTTGAATAACAGAACCGCCGATAGATGTGATCGTCGATTAAAAATTGGTGAGAGCGAACGGATAACTTTGTGTGTACTATCAATTATATTAGTACTAATATTACTGTTAAATGTTAAACGAGAATCCAAAAAGGATTCCCAAATTGCGAACTTGTTTTTGTCAGTAAATGTGTTTCACGGTAATTTCCGTTAACAAGGGTCAGCGTCAAAGAGAATAACTTCTGTTTTATCTGTGTTAATTTTTAATCCTAACGTTTATAAAACTTAAATGTAGCTCTAGCAGATTTCTGTAATCTGTTAAGTCACAAGCGTATACAGTAATTTATTATTTATAATACTATGATATAAGTTTATATCAAGATTTATTATAATTTAATGTAATATTTTATAAATCACAAACTCGTTATATGCTTTCTTGGTGGAATAAGGGACTATGTCTTTTTCATCCCTTTTTCATTACATATTATGTTATTATAATGTGGAGGTCTTCGCATTTGTTCGTGGACCTCTATATTTACATGTATATTTTTCTCTTTTTCTCAACAGAGGGATGGGGTTTTTTAGTTGGTAAAAATCCCACACGCTGATTTCTTTGGAATCCAAGATATAGAGATGGCTTGTATGCTAGCAGATTAACGAAACAGTTTTTAACATATCAGTAAAAAGAAAAAAATCATGACCGTACAAGGCGATGAAACGATGGAAATTCCTACGAAATAGAAATGGCATGTGCAAAATGACACTCAATAAACGGAAATGGTGAAATATTGGGATGGTAATTGTTTTCATCTTTATTGTATCTTATTTAAAAATTAATGGAAGTTGCATCAAATAAAGATAATTCATTCGTTCGCATGTATGCCTAAAAGCGAGTTAGATTTCTAATAATACTTCTCGAGGGAAAGGTCTAAATGCGACATCTTTAAAGCTGTCTACGACGATTTATAAGAATTGTAAACAGACGAGCAGTATTTTAAAAAATATATGAGTTATTGTGATTATATAAATATATATATATATATATATATATATATATATATATATATATATTGTTGTCATAAACTCTACATCTGCGGTTAAATTTTGTGAAATCTTTTCACGTATTTGCTGCGTCAAATTACTCGACGTTCATCAAACGAGGCAGCAGCTTTTTCGTTGGACCGTAGTAAACGCGACATGTGACTGTAAACGTTTTTATTATTTTTGAACGAGTTCCAAAAGGTAAAACGTTTCGCTTATTCCTGTCGCAAGTTTATTTTCAGTTGACGGAGGAGTCTTTGGAATACGATCGAAATGTTGCTTTTGGTACTTCTTAAAATCGGATTTTATTTATAACAATTTTAACTATAATACATTTTTGGGGCCAATTTTAATTCACGATTTCTTTTAATTTTATTGTTTTTTTAATCTCCTTAGCAAAGTTGAAACGATTTTAAATTATGGCGCACCCCTTCATTTTATATGAAAAAAAAAACAATAACGTACAATGGTTAGTCACGGTTTGTTCGATACGATGATAATGATGATTTGTTTACGTTTAACGTTATTATTCAATATAATTGTCACCTGAATCGTATATATACAAAAGATAAATAAATAAACAATCCTATATCGTAGAAAGGGGGTTATATATAGGTGGAGACGTATGAAAATAACGAAATCGGATATCGTCTAAAAACAGACGTAAATTGCGCCAAAGAAAATTCTTTGACAGACGAGTGTACGTGTATATATCTATTTATAAAAATGAATTTCCACATGTTTTAAATACCAAAACTCGAGAATGGCTCAACCGACTTTGCTGATTTTTTTTTGTTGCGTTCATAATTGTAAGGACAGTTCATATATATATATATATAAATTTATTTGAAAAAAGTTCGGGGCGTTTCGGGAGATGAGTTTTTGAATTTCGATTTTTGTAAATTTCGTTGAAACCGATTTAATAGTTTCTAAAATGATAAGTTCGAAATAAAAAACCGCGATTTCGAGATACGAATTTTTAGAAATTGCCGACTTGCCACCTTTGGCAGGGCGTAGCGCACGACGTAAATAATTTTAATTGAATTAGAAGTTTCTATATAAGATCTATTGGAAAAATTGCGAAAAAAATTTTAAACGAAATCCAAAAATTTCAAAGGGACCTTGCGATTTTTTCAAATTTCACTTTTTTGCGATAATTTGAAAACGATTCGAAATTCAGTAAAATAGTTTAAACTTAAGACCTTCGACATTGAAATACGCGTCTAATGATAGTATAGTCGTATTTTTTACACCAAATATGCATAGAGAAAATTAGGTTTAAATGGTTTAGTGGTTTTGGCCGTTTTATAGATAGGGGATTCGGGTTGACGTTAGACGAATGTAGATATAGAGAATAACATAAAGTTTACCAAAATTAAATGATAACGAGAAATCGCGAGTTTGAATTTCGGTTTTCGATTTTTAAAAATTTTTCGAACGAGTTTTGGTCCGCCGATTCTACTATGCTTTTAGCAGGGGGTCTTGAATATATACTAGGCGTTAGGTTATATATATATATATATAAAATATGATTTAGCCTTCCCTTATCCGGCGATCATGTCTTCTCCTATTGGGTTCTTTTCGTACATTTCTTCGTCTATTATTCTTTTCGTGAGAGAGTCGCGCCTTAATACATGCCCGATCAATCGATCTCTTCTTGAAGCAACAATCTTTTCTTTGATCTGGTTCTTCTCTGTAGTACCTCTTCATTACTTGATTTTCAACACTCTTCTTAGGTACTATATTTGGAATGTATTCAGATTTTGTTTCTCTGACTCCATACTCTGACTACCAAGTAATAAAAAAAGGATAAAAAAAATTGACACAACCCATCTCACCCGTTGGAAAATACGGAACGTACATTCCGATTTAAAATATTTTTTTCATCTTAATTTTGATTAAATCATTTCCAGAGTGATATTTAATACATTCCGATTTAAAATATTATTTTTTCCAGTTTAATTTTTTGATTAAATTATTTCCAGTCATATTTAACACGGGTCAAAGAAAGTGAAATTTAATTTTGTTTATAAAACAAGTAGTTTCTACACTTATACACACTACGTACACTCTCGTTCACATACCGCATAAAATGTATATATTTTACTGAAATATGATTTTTCAATTTAATTTATTTAAAATATCCCATATACAGATATACACACAGAGAGACTAATTTTCTGTTTTTATAAATAGAATATAATACTGATAATGGCATATATGTTTACAAGTATAGGAGCTAATGATAATTGGCTATTTTTTATATAACATTTTATTTAGTAGAAACTAAATAAGTGATACAATTTTACACGTGATTAAAAATTATTTATGAAGCTGATGAAAAAAACGATGTATTTTGCGCTTCGTGTAAATTACTTTCGTTTGCTTTTCGTCCCCGGGGTTTTTACATCCCCGGAATCGACAGTGTTCATTTTTCCTTGATAGAATCGTTTCTAATTTCTTGTATAGTTCTGTCTTTAGAACCAGGTAATCTTTTCAAAACTGCAAAAGGCGGCCGTTTTTTATGTTAGTCATTTATTCAGATGAAAGCAGCAATTTTAATACGTATTGTCGAAAATGTGTTAGATGTAATTGTCTCACTGTAGGAATTAGAAATATTTTTCCTGTACGCAAATCGACTAATTTGTCTCATGTGTGAACATTCCGAATGTCCCTGCTTTCGTGAACGTATAAATATTCTATACAATGTGATTCTTTATGAAGTTTGAAGCTTTATGTAAAACTAATTCTATCCTATAATGTATACTTTCTCATTAAAATAATTTTATCCATAGTGTATGCTTCCTCTTTAAAATTTCTTTTTCTTGTCAGAATTATTTTTCTTCTGTTAGCGGCGATTTCGAAAATAGGTTCAGACTTACAGTACAGATAGAATAAATGTTTTTTTTTGTTTTAACCACTCTAATAAGTTATAATTATAAAATTAATTATCGAAGTATAACAGTACGATGTTATGCTTCTGCAAACTTGCATAACATGGGTTGCAATCGCACCAAATTGCGCGTAATCTGGACATATTGGTTTTTTTTTTATCCTCTGTATAAAATAAAATCATAAAATTACACTACTACTGCATACTGCAAAAATTTGTATACTCCAAGGCGTTGGTTTTTTCACTTTTATATACTGTTTTATATTTATCTGGCCTTCGAATGGTACTATTTGTTCATCTAAAGATAAAGACATTTTTAATATTTTGATACAGTGGTCGTAGTTTGCGAAATTTATCATTTACATCAAGTATCGTTTAGAAGATTCTGTGGTCATTTAAAAAATCTATTCATTTGTACAGTATCTCTAAAAAAATTAATACGCGAATGTTACAAATTATGCATTGTTGAAAAATTAAATCGTTTTATTTCTTTCAATATTATAGGCAGAAAACTTACTTCGTATTGAACTGAATATAAATTGATCAAATGATCCAAACTTTCCATAAAATAATCTGAATAAGTATCCGAAGGAAGTGATACATTAAGTTATCATTAAGTTTTGAAAAATAATTGAGTAGATTCTGTTGCGTAAGATGAACATGATCTCCATACTAGGTTTTTTTTTAGCGGTTAGAAAATTTTCATAAATTAAATTTGATCTGTAGCTATTCTGCTACAATTCTGAATTGACCGAAATTTCTTTAGTAGAAATCCTATTATGTACAGTCTGCATATGCCTTATATTTAGTGCAGCTGAATATTGTGTTTAAAGTGAAGTATACTAGAATATATCGTTCTCATTTTTGTTCATGATAATTTCATTTTCTATTTCTATTAATAAATATTAATTTGAAATGATAGATGTTGATCATCACGTGTTTAACTGCTCATATCAAACCATTACTCGATGCAAGCGTGTCCTCATTTCCTCCACGCTGTCTAGTAGCCTTGTTCAGTTATGTGACGACCTCCGGGTTTCTTTTTCGTATGCAAACTTATCAGGTCCGGTGGCTGTCAAGACTTTTTCGCCGATTCGACTAATCGCTTGTACCATCTATTGTCCTTATAGTTATATGGCACAACGTCTGTCGTGTGCATATATTTCGGAAAACCTAATATCGCCCATTCTGGTGTTCGTTTATAATAAGTCTTCTGCTTGTTTTTTTTTTCGTGACAATCCACGTTTCTGCTCCATTCGTAAATACGGATAATATACATTGATCGTATACTTTATTTTTTCAGAAAATTGAGATTTGTTTGTTGCTTATTGCGTTACTAAGCTTTTAATGTGTACGTGTGTGAGTCTACTTCAGTTAGGCCGGATTTATGGATATTACGTATAAGCTATTTATCTTGTATTACTATTACGGCACGCCGATATTTCAAATGCTGATTAAATCATATTTAATTTGAATAATTAATTGATGACCAAGAGGTCGAAATATATAAAAAATAAAACAAAAAAAAAAACAATTTTTTCGATTATCGAGTGCGATGTTTCTATTTTAATAGCATCCGAAATTTCACGTTCAAATTTCAGTTTACCTGTAAATTTCTGTACAATTTATATTCTATAAACGTCTAAGTAGAATCGAGAAGAATTTGTTGAAGAGCCAAATCAGTATGTTAGAACAATTTTACAAAAAAAAAAAAATGCAAGCTCTTTTTTGTACACGGCTGCCTTAATCAATCCTTCTATAATAATATCCAATCGCGGCGGTTTTTTTATAAAATTGTTCTAACATATTTCCTTTTTTATAAATTCTTCTCAAATCTGCTATTATAGAAAACTTTCTCTTCTGCGGAGGATTTGTTTCAATTAGCTCGAAATCTAACGGACGAATGTCACAAATTAGATTAAATTAGAACCTTAAAAAATTTCTTCCGCAGAAGACGATATAATGCGATGAGTGAGAATGAAGATTATTTTGTTTTCCAGTTATTGAAACGATAATAGAATTCAGGCGAGGTGAGAGTTTACAGTTTTGTCCATTTTCCGCTGTAATTCTCCGGAGTAATTGCGGACCTACGGTCGCAAATGATTTATGCTGTATAAGTAACACGAATAAAGTGAAATTACATTATATATATATATATATGTTTATATATATATATATATACAAATGTACGTATGTATATATATACAACGTGATGATATGCGTTGTTTATAGGTCTACTTGAGTTGCTATGTACCTCTCGCCTTATTTAATAGTAAGAACTGCGAGTAGCATTATAGAGACTTCTTATCTGGTAAATGTTCTTACACGCCCTGTATATCGACTGTATGTATACGAGACGAGTTTTTGACGTGTCGAGGAAAGATTAACGTATTACGACAATGTTGGAAGAAATTACCTCCGCTAAAATCCCAACGAAATAGTTTTAATTTTCTTAATAATTTTACTTCATGCAAGACAGCGTGATGTTCATTTGCATACGAAACAAAAGCCATTTTATTCTAGATATCGGTATGATGTTTGTACGCATGTGTGTAATGCAATTATCAAACAGCGGATATTACATTGTGATTACCCGTCGTTTTTGTACACTGGGAAATATCACACGCGCGCGCAGTGGGTTTTAAAAGTTGTAAGTAGGAAATATTTCATATCAAAACCGTGTAATTACATTCTAAATTACCGGTGCCTCTTGCAGTATAGACGCCGATTTTACACGGTTTAATGCGATTCACATTTATTATTATTATTATTATTATATTTAGGTAAAATAAAAATCCTGTACGGGTGCACTTAGTCAAATACAGGACTTAGAATTACTCCTTTTCACCAGTGTCCAATCTCACAATATTGGAAGCATCATTCACCTGCCGTTTCCTGATGACCTTCCATAACTGTTTAGGAAAGATTTAATTTACGGAGATTAGTACAACTTCCACGGAATTTAATTTCTAAAAATTTTTGATATTTTTAGCTTTGACATTCTTTAAATTCTTACTGAGCGGTACGGTCACACGAACAATTATAATTTTTTGATCGTAAATCACCTTCATAGCTTCCTTTCCACTATGATCTCTGATTTGTCCATGCGTAATAAGGCTTCTTAGCCCATTTACGTTTATATATTTTAATAACACCCCGATGGATAGTGTTACGTATATTATTATATCGGGGCTATTTAGCAATAAATGCAACGGACATGAAAGTGTTCGGGCTAAAATGAAAATAATAAAATTAAAAACAAAAATCGGAATTATTGTTCACAAGCATTAATAAGAATCTCGTCAACCAACGAGGGTGTCAAATTTAAGATGAAACATTTAAAATTCATGATTCCTTATAGCGCATTACCTAACGGTTCATAAAAGTGCGTTAAAATTGAAAGATGATAAATTTTAAATAATCGAAAGCAAACGTATATTTTGATTGCTGCTATTATTATGTTGATTCTTAAAGATATTTTGTATTACAAAATTTCAATAATCGAAGTTCCAAAATATTAGGTTAACAATACAATATCTTGGGCTTGGGACCTTGCACGTTTAAGACACCCGAGATTCAATTTAGTATAATCGACACGTCGCTGTATTGACATGTTGATAAACTCGTTTCTCATACAAACACGCAAAACTCTTCGATAACATTCACGACCAATTTAATATGGGAATGTTCGTTAATATTATAATTTCCAGAGTAGCGGTAAGCATTGAAAATCGATCGAAGGATAATATAGAATACATTCTGACCCGAAAATGAAATACTCAGTCGCACTATAATCTGTTGGTACAGTAATGATTTATCATAGGTATCTAATTTAAATTAAAGGCCTATAGTGATTATTTAACGATTGAGTACGCCTTATAAACAATACATTGACCATGACGAATCTCTGTCACGTGGAAACCCCGATTGTAGTGAAAATTACTAATTTAACCTTTACAATTACGTTGTGCATTGTATAGTGCATGAGCTAACAAAGTTTTTTATTTTTCGGGTGATGTGAACTGTCTCAATTTTAAAAATATTTATATCGACACATTGAAAATTACTTACAATTCACCTAACAATCAGTATTGTATATATCAATTTTGTATCAAAATTTTATAATGTATGACTGAAAGGGTTCAAATACTTAAAAATAAACGGTAGGAAAAATTAAAAGCTCCCACGCGGAAACACATCGTTAATACAAATGCCGGCTGCAATATGTGTGTGTAAATTTTCTAATAACATCACACCGAATAAATTAGATGGCTTTGCACATTTATCACATAACTACCGAGAACGGAGAAACGAGATATATCACGTTTAGCGCTAAATGATATTTTATATTTACAACATTGTTGTTGAACATCGTGACTAATTCATTGTTCGTTTCTTTTGCTTAAAAAATAGGCTAACATTCAAGGAACTTATTCCTTGTAACGCAGACACCCGTGTACACGATGTTATACGAAGTGGAGTGCCACTATCTCCTCTGTGATAAGAGTTGAATAATGACGAAAAACCATATCGTGAGCTAGAATCAAACACTTGACCGCCGTATAGACAGTTACGTAGTGTAACAAAATAAATTTTAATCATCGTACGCGTGATAAATACACATGGCTTCGATCCCGTAGGCACTATTTAATAATAATTACTCAAATTTATTATACCTTCTTCTTTTCTCGAGTCATCGGATGATCTTAAGAAATAGGCGCGTGTATTACCATCCACAATACTAATTTGACTTGAGCAGTCATCAACGCCTCGTGCAAACTTAACCCGAGTATCAACTTTAGCTGATCAGTCTATCGCGTTCTAGGTCTTCCTTTTTTTTTTCATCTACTTTTTCGGTAATCATCAGGTGTTTGTATACAATTTGTATCTAACGCGACACATATCGAAAAAATTCTGGAAATATTTTGTTTTATCCCGTTTGATAATGATATTCGATTTATTGAAAACACAGCGTTATTTTTCCTATCCATCTAATGATATCTTTAGTAATCTTTCATATACCCAGATTTCAAATCTGTCCATTCTGTTGATATATTGTTTGTATTTCTTGATGGGCGATCGAAAAAAAACTACACAGTAGACGAAATTTATTTTTATGTAGATTATTATCGGTTTTATTTCAACAATGCGCCTTCGTGTTAGACTACGTTTTACGTCTGATAGATAGTTTACGTTATTGGTTAATGTTGAGCCTAGATACATAAAATTATCCACTACCTCAAATCAACATAGTTTATTTTTGATTTTATCGTTATTGTTAATTACCAAGATATTATTCTTACATCTGTAAATTAATAATTCGTAGCCCCTGCATCGATCTTCAAGTCTCTATATACACATAAAGTACAAGTATCGCGTTGAAAAAATGCAGATTTCGGAGTTGCGTTATATTCGTTAAGTGTCATCATGATCTACGATCATTTAATGTACATTCATAAAATATAATTATTTATATGGTCGTAAGTTTATTTTTTTAAAAATCTGTTAATAGTTGTAAGAATCGGACAAGAAAGTAAATCGAATCAATAATTTATGGAATTACTCAAGATCCCACGAATAAAACATCGGTTTAGAACCAGCGAACCATAAGTTTTTTTGTTATATATATATATATATATCTCGATGTCTATATCAACCCATTGCTGGGTGTATGCAGTCGCCAAACTTTTCCAACGACTCTTATCTTGTGCCGCTCGGATTCAATCGATTCCTGCCCATTTAACAATATAATTTCGCCACCTAGCCACAGGCCTCCCTCGCGGATGTTAGCTGCCAGTTGGCCACCACTTTAATATCCGTTTAGTCCATATTTCATCCTCTTGTCTTGCCGAATGTTCGGCCCACTTTCACTTGTAACTACCAATTTCGTCTGTTCCCAAATCCATGTAACCGTCTTGCGATCTTTTAACTTTATTCCAAGGATAATCCTCTCGTGAGCCGTTTGGGTTATATATATATATATATATATATATATATATATATATATATATATATAAATATATATATGTGTATAAATTTTTGCAAAAACATTTATCACCTGGAGGGGTACAGTGTAAAATCGCCAAATTAGCTAACGAAAAGTACCAAGCAAAGATGTGATAACTGGTGATATATTACAAAAATTGCCACCTGGATCGATTTATCTACTAACTTACATTTTAAATTCCATGCTTTGAACAGGTTATTATCCACAAATTTTCAAAGAATTAGTTATTATCGTTATATAAACATTTAAAGACGATGCAGCCTTTTCTACCTCTTACAGACCAATTAGCCTGCTGATGAATCGAGATCTTCGAAATGTTTATACAAAATCGTCTCGAAAATAGCTATAAACGAAAAATTAATCCCTGAGATTCTGGCAAAGACCAGGCAATGGTACACCAAATATGCAGGTATAAATCGTATAGCTGCTACCTCCGAGGAACCGCAGTCTGATGACATCTGCCTCCTAACAGCCTAATATTATTCTTCACACGCATCTGCTCTTATGTAAGGTCGTGTAGATAAAATATTTGTATCGGCTACGCAGTGGGGAATTAAAATCAACATGAAAAAGTGTCAACAAGTAATATTTAATTTGTTCATTTGTTCATTTAGCTTGACTATATCATCCGACAGTTTGTTTTCAATTATGATAAATAGTTACACGAACACGTGGACGTACAAAATCTGCAACTTCTTTATATTCATAATGATATTCGACGTCTCGAAAGACCGCTATTCACTGAACATACGTTTGTAATATTCACTAACTATATTCGTATTTAATAATACTTAAGTCCCGAGAGATGTTATTTGCGGATTTATTGACTTTATAAATAATAGTTAAAAGGTGAAATAGTGTGGTGTGACAGTGTATTAGGGTATGAATGAGTTGTATGATTGAAACGTCGTGTATACTTGTAAATTTCATAAATTAGAGATTTACTATCTATCTGTGTAATTACGTTGTAAAATGATATAGACTCGTCGACAAGCGAAAACACCAGAAAATATGTAAAGATTGGAATGATGTATGCGTAATTGCGGTTAATTGGTGTATTATATAAAAAATATAGGTTTTTGATTTAGTATTGGTTAATACCAGCCAGATCTAGTCTATGAACTTTGTTGTCGCAACACGATAAAAATTATCGGTCAACTATTTAAGAATGGAATGAATGCGATTTTTTTTTTTTTTTTTTTTGAAAATAAATAAAATTAGACCGGTTTTTGCGTTCTATCCATTAAAGAAACTGTATAAAAACGCGTAACATAATATGCTAAAATGTTGTTTGCTTTTTTAAACGACCTTAATAAATTAATTTCTGTTTAGAGTGGAAACAAATTGCTCGTCGTCAAGTTCAAGGTCGTAATTAATATTCCCAGTTGAAAAAATATTCCGGTCGATTTTGCAACTTGTGTATATATATATATAAAAACCGCGGACGTTAATAATGTATTCCCATTTTTATTCGTGGACACTACGTATGAAGAAGAAAAAAAATGAGAAAGGTAATAGACACTTGGAGTAGAACACGGAAAATAAGGAATATATGTATAACGAATATTAATAACCATAAACAGATGTCACGCTCTAACTGACGAAGACTTCACCGTAAAATTACAACCAGGTTCCAGTGACGTCAAAATATATTTCCGTCTAATAAATAATAAATGTTCGCCCACTGAACAATTTTATCTTTGTCCACAGTAACCAAAAATAGACTTGTACCCCGATCGCGCTTGATATGTCTCTTTTCTAACTGGTTATTCAGCGAAACTTTTTTTTTACGATAATATTGTCCAGTATCGTGAATTGAAAATTAACTCTCGCGTTAGATTCAGATTTTGTAAATTTAAAATTACAAGCGGGTATCCGCGTTCTTCTTCTTTGGAATTCTGCCTCCTTAATGAGTTGGTTAAGTTTAGCATTTTTCCAGCTATTTTCAATTATTTTTATTCCTACCTAGTTCTTTATGTTCAATATCCATCCTCACTTTCTCCCGCCTTTTGGTCGATTTACCGAAGATTCCCTGCGAATAAACATGGTTAATACACTGAAACAACAACAGACCGTCACTGACTCGCTCGTAGCACGTAAGCCCCAATCGGATTGTTGCGTAGAAGCCCCGTAAAAAGTAAACTCCGACAGAAAATTCATGGAATTCCGTTAGAACGGTTCTAACATAAAGCACGTTTGTTTCACCATATTCGTATATCGAAGAAAGATTAATCTCCTTGTCTTCTTGTACTAGATTTTGGTTACAGTTTACTTCTTCAGTTTTTAGATAGCAAGACTGTGTTATTCATTTTCTATCAATTAAAAAAGCCGTGGTAAAATTTCCACTTAGGATAATATAGTAAGTAGTGTGAACAGTGGTCTTACCGGATGCGGAAAGTTATACGCGAAGATTGTGCAGGAAGTCTTATGAAAAAAACGCTTATGAATTTGGTACTATTACTATTGTACTCTTTTTTTTTTTAAAAAATATTATGTAAATCTCCATATGCCGTTTGTAACTACCAGGTTTATTATAGCATAGACATGTGTCCAGTTTATATGTATGCAAGGAGTCCGCTTTCTCTGGCAGAATTCTAGCTATTGATTGAGGGTTGGTTGAGAGGATTTTGTGTATGGGGCCTCTATTTTGTGTTTTAATTTGTGTAAACTTGGCAGTTGTAGATTAAGTGTGTGACTGTTGGTTCTGTTAAATGTCCGAATAGGGGGCAGTTTGTTGGTGGAGGGCTTTTGGTATACAGATAATTGTGTGATGTATGACCCACACGTAGACGGTTTAGGGTACCATATTCTTTTCTGCTTGTGCCATCTGTCCATTCCTGTTTACTGTTGTTCATGAGTACGTGTACTAATGTTGGCGGAGGTGGTGAGTATTCTGGTACTGGTGAAAGTACCATAGACGAGCTTCAACGTCTACTTTATCACTACCGTGCATCCCAATGACTTGGGATTCACAAAAAGCGGATTTCACATCCTTTCGCGCTAATTTTTTATCGTTATCAGACATTTCACCAATGTTGGTATATACACGCTAACTAGATGGAAGCCTAATATGTATATATATAATTTGTCGTATCACTATCCATAATCTTTAGTCAAGCCCAGTTCCGCTTACAGCTCCGATTTCTATAAATGTACAAAGATTTTCCAACCGTGTCCTATTGCATCGTTATTAATATTTGTTTTCGTAAATGCTACTTATAAATACGGAAATATACTGTTATTTTTCAGTAATAATTATCAAGTACTTAGACATTTGTCTACAAAAATTAGTAAGTTTAATGGTAACAGACAACCTAAGTGTGGACCTTTCAGAACTCAAAGTAAAAAAAAAAACACTTTTTTCACCCTTAAAAGTTTTGAAAACCAAATTAATTTGTTATATAATTTTTAACATTTTTAGTGGACTTACACCACTCATCAGAGTTAAGCTAAATCGCAAGCTTCCAGTGTCAGCCCCTTTTATAAGTACTTCTAAATTGCAATTTTATATTCTCGAGACTGTGATTTGTTTTTCTATATTGGCTGATACTACTTCTGTGATATGGTTAGTGTCTCTAACAGCAGATGATATTCTTCTCTGCTGTTGGAATCGATACATTTCACTCTGATTTGTCAGTTCTTCTGTAACCATTGTTCTACTTTCTCTGGCTTCTAACTTTTCTTTATTAATTAGTAGTACAGATTTCCAAAAGCCTGGAAGTCGAAATCCATTTTCTCTATTGAAATTATTGTTTTTCTACTTCAATAGTCTCCTCGATAATTAGCAATATATATACCACAGCCCTTAATACGTCTTTAATTATAACTGACAACAAAATTCTAATTAACTCATTCTGATGTCATTTAACATCATATTGTATCACTTTTGCACAATTATTTACTTCAACGTTGTACTTGCGAGGTTGGAATATGTTTGCTATGAAATAGATGAAAATGTATGGATCTCGCCAAAACAGAGTACTTGATCTATTTATTGTGTTACTATCATTTACGGAAAAAAGTCGTTAATCGAAGAAACCCCTAAAATATATATATGGATTAATTTTTTTGGGAATATATGATACGTCGCGGTGGCATAGCTCCTAGATAGTTCGGTTGACGGTCGAAGGTTCAATCTCACAGCCATGATATACCGAGGACTTGATCCATTTGCATGGTACTAACATTTATGGAAAAAAGTCATTAATCGAAGAAGGCACCAAGATAAAATTATATAAATATATTATATATATATATAAGAAATATGTGATACAACGCGGTTGCAAAGTTCCTAAGTAACTCGAGTGTTAACCCGACAGTCGAACAGCTCATGGCGTAAACATTTTTCATCATAATTAGATAATTCTTTATTATCGCTGACAATACGACGGCACTCGACTGCGTATAACATCATATGCACGCACTTGCGTTGCATATAATTTGTGTCAAGAATGCTAGTTTTGTACCCCCCAAAAAAAAAACTTACATAGGCTAGTCACGATAATTACAATGAGTACGACCTTGATATATGTACCTTATATATTCGGTATGTGTGAATAAGTGATGTTAATCGTAAGTCAATATCAAGGATGAATTAGTCACGTTCGGTTAGTATTAATAAATAGGAATTTAAGCCCTAACAAAATATGGCATTGATTTCCTTCTTGGCCTAATCTACTGCGTACGCGTGTTATTCTTGTTTAGACGGTTTGTGTTCATTTTGCCTCGCAGCGACTAATGTGTTCGCGTTGAATAGGTTAGTAATTAATCTTTAAAAAACAACATAGAGTTCCAGTACCGAACATTTATATATTTCGTTCTTCTGGCAGTACCAAGACTATAATTCCAGCACTCCGAATCTGGATAGCGTAATTTTTTACTTCGGAAAACGAATAAAAATAAATTAATAAATAAAAAGTGACGTATATTATTTGTGTGGTTTTATTTTTATTTTTATAAATTAATCAACTTCGCGTGTTTACCGTTGTGTGTGTGCATCAGTCCGAAATTATTGTAGTTTTCTTGGAATTGTGTTTCGAGCGGATTTTCTTTGCTTACAGATGTTAAACTATAATTAAAGACGAAATGTTAACAACTCCCCTTAAAATTCAGAATAAAAATAAGTAATTAGAAAGAAACGAACCTTGTCTGGAAGCATCGGTAATTTTTCTTGCGTGTATATATGTGTGTGTGTTATATTTGAAAGAGTAATTCTTGCATATACGTATATTACGGGATCTCGGAAACGGCTCTAATGATTTCATTGAAATTTTGTACATACAAACCTACTAATAAGTTAAATTGTTAGCAAAATCTTATTAGTCTCCATTCTTTTTTATTACGTTTATCGTATAACCGAAATTGTCCATTATATTTCTTTGCATAATTCGGGTTTGCCGAGAAATGGAGAAACAGACTACTAGCTGTGAATGTGGTAACATCAGCCAGATAACGTAACATAGAAGAATGTTCAGTTTATTCGGAGTTTGTTAGTATATGGACACAATTTATAAAATGGCTGAAAATTTTAAAATGTAATTTATAACTGTTTAGTAACTTCTTTGTTAACTTTTATTAGTATGTGGCATTGCGCGATAAGAAGGTCGTCTTTTATTTTTTAATATAATATTTCCGTTACTTTTCTTATTTGTAATATTACTATTAAGTATAAAAACGGTTAAAGAAATGATGATGTACTCATCCTCGTTTACCAGACTTTCCGACTGAGTATGATTCGCTCTCTTAAAGTAATACTTACGAAACGGTAAGGTGTAAATTTTGTTTTGTTTATATTTTGAACGTGTAATCAGCCTTGATGATTGCGAGGTAGGCGATGGCCGTTAGTTAGCTTGTAACATAACTATCTGTACTGCTTTCAGCTTTAGATATGATGAATGTAGTTCCTGGTCCTTCAATTGATTAGCCTCTATTGTATTTTGTCTAGTTCGTAAGTTGATTATACTAATTGGTGTTCCTTTTGTTATCTGTTCTTTTGTTAGCTCTTTTAATTCCGATATATTATGCACTCTTCTATTACTATTACTATTACTATTACTATTACTTCTGTATTCTGTAGTTTTAATGCATACATTGCTGTGTACTGGGACACCTATTATGTACTCCTTCTTACTTAGCAGTTTTCGATAAAAATCTCGTGTATGTTCTGTCCACTGAGATCGCATGTGTGTCTGCCCATAAATATGGCTAGAGACGATTCAAACTGTACAACATCACTTCTTATTTTTTACTTTCTATTATTCTCGATAAAGTTAAAAAAACGATATAACCGGCGAGGGTATATATATTATCTCTGTGTCGGTAATTGGAAGTGTTGGTTTAACTTTCAATTTTTCCGCTACTTTAAAAATTCCGACATTAATAATAACTTATTGTCGTTTCGAAGAAATAATATAAAAAATGGCGTTATTACTGGATCTGGAGTATTCGTTTTAATTTACCACTTTACCGAGTTCCTAATAATATATTTCTTCAAAATATTTCCATTTCAATATTATGAAATTTAAAATGTTTGTAGACGTACCTCTTTAACCCTTTCACACACGATGTCTATTATATATGTTACATGATATTTTAAAGCTAAAAAGAATTCTTATTTTCCTGTCGACGTGAAATGTTTCAATTTTAAAATAATTTACATACATAAACAACATCGTCAGTGTAGTATCGTATAATAAGCACCCGTATAAAATTTACGAATTTGAATCAAAAATTTCATAATGCACGATTAAAAGGGTTAATGTTTTTTATAATCGGCAACATTTAGGTCCATTTCACCAGTCCCTCATTTCGAATTTTGACCCCAACATTTATGTGTCGTTTGTGCGGTTGTTATTTTTGTTTGTACCATTCTCGTTACCGAGATATTTAAAAAACAATTTTGGGGGTTGAGACAATTGTAGCCATCATTTTAAATTTAGATTGTGATTAGTACCGTTAGTATGTTCGTTTCGAAATATTAGCTCGGCACTCCCTATTTCGAATTTTGATCTGAAAATTTGCGCGTCGTTTGTGCTTCATTTGAGCTGATTTTTACCGTTGTTAGTTTCATTGGTGCTGTATTTTGTTAGTAGATGTATCTATACTAAGACGTTAATTTTTTTGCGAATAGGCTTACGCCTATTTCCATTATTGAGATATTGATAAAACCGCTTTGATAATGTTCACTCGAATCTTCGGTAATATTTATGTTGGTTTTTATTCGTTTATGTTATTTTCGTCCTCGATACATTTGAACAATAATGTTGCGTCTATCTCAAATTTTGCTGATTACACATTTTCAATTTGATATAGTCTTTTTGAAATGCATCTAATGGTTTTTATTTTCAAAAATTTATTAAAAAGGCCACTGTAATTCGTACGTTTTTTAAATATTTTTTTTTTCCTGTAAGGAATTATTATCCGGACCACGTAAATTATATTATCCCTTATATGTTTTTACATAACTTGCGCAATGGTCGTGTAATGTTTGATTTCGCAAATTAATTATGCAGTACACGGCTATAGGATGAAATACCAGAATCAATCGTTGTTTCTTCCATCCTCGTTCGTGTGCTAAACTTCATTTCAATTCACCTTTTTCGTTTACTTTCCGTTTATATTAATGTAGGAAATTAACGTTATTCGAAAAAATGAAAATATTAAATTAAATCTATTAGTACCGCTGATATTCTAGTATTTCGTAAACAAAAAAAAAAAAAAAGTTAAAATTACTAAACGTTTTTTCTTTATGAAAAATCACAAAACTTTTCGGCTGTTAGGCCATTATCGAGTGAATATTTAAAAAACTTAAAAAATATGAAATGAAAAAATATAAATTCAAAATAACGATTAACAAAAAATCAAGCGTTCACTGTCAGATTGTTTTATTAAAACTGTTCTTCAGTTTGCTAATTTTTTTTGTGAATCGTAATCTTAAATTTATATTTTTTCATTTTATATTTTTTAACTTTTTTTTTAAATGTTCACTCGATAATGGCCGAACAGCCGAAAAACTTTGCGATTTTTTCAATAAAAGAAAAAAACCCTTTCAGTTATTTAACTCCTTTTTTGTTGTTTATTTAATAAAAATCATTACATTCCGCATTCTACAAATTCTAGTATTTCCACCAAAATTTAGATAATTTACGATTATCAAGGTTATTTAGTACCGATAAAGGCGATTTTATTTATATTGTAATAAAATTATCTTCGTATATATATTGAAGAAAAAATAATAATAGCAGTAATAATAAACCAAGAAACTGAGATCTAACATATTTTCGTCTTTCACGGTCTTAACGAAATATATTCGGATTATCAATCATTATATTAAGTTTTTACGAATGGAAATTATTTGATTATAACGAAGAATAAAAAGGATGATCGATGTGTTTATTTTATAATAATAACAAGAATAACGTTATATTATTCGGTCTAATAAACTTCGACAGAATAACGAAGTCGATCATCCGTCGATTATATGGCGCACGTATTTTATCTTTTTCGGTGTGGCATATTAAACCGTGGCATACGTTTTGCGTGTATCGACAGGTTAATATATATTATATATATATATATATGTATATATCGTATTACACATCAGTGATCGAGCACGTATTCATTTATTTTGTTATAAACATTTACGAACTTGAAAATACACCTCCCGATTTTATATATTATACGAAAAAAAAGTACTTAAATAACACACACACACACATAAATATACATACACACACATAAATATATATATATATATATATATATATATATATACACACACACACACACATATATATATATATATTATATATATAGTGTGTTAGACATCGAAGTGTGCATTACGTTATTCCAGAAGCTTCTTTTTCTATTGCAAAATTACGAGTTAATATTATTCGTAACCCACATAATCGGTCGATCACGATAATACCATATCCACGTTATATATTTTACATTTTATTAACGGTTGTGTAGCGATATAATTCGCAAATTATTAAACTAATAAAAATAGAAATTACTAATTTGTTAAGTGTATATAGTTCAATTACGCCCCCCATTTTCCGGTTATAAATAAGTTAACTAACAATAAATGATAATAAAATTAATTGTTAATAATAACGATAATAACAATTTTATATATATATATATATATTATTAATAATTTATCTTATTATCCGTTTAAAACAAAAATTGAAGAAATAGAAATTTAAGAAAAGAAAGAAAAAAAATATATTTTTTTTTATTTATTTTTTTATAAAGTATTGTTATGTACGATTTTAATACTACTATTAAATGAGAATAATAAAACAAGTTTTAACCAATAATTACGTAACGCCTATGACGGCTCATCTTATAACGGAGTTAATCGTAACGTAGTAAAAGATTATACTTCTATTTTTAATTCTAATTTTCGTATTTTTACTCAGTTCGCGAAACTCTTTAGTCTGTATATTACAACGATTACATTTTCAAATGTCCAGTGCTCGCTCATTTATGCGCATAATCCGGATGTATTTATTTATCTATGATTTTTAATATTTATTTTCATTTTACTTGTAAAATTGTGTTTTTTAAAAAATTTTTGTGTTTGTATATTTTTATATTTTAAATTCTACTTTTGGACATCATACACCGCAATAGTAAATGAAAAATTTAAAATTCCACCAGTATACAACTTTTACAGAATCCGGAAAATAGTATTGAAGAAAAAATTAATATAAAAAAACAAAATTAATAAACAAATATATTGATATTAAATTTCAACAAATCAAAAAATAGACAGAACTGGAGCAGACAGCATTTTTGGATCATATTTTCACAATCATCATCACATATTTTTATGTAATTATATTTAATTTATATTTTTAAAATTATGATGTTTTAAAATATTTCACTTGATAATGGCGTAAATGCCGAAAAGCTTTGTGTTTTCTATAAGAAAATAAATATTAGTGATTTAACTAATTTTCAATTGATTTTTTATTATCTTTAGCTCTGTTTCTTATTATTACAACTTTAATGTTGTAATTTTATTTCCATTGTTATTATTATTATTATTATTATTATTATTATTATTATTATTATTATTATTATTATTGTATGTTTTATAATTAAATAACTAATATTGTAAATACTTGCTAAAATAAATTTGGTTTGATTTGGTTTGATTATTATTTAAATAGACTATTTAATAAAATTAAATGTTAATTTAGTTTAGCAAGGTAATCTTGTCTATTTTTTTACAAAATGACACATTTTGGTGTACGAAGTAAACTCGAGGATATGAGAGTATAAAATAATATTTTGATAATACTTATTTAATGCGTTATATAAATATAATTAAAATTGAAACATTTTATGTCAAACAAATGCCTTTTATACTAAAGTAGATAATTTTTTAACATTAAAAGTTTATTTTATCTTATAGTGCAGACTGTGACAGAAAGGGTAACTTTTGCAAAAAGAAAAAAACACATTTTCACGTATGCAATTCAGTAAAAACAAACTATACTTTTTATATATCGATTTTTAATTTCAATACAATATTTTTAATTTATTTTAAGAAAAAAAATCATATATGACCATACACTCTAGTCCGGCAAAGGGGATATATTTTGCATCTCCCTACAGTTAAATGTTACCACACACACGCACACACACATACACACACATATATATATATACATATTTCTAATTAGTTTAAGCTCTGCATGCATCCAGGCTCGTTCGTAATTAAAACACACTATCTTTTTAATTATACGCACTTTTATTAAAGTACGCACTCTTGAACTGTGGTTGTATCTCCTTTTTTAATTAGCAAACTAGAGACGTATGTTTCACCCTAAAATTTCCGAATTAACTGTATCAGTTCACGAATTATTGCGAGATTATAATTTTAAAATATACACTAACGCACTCACCGTTTTTATGTTTCTTATACTATACATGAAAATTTCTTCTAGTGGATTTAGTTTTATATACAAACGATCGACCGTAAGACGTGCGCTATGTTCAAAATTAAGGATAAATTGATTTTACAGTGGCGTAGCCAGACTTGGTTGAAGAGGTGGTTTCAAACAAAACTAAATTATAACAGTAAACCCAAGTTAAATTGAACTTTAAGTAAATAACCAAAGCTCAAGTAGGTTAAATCCCAAACTCTAAGCAATCCGACTCACCAGCGTTATTTTTATAATTATTAGACGCGAGTTAAAATAAAACAGCGACAACCAGGCCGGGTTTTTGCTATCAATATAAACAGATGAACACGGTTACATATAATATAAAAATTATTATTTGTAGTATATTACAAAACTATTTATTTACTTCAAAGCAACGAAATTTAAATAAAATAAATGAAAATAAAAAGAAAACAAAATAGTTTTAACAAATGCAAAACTGCATTTAACAAGTAGTATATATTTTCTTATTATCAGATTGATTCCAAGGGGTTTGGGGTCAGACCACCCTGGCTACGCCACTTTATATATATATATATATATATATATATATATATATATACTTGCAAAGTGCCGTTTACGCATAATATAAACCTTCCAACATGTTTGTAAACTATGAAAGCGTATAGCACGTAAATGATACACATATTGGTATATGTGCAATGAACATAAAAATACAACAAAATTCGCGCATTTTTGAATGTGTACATATAAAAATTATAAATACTATTAAATGTGCCAGATCAAGTGAAATTTAAAAGCTCTTATTATATATATATATATATAAGGACAGTCAGGTTCAAATATAAATTCTATAAATTCAAATAAAAACTTATGCAATACAATCCAAGAAATATATATATATATATATATATATATATATATATATATATATATATATATATATATATATATATATACTGTCATATAATAATTAATTTTCAATCTGAATTAATGCTTATGAACTACAATAATACTAATTATATAAAAAGAGAAATGCGTAAAGCGTAGATTCGATATACGTTTCAGCAGTTCATAATGTAATGAAGGAGAACAGAATTTCTGTACTATAACGTAGAAATAATCATGAACGCTGAATAATAATTTCATAAATTAACTCCGAAACCGAAGTATCAATTCCCTGAGTAGTAATGCATTTAACTAATTCGTGTAATAGCGGTGTATTCGTGGTAATAAAGTTAAACCAATAATACAAATGTTATTCCAATACGATGTCAATTAATATATTCAATTAGCAATTATTCGAAATTTAATTCGTGACTTACATGTATTATGTATCGGTTATTATTTTTTAATTACGTATTTTTTGAATAATATGTATTATATAACGTAAGAAAAAATATTTATGTATTGCATTAAAACTCTGATTACAATACCGATATTAACTTAATCTTAACGTTGTTACGCAATTTAATACATATGTTAAAATATGCAATAACGGTTTTATTAATAAGTACACTAATTATAACCGGATTGGCGGCAGAACAAACAAATAATAATAAATACGCGATAAAACTATTAATAATATTAATAAATGTGTCTTTATATGTATATACATATATTTATATATTTTTAAGATAAATTAATGTAATGATCTGTAACGAAGCGAATATATTAAAAATAGCACGAAAGTAAAATGTCGAAACATATGTCTTCAAAATTACGTTTATATTTGTATAGTTTTATACAAAAATTGCCATTAAAAAAAAATTTAGAATTATAAATATTATATTTTCGTATCAAACTTATAAAAAAAAAAAACATTTGGAACTATTCATTGTAAATAGAATTATGAAGGACAAAATGTGAATTATAAAATGCAATCTATAATTTATTCAATATAATTTAATTTAAGAGAGAAAAAATATCGCATAGGGAGTAATAACCAATTTTTCGCTTCAAAGTTAGACAAAACAAAATTTACGTCTAGATCAAAGGCATGAGTGTATAACAATTCTTATTATGAAGTGAAAACGGAACTTTGTACATAATAAGGTTGGTTTCGGTGGCTGATGTAAGTAAGATAGCGGTAAGGTTCTGATTACATCTATTTATTTAATTCTGAATTTAAAAGCACTGATATCGACAGTGGTATTGGCTCCTAATGAACTTTATCGCTGAAAAAATATTTGAAATACATAGTTAAAAAAATCTTCCCGTTTTACATCCCTAATTACTATACTCACGTAATGCCGTAGCAATTCTGCAATAGTTAAATCAAATTTATTCAAATGAACGCGATATATTATTTCAAAATTATTAAAACTTGTTGGCATCTCTGTAAAAAAATTAATAATTATTTGCGCGTATATATAGTTTAGTGTTGATTTAGTAGCGAGAATAGTTAGTATCTTTTATAAAGTTAAAATACGAGCAAACACCACCGTCAGTAACAGAGAGACGCGTAAAAAATTTAAAGTAACATAAAAAACAGAAATTATATTGGATCATTATATAAATTAGTATGAAAGTTCAATACAGGGAGAGTCACTAGTTTAAGCAGTGAAAAATAAAGAACTCCGTCTAACTTCATAGTAATTAAGTAAAAGTTAGCACTAGTACACGTCATTTATGGCCACCTTAGTGGGGAAACAACAATTAGATTCCAAAATATAAGTTAAAGATTTATAATACATATATATATGTTGTGTGTGTGTTTATGTGTTTATATATATATATATATATATATATATATATATGTGTGTGTGTGTGTGTGTGTGTTTATTCGTATGTATAAATATATAAAAACATACAATTCGTTTTTATTAATTTAAGTGTGTACATATTAGGTTGTATGTATGTATGTGTGTATTTATGAGTATATACATATATATGGATCTGTGTATATGTGTGTGTATGAGCACGCGCGAGTGTATATATATATATATATATAAAACCTCAGGAAGCGAGCCCATATTTCTCGTCTTTCATCTCAAAGTAAAGTGTTGCTTAATCTGTAACCGTTGAATGTGCAAAATCGAGCTTAAGGTGCTATGGTGTTATCACTTACACGCATCACGTTAAGGTGTAAAATTTTAGAAACCATTATTTACAATATAATGACCAATGTATAAATTTTATTTTATTGTTTTTTTGTAATGTGGCTGGCATCCAAATTTAGCATCGTAATTTTCCCAAATGGTTTATGATACTTTATCTACAGAGCCACTTTAAAGTGCTTTTATCCTTGATTTTATAACTCCATACATACACACAAACTCTCACGCATACACTCAAATATATATAATTTATACTTAAAGACCAGTCTGGAATAATTTTGTCTCGTTTTATTTCATCCCAGTGCTTTAGATGTTTCGTTTCTTGAAATTTTTTCTCTCTTTGTTGGATGTTAATGAACAGTCTTACTAAATGACTTTCTATCATTATAGTAATATTAAACATATTGTTAACATTAATATGCATGTTGAAATATTAACAGAGTAGATCATAAACTCTTTTAACTAGTGTACTAAAAAATTTTTTTATTAACACGTTAACCTTTGTGTAGAGACGGCTGATTTCTGCGCAATAGGTTAGTGAACCCTCTCGTGAATAATGTTTTCCGACTATCACTGCCGTTGTTATAATATGTATTTATATATATATATATATATATATATATATATATATATATATATATATATTATAGCAACGGCAGTGATATTCTATTATTATGTATATATAAAATATATATATATATATCTCTTTTTCATCGGGCTGTTACATATATTACTGTTTATTCGTGTCGAATCAGTCAATAATTAGTTCCTTCGCATATTTCGCTCGCGTCGTCAGTTATCGGGAATTGACCTGTATGTTTCATACGTTCGTTATCGACATCAATAATTACAATTATATTTATCTTAAAATTGATTATTTCTTTAAAATTAAAAATTGTTTATTTTTCGCGTTCTTTTTTACCCTAGTAATAAAAACAAGGAATAATTACGAATACAGGAGATGATATTTTACATCGTTATTATAACAAAACGATATATACTTTCTTCTCGCTCGTTTTAAAGAAATTACGCAATTCAAATTACAGACGTGTGATTTGCACGTTTATCAATAAATTTAATTTCAAACGGTCAACCGAAAATTTCCTAATTCAACAAATTTTTTTCGTGATAATTCGCGTCATTTCGAATTTTCTGCGTAAGTACGTAGTTTGCACTTGCATTTAATTCGTGAAGCATATTTAAATTCTCGGCGTGATCTTTGTTACGATAAAATTCAGTAATAGATCTTGCTGCTTATCTGCAATTGTATACAGATTGCGTTTTTATAATTATATGTTTCTTTATTATCCGGATATCTATTTTAACATTTATATATACTTATATATATATATATATATATATGGTTATGGTTATGTGTGTAAAGGTATCGTCCCAATAATTTCCTTTTTATCATTAAAAATTCTCATCCATGTTGTTATTCAAACTCAGGTCTACGAACTTAATACTAAAGCATTGCTCTACGCCACAAAGGCATATATATAAAATGTGTATATTTTGACCAAATGCAGTTTAGTAAATTACACAATAATACAATTACTAATATTTGTATTTAATACTGCGTTTTTGGAACAGTTATGAAGGTGACTTATCATTTCCCGTAAGGTACCAACATTATTACTAATCAACACAATGTCATCGACAAAACGCAAGTGACTGATTTTTCCCCCATCAATATTCATTATATATATATATATAGTCGAATCCGCTTATAAGGGACACATCGGGCGGAAGTCATTTGTCCCTTATAACCGGTTGTCCCTAAAAGCGAATTTTTTAGAATCTCTTATTGAAGCGAGTGGGTGTTAGAATATATACAGTTTAATAAACAATTAACATACTTATAACCTTATTAATGCGTAATATTTATTTATATGGAAATTAAGAGAAAATTACAGGAGGCATACATAAGGTAAAAGAACCTGACCTGATATTTGTAAAAATTGTTCGTTTACTGTAAAAATGCGCTATAGTTGTTTGATGTAAATTCTTCATCTGCTGCGTTTGAACAAAACTAATGATGCCGTAGGAGCACCTTCATTATTCTGTTGCATAAAATGCCGCCAGAGCTTTTCAATACATTTTTTCTCCTCTGCAGTAGACACAGGAGGTAAGGAAATATCATCCGTGTCATCATCACTTTCTGATTCTTGTATTTGTTTCTTTTTTGTGATATTTTTCATAATTTCGTTATCCAAATCTTCAGTATTATTGTCACAGCGTGGCAGATTGGCTTCAATATCTGAAAATTGTTCACAGTTGGTCACACATAGTAATTCATTCGGTGTTTCATTACTTTCCATTTCAACAATGTCATAATCAAGCTCCTTGAAACCACAATGAGCAAAGCCGTTCTGAATTGTCATAGAAGTGACTTTTCTCCAGCTATCAGCAACAAATTGTATAGCCTGCAGTATTGTTATTGTGGAACTGATATGTTTTGTCATTGTAGAAACTGTTACCAGGTCGCCTTCAATAGTTTCTAAGATATGCTGTATCAACATCTTCCTATATTGCACTTTTAAATTTTTTATGACACCCGTATCAAGTGGCTGAATTAGTGAAGTAGTGTTTGGCGGTAAGAATTCAATTTGAATATTCTTCAGTTTAACAACAGTGTGGTGCGACGTTGCATTGTCAATAAGGAGTAAAATTTTTCTAGAATCTCCCTATAATTCTATATCCCAGTTTATTAATCATTTTGAAAAAATAGTAGCAGTCATCCATGCATTTTTGTTTGCGTAATATGTTATTGGAAGATTGCTTACATTTAGATTTTTAAAGCAACGTGGCTTTTTAGTTTTACCAATAACTAAAAGTTTTTTTTGTCACTTCCAGTTGCATTGCAACAACATAGCACAGTGATAAGATCAATAGCTTTTTTCGAACCAATAAGTTGTTCGTGTTTGTATACTAATGACCAATCTGGAGTGGCTCGATAAAATAAACCAGTTTCATCCGCATTATAAATGTCATTCAAGCTGTAACTTTGAAGGAATTTGGAAATTTTGCTCGAACTCCATCGTTCAGCTCCTATTCAAATCAGCGGTTGCCTTTTCTCCATGAGTTTTTGAATTTGATATCATGTTTCCCTTTCCACCGAGCAAGCCAACCATTCGTAGCTGCAAAGTCTTCATAACCCATTTTTTTCGCAAACTCTTCAGATTCTAATTTCGACATTGGCCCACTGACATGAACACTTCTTTTTGTTACTGTGCTAAACCATGAATTAAGAGCTTCATCAACCTCTGGGTTTTTACCTTCTCTTTTTCGTTTCCTTTACACCACCTGACTGCCCTTTTCAGTACTACTCCATTTTTTACGTAAGTTCTGTTCATCTGTTTTTAAACGGGAGATGGTGTTTTTGGAGACGCCCATGATTTTTGCTAAATATTGGGAGGTTGACTTTCGATTTTGTCTGAAATAGAAATTTTTCCTTTAATGATAAACATTTACGCGATATTTTATTCATACAAAAAATTCACCGGAACTAAAAAAAAGAAAAGAAAATTTTTGTAAGAAAAAAAATAGTAAAACCGCATGACGCACTACAGGTTTTGCAGAACTAAACTAAGTACATAATAAGCTATCGGAGAGTGCATAATTAATAAACGTACAGTGCAAAAAACAGTATAGCGTCAATGAAAGAATGTCAACACGAGGACATCTCAAACAAAATGAAGAAAACACAAAAATGTTCACGGTAACAAAAAAGGAATTGTAAAAATGACTAAAACATTTTTATTCAATTTTTCTTTATGTGAATATTTTCGTTTTACGACCAGAAGTGTCATTTTATATCGGCTGGCTTATCGCCCCTCTCACTATTTATTGCCTTGAAAGTCTATTTGTCCCTTATAACCGAGGCGTTGTACCACTAAAGCGAACTAAAATAACCGTCATTTGATACGTTTAATTCGGGGTTTTGCTAATTGTCCCTATTACCCACTACTGAAACAACAGGAACGGTTAGTGTTGATGAAATTATGAAGCTTATCTCCTTAACAACTGATGAAGTAACAGATTGATTAGCGTGTGATAAACAGGATGAAAGTTTAATGTTGACTGATGAAGATGTTGTTATCCAATGTTAAGCAGTCTTGACGACAATGATGATAATCATAATGCAACCAAAACTCAGCATTCAGCCATTCGGAAGCTGAAATAATGTTAACAAAGTGCATCGATTGGTTTGAAAGACAAGAGGAGGTAAACTTTATAAGATCCTACTTGTAAAAATAAAAAATATACCTAACATTCCCGTAAAGAGAGCTCGAGCTGCAAAGAAACAGAAGAAAATTAACGATTTTTAACCGGTAAATATAAAATTTTTATTTTTAAAGTCAAACCGTTCGACGATTTGTTTACGACATAAATAGGGAACGTTTCGGTATTCCGACTTACAATGTTTGTTTTTATTTTTTCAATTACGGATGTATATATTTGTGTCAAATTTCCGCACGCAACAACGTGTAATGGATAGGAATGAATAGAGAGACGAGTAGAATAACAGCTGTAGGTAGCGATAGTAATCCCGTCTGTTTATTAAAAAAAAAAAAAAAAACAGAAAACAAAGAAGAATATAATAAGAAGAATTATTCGTTAATTATTTAAGAATTCGTAAATAATGAGATTACTTTCATGATTAGCAGAGTTTAATGAATTTTGACAAATGTACATATAGTACTTAAAATTTAAAAAACATAATCAAACAGAATTTTTAAAACGTGTCCCCGCGCTAAATGACCTCATTGAATGAACTTTTTTGTTTTATTCAGACTTGAACCCTATTAAAATATTCCCTAAAACAAATAACTCCTGCTAGCTGATTTTATTTTTATATTATTCCGACTAACTTGCCGTATTTTTTCATTTTTCGACTTATAATTTATATTTAAATATTCATTTAATTACACACTATTATTAATAAGAATAATTGATTTTATTTATTAATTTCGAATAACGATATTTAGCTATTATAACAGCTACGAAAAGTGTAATAGTTAAAGTTGATAGCGAACGTCGCCTAATCGATCTTCCTCAAAACAAAAATTGATAGAAAAATGATAATTCCTACATGAAAAATGGATTAGCGGGAGTTCCCCAGGGGAGCATACTGGGACCTTATTTATTCCTTCTTTTTATTAATGACATCCCCAAAATTAAAAACTTACAGATGTCATTGTATGCTGATGATATCGCTATATATTGCACATTGTACCGAATTGATACTATACGAAGGAGACTAATTCAGGGTTTTATTAAATTAAATTCGTATTTCAATAAATAGAGAATCAAAATAAATTCCGATAAAACTCAATCTATCCTATTTACGAAAAGAAGACCGCATTTCTGACCACCTGCGATGGTGAACAACATACCTTTTGGTTTGGAAAAACGATATTAAATATTTAGACGTAATACTGAATCGGGGTCTCACATTTACTAAACATGTTGAATATGCCTGCAATAAAACACACGCGTCTCTGTTTAAACTATATCCGATATTTAATAAACGATGTTACGTCAGCTCGGCAAATAAATTAATAATCTACAAAACTATAATCAGATATGCTTTATGCTTGTCTCCATTTACATCGGCTACAAAATATGTGCTGCAGAATAATTCTAAATCTTCCAGTCTATGTAAAGATTGAACACATTCACAAGGCGTTGAAGTTACCATATATACACGAGGTTGTCGAACAAAAGTCGAATTTTTTTCGCTTTTATGTATAATACACATAAAAATTATTGTTTATCCCAATAACGTTAAATATTTATAAATTTATATATAGGTAGCTTTTTGATCAGTATGCAAGTTTTGTTAGTGGTTTTTCCTGTATTTTTATTTTAGTTAAATGAGCAACTGGGCATACTTTTTAAAACTAGTATATGTAAAAAGAACTGTGTTCGGAATGCGTTATATTGTTATTTTCGTTATTTTTTTTTTGTAACATATATTTATTTTGTAAATACACTTTTATCTATTTATCTATCTAAGATTGATAGAGACGAGCAAAATCCAGTATAGGGTCATTTGCCATTACCTACTTCGGCTTCTTTACCAACCACCAATTGGACATGGATTGAGTTGGCTATAATTTATTATTAATATTTAGATAAACGACTTACGACTAAATAACGAGGAGATAGAGCATATTGTTATATTAATTTCAACAGTAGTATACTGTAGGAGCTGCGCAAAGGTTATTACTATGGAAAATTTCCATCCTCAATATAATCCGAACTTGTGTTGTACGCGTTAGAATGTGCTGAGGAACTACCGCTACATCGCGAGATGTTGCTACACTCCCAATTCTCTTCTTCTTCTTTTCCTGTCACCTAACTTGTTTATTGCTTTATAGCCGTACATTGATTGCACTATTTGACGAAATAAGCTTCGGTCCATTGCTATTTTGAATAAATCCGTTTCTCCCGATATTCCGATAGATTTTTTGACGTTTTCCAGCCAAGACATCGTATTTCTCCGCAGTTTCCTACTCCCCGAATTATTATTCGCTCGACAGGACCGTTATGTTTTTTAAGGATACGCTTTGAATAAAACATACATCTGAATTCAATAGAGATGTGGATTTGGCGTAGAATAACGAAAACGTCTTAGACAAAAATGAAAACAAACAATGAAATCCTAGAAGGAATACATGAAAAAAGAAGTTGAATAAATGATATAGAAAAAGCGGAAAATAAGAATGTTAGGTCATGTAATAAGGCGTAGTAATTTAATAAAATGTATAATAGAGGGTAAAGTTACAGGAAAAAAGGCCAAGAGGAAGACCAAGAACATCTATAATGAAGAGTGTATAAGATCATTTGAATATAAGCATCAAGAACTTCGCATACTGGCTACCAACAGAATGGATACCGCGACAAGGCATTGCCTTAGTGAATAAAAAAAAAATAGACATTAGCTGAATATATTGCACACGCACGTACACGTACATTACTCACTTATACGATAAATATCTTATTACGTCAGATTAGCGGTGGCGCGCTTTAAATACTATATATATATATTTCCGCCGTATGTTGTCAGTTTAGATAAATCTAAAAATAAAAATGCTCCCTTCTAAAACATCGACATAACTCTAGCGAAGAAAGTTTTAAAAACACATTTTAAACTATTCGCTGAATAGTAGGGAAAAAGAAATATAGCAAACACACTTATAATCCTAAAATATGCAGAGTTGTAATGGGATAATTTTTGGAATGTTAGTAATTAGTAGTTCTTAACGAGTACGTTCGACTTCTTGGCCAAATTATTTTATAACGTTATAAATATAACGTTTTATACTTATATCGATAAAAGACAGTTCCGTCAACCGTGACTGACAAGAAAACTCAGTAGTCTAGCTTACGGATATCATCATCCTATAAGAGTAATCTCTGTAATTGGAATGAAGTTCTTTTATATCGCTTCCTCCTCCGCTAGGTCGTCGGCGGCTTGTGATTCTCAACCCTCCTGGAAACACACCGACCCCCGGTCATCCTCCTTGATGATGAACACAAAACCGCGTGTGCGATCATCTGTTCCCTTCACGACGCGTATTTCACGTTGCTATTATTATTATCATAATACGCAGTCTGCCGGTCGTCAGTTATTGCGTCAATTGTCGATTCGTGACGAAGTTTGCGTGTTCGTTGTTCAGTTCGTCTTTGAAATCGAAATTGCTCCTTTCGTGTTATTTATTTATAGTTAAAAATATTTTTCTAATTTTAATATTACAATCGCGGCGTTTTTTGTCATTTTTGAAAAACTATTTTATTTTTTATATTTTATTTTTAGTGTTCATTTGCGTTGCAACGTATTTCGGTGTTTTGATGGATAACCGGAAATGTGTATCGTCGGTTGTAAAATTTTAATAATTTAAACCGGGGTAAATCATCATAGCCGGATTTTGTTATTGTCTACAATAATCGGTAAGTGATATTTTTCTATCGTTATTCGGATAATCTACTTATGAAATTTCCACGTTTCCACGTCGATAATAAGGCGCTAAAAATACGATTATCAGCTTAAAACCAGACACGAATTAATACTTTTAGAGACTCGGGGCTAATTATCAGGGGCCCTCTACAAGGGAAAAACCATAAAAAGACTTACAAACCCCGAGACGTTAAACTCTTATAACTCAACTTCTTTAATTTAAAAACCATACCTAAAATCATTTAGCCATATAACCTAACTCATCATTAATCTAAAGAAAACATAATGTACGGCTTTTGGGTTTACCGTGAAGAAGATAGGATAGGTATGGGTAAGATTTGTGTGCGATATTCGAAATCTCGTGAAGCTAACACTTTTTTTTCATGATCGGAAAGTAAAGGACGATTGAGAAAGAGGCTTAATAGAAAAGAGATAGTTTTGTTGACTAAACTCCTCTATACGTGACTTCAGAATTTTAGTTATGAGAATTTTTTAAAACATTCAAAATTAACAAATTTTATTAAAAAATTATAATAAGAATAGTAGAAACCTAACATTATGTTTGCAATAACCACAAATTGGTATGCGTACGAATTTTATTTGAAAAAAAAAATTAGTTACGGCTATATAATATTATACGGATAGTATAAGTAAAAATTTGAAAAAATCAAGCGAAACCAAATATGTCAAAAAGAAATTAATCTATCCAGAATTTTAAAATTAAAATATCTAATATTTTTATGGTGTGAAAATAAGTTTTCGTTTGTCACCCATTTATAATAAATCCTAAAAAAAGCAATTTAACTTCGAATGAGCAAATAAACAGTTAAATTTAGACATTTAAAATAATAATAATAATAATAATAATAAATAAAAAAAATAACGAAACACAGTTAGACATTACGATTTAATCGTAAATTACGTGTCGATAAAATCCTTCGTTATCGATCGATAATTAGATTTTAGCGCTAGTGTCATTAAATCAATTTGGGACGCTAAAGTAAGTTTTTCTAAATTTTATGTGTAATTTAACGCGTATTCGATGAAATATCATCAGCGTAATTTGAGATTGCGTCGAAAGACGATAATTAAAATTTACAAAAGCTAATCGATTAAGTAAATCGACTCTAAATTGAATTTTATCGATATAATAATCGATTATCAGTGTTACAGATTGTTTGATTATTCATTTATTCCGTTCCGTCAATATCGCGCTGGTTTATTTTTATTTAATATATAAATATTTATAAGCGATTGCGTATTTTGGATTTAATTTCCGTATCGGGAGTTCTTTGAAAATGCAGAAAACTTTTATTATCGACATTCGTCGTTTTACTTATGCCTGTTAAATATACATCCAGATTACAGCTTATTCATCAGAGTGTACACACCCTCCCATCATTTAGCGACCCTGGTGTTTTGTGGCTCTGAGAACGTATGAAACTATGGAATAAGCTTCCGAAATCATGAAAAAAAATTTCTATGATTGTGAAGAAATATAATTCTGCAAAGAATGATATGAATAAAATTGATTTTTTCGCATTTAATTTCACCGAATTAGATCTAACACTAAAAAACTGACGATAAAAATGATATTTCATTCTTTCGATATGGCTATAACAAATTCATAGATCGCATATAAAAGTGCACCTAAACGCTTTGAATACTTTTCTCTGTTTTTAGCCGAGTTTCTACAGACGATCCCTGTCTCATCTGACAATAATGACGTCGGTTTTATGTATTGGCTAGAAGACAATTGGATGATTAAATAACGACGAATATATATTTTTAAGTATAAGATAAATAAAAATAAAAAGTTGAAATTGCGAATAATTGTAAACGTATCTGACGATTTGTTACTAAAGCATTTTTTTATAACAACAATTTTGAGTGAATCTTTAAAAATGTCAAATGTTTCCTTTTATAGTGAAAACGGGAATTCTTTATTTTGAATGAGACAAAAAAAAACACGATTTATTTACTGAAACGCGTTTGCATTAAGTTATTTTGAGATGTATGCCAATTTCCCTGGAATTTGTTAAATATTTTCGTCTTTCAGCTTTGGAATGTGAATCCAAGATTTTAACGTTTCTTATTAGTATCATGTCACGTGTTTTTAAAGTTTTGCTTTATAATTGTAGGATATTATATAATATATATAAAATTATGTGTATATATATATATATATATATATATATATATATATATATATATATATATATAATATAAGCGTGTATACATGTATATGCATATATATTTATTTATATTTATGTAATAATTAGGAAAATACTTTTATATATATTTTTAGATTTATATTCTCAAAAAAAAAAAAAAAAATTAAATAAGTATCATTTATACCTTTCGGTTGTAGTTTATGTGGTTTTTCCATATTATTAATATTAAGATGGCATTATTTTATTTTTACTACTACATAAATAGTCTGGGCCGGCGGGTCTTTATCGATTTAATCAGTTTAGTTAAATGATATCTAGTAAAAAGCAACCGCAATCATTATTATTACCAAAATTTTTGGTGTCGCATTATTAATAGAACTTTCTGTTCACCACAGGAATTCTTTAGGTGAAAACTCACAATCCGCTATCATCATAAAATCTGAAGTGTTATATATCTCCGTTCGTTAGAGTAGTTTTTTGTCCAATAGGCTAAAGTATAAAAAAAATGAACATATACTTATACATACACACGCACATATATATATGTGCGCGCGCGTGAGTGTGTGTGTGCATGTGTGTGTGTATGTAGTCTAAATGTGAAATATTAAATTTGTGACGATATCCCTTTGATAGTAAATATTTTTAAATTATTGCCTGAGGTGCTAAACTAATCGTAATTATAGATAAGTTAATGTTCACGTTATTGATATAATTTTCTTTTTTAAATTATTAAAATGACGTCATTTTTTAGTTTTAGCGTTAGTTGTAATGCCCTAATTTCATTTTCTGCGTAATTCGGCATTATGTCAAGTCAGTTATAATATTGGACTTGCATCGACTTATGTATTATATAAAATAAAGATGTAGCTCAGTTATGTTAACATTACCTGTGTTGGCAACTAAAAAATTAGTTAAGAATGAAACCAATCTAATATATATATATATATATATATATGTATATGCGCCGATTTGAAATGGAGAGCAAAATAATATTTTTCTATGTTCCATAAACATAACTCACTAATAAAATGATTTTCTTACATATAAAAATTATATATATATATATATATATATATGTATAAATATATATTTTTTAAAATGTGAATATATGCGAATTAGGTTAAAACTAGAATTTGACTCTTAATGGGGTCCAGTCTCTTCGAACGTGAGAATTATTTACCTGTTTTAATTATAAATTTATCCATCAGTTTAATTTTAACGAGTTCAACAATATTGTATTCCTAAAAATGTAAAATAAAATTGGTTACTGATAAACAGAAAAAATATTTACGCACTGCACCATTTACTTTCAACAATTAAGAATTGTGAAAGCGTGAATGATTTAAAAGGGAATGTGTAAATCACAAATTAATAAAACAAAAAACATAAATATAAAATCGAAAAAACTAAAAATCATCAACGGGTTTCTGGGAATAGAACACCAGTCAATGAAAACTATTTGTAATAAACGCTGACAATAGCATTCTACCTCCAATATTATTTCCTTAGTGAAGTAAATCTGAAGTTCTAGAAGAAAATAGTATCTACAAAATTATACGCAAAATATAAATACAATTATTTATATATTTTTATCTCTGACTTATGGCACTGAAAGGGTTTTATAACTTGAATAATAATCATTGAAGGGGCAAATTCCTTAATTAATAACAGTTGAGGAGGCATAGCCACAGTATAATAACTTTGAGGGGGCGACTGCCCCCTGCCCACAAATTTAGCGCATATATATAGTGATCTCCCGATTATCTGTGTGCTCATTATCCGGTTTAACAGTATTGGGGATCATTCCGGACTCACAAAACAGATTTAAAGATAAACATTTTCACACGGTTATCATGCATACTGTGGCTTGTAAAATGTGTTGATGTACGAAAAGAAATGAACATCTAGAAGCAAGGCCACACATGCAGTAAATCTTGAAATGAAAATTTCTAGTTTAATGTTATATACAGCGCTGTCATTTTTATATTTTTGTACTGATGGTTGATATTTCTTTTAATTAAAAGTATTTTTTGGATTAACCTTGTTTTTCCCTTGTCCGTGCGACCCATTCCTGTTATAGATATCGAGGGGGGATCGGAAATGATTGTGAAGAGCAAAAGTCATTTAAGAAGGACGTTAAATAGTAAAAGCTGTTCATGTTAGTAGGATGTGTGTCATTATATTTATCTATTCAAGACAGAACAGATAAGTCATTTTCTGTGGTATGATGGAAGTTGCGGGTTAATGATATGTACTTTGCTCGTAGAAAATTCAGGATAAACTAGTTGTAATGGTACGATGTGGTGGGTGTTGAGGTTCGGTAGGTGACTTAATATATTGGAGGAAGTTGGCAGTTTAATAATGTCAATTACAGTTCCGTATAGATAAGAAGTGTATAAATAAATAATCATTCGAAAAGGTAGAAAGGATCGAATTTTTCGGTTCAGCAGTTAACAACCATGCTTCCCTATTCGCTAACACTTTTTTCATAATTACCTTGTGACTGGGCACTCAAACTTCGAAATTTTATTAAGGATTATGCCGTTTTTATGGACTTGTACGGAAGAGATGTGGTATTTATAATTGAATGTCGGAAATTATTTAAATTTTTAAAGAAATAAATATTAGAACCTTGCATTTTGAGCAAAATGTATAGCATACATTTCCACATCAAAATTGATACTTGGTTTATACAATCTAATGCGCAAACGGCAGGGCTGTAAATAAAATTGAAGGGAATTTTTGCTACGTCTGTGAGAAAATAATTATGTGGATAATGGTTTGTTGTTTGAATATAAAATTCGATCAACCAAAGAGGAGAAATCTATGTGATGAGACAGGAAAGTAAAGTAAGTGATTAAACTTTAAATTTATAGTTATTGAATAAAGCATTTTTGAATAACCAGTGCGTCTAGTATATTAACAGTAAGCTGTATGAAATTATAATGAATGAAGTGGACAAAGATTATAAGATTATATTTGCTTTAAAAAAAATTAAGAACTCCGTAAGCAATATTTGCGCAAGATTACCGAAAGGAGAATTCAGAATTTGCGAAGTTTTTTATTTTATGTTCCACTTATTAACACTAAAAAAAAAGTTTTGACGAGATCAAATTTGGAACATTTTGTTTAGAATTTTTAACAATACTTAGATAAGAAAGATATAAAACTAATTTACAAACTATATAAACATTAGAAAGTAATAATTCAAACCATTATATATTTAGTTATTTATGAATTCATGGACACAATAAACCGACGGATAAAATTATTCAGGGAACAAGAAAATAAAGCTGAGCTATAAATCTCCTTTGAAAAAACCAAATTTATAACAAATATTGCAGTCGTCTTCAACAAAATAGATTCAACCTCTAATACGATATAAAAGTACCCAATGACATACTTCGATGTTTCATTTCTACTTTATGTAGATTCATCTTCTTCATCCTTTGAACCCTCGGAAGGGCGTAGTGATATTACGAGACCGCCGCATATGCTATTCTTCTCCAATCCGATCTATCTTGAGCAGCCAACAATGCTTCATGTGGATTTAATCCAGTTAGTGATTTTATCTGGTCAACCCAGCGCATCCGCAGTCTTCACTTTTCCTCTTCCCGCATACTTTCCCGGCAATTATCAGATTTTGCAGAGAGTCCGTATCTCTCCCTATTTGTCCGAAAAACTCCAAGAATCTCTTCTTTATTCTACATGACAGACGCATATGTATGTTTAGTTTTTGGAAGACATATGCGTTAGTTTTCCGGTCCATCCACGATTGGCCTGGACCCAACACAGCCCCGATTTCCAGTCAAATCGCATGGCATAACATTCGTATAATTGACCATTTTATAATATTTTCGCGGGAAAATAATCAGGTGGTTTCCCATTGCCTGCCTGATCGCAGTTCCACAGCCGGGGGAATTAATAAGTAATTTCGTCAGTGAATATCTTATTCAAGCCATAGATGAAGTCATTCTTCATCAGCCTTGAATGAGTAATGATGCCGTTGCTGACCAGCACCATGGTTACTAGGTAAAATAATAATGTGATGGTTTCTCTTTGCCTTCCACATGATTTTCTGTTAGGGTTTACTCCCTTAGCCTTTGGGTAAAGACTCGAACCGCAAAGTAGCGGTTTGTTCTTGAGGAGGAAACAGTGTTGTAAGGTTTCTACGGCGACCTTAACTCGCCGAGGGAGAGACAGTCATAAGATTTATGCAGACTTTTATGGCCAGTTCCTCAAGCTGGCCATCTGCATCCTCGTGTCTCTTACCCTGTCACTACCCGCGACTGTTTATTCGACTAATGTCTTATTCGCAGCTAACCTACATATCTGTAGGCCGTTCCACTATCCGGCACCTGTGGACGCGCCCCATACCGGTTAGAGCTTTGTTCCCTGAAGGTACAAAGTACCTGCAGGAGTGTTATGTAGATTACGATTTAGAAAAAATCGTCTTCCATTATCCCTATACCAACATATAATTTTATATATTCTTTTTGCCTTCATCCTTCCGATGACACAAAATAGCAGATGCAGATCATGTATTTTTGGAATGTTCCTACTACAGCTCTCAGCAATGTTTATTATATAATCAAATTATATCTCAAAGTATCACTGTCAATAAGTATGTCTTACCTACTTACTATTAAACACATTCATGTATACTTAGCTATTTATAATTATATTGCATCAACTAATATTAATGTTTAACATATCCGGTTTGATAACTTTGTACCAATGTGGGTGGAAAAATCCTGCGCCCATTATAAAAAAAAAAAAAAAACTTCGTAAAATGACAACAGTTAAAGCTCAGATATATAGGAGAATTAATCGAGAATGGTTGTTCAGAAGAAGAAACTCGGGGTCGATCGAATTAAAACGACGTTTTATTTATTAAAAGGTACTGACAAATGCTAAATTGTGGAGGAATATCTAACAATTAACGAAAAAGGATTAAACGATTAACTAGAAATTATAGAAAGAAAGATCGTAAGAAGAATACCGGGTTTAGCAGAAGAAGCTAAAAATTTCCGGGAAATATACCAACATAGGGAAAAATTACTACAGCGATTCGGAAAAGAACAATTCGATTCTATGGCTGTATGCAATGGTTGTGCCGCAGCAGGTTCATCGGGAGATTGTTTAATTGCGCACACGAAAATTAAAAATAAATGACACATGTTATACACAGACCAAAAAATTACATAGAACAGCTGAAGATATTATTTTTCAAGATTGAAAAAGAAACTGGTTGACTATAAAGGATTCGCTGAGAACCGGAAAGAAATAACTGGTACTTTGCGAACAAAAAAGACACAGCGGAAGGATGAAAGAAGTTTAGAAAGAGAAGACTGTGACAGGACCTGTTGACAACGTAGTTCATCAGTGACTGATTCGAAATAATAACATATATGTATATGTATGCATGTGTGTTAGTTTGAAATTTACTATTATCATCGATACTATTCAGCCTCATATGCAGAAGAAGTAATGAAAGGATTAAGTATATATGATTTTTTAAAATACATATGGGGAAACAAACATGTTACGATTTAGCCATTACGTAACTGTCTTAGCTGAACGTGAAATCAAGTTAAAGGAAATGTTAAATGAATTAATCGTAAAAAGGTTCATATGAAAATAAATACTAATACGATTTCATGCTGATAAAGACGTCAGGTCAAAAAAGCAAATTTAAATACACTTTTAAACTTTGATAGTTCATATTCATACGTTTACGATTTTTCGGTTGTAAACCATGCGAATATTTTTATCATGTAACGTTTATAAAAAAAATGGTTTTCATTTTAAACTGAGAACGGTTTTGAATATGTAAGTATATTTATAGAATTATATTTAGAAGAACCCAATCTTGACTTTTTGTTGTCCAAATTTTGTGATAAACCAGCACCCCGCTGTGTGCACATACGTTTATCAATGTTTTTCTCAGAAAATTGAGTTGCTTACTCGACTAACAGTTGTTTTTATGATAACTTATTTTTTTCTCATTCGGGGCAATGACCGGGGGCTAAGTTGAATTAAGCTGGTATCCGTCCTCTTTATTAAAATTTGGATGTTTAAAAATTTCAATTCTTGTTGAACATTTCTGGAGCTATATTTATGCATTTTTAATAAGATGTCAAAATCGTCAAATTGTATTTCATGAATCCCCCGGACACATACGAAGCCACTGCAGACGAACCTTTTCTCTTATGACTACAGTTTGCTTTGTGTTCTTTTAATCTCTGATTAATAATGCTTCTAGCAGCCTGTTCAATGTAGTTAAACCCGCATGAATAAGGAACTTTATATATACGTCAGCAACATGTTCTTTGCAGAGTTGATCCTTAACGCTTTGTAAATATTGTTTTATTTTTTTACACGTGCCAAATACTGGTGTCTAGCATTATTTTGTTTTATTTAATTTTTTAAAATTCTGCCTATTCTGCCTGTGGTACCTTTTATAGGGTGACACAACATTGACAACAAACTCTTGTTTGTTACTGGATTTTTCTTTTTTTGCTTCGAATTTTTTACCAGTGAAATGTATTCCTTTTTGTCAAAACCATTAATGATCGTAGCATCTTTTATGTTCTCCGTATAAAGTCTTGTAGATCCCTACTTTTCGACTCGGACAGTGGTTTGACTGCTTGTGTATATACTTATTCGTGTGTGTGTGTGTAAGATTTCTAAACATAGAGGTAGATAATTCGTGTAGTCCGCTTCACTAACACGTCTAATAGTTCGCCATTATTTTCTTTTTCCATTGTGAACTTTATGTTACTGTTAAACATATTCAAATCCATAAAAATTTCACCCGGCTTTTCGTCACCATGCTGCCAAATCAAGAACGTGTCATCCACATAACGAAGCCAGAATTTAGGGGACCATTTTTTTTATTATTTCATTTTCAAAATATTTCATGAATATATTTGCGAAAATTAGTGCTAATCTCGATCTCATTGCCATGCCATCGGTTTGTTGATAGATTTATTTGTCAAAACTAAAATAATTGTTGCTGACGATTATGTCGAGAAATTTCAGTACATTCACATCTGAGATATGGTTTTTTATAATTTTCATCGTGTCCATAACTGGGACATTGGTGAATAAAGATACTACATCACAACTGACCAACATATCTTCTTTTTCTCTCTGGTAGTCGCTGATTTTTTCCAAAAACCGAAATGAATTTTTGATATATGTAGGAGTACCGCAACAGATATGATGGACTGTTTATTGCACACGCTATAAGTCTCATAGGGCAACCATTCTTGTGTATTCATATAATCTCGGGGCAAGGTTGGCGCGTGCACTTTAAGAGCCCGTTTTGTGTTCACATACAAATTTCTGATCTTGAAACAATTTTCTACTTTCGATACTATCGTACGCATAGGATCTTTTTTTATTTCAAACATTTACGTGAAAAAATTAGAACGTTATATAAATTCTCTTAAATACCGCTCGTTGTTACATCGATCGATTGCAAATATCGAACGAATGATTTGTCTACAAAGAGCTAAAATGTTATCTCAATGAATATCCAAATTTGGATAATCGTTTTCAATTAGACGGAACGACGATATAATCTCGTATTTAGCACGTAATACCGACTGTTGATTCGTTTTGATATTAATTTTTAATAAGGAAGGGACAATACCGTAGAAGGATAATAATTATTCTTTATTGTTCTATATATTTTATTTTTATTATATATATATATATTATATATATTAAATAACATTTTTCATCCACACTAATTTAACTAAAGTAATCGACTTTAGACGCGTGACTTTAGACGTAAAAGTCGGTGTACGACATCTAAATTAGGATTGCAATACACTGCTAATTTTGTTTACAACAATGTAGCGATAAATCTGTTATGGGAAATGTTATATGTATGTTATATAGAGTGGTGATTTCTTATAAATAAAGAACAATAAATTTATTACTAAAAATCGGTAATCGTTTAATTAATAACGGAGTTTTTCAGCAGTCACGCCATTTTTAAATTAAACTAATTAATTATAAATAAATTATATACCATAAAAATAAGATGATATATAAAAACTATATATTTAACTGACAAACATATTGTTAAATTATTATAATAACCTACAATTTAACACTCTAAATACTGAAAACTAAGTATATTTATAATGCGGTCGTTAAAAACAATCGAAACAGGTAGACGATTTAAACCTACATTTAATGAAGGTTTTTAAATGTCTATATAAACGGTGATAATAAATCGTTATGTGGTAACATTGCGAAGAATTTAATCGCGAAATTAATAATTTAACCAAAATCTCCATATAGAAAGAAAAACCAGAATATATATATATATATAAGAAAAATTAGAGATATTAAAATTAATGAACAAAAATAATTTATTAAACGCATTATTAATATTTAATGATGAATTAGTTTTAAAGACTACATTATATTTAACCTTTAGTATTTAGTTTATAAAATTATTGGTCATTATAATGGTATCTATTAATAGGCATCTCAGTCTTGAACCAGATGTGATAAAAATCAGTTGTTATTAAGTATGTACTTTTTTATATTCTTATTGTTTTTATATATGTAATTTATTTTGTTATTAATTTTTTTAACTTGAAAATAGCATAATTGTTGAAAATAAGCTTTGTTATAAGCTATTTTAAAGATTAGTTTTTTCTTTTTTGTGAGGGGAATATTGATTTGTAACGGTGAGCTATAAACTATAAAGAGAACGAATATTTATGAGTAGTTCTTTTGATTGATAGAAAATCTAAACAGGAAATATAGTAAATAAATAAACCTATATCAACTTAAGTTGTAGCAGCAATATGATTTTAGTATACGAAATACTCGAAACACCAGACTTTGCTTGAACTTAAGAAAATGTCGCGAGAAATCCGATATTAAGTAACTGAAGAATATATTTATTAATTTTACGTATAATAGTGGAAAAGGCGTGTTTGAAACATGAGAATTTCGAAAATGCGAGATAATTATAAGGTTAGAAAAATAGCATCAGTGTGATTCGTCGATAAATAGTTGAGTTGTTTTTGGTCTATGAACTATTCGAACGAAAGATTTGCAGTTAACATCCAGTTCTTTTCTTTAACGATAATAGAAATTGTGTGAACAACTAAAATTAATGGCGAAATACTTTTAGGAAGGGTTGAGAATTTATCGAAAGTATTATTAATATTACAGGGATGAAAATTGTGTAGAATGATTTTGCGAATAGTAGAAACAAATTTTGAATATTCTACAATAGTCTAAAACATATCCAAAAATTAAAACGGAAAATTACATTTGCATCTCGGCGATACATTTTTGAATTTTCACATTATATTTATTAGGAGTAATTAGCGCGCTTAATTATACGAAACGATTTATTATAATGTAATAAAAAAAATAAGTACTAAAATATATAAATACTAACATAAAATAATAAATTATAATTAACAACGAAAAATTAAGTTAAAATCATTAAATTTTTATACATAAAATTAATATAAACAATTTCGGCTATTAAGCCATTGTCACTAATAATAAATATAAAATAGCAAAAATTGTTAAAAACAAATATCAATTAATTATATCAGAATTAGGAAATAAATTATATAAAACGAGAAATGAATAAGCATTATGATTCCATAAAAAAAAAATATTAGAAAAAAACGAAATCGTAGGATTAAAAAATATTTATCTTAAGTTTGTTGATAGAGTAGTTAATTTTGTCAAATGTAATTTTTTTTTTTAAATAACATAATTACAACTGGTCAAGAGGCCATCTAGCAATTTTTATGAAATGCGAAGTAGCGTGAGAGGGGTCAACACACATTAGTGCTCCCCAAAGAATTCCAGTAGAAATTAGGATAAATCAAACGTCCTGGATCTGAATACTGTTATCTAATAAATTGATGGCCAGTGTATTTGTATGAGACTCCAAGCGCCTTTTATACTGCTCAACCGCGTGTTTGACTTCGTCTTTAACATAAGGAATGAGAAGGTCACGATGTAAAGTATAATTCGAAACATACCAAGAAGGAGCAATGAGTAACCTAATGATCTTATTTTGGAACCGCTGTATCTTATTTATATGGCTATTTTTTTGCGCAGCCCCACAGCATACACAGGCGTTAACATTATTTTATAAATTAAAAACTTATTTTCAAGAGAAAGACTGGACTGTCTCCAAGAAGCCAGTACAGCTGTTTCAATTTTATGTCAAGATATTTTCTTTTCTGTTCGACATGTCTGCTCCACGTTAATTTACTGTCAAGATGCATCCTGAGATACTTAGCGTAATTCTGTTGAGAAGTTTAATAGAAAACAATAAAAAGTTACGTAAAATAATCATTTAAATCAAAAACATATTGAAAAATTAGTTACGAATTGTGAGATCGAAAATGATCAAGTAGTACAAAACTATTTAAGAGCAGAAATAAGCGACACCTAATAAAGTAAAAAACGAACAAATGTTCAGAATGAAATAAATAGTAACAGTAGAAATAAAAAATATATTATAGAATTAAAGCACAAAAAATAAAAATTGATAATTTAGTGATATATGTAAACAAGGGTGTTAATACAGTTATATTTATAAGTAAAGATGAGTATTTAGAGAAAATGTATAATTTTATAAATAATAATGATTTAAAGAAAATAAAAAATCCAACATTTCACCATTAGATTATTTTATAAATGTTATTTTCATTTTGCTATTTTTGTAATATTGCACATCTAAATTAAGTATTTTCTTTTTATTCGTGTTTTTTTTTCATTCTTTAAATAAATTCTATATATATTTATATTTCATTTGATAATAGCTTAATAGCCGAAAATGTTTTTGCGGTGTTTTTATATATAAAAAAATTGGTGATCTAAAAAGTCACTACCTACCAAAATATTCAAATTATAAATGATATGTCCGATAAATAACGTACACGTATTATCTGTATTAAATTCTGATTTTTTTTCCGGTAGTATAACATTTGAAATGTATAATAATTGGTAAATGGTTGTGGATTAATTGGCGCCCACGTGTTGACCTTGGAATAAATTCGATAAGAAAAATAAATCCTAAATTATAATTGAAATATCGAAGGTATTTTCGGGGTTATAACTTGTATTCATTCGACGACGTTCTAAACTAGTCTAGTTTGTTTATAAATAAAAAATCACCATACTGTACGAAGAATGTTATTATTTTACGTTGCGTCATTATTATTATACGTAATTTCCGTCTCCCATAAACGTACCAATATTGCTGTACTATTTACATTTTAGTATAAACGCAAATAATATTAACGTAACAATTAAGACGCATCGTTAAATACGAAGAATTAATTTCGTACGTATTAATTTAATTATTCTCTCGATTTCGAAAGAATTTCATTAAATTCTAGATTTGTTAAAAAGTTATCTGGCTACAACTAAAATGTTTGTAAGTAGAGCTATACATCGAGTACTTTGTTAGTTATGGGAATATTTATATATGGAATGTTATATTTTACCACTAGTAAGGTTTGCTTATCCGTAGGTTTACGTTTTAAGGCTTTCATTTTTACGGTGTAATTTGAAGTTTACAAAGATAACTACGGTACAAAACTTAAACATTTCTCATACTTATTCTTATAATTTCTGGATTTTTAATTTCTATTTTTTTTCTCATTTATCTGAGTGTGGATATCCGTGTAAACGCGCACACACTCACACGCATATATATATATATATATATATATATATATATATAAAATGTAATATTTATTTGGGTTGCACTTCATTTCGCTGGAGTCGTAAATATAAAAGTATATAAAATAAAATATTAGTAGTATTATTTAAAGGAAAATCAGACACGTTGAAAAGAAGTATTATTACTTAAAGTAATGTGCCATATACAACATCTACGGACCTGAATCATGGACGGTAAACAAAACTTTATGTCGTAAGTTAGAAGCGTTCGAAATGATCTGTTATAGAAGAATGCTCAGAATACCGTGAACTGCACATCGTTCTAACACATCAATTTTGGCAGATCTGGAAATAGAGGAAAAGGATAGACTGGTATAGAAGATAAACAGAAGAGCTCTCAGATTTTTCGGCCATGTTATACGCCGAAATGGATTGGAAAAGACGGTCATACAGGGATTAGTAGAAGGAAAAAGTGACTCGATATATCGACTACATTCTACATACAGCGAGGATATCATCGACGGACCAACTAACGGAAACGACCCAGAATCGGAATGAATGGCGAAAAATATTTAAAAAAATGCTTATGATGGTCACGACGCCTGAAAACAGACAACGACGAAGAAGAAGAATACAGCCACTAATGACTAGAGGCATAGAGGTAAATAAGTATTAAATTAAGTGAAACAATCCAGTATCATGTAGGAAGAGGATGAGTATGGAGAGCGGAGAAATGTCATTAAGGAATAGCTGCAAGGAAGATGAAAGGCATTTTCTTCGTAGGCTGTATTGAGGACATTCTGTTAAGCATGTTGAACTGTTAGCATCGGGGCCTTTGATATATTAAGAAGGTATAGATGTGTTAGCTTAGTGTGGCCCAATCGGAGGCTGCTGATAACTACGTCATAGACCAAATAACGGAAATAAGTCATGTAAAAAATGTAAAAACGGAAATGACAATAAAAGTGTAAAGGACAGCCTAAATGGGAGGGTATTGAACGAATTAAAAACTCAACGCGTACATCTGGTAGCGAATTAAGAAACTCAGCTCAATAAAGATATTCGCCGAATGATAACAACGTCCTTGATATAAAAAAAATCAATTAAAAAAGGAAAGAAAATCTAACCTAGATGTACGAAGGAAGAAATCTAACAAGTCGCATCGAAAAATGCATTATTAAACTTCTAGGACATAACGATCATAAAAAGGGTGCGAAAAAACTATGGTAAATGGTTAAGAGGCGAAATGAGGACATGTACTATATTTAGAGCAATTTTAATTAATTTTAATATAAATAAATATACCCCCAAACAGCGGCTATAGGACACAATCGTTGCGACGTCGAGGTGTTTGTGTCTTTAGTTTAAAAAGAATTACGCCCTTACATGCGTATATTCCTCTAAAGAAGTGCGGAGGAATATTGGTAGGTACTGTGCTATATGGGGAGACGGTGTACGTAAGTTAACGACCGGATTGTATGGAGGAAATAGGAGAAAGCTTACATCAGCAATGGATCGACATAAGTAGTCAGTGAATTAAAGATATATGTGTGGGCGTATATATATCCGTGCGTATCTGGAACGGTGACCAAATGAAAAACGAATTAATAAATTATTTTCGAACGTTAGTGAAGATTATAGTTTTCGATTGAGTCCGCCGGAATTAAATATTTTTCCGATATTTATCGACAACTATTTTATTGAAAATATTGTCTACGTATTGATAGAATTCCACTGATTATTTCACTTTCAAAAATTACGATCACGCTGTGAAACTACCTGGTTTTGGTTTTGCGTGTCGTCCCAACGTTGTTCAACGAATTACAGAGGAAATGACAGCGACAGATTCATTCTTCCTATACGTGAAAATACGATGATTTAAGGTCACTTCTGCGAAATATCAACCGATATCAGTTTATCACTCCCCTATTTCCGCTATGTCACGTTATATCATCCGTCGGTGACGTAAATTTCGACGACCGTCTGAATGTTTATTTCTTATTGAGTTACCTATAGCTTACGCATACATACATATATTATACATACACACACATATATATGTATGTATGTATGTATATAATCCCAAACATGCACGAACATATTTATATGTATAAGTTTTAAATATTCCTTTTTAATCTCAACTCCGATAGTTGTCTATTATAAGCTTTAATCCGATTTCAACGTGTAAATCTCTAATTGGGGTAAACCTGTTTGAAGTCGATTGTCTCAACCTACTAACCTAAAGTTCTACGCGATTCCGCTACACTGATGTCAACTGGCGACGAGAAATGAAACCCTGACAGAAACGGCTGTGTTTAATTCTAGGTAATTATTTCAATTCCGTGTGATTTTAAAACGTCATTAAACAATGCTTCCGTTTAGCAAAAATGCTGGACTACCACATATCTATCTATATAAAATCATCATCGTCGTATTGTAGTTGGTTGCCGAACATCGTGACCTGCCATTGTACGTTTATTTTCACGTACAAAATGGGCTAGCATTCAAGGCACTATTTATATGCGACGCATATGCGCGCGTACATCACGGAATGAGGTACCGCTGTCTTCACCCCGATAATTAAGAATTACGTAAAGATGAACAATTCATAAATTTTTTATGTCGCAAGTTGGTTTCGAACTCTTGATCATCGACTTGACAGTCGGGCACTAACAATTACGCCACCTATATAATATAATTTAGATCGATTAAAAATGACGGTTAACTATTAAATTAGATTAGTTTCGTCATAGAATTTCGGAATTTGTAAAATATGACAATATCTTCCTTTATGTTACAAATAAATAGATTTGAAAAACCTTCCTAATGAATTATTAAAAACGAAGAAAAAATTAATTAATTAATAAATTTAAGGATTGAAAACGAAGAAATAATTACTTAAATAAAATAATGTACGTAGATCGAATGCCGTTTTGAAATATTATTATCTGTCAATTCCTTAGATAAAAAAAGAAACATTTTATTAAGGTACTTGTGTTGTAATTATTTTAATCAGTACATGTCGATTAGAGAATTTCGATTTTTTTTTTAATAAAATCATATATTATATAGGATATATATATATTATGTATATATAATATATTTTATATATATATTTATATTCTTCTTCTGTGTCCTTGTGTGTATTCAGGCGTTGTGACCAATCATGAGCGCATTCAATTTTTTTCCATTTCACTCAATTTTCAGCAGTTTCTATCAGCTGTTATATGTTTTGGATGTAATCTATAAGCCGTGTTGGAGGTCGTTCTTTATTTATTTTATCTTTTATTATGCCCTGTATGACCGTTTTTTCCAATTCATCTCGACGTATCATATGGCCGAAGAATATCTCAAGGACAACCTTTTAATCATTTACACTAATCTGTTTTCTATTTATTCCCAGCTTCTCGAATATTGAAGCATTAGAACGATGCTTGATCCACTATACCCTGACTGTAACGTATTATCATTTTTAATGTTTCTATTCTTCGGCATAACGTTTTGTTCTGCATCCATGATTCCGATCCGTAACTTGCTATAGATTATATTAGTGTCTTCACTAGTCTCTTTTTGGTTCCTACTGTTATGCAGTAGTCCCCATATTTTCGTCAGTTTATCTAATGCATTTGTCACCAATCCAATACGACGTTTAATTTCGTTCTCTGCGCCCTCATTATCTGTAATCTGTAATCTGTATTCTTAAATAGGTAACTAATGCCCTTTTTACGATATCCGGTATAGATGTGAGATAGTTTCTTGGTCCTATCATTGGTGACTATGGTGTATTTTGTATTTAGTATTAAATTTACCTTTCGGCTGAAATATTCCACTCGGTGTAGTAGTGTCTTTAATTCTTTCTTACTTGTTGCTATTAACATCGTATCTAGGAATTTTTCTTCGACCGATCGTTATTCCGCCGTTCAAATTTTCCGTTGTGCGCTGCATAATCTATTCATTATATATATTATACAGCTTATGTGACAATATGCATACCTGCCTCATCCCTTTTTCTGTTTAAAAACTTTCAGTTAATTGTCCGTCTATTTTCAACTGTATCATATTCCTTTCATACAATTTTTCTATTATCATTATAAGGTGTTTCAGGTATTCCGAATTTTCTTAGAATGTACCATTTATTCCATTCAACTTTGTTATCATCGAGGAAGCATAGTACCGCTGGTGAATTGAATTGGTAACACTTTTCCACAATTTGTCTTATAATGAGCAATTGTTCTCGGGATGCCTTTTCCAGGCACGAAACCTGTCTATTAAACGGCAATCTGTGGCGGTATATAGTATTAAGCGTTCCTGTGTTACGTATAGCATTATTTTACTAGTATTATTAATGAAATAATTCTGTAATTTTAACATTTTTGTCTGTCGTCTTTTTTATAGATAAGTATGTATAGGTTAATCGCTTGGTTACCACGTTCTCCTGTGCATGGTTTTAAATTTCATTTTCATTATATACTTCCTTTTATCTTCTTTGAGGCTGGGAATGAGTTTTTTCGTTATTTCTTTATACTTTATTTGATTGTACTTTCGTATTATCCTGTGCTTTTATTTGTCGTTTTTATTTTATTAGCAACCATGTTTCTTGAGTTATCCATTGCTTTTCAGGCTGCTTGTTCTTCTATTATGTTTTCAGATCTGATCCATAATTCGTCTATCTGGCGCTTCTTTATTTCCTTATCCGTTAATCCATTTATTTCATCGGTGAATTTTTTTATGAATTTGTTATTATGACGAAGGTGCTACCTATTCGATTTTGTTCTTAATATTCTTGGGCTTTGCAATTTTAGTCATACTTCCGCCATCAGCGCATTATGATCAGTACCGCGGTCAAGCTCAGCATAGCTTTTCATTCTTTTATCGTTATTCTCCACCTTTCCCTTACCAGCATGTAATCAATTTGTTTTTTTGTTTTGTCATCAGGTGAACTTGTCAGCAATTGTCAATCTATATTCCGCGGCGCAGAAATCCACAAGCGGAAACAATATTTTCCCACTATATGTTTTATGTAATTATCGTTTATTGTAGCACCCACCTTGGCATTAAAATATATATAATATATATATATATATATACTAGTTGAAGTCGTGTAGTGATCATGATTGACCGTCGTGCCTATCATGTTACAATCGAATAGACTGTTGTCGGTCCTTTGCTGAATGTACCAAACCTGACATCAGCAACTCTACACACCGACATATTTGCCGCGTCCAACGAGTTATTGACGGCACATTTATTTTTTTTGCGTCTGTTCACATTCTTCCCAATGCAACTCAAATTCTATACATGCCATCGAAAAAGTTGCTTTTAATCGTGTGTCTTGCGAAAGATTTTTAGCAATATATTAATAATGATTGATTTGTTCGTTCGAAATGTTTATCGTAGTATCACTTTATGGTTGACGTTATATGGCACCGTGTTTAATTGAGAAAGCATCTCCGTGGAATTTATTAAAATCGCTAGCAAAACTTGGAGAACATACGAATTCGTAGAACTTTTGTTTACTTGATGATGTAGTTCGTTTCTAGAGTTCAAACCCATCGCAATTCGTCTGTTGATTTCTTCATTCGAACTTTCTTTGAGATATCCACGAAATTCTTCCACCGATTTCATATTGCACTATTATATTTGCATTTTCAGGGAGCGCGCACATAATTTTTGTTTTAATATAGATGTTAAATAAAATGGGTAAAATAGCACCTCGGCCTATCATAAAATTCGATATAATATAAAATTGCGGCTAATTCGTTAAACTCGAAGAAAAAAAAAATATTTTTTTATCGAAATATATTCGTGTCAAATTCAATGCGAATTAACGATTTAGATTAAATCACTTTTCGAACACGTTAAGAATATATTAATAAACGTGTAAGTGTGACTCTCATACACACACACACATATATATGACAACGTTGTTTTCGCGCGTATTGTCTTGTACTAAACGAAGATTAGTAAATTGCCGTGATTAGAATATTCTCGTTCAATATATAATGGTACAAGTAATCGTGTATTGAGTCTGGTTTTTGCGACAAAGTAATAATGATGCACAACAGGAATAATTATAAGGTGATATTTCCAAATAGACTTTTCATTTTTAAAATTACGAGATGATATCTTGTCTAGAGGCACTACTACTACGGTGTAAAGTCACCTTCTTCATCGATGAGTTAATTATGACAGAATGCGACCTAGATTAAACTATTTTAGAGGTATAACAGAGAACGTAGATATTTGACCAAAAAACGACTGATATAAATCGAGAAAAACAGGAATAGAATAACCCAGGGAAGACGTAAATAGAGCGAAAAAGTTGAAATAACATATATAATTATATATATATATATATATATATATATATATATATATATATATATATATATATAATTATGCTCGTTACTATTGCCAGATAAAAACGAATTATGGACATCATCGTCATAAATGACCGGTCGATGATAAAATGAAAATTATTTTTCCATTTTCGGCGAGAAGTTAACGTTAATAATAGTTACACGAAAGATACTGTGTCACATCGAATATAACGTTTTGAAAAATAAATAATCCGTTAATAACAATAACGGTTAAGATTATAATATACGTTTTCGTTATTTGTACTTCATTATTATATAAATAACATTTCGTTTTAATCTACTCGATGACGCCTGTTAGCTGTTAGGTATCTGTAAAATTTATATCTGATACTGTTGCGAACTATTTGCAAAATCTTACGCTACATTAACAGCTTGAAATTGCGAGTTTAATAACTGGAAGAGGATTTAAATAAAATGATCACGCAATTGATAACGATTACTATAAAATGAATTAACTGCAGCCGAATCTGGTAAATTTCGTGTTTTTTCAATTGTCAACCAAAACGTAAAGGTACAAAACTGAAACGTAGGTTATTATAATTTTAAATATTTAAATATCTTACTTGGCGATTGCTATTGCGAAAACGAATGCGATGACAAGAAGGAATTCGGCTCGAAAACTGATTGACGGTAAATAAGGAACCAAAACACGTCATCTATCCCGAACATCGACTTCGCTATTTCCTCATTTTGCGAGAGAATATGCGTTCCGCTTTGTGCTGGTCTGAACACGCGATGGAAGTTAATATATAAAATCGACATCATTATCAAAACTATACGGACTGTTACAATTTCTGCGAGATATTAGAATAGACGTTGCTGCAAAGAAGGCAAGATGGAAAGTATATATTACGATTGACGTCATCGTTTATTACGTTGTTATACGGGAACAACCGAAAAACTATCGAAATCTAGACGCAACTTTTTCATCAGAACAGCGGAAGAACTAAACGGATCGCCGTACGAAGATTTCTCAAATGTAATCGCTTCCAACAGAGATATTCACCTGAACTATTCATTCCGGAGAATACTAAATGGAATACGAAATGATACAGCTCTAACGGAAATATATTTAGACGGGGATTGGCAAAATAACGATCACCGTTATAGTAGTGGAAGATGGAAGAGGAACATTTATTCAAAATTGTAAACTAATTTGAATACCAGGTCCATCGAGACTTTGTTAAGTATGAAAAGACGCACTGTGGGCAACAAATTTTTTGAAATATTGAATGGATATTGTTACATAAGCCATGAATTGATGAAGTGAATATTTCAAATCGAAATACATTCATTGAAGAATCGATTAGTTCGTTGTAAACTAATTAGTTACATGAATCTAAATGTGCAAACGATTACGATTCCTTCATAAGTTTACACTACACCATATAATGTATAATGTTTGTTAGTTCTTCGAGCTCCTGTGCCTTATTTGACGATTATGTAATAAAATTTTGCATCGAAATTGACTATGTCGCTTAAAATAAAATCAAGATGTAGCCGACTAATTCTTTTTAACGATATGTGTTTCTTTTTGAGAATTTCAACGAAAGAAAATAAATGTGTGTTCCTTTAAGACACGTCTATTAGGTTGCTGTGTTTTTAAGGGTAGTTTGATTAGAGCGATTTTGGCGTCATCTAAAATTAACGGTTCGAAAGTTATCTGTTCTGTTGAAGAACTCGTTAAATTAATCTTTCAGCAAAATTTATTAAGCGAAAAAATTAGCGAATAACGTGATGTGAGTTTTTTGTTTTTTGAAGTGAAACTTTTATTGGCGCGGTTTATATGGGAAGTTAACCCGTAAAATTAGTGAGCAAGCCGAATATATATATATCCACATTTTGTTTCGTTAGGTGTGTCAACGAAATAATGGATATATATATATCACCATTAATTTTAATGGTGATATCCAAGGTAATACTCTACAAAGGGTTATTGCAATCATTGTACTCATACTGCGCAGGTGTCTATTATAGTTATACGACTAAACAACAAGTACATAACGTAAACTCTAATTGTCGGAAGTTTCCTAATTGATTTAACTTCTTCGTATATGACTGCACGTAACATCGCGATCCAGACCATAGCACGAATTTTACCTATTCTTCTTCATATTAAGAAAAGATCTTTAATCCTTAATGTTAAAAAACTGAACAGTTGTGTTATCAACAAAGATACACTTCTTAAATCAATTAATTTTCAAATTCACAATTTAAAATACGATATGATACTCTAGCAAAGAATAAATTTATATATAAATTCTTTCCTAACGTATTAGAACGCTTTAAAAATAAAAATATTACCGTAAATTATCACACGACACAGATACTTACTGGTCACATGGTTCTATTGTCTATTATCTAAATAAATTAAAAATTATTAATGATAGTACATATTGTAATTGTGAAAGCAATGATATAGAAAGCGTTCAACATAAAATATATAACTGCAGTAAATATATTCACCCGCGACAGACGTATAAGATTGACAGTGCGCTTAAATTAAATGAAATTATATTATTAAAGCAGTTTCTTATTTTCATATGTGAATTATTTAAAGTTAAACATGTATATACATAATCGTTACTAGTAGCCCTAAACAATTTCTGCAGGCTACTCTACGTTATCTAGTATTTGTAAATAAAAAAATTTATATATATATATATATAAAACCACGTTTGTTTCGTTAGGTATGTCAACGAAATAAGGGAATTTTTTTTTTTTTAACAAATTCTGACTCAAGGATAAAGCGGCTTCCCTGGTTTTAGAATGTCCTAATGGGTGAATATTTTTGAAGTTGGTTTAGTGTTATTTTTCTTTTAACACATTTTTTAACTTTAAATGCAAGGTTATCGAAAAATACCTTTAAATTTTTAAACGAGGAATGTAACGACAGTAGTAGGATAACTGAAATTTGAAAAACAAATTAAAATATTTTAGATAAGTCCAATGAAAACGAGAAATATCGTCTTTTCAACTTCAAACGGGTAATATGTACTTCTTCTTCTATAAACTTCCTAAGATCGGTTCAACCGTTTTCTGGTCTTGAAACTCCAGATATTTTATTATTATGATATTTGATCATTTGCTGGAGGATCGTTCTTGTTTCCGCGTCAATTTTTCCTAAATCGGCGTACTTCTTGGTTCTGCAACGTTGGAAAAAAAAATTTATACGTTTTCTTTGTTTATAATAAATTGTAATAATAATTATAATAATTTGCTTCATTCGATAACGACAGCTTAACCGCGGAGGAGTTTTGTTCCGTACGTTTAAATTCTCTGTAGTAAATAATGAACTCATTACGAAGTTTGTGCCAATGAAAATTATTCCGATTTCAAATATAAAAAGAAGTGCTTTCATCCTTTTGAATCTAAAAAAATTAAAAAAAAAATCTATTTAGGAGTATTTTGTAAAATGCGCCCTCTTCTTTACAGTTCTCGTTATTATCGTACATTAAATATAACAAACACACGTTCATTAAAAATGCTTCCATACAGACAAACACAACACGTTCATATATATACCCAATATAATTATTTTATCATCATCCAGTTATCAGCTGTGGAAGGGTTTTCACTTTTTTGTTTGTTCTTTTTAATTATATTTTATTATATCGTTCGTTTCGTTTTACAGCTATACTTCGAATTAGATGACTCGAAACAATTTGTTGCACGTCTGCATCTTCCAGTTTTTCTCCAGATGTACATTCCGAAGTACTGGTTAATAGTCCGTCTTGTCCAACGTTATGTTATCTTTTTATAATATTGTGTACGTAAATCGATATCTTTTCTTTATCTCTGATCATATATATATATATATTTCATTAGCTAGCTGGTCCTTTCTTATATTAGGATATTTCGAATATTTTAATATTTTTTTTTCGTTCTACTCGTATTCTAGGTGTGTGTATTCAACTGACGTGTCTATCTCATTGTTTCATCTTATATGCTCTTCAATATGAACAATTTGGTTTAATTCTCTCTTAATATATATTACGTTCTCAATGCAAAAGTGCTTCCCATTCTAATCTGTTACTGACATTTTTTTTTTTTTTAATATTTATTATTTAAAAATTGATTTATTTCGCATTTTTCTGTACCATTTTCACGATCTTCTTTTCGGCGTTCTATGTGAAAAGTATCAAAAAATTATCTTGTACGTCTAATGGTCGTTTCCAAAATAAATGTTGTATAATCATTCTTAAAGCTCCGTTTAATGCTAGAATAGTTCGTACGCACAGAGTTTTGAAATTACCGTATGTGCTTTATATTACCCGAAAAAAGGCATATCGAAAGTATACAGATTATCCTTTGCAGGCTCCTCATTTGTTGTAGAATTGTTTGCCATTTACAAAGCCTTGCTCCTAGTCAAACATATGAGGGAAAATAATATTCTAATAATGTCCGATTCCTCAAGTGTCTTATTACAATTATCTAAGTTCCCAGAACCTAAAATATCAAAGTTAGAATTTGATGTCAGACATCGGGTTATTCAGCTTTACAATCGTGGATTTAGAGTAAAGTTTAAGTGGGTCCCTTCTCATTGTGGTATTACTAGAAATAAGGTGGTCGATGAATTGACGCGTTATAATCTATCAAGTGTCCCTTACGAGAATATTAAATGGAATTGGACTGATATTTTACCAAAGATTAAACAATCTGTACTAATTGATTTCCAACAGTACTACATCGCCGAAAGTCAAAATAAAGAGAAAAAATACTTCGCCTCGATGCATACAGTTCCCAGTAAACCATGGTTTCGATTACATAAAAACATTTCGAGGGATTATATATCAACTTTATTTAGATTGCGTACTGGTCATAATTTCTCCCCCTCACACCTAGCTAAATTGTGCATAATTTCTGATGGTACATGTGATGTGTGCCATGTTGACAATTGTATCGAGCATCAAATTTGGATTTGTCCGAAGTTTCGAAAACATAGAGATGAGATGTTGTTTAGTGTTGTACAAAAATGGCACACATTACCCGTGAGTATTGAATTGATTATTTCCAACCCACTGTCTTCTGTCTCTGTCAGTTTATATAATTTTATCAAACGTAGTGGCATTGAGATTTAAAATAGATTAACTGGATAAAGGATTAAACTGGCCACAAAAAAAAAAAAAAAAAAATGTGCATCGAGTAATAAATCAACAAACCAAAAAAATTTTTAATGATTGTACTCTAAATACATATCCTATTATAAACAATATAGGAGACTACACTCGCACTAGTGTCCAATTAAAATATAAGAAATATAAACATAAAAGAATTAAACATACATTATTACGATGCGTAACATTCCTGGTGCTATGTAGTTATTATTTAAGTTTAAGTTTATTTTATGTGTATAGTTATTTTTCTCTTCATCGCTACTCCGATATTATCTCATATTTCATTTTATTATATATTTATTTCACACAGGTTTTGGTGGAGGTTTTTCCTGCAGTCTATTTTAAGCTTCGTTTCTTTTATTTATATTTTTATTTATATTATTATTACACGGGAAGAATCTTGTTCTATTTCGGTACGTGTAGATGATAATTGTTGTTTTCTTTTTATTTTTTAAAATGTAAAAATACACTTTTTATTTATTTATTTATTATTTAATCTCCTTACATGGTATTAACACGATTAGTTCCTGTAAATTTAGCAGCGGTGTATCTTTAATTTTGCATGTAATAACAGCGGTTTTATATAAATAATATAAAAACTTTGTAATTACGATTTACCGTTTTGCTAGGGGATGATAATTATTTGTCGTTTTTTATTTTAGTTATTAAATCGGTTTCTTTACCTTTCATTTTTAGTTTTCGAATTGACTTAAATTTAAATTGATTTTTCTTTTAAACATACTTTTGTGGGTATTTTTTAGTCGATTAGAATTTAACGAAAATAAACTTTAATAAATAAATAAATAAATTATTATTTTAATATAATTTATCCACTTATGTGTATTTGATTCGTTTACATTTTATCCTGTTATTATATAGGAAGCAAATAAAGTAATTTTAAATTATTACGATAACATCGCTTTGTATAATAATAAACATGAAACGAAACAAATTAATACTAACCTATTTTTTTTTTTATTTTTTTTAATACATATAAATATAGTTTTATATATTTATTGTAATCGGTCAGTTGATTTATTAAATAAACGGTATTAATTTACAATTTAGCCGTTGTTAGCATCATTTTGTACGTTCACGCTATTTTCTATAAAAATTTCGGGCTGCAATTCGACTCGTTCAGCTAATCTACGTTAGATGGGTAGATCCCGCGCTCTGGATTAACCGAACTATTTGTTTCAGATGACTAATCTTCTCTTACTAGTATGTTATCTGTAGAACTGATTTATAATTGACCGAAAAATTTTTATATCGGATGCGGTTGAATAATTTTTGACGTTGCATTATAATCAAACTGATAAAAAAATGGTCAAAGGTGAGATCATTTAGGATAATTAGTTGTATATAGTAACGGTTTGTAAATCTTGAAAAGATAAACTATATCACATTAATAGTTTCTTAAACAAATACAATTAATTATACCTATATATATATATATATGTGTGTGTGTGTGTGTGTGTGTGTGTAAAATAAAAAGAATAAAGCCAGCATAAAAATCACTATGAATTACCAAATAAAAAAAATACTTCGATTTTAATTTTGATTATTTATAAAATAATATAGATTCGATTATTTAACATAATTTCGAACGATCAAATATATATTTTATAAATAAAAAAAAGAAAGAAAAAGATTCATTTTGATATAAAATTCTATAAATCATTAATAATTTATACGTAGCCATATGCTAAGTATTTTTAAAGTTACCACTTAGCGGTTAAGTACAAACAAAATATTTTGCAAAAAGCGAGAAATAATAAAGAAAATAAATACTCGCAAACAATGCGATGATGAACGATATTATTACCCGCTTACTATACGGAATTTAAACTATATTATAAATTGAAATCCTTCTCAGTGTTCTTGTCCGCTTTTCTGTGGCAAACAATAATGAAGCAGCATTTATATGGAAGTTAATTTTGGATAGTGTCCATTGATTTGGATCCCATGTGGTCTAGTGTTCATTGATTTGGATCCCATGTGGTCTAGTGTTCATTGCTTTGGATCCCATGTGGTTCTGTGCCCATTGATTTGGTTCCCATGTGGTTCAGTGTCCATTGATTTATCATTAATTTGAGAAATTGGAAAAAAGGACGAATATCAAAATAATATTTTTTCAGCGTTTTCGTTACTTTAGGAGCGCAAGAAATATTTTTAAAAAATTTTCGTCGGAAAACAGATGGAAAATTATAACTTATTACACGATCGCGATTGAATTTAGTAATTATTATTCGAAATAAAATATTTTTTTAAAAGCGAATTTCATCAATATAAGGATAACTCGGGATTTAATTGTATCGTTTATGTTCAAGAAACGATTAATGTCCATCCAGATATATACATATATATATATATATATATATATATATATATATATATATATATATATATATATATATATATATATATATATATAAATAAGAGAAACAATAAAATTATTAGTAATGATTACTAATTGTTAATAATTAATAACGAGTGCGTCATTGTAAGTTAAAATAATAATAATAAATATAATGACAATTTAGAAAAGTAACTGCTGAATAGTTTTGTTATTAATTATGAACAATTAATGATTTTTAACAATACCTTTATTGTCTTTTTTTTCATAAAACAAAATCGATACTTTATATATATATAGATATATATAACTAATTGTATTAAGAAACTACCAATTTTCATTCGGTTATATAGGGTGACCCAATGAAGACGGACGGTTTTGTTTTTTGAATAGTCCAGTTGGTAACACTGCTACAACGCAAACCGCGAGCTCCGCGTTTAGTGTACACACGAGAAATTCGTTTTTATCTAGTTTCAGTTATCCGTGACATCCTATAATGAGAAGGAGCGCGCGTTTTGCGTGGAACATTTTTTCCGGCATGAATCGATCACGACAGTGTAAAGAGAGTGGAACATTTTTTCCAGCATGAATCGATCACGACAGTGTAAAGAAAGTTTCGAAAAGAATTCAAAGTTAAGCGATTTTTTTTGTGGGGATACCTTAAGAGCTGTGTTTACGAAATACGTCCGCGAGATCTAGAAAACTTGAAAACACGGATTTCTGAAAAATTTCAAAAATTCAGCGACCTATGCTTGAAAAAGTCTTCGAAATTTGTTTAAAGACTGAATGAGTGTATTGTTGCAAATGGCGGTCACTTCAACTAGATATTGTGTTCCAGAAATGACTGTGAGCTAATCTCTCGTTTTTCTATTTATAAATAAAAGTTCATTAAAAACTTTTGCCAAGTAGTTTTTGAGTTATTCAAAAAACAACATAACCGTCCGTCTTCTCTATGTTTAACTTTTCAAGATGTTTATCGTAATCTAGTTCTTCTAAGAAAAAATTGTCCCGTTTTGGTTTTTAATATTTTTTTTTTCGTTTTTATACTAAAAAAATGAGACACGACTCTAAATAAAATTATCGCGCAGAAGACAGAGTGACGACTAACTCCGTATAGTATCGTACATAGGTACGAACCCGCGTTATATATAATTAGTGTCTCGAATGAGAGCCAATTTTACGTGTAGAAATAACGTACAATGGGTTAGTGACGATGCTTGGCAAAGAACCATACAAATAAACAAGTAGCGTTACAAAGTAATCGAGTTCGTGATTTAAATGTTGAGGATTAAATTTTAAATTTTTCGTAAATTATTTAAATATTTATCCCCATTATATATTCGCCGAATAATTAGTCTGGCGTCTGTGAATAGATCTGATTATGTTAACCAACTGAACAGGTCTTTTTATGTATATACGTAATGCGTTTATGTATTTTAACTTTTAAATTATTATATTAAAAACTAGTTTCTTCGGGTCAGTAGAGAGATGAAATACCCATCGCTTTAATACTACGATGTCAACTAAATTACTTCGTTTTTTTTTTCCTCTTTCGATTTGGGTCCCGAAATAATTAGCCCATTTACTAATATTATTATTGTTATCATGGTCGTTATAAATATGATTGAAAACTATAGATGCGACTTTAATCGCCTGATATGCACGTATAATTTATCAGAGCGTTTTTATTCAGAATCGCTAGATTATTGAATTCGCGATTTTATAAGGAAGATGTGTCATTCTTGATTTTATAATTTTAATAGAAATGGACCATCTTCTATTTCTTGTACGGATCAATTATGAGCACATACATACATACAACACACATATATATATATATATATATGCGCGCGCGTGTATGTTCCGCTTCATCGGGTACGTATTATTTCCGTCACACATCCGTTGGCGTGTAGGATCTAAGTTGTTGATGACCCCGTTATTATGTACTATTCCCAGACGGTATAATAACCTGTATTTAGGTACGCAGGTAGTGATTGTAAATTATTACATACTGTACTATATATATATATGTGTGTATATGTATGTGATTACACTTTAATGATTGAGATCATTGTCCAGCGATGTGACTGGAAAGACGCAAGGACGTTAATTTTTTACGACGACGGCTCGTCTTACTACTTGATCGAACCCATTCTTGTTAATGAAAGTTAACAACTGCAAGGCGCTAGTTGTAAAAAATGATGCCAGTAGATAAGGACGATCAGATTATCGGATGACGTGCATTAATAATATCGACGATGGTGATGATAATACGATCTTAATAATGTTAACCTATAAAAATGCTGGACAGCGTTTAAACATCGGCGATTCCTATTGAAGACGATTTTAACGATCAATTTCTTTAAGGGTTACGTTTTTATTAGTTCGACATCATAAATTTAGTATTTAAAATTAATTTAGGATAAAAAAAAAACAAGTAACTTACCAGGGAAAATATTTATTATTTTAAGATGACAGTCTCAAAAGGAAAACCAAAATAAAAATATTCGGCTTACACAATGTGATAGTACGGGAGGTGCCTCTCTACAAATGTTGCTATGTGTTGGAATAATTGTGGATTATCCAAATGGAGAAGGGACGATACATTATACGGAGGCGTAATATATGAGGGACGTGGGAAGATGAGGTAAAGCTTCGAAAGGTAACAAAAAAATACATGATCGCGATTGCGACCTGTTCAGAATGAACGGAACAGACTTTCTCTAAGCTACACATGGAACTAAAGTTAACACGATGGTGACATAAGCAGGATTTTACGTAACCTACTATAGCTCGTTCATTGTAAGCAATCGATTTTCAACTTGAGAACTGGACATTTCAAAAGTACTACGACTGTTTGATTGTCATTACGTGGGTAGGTTTCAGCCCATTGCAACGGTTATATGTTGCCTTGTTTAATTAGCATTAGATCATCGACAGGAAGGTCAGCTGTTGGTAGCTTCCACTAATTAGTTGGTTTTAACGTGTTTAAATATCTACCGAAATTTTAATAGTTTTACGCTGTTTCTGAGATCAGTTCTAGTTTTAGGAGGTAGTATCAACAACGAGCTTCTAATTAAAAAATTTACCGGTGTTAGATCTATAGGATCTATTTGTACGATATCGAAGCGTGTTTCCAATTACGATCACCTAACATGTACAAATAGATCCTATAGATAACACCAGTAAATTTTTTAATTAGAAGCTCGTTGTTGATACTACTTCCTAAAACTAGAACTGATTTCAGAAACAGCGTAAAACTATTAAAATTTCGGGAGTTAGTAGATACGAACTAGTTTTTTCAAAACTTAGAAAATGAGCAGGTTTTTTGTATAAAAATTTTTCCTACAATCGTATAATAAGGTGTCAGTTTGAATAATATTTTATAAGATTATATTTTGTATTAAGTTTTTTTGGAAAGAATCGTTAATATATTCGGTACAGAAAATTCTATCGAATGGTAACTTTACTTTTTTTGTAAACAGAAAATATTTAAATATGCAAATATATTATTGTTGTTCTTCTTCAAAACTTAGATCTCCCTATTCTTCTTCATCGTAGGCTCGATCCGAGCATCGTGACACTATGAAACCTTGATTTTATGCAACTGCGTCCGCCATATGTTTCGATCCTCTGCATATCGAACCGCTTGCTGGAATGATGTAATGTTTAGCAATTCTTTGATTCCATCCGTATATCGTGTAGGCGTTCTTCCTTGTTTTCGCCGACCTTCGACCATACCCTCCAAAATTAACTTTCCCGAACTATTTTGACGTATAATATGACCGAAGTAAGTTACTATTCGCTGCCTTACTACATCTCGCAGTCGTATTTTTGGACAGATTTCCTTTAACACCGACAGGTTTGTTCTCTTTTCGGTCCAGGGAATCCGCAGCATCCTTCTCCAACAGAACATTTCAAAAGCATCTATTCGCCGGACATCCATTTTTTTTAAAGTCCAGCATTCCGATGCATACAGAAAAACCGAAAAGACTAAGGTGTCCATGAGGCGAATTTTTGTATTCTTCGTTATGTCATGGCTCTTCCATACTCTTGTCAGTTGAGCCAATGCATTTTTTGCAGTTCCTATTCTTCTTTTAATTTCATCGGTCGATCCTCCATCTTTGGTAATTACTGAACCTAAGTATACGAATTTATCAACTACCTGGATGTCATGCCATTGCTGGATGTTATCAGAGTTGTTTCGATTAATAATCATTATTTTAGTTTTGTCTTTATTTATTGTTAAGCCTGCAGCTTTGCTTATGGTTTCCAACTTCCGGAGTAAAACCTGTTCTACGTGCATTTTATAAATGAGGTATAATAAATCTATTAGAATTCTAACAATAGTCATTTCGACGTGTAACAGTCTGCGTGCAATCATCTTTATAATTATTCACCATGGCTGCTGCGAATTCTTTCATTTCATACAAGAATTTTCCGAATGGCCAGATAAACATTTTTTTAATTTTTTTTTTTTTTTACCAGCAATAAGTAACAACGAGATCCGGATGAAAGAACTGGTGTTAATCTAACGCTTTCATTCAAGTATAAGACTGTGAGAAGAATGTTGCATTCCATTAACATTACTGGCAGTACTACAAAATTCCTACTTGGACATTTTTATGAGAAATATTGACGGAACAGACGAGAAAAACGTATAGCTGTTGTTTGTTGAAAAGTATGCGCCTGAATGAAAAAGAAACAAGGCTGATACAATGACGAAAGATTTCATCTACGAACGTACAAAGTGAAATTTTATTACGTTTGTATTTTACAAAATTTCACATAAAATGCCGGTTATTCATCTTTCACTTACTGTTTAAGTATAGATAGTTTTTTCCTTAATAAATCTAATTATCTTTGGATAATATTTATTATATTCGCCCTTCAATTTTCTTTTGTTTCTAACTTTAATTTTTTCTTTTTTACTAATTTTGATTACCGTCTAAATTATAAATAAACGGCTGTAATCAAAATAAAAACACAAAATTAAATCGCTCAAAATATAAAAACTTTTTGACAATTACATCATTATCCTAAGAGTAAAATTAATGTCTTACCAGCGAAAATATTACGCAGAAACTCGATCTATTAACGAAATGTTAACTTTTACGATTTTAGCTAAAATTTCTATAAAAAATATCTAAATAGAATATGATAGCGCCCCATAGAATTTGCAATTGAAAATAAACTGATGATAGCGAATACGATCTTCCAACATCACCATAGAAGATTGAACACATGGATCTCCCCTGGAAATCGGCATAGAAATCAAATAGATTATTTCATGATCTCAAATAGATGGAAGTCATGTAAGAATGTTATTGTTCGACCTGGAGCTGAGTGCGGTTCTGACCACAGATTAATAATAATGGAAATACAGGGAAAACTGAAAGCTCCTAGGAAGCAGCAGCAAGCACAGAGATTGGTGATCAATGATCCCAAAGCCTTTGTAACAGCACTTGAAACAAGAACAATAACGAACGCAGTAAACTTATCAGCACAACAACAGTGGGATAAAATGAAAAATATCACAAAGAAGACATATAAGGAAACACAAAGACAGAATCAGCAATCATTGAATAAAAAACCATGGCTGTCTGAAGAAACTATGAAACTTATTAACAACCGAAGAGAAATGAAGGAAAATGGACAGTACAACGCAGATATAACAAAATTAATAAATCGACAAATTTCAAAAAGTTGTAAAAATGATAAAAATACGTACATCAAAAATATATGTAAAGAAATCCAATCCCACGCGGAGAATGTGGAACCAAAGGATTTGTACAAAAAAGTAAAACTATGATCACGTGATTTTCAAACTAGGAATTGGATGATTGAAGATGAAAAAGGTATTATTAGAACAGAAAAGAAAGAAGTAGCGGAAGTATGGAGAAATTATTGCCGATCTTTATATTATCATGATGATGAACGAACACTGGCAATCTCACAACCGCTGACAGAATTAGAAATAGAACAAGACATACTAAAAAGCGAAGTCATAGAAGCTATTAATTATTTAAAAAACAATAAAGCTGTGGGCGTTGATGGAATACCAGCAGAAGTCCTAAAAAATACTGGAGAAGTAGGCGTGCAGATGCTGCATTCTATATGTAACACCATATGGAAAACTATAGAATGGCCACATGAATGGTGTAAATCTATGTATATTCCTCTATATAAGAAAGGAAAGAGAACTAAATGTGATAATTATCGAACCATTTCTCTATTGCCGCACGCTAGTAAAGTAATGTTACGAATTCTTAACAATCGTATCCGCGGAAAAATGAGCGAACAAATTGCCAAAGAACAAGCTAGATTCGTTAAAGGAACAGATCCTAAATATGAGACAATTAATAGAGAAATCAAGAGAGTACAATGTGCCTATAGTGCTGTGTTTCATTGATTATCGAAAGGCTTTCGATAATGTAATCTGGAGCAAACTCTGGGAAATATTGATGGAGATGGGTGCCTCAAAACACATTATACATCTGATTCAAAAACTATATGAGCACAACCAAAATATCATAAAGCTAGAACTCGGTACACAGTCCGAAGAATTTACTGTAAAGAAAGGTGTAAAACAAGGATGTGTACTTTCACCCATATTGTTTAATTTATACGGAGAACATATAATGAGAAAAGTTTTAAAGGATTGGGATGAAGGCGTTTCTATCGGAGGACTCAAAGTTACAAACTTACGGTTTGCTGACGATATAGCATTGATAGCACCTAACATGGAAAAAATGCAAAGATTGTTGAAGAAATTAGAATATATAAGTAAATGCTATAGTCTACAAATAAATAATGGAAAAACTAAGTTAATGGTAATTGATCGGAAGAATACAATAAAGGAAAAATATAAAACCATTCCTGGTTATGAAACGGTAGAAAATTTCGTTTATTTGGGATCCTTGTTGGAAAGTAAAGGCGGATCTGAAGGTGAGATCAAGAGAAGAATTCAACTAGCACGGAGTGCGATGGTTAAACTAACACGGATATGGAAAGATTCCTCTGTTACGAAAAATACAAAAATTCAACTTGTACGCACTCTGGTTTTTTAAATATTTCTATATGGTTCAGAAACGTGGACGATCAGAAAGTCCGAACAAACTCGCATAAATAGTTTCGAAATATGGTGCTGGAGGCGGCTCCTTCGAGTTTCGTGGATGGAAAAGCGTACTAATACGTCTATTTTGGAAGAAATTCGTCCAACCCGCAGATTAACAACAGAAGTTCTCGCACGTATTATGAGATTTGTTGGTCATATCATACGAAAACATGACGGAATCGAAAGAACAATAGTTATCGGAAGAATGAATGGTGTGCGGCCAAAAGGTAGAGTACCAATTAAATGGACAGATGCAGTGACTGCTGCAGCTCGAATGTCATTTTCAAAATGCGTTCATGATGCCGAAGATCGTCCAGGATGGAGGCAGAAAATAATGAAACTGTTACCTTGATCACGATACTCCTACGTGGAGTTACGACTAAATGATGATGATACTAATAATTCGGAATAATAAGTCGGCGTTTAAATAAATTTGCATACTAAATAACGTTAGTAGAAAATATACAATTCACATTTGAAATAGGTGATTATGAACTTTTTAGATTTAAAAATTAACACAACCTACTAGATATCGATATATACGGAAAACCGAAACTAACATAATAATACCTAATGATTATTTTCAACGAAAGAGTTATATTATAAAATAGGGCAAAATTATTTAAAATACCAATAAATTAAATACCGAGAAGGATGTTATTAAGCGGATAGAGATTAAGAATGTGTATAATCCTGGTATAGTAGATTAATTATGAAATAAACTAAGTGATAACATACAGGTAATAAAGAAAATAATAATTATGCCGGGTCGATAAAGTATATTTTTAAATTCGTAAAAAAAAATATATATATAATATAAGCCGTAAGTAACGATGAAAAAAAAAATTAATTTTTAATAATGATATAGAAAATAATGAAATATTACAAAACTTCAGGAGTATATAGGTTAAACTGTACAAAAAGTGATAAATTTTATGTTGGTCAAGCAAGTAGATAAATAAACGTCAAATTAAAGGAAGATTTGTAAAAATGGATGATGAACATCATATGAAACAAAAAAACTAACATAAGCAATATAATTGATAACTGTAAGGTACTTACACACGAGAATAAAACTAGAAATAGAAAAATATTGGAAACGTTAGGAATAATTAAATATAGTCGGTAATAAATTATTGAATAATATTATTAATTTAATTAACATTAAACTCAGTTTTTTGAATAAAGTCATTGTAGTATTATATATAAGCGGGTATTTACCTGATTAATTGATATGTGCGCAGTGGCGTAGCCAGATTTAGTTGAAGAGGGGGTTCAAACAAAACTAAATTATAACAGTAAACTCGAATTAAATTGAACTTTAAGTAAATAACGAAAACTCAAGTAGGTTAAACCCCAATCCCTAATCCAACTCACCGGAGTTATTTTTATACTTATTAGATGTCGAATATGTAATTGTATTAGAGGCGATAGACGGCAGAAATATTTAACGTCACTAGAACGCACTAATAGTATATTATTGATGACAGAGGGAGATGGTTACAAATATTTTTTGAAGGAATAATACATAGTAATACTTAACTAAATTTAAAATTTAAAATCTATTATTCACGTTTTTCTACAAAATTCTTCTAGTACGTCCTATATTACAAAACTATATATTTACTTCAAAAACAACGAAATTTAAAAAAAAAATAAAAAAAAATAGGTTTAACAAATGCAAAACTGCATTTAACAACGAGTATATATTTCCTTACTATCAGATTGATTCCAAGGGGAGGGTTCAGACCCCCAAACCCTCTGGCTAGGCCACTGTATGTGCGTATATAAGTTAACATTTAGTTAATTCGTTTCTGTGTAATACTAGCACTAATAACTAATAGGACGTTAGTTGTACTGCTTGTTAATGAGCTCCGTATTTATTATATATTTTTTATATATTTTTTATAATTAAATTTATTTTGTTTACATCAAATCACTATACTTCACACGTAACATTTATTAAAAATAACTTTATTTTATTTGCTGTTAAATATTATTTAAATTTTTTTTACCATTCGGCATTTTATTTCCGAAGGACAAAATTCGTTACTTTTGACATTTTAAATTGTACTATTTCCTTAATTGGTTTTCTAACGAAAGTGCGAGATTGGGGAAGTTAATAAAAATCAAGTTTATTACATTTTAATTTAATTGCCAAATTTCGAAGAGTGGACAAAAAAGAAACCGACAGGCAGTTTCAATTATATGAGAGACGACGAAGCATTTTCTAAAAAACGTGCCGTCGTTTGAGACAAACTACATTGCCGTGTGCCAGACGGGCGTCGACCGCAAGGTATTAAATAAAATTAAAAAGTTTATTCAATTTCTTATCGGAAATCGAATGGATTGGTTTCTCGATAAATAGACGCGTTCTGGCCTTGCGCCAGTCGTTAGTGTCACTTTCGAATTCCCCGAAATTTGAACCTCGACCGATTTATTTATATCCTAACTCTTATTAGACTAGAAAAAAAAAAAAAATATAGTTATCAACTGTATTTTCAAACGAGAGCGCACTGTATTTCTATACCTTATTCATTAATATTACGGTAGCCGTGCCATTTGAGATGGCTTTGTTCCCATACGAAATTATCCGAATTCTATAACATTTAGTCCGCTATACGGTACATCAACTTTTAATACATATTTTAATTGGAGGCTAGTCACAAATCTGCAAAAACAAAAGGGGAAGGGGAAAAGAATTAATTAGAACGGGCATAAAAGTTTTAATTTTATAAATATGCATATTACGTATTAAAAATTATTTAATCATCTAAATAGCAATGTTATTTTATATTTACACTTGCTGGAGTAATTTTCTATAATTATTTCGAAAACCGAAATGAATGGCGAAATTTAATAAGTTAAAACGCCCTGAAGTTTATATTCTATTTTGTCGTTACCGAATGATTTGAATTATGCGTTATTATTCTTACTGCTAAATCTATGTTTTATTTGTTAAATATTTTTATTATTTTATAGGTGTGACTTCCTACTTAATTAACTGAACCTAAAATAATATATATATATATATATATATATATTTTATGTTTCCTTATAAGATTTTTTACATTTTTTTTTTTTTAAACTATATTAGTGTTATGTTAATTAAACAGAATGTCATTTTTAATAAAGAATTAATTTGAAGAAGTATATAATAAATTTAATGACCTTTATATTAGACGTAGAGTGTGAATCATCCTGATTGTTTTTGTACGTGTTTGGATAAGATTATTTAGGTACGTGCTGTTTATTGCATTCATCATCAGATTAATATATTTAATAAGTTGCGTATCTAGATTATTTTCGTACATTTTATCATTATTATCATCATCATTACGTGCCGTCTCCGCATCGGAGGTAGGCGACTACTTACTTATATATATTTTTGTTGTACAGTGTAAGTAGCGTACAAGATAATCATAATATGGCGCTAGCATAGATAGATACATACACTCAGGAGAACTGATTTTAATCCCTTTGTTGTCACGACCCAATGCAGCCTTGCGTTTTTTTTTTTTTTTTTGTAGTGTACTATATTGTTACTAAGTTTAACGGAAATAAACGAGTGTGTTTAGTAACAATCAGTTACTTGTTTATTGTAGAATTATGTAATTATCGTTCGCATAGTATAATTATTCAGATAAACATATTTAAAATAAGAATAGGTTGAAAGTGTGTTAAGTATTTTTGTTTGCGTGCGAATATTAATAAATTACGGCCTAATAATTCTAATAATTACATTATAATAATAAAGATGTACTCGTAACAATCATCATTTTGATGATTACAACGATGGTGAATGATAAATACGAAGTATTGAGAAATTTTGTTCTCTTATTTTGTGCAATTACAGTAGTTTAAACGAGTTACTACGAGAGATTAACACTAGGATTTTGACATCTTAATGTTAATATCTCTTTTTTTTATCAGACTGGAAATAATATGTGTTAGCACATACAGGACGTATATATTGTATATAATGTGTGCGTGTATATAGGTTTTAACTTTTTCTATGTATTATTATTTTATATACGGGAAATTTATTTTTACCGGATGTATGACGGTTTGAATTTAATGAACGTTGGGTGTAACCAGTAGTATTTCGAGTTAGATAAATAGTTTCAAGACACCTACAAATTCGTTTACATAGCGTAAACACACACACATATATATATATATATATAGACTTATTTGCTTAATTTATTTATTTAATCTTGTACGAACGTAATATATTTGCACTTATAAAGCATACATTTTCCAGCCTGCATTTCGTCTCGTATAAATAGAAATCGTAATAATAACGATAATATTATACTAAAAGAATCCTTTGATAACGACGACTGAAACATATTATTTAATAGTTTGGAAGAAAAAAACCCGCAATCTAGAAATTAGATAGTAGGCTAATATAAGTCCCAAACGGCGATAATAGATGTGAATGACTACGAATTATAAATTAAAATAAGAGAAGGACTTTATCTTCTTTCATCGTACATTCAAAGGTAAACGGTCATTCAACAACAAGCAGTTAATATAAGTAAATATTCTCACAAATGAGGAGATTAATAGATACGTAAATTTGCAAAATTACACACGTCCGGGTAAGCAAAAATTTAAAAAATACGGAAGTTACTAAACGGATGAATAAGAACCGCGAACTGATAAAGCTAATGGAAAATTAACTATCCGAGTTTATTTGATGCGGGTTCCAAAGAACGAGCTACTCCAAACGATACTAATGGGCGTAGTGGAAAGCGTTCGTAGTGTTTTGTCCGGTGGAAGGACGTTGTGGATTTTCAACGTCCGAAAATGAACCGGAATACTTTTCCATCTGACGCACGAGATCGACAAACATATAGATGGAAGAGCTGAATGATGCGGACGCCAATATTCGATAGCGAAGACGGTTTAAGAAGAAGTGGACTAAATTATAGTCGTAAAAATTGGCTTTATATATATATATAATATATATAATGTGGAATGTAGTGATTTTTTATAAAAAATCAATTGAAAATTAGTTAAATCACTAATATTTATTTTCTTATAGAAAACACAAAGCTTTTCAGCATTTACGTCATTATCAAGTGAAACATTTTTAAAAAATCATAATTTTAAAAATATAAATTAAATATAATTACTTAAAAATATTTGATGGTGATTGTGAACATATACTCCAAAAATGCTGTTCTGCTTCTGTTCTGTCTATTTTTTGAATTGTTGAAATTTGATATCAATATATTTGTTTATTAATTTTGTTTTTTTATATTAATTTTTTCTTCAATATTATTTTCCGGATTCTGTAAAAGTTGTATACTGGTGGAATTTTAAATTTTTCATTCACTGTTGCGATGTATGATGTCCAAAAGTAAAATATACGTTCGGTTTACGGATATATCGCGGAAAAAAAAAATTCAGGCACTTTTCCTGCGACCAGTGAATAATTTAATATTTATTTTATAATTACGTTAACTTTGTAATTTAGTCACTTAGACTTTATCGATGCTAAGCTGTGAATGTTACTCCATGTCGTTTTATGTACGAAATAATTCATAAATAAGTGTTTGTTATTAGCTATTTTTTTTTAATCGATTATTTTAATTTCGAGCATTTTTAAACGTTGTTATTTCATTTTAAACGTAGTTATTTGATAATTTTAAATGCACAGTTCTCCAATTTTGAACGTAGTTCTTCATAGAGCGTGTTACATGGTGGATAGGAAACGTTTTAAGAGAGAATTAATTATGAACATATTTTCCGAAATTTTTCTGTTCAAATTTTTTTCAAAGGTTATTGATGGTATTATGTTGCGCTACAGCTTAATATGTTCCGCTCCATGTCCGTGTATACACGTCGGTAATAATAATATGCTTGTTATCAGCCAAATTCCAGTTATCGTTTTGGAAAGCATCGTTTAATTTTGTTATCAACACCCTGTAAGATAATTTTTTTTGGTTATACTGTTGCAAGGCTGTATATATATATATATATATATATATATATATATATATATATATATATATATATATATGTGTGTGTGTGTGTGTGTGTGTGTGTGTGTGTGTGTGTGTGTGTGTTTATCTATAGTAGCCATACTTTCTCCTTTTTCTTTTTGTTTTCATTTTAATCTTTTAAGTCATTTAGATGAATGACCTGAATATCGCTACTTTATCGAGTTTAGCGACCACACACACGTATATATATATATATATATATATATATATATATATATATATCACCCGCATGTATACATATATACATATAATTGCATATGTGTAAATTATAATGCAATGCGGCTGATTAAACTGAATAAATTACGCTTTTGCTATTCATAATTACTTTTTGATAAGCCGATCGAAAATAAATTTTTATTTCGTGTTTTATCGTGTATTTGTCTGTTATATACGTTCTTCACAATATTCATGAATGAAAGCTGTATGTTTACATGAATACGTATTACTATTAAAGTGATACAAGCTTTACCACTATCACTATTAGGCCGATTACAAATGGAACAACTAGGGTAGATTTCCTCGGGTCTCAGAAGGAGCAGGCCCAATAAACCTAAAACGTTAAAATTAACCCTAGGTTTTTAGTCGTAACTTCAAATGTAAATACATTATGTTTGCGTATTCGTGTATATATATATATTTTTTTCCAATTTTTTATACGCATGTATGTTGCGTTTAAGGACTCCGCAAAAATCTGCAGCTTGTCGGTAGGCTTTTACAAATGATCACATGTTTCTACCCTTTATTTGTTGAAACAGAGTACACAGCTAACGAATTCGGGACGTACATAGTTATTGCGAATATTACCAACAACGTTATTATATCTTTAAATTCGTAAATAATTCCAATGCTACAAAAATCACGATTGAGATAGTGGATCGATCGATTATCGTTATTCATATAATTTCGCATTTATCCCCTCTTCAGGTTCAATTCAGCACATACTTGCCATGAACTTCACCTAATTATAGTATATTTGTGTTATTTAGAATAAAATTTATAATCTACAAACGAAGTTTTATGTAAGTATTTGATTTTTATCTTATTATTATTATTATTATTTAATTTTTGGTAGAAATACGAGGTTAATCGATTTTGATGAATACTTTTTTATTAAAATATGTTTTTTTCTTGTTTTAATGGGGTCTTAGTTACATGCGTCCTCCCCCCCAGTTCATGTTGCCTGCCTTATTGCTATTCGTTGATGGGAGGACTATCATCAATAGCTTAATTAACGTTCGATTAATTGTGTGTGATTTTTTCTTTATAACCGTTTGCTGTTATTATTATTACTTCTAATATAATATTAATACCGTAATTACTGTTATCTGTTACGACGTTCATATTATCTTAATTAAAATTCGCAGCTTGTAATGTGTTTTTTCCCACATCTTGTACTTGATAGAGAAGTTCTGCCAGTTGATTTTCGTTAATTAGGACCGAACGTATCACCTGTATCTTCGGATTAATTATTCTTAAAACCGTTATCTTCAAATTTGTGAATTGTTTATGATTTTAATCGAAAAATAATTTAATGACGACGTATTTTTACATACACATGCGCCGAGTGCATGCATATTATCGTCATTACTATTTGGCTTCTCTTCAATTTTACGTAATTATTATATTCTAGATCTGCTGATAATCTTTTTAATCGCATGTAATTATTATTGTGCGCTAGATCTCAAGTAATCCGAAAATATTTGTAACGACGTCTTCATCTGTGGCATTTTCGTACATCATTCTTTCCATTATGATTTTCATCGAGCAATTATGTTTCAAAATATATCTGACCGAGGCTTTCGGATGATTATTTTTAAGTAATATTTATAGGTGTGTGTGTTTTTTTTGTTTAATACTTTTTATCATCGTTCTCCAGATACATTTCAAACGCTCTTAAATTTTGCTAATAGCGTTCACGTTTTACAGCCATAAATACTCCGTTCCAAATAAAGGACAACAGAAATCATTTTCTTATGCCTACTGACTTCGATTTTAAAGTATGCGTTGATTAATCTTGAGTTTATTTCTTAATTATTCTGAAGCTTTATCTGGGAGCACGAGCTTTACTCGTTTTCTTTAATTTTTTTGTAAAATCGTGTTTTATGGAAAATATATTTACATACGAATCACATACCATTAAAAACCGTTACATACATAACTATGTCTTAACCGTATAGTATTTCGTTTCAATAAATTTCCGAAGTTATTGTAAGTTTTTATACCGTAAGAAGGTACTTAACGTTCTTTTTTGTGCAGTGATTTTGGAATTTTCCGATAAGATTTTATTCTTAAAATAATTCTTTTATCGATTAAAAAATATTTTCGGAAAATCCAACACCTTAAATCGAAACGAATACCCGAAATATAAAATTTTAGCTATATTTACCAAAACACGTATGCGGTGAAAAGCAAATTTCGAAACATACGACATTTAAACGGTTAATAAACATTGTGGATATGACCGGTAGATTGGGGATAAGTGTTGAAGTAAGGAAGAGACCAGACTGTGCTACTTGGTTTCTAAGTGTTACGAGAATAGTATGCGAGGAATAAGTAGTTGTGTCATTTGAAAAAAGGGACCGGGAAGAGGGCTCGTGCCTTGAATGGAAATAATAAGGAATTTAGAAGAAGGCGGAGTCGCTGACAGGAATTCAAGGCACTTGAAAATATCAAAGGATTCAGTTGAGAATATGGAGCAGAACTTAGAAAACCGAAAACAATATGTGACGGGCGGTACAAAGCAGGTAGTCCTAATTCCAGATTTAGAGCCATCGGTAAAATATCAAACAGTGACCTTATATATATATATATATATATATATATATATATATATATATATATATATATATATATATATATATATATATATATATAGCATTACACACACCATTTCGTATATATATAAATGTATATAAATAAAAATTCTATACCACCAGCGAGCAGAACTTAAATTTATAATCGTTACATGATTTTAAAATATAAACATCGAGGAAAATACTTAATTCATACATACATATTCTATGCAAAGAAGCTGTTACTGTAGTACCCATAACGACAGTATACGAATTCGCAATGGCGGTAAATAGAACTAATTCATAACTAAAAGAAAGGTGTTTTATTACATAAAACAAACTTACTGAAAAGTAAGAAGTGAAATAAAAATGAATATATTAAAAATAATAAAGTTATTTATTATATTTTTAATATCAAAATGAATATCTAGCTGTGAATAAATGTATTTAATCTGCTATTGTATAGACGCCAGTTTTTCATTATTTTCTGTGATTGTTTAAGATTATTGCTGCCCCACGATCGCATTTTTACAGTAATTCACAATTCGTTTCTATATATTTATTTTTCTTGTTGTAATTTTTTCTAAGTTGGATTAATTCGAATTCTTATTTGAAGCAGCAGTGTATTTACACAAAAACACTCGAGTTCATTAAAATTAAATGTTAGGTAAGCATGCAAAATTGATGGAACCGTGTTCTGCAACGACATATTATAAATAAATATATATTGATATACCGGAGAGTAGTGATTTAATGAATTAATAAAAAAAATTATATTTGGTCGAAGTATTTCGATATTTACATCACTCTCGAGGGTACACAAGAAACGTTACATATAAATTATCTCTAATATTTATATAACAACTTATATATTTGATATATATTTAGCTAGCCGGAGGTAATTTGCTCTTAGATTTATTTTTACAATAACTTTTATTTATAAAATCGATTTTAAAATTCTTCGTCAAAATCGATCATATTATTTAATAAATTATTACTATTTCTATGTTTTATAATTTGTAATTTTTGTAATAATTTTCTTTTTTCAAATTTATATTCTAAGTGTAAAATTTTTATGTGATCTATCATATGTTCTATGTTATGTTTTTTTTCTTTGCAGTGTTTGCCATAAAGTGACTTGTCGTCATTTTCATTTTTATACGAAGATAAGTGTTCTCTTAGTCTCTATTATTTATTTGTCGACCAGTTTCATCTATACTAAATTTATTATATTTTGTGCAGTATATACTCCAGATTTTTTAATGTCTCATTCTCTTCTATTTTATTGTCGCAAATTTATGTAAATAATGTTCTATTATTATGTTATCATAATATTGTACTTTTTACAGGGTTTTAAGAATTTATAAGTATATTTTCCTATATATTTAATTAGTCCTAAAAATAAATATGGAACAGGCCAAAAAATATACAATCCTCGACAAAATAAAAAAGACAATTATTTAGTGATTAAACTGTGTTTTTATTTTGTTTTATTTATAAAAATATATATATTTGTGCGCTCGCTATATATTTTTGTTCACATTTAGATTGTTGATGTTACCGAGGATATTTTGTATTCGTAATATGCTGTTTCGATGAACAGGGAAATAATACGGGTTCATCTAAGTTTCAGTGTTAGCGTACGTAGATTATGAAACGGTGGTTGAATGGATACGAAAGAAGAACCCCCCCTCTTATACTTTTCTAACGATATCGAAGGGCTATAATGCGGAAGTTGTAAAATTAAATTCATCCCTACGGCTAGCTGATAATCTTCGTAGCCGGTGGTACGACGATACCCTTGGCTCCGTTATTATGCTTTTTTACTACGCTACTGTTAACGGTTGTCTTTACATGCATACCACCGTCGTGTTTTATTGGAGCTTTTACCAATTTTTAGTAACGGGTGAATAGCGACTCTAAACTTTCGACGCTTATCCGCAATTCTCCCCCTGTTTGTTTATTATTTCTACGCTTTCAAATTTAGTATTAACTATTTCGGCGACTACGTGACGATAACAGATGCGTCAGCATCCGTTAGCATCCGTTGGCAATTATTTGCGAACGTACGTCGCGATATACGAGGGTAAAGTTAGAAATTGGAGTGCACTTCGATCCCCCGTGTATAGAATAATATTCTTCAGCGTACTTTCGTTTAGTAGAGAAACGTGCGTCTAGTGCACATGTTCTCAGAATATATGATAGAGAGTGAACTTCCTGCGGCGTTATATGACTAGAACAGGATTCATCCGAGAATGAGGAGTTAGTCTTGAAAGTGTGAAAGTTCATCGTTTTATTATCATAGGAATCATAGTGTTTCTTATGAGAATTAGAGTATCATTATTATATTTAAGTATGTATGCGTGTATATATATATATATATATATATATATATATAGAGAGCTTTTAGAACGTACGATATTGATCGTTAAAGCTGTTTTAAAGACTTGAATGTTTTTAGTTTATGTTAAAAATATAAGCGTTATCATACCATTATCGTAATTAATTATTAACGACAAATTTAAGTATTTCGAGAAAGTAATTTTGGTTAATATTTGCCCCCGTACGAAATATAATAAAAAAATAATAGCCCGAATGAAATAGATTTTATAAATAGGGATCATTGATCATTTTAAATTTGATACTCTGTTAAAAATCATTATAATTTTTATTTAAGCAATTATTTTTTGTCATTTTTTTTGTTTGTTATTGGTAATAAATACCTTTTTCAGTGGTTTATATGGCCAGAAGTGTACCCAAGAATAATTTTAGTTGAAAATTCATCAATTTGTAATTGTTGCCATTAATGGGAAAATTATTAGCATTGTTATGCGTTTTATACATTGTTACTATTTAATTTTAATTATCTTCATCGGACGATGATACAGTGCTGTGCATTCAGACGATATATTTCTAAATTCTTTAACGTCTTTAACCTGGCAACTGCCATTTGTGTCAAATATTTTATATTCACAGCTTCGCTACACTGCTCAGCGTCATAGTAGCTTTCAATAATATTTTCTAGCATAGATTTGTTTGCATTGGATCGTTTATATTAAATTGTACTGCTCGCATTGTTACATTTTCTTCACTGGGGTGCCCAGAGATCCCCACGTAGAACAATAAGTTATAAATTTTGATTGGTTTTTTTCAACAAACAGGTTAGTATTTTAATTATTTTTTAGCATTTATTTGATGTTAAAAATTAAATAATTATTTTTAATTAATTAAAATAATTTACATACATTAATTTTATTAAGTATTTTAATTATTTCTGATTTATTTATGTTATTTTTTCTTATAAATTTTCTGAAGCTTTTGTGGCTGCTATTGTTACTCACACTATTTTCGGTGAAAACCACGTAATTCGTTCACTGACGACGTTTCGGAAGAACTTGCACCTTCCATAGAAAGGGCAATTGTTTTTCTTTTTAGGTTTTCAATTATGGATTGGTATGAACAGGAGCAAGCTCGTGTGAGACGTCTTCTTGATGACGTCGAAGAGGAAGAAGTTACAGGAACGATTGATGAATCATCCGATTCTGAAGTTGACTCTTGCTATATGAGTGACTATAATACTGACTCGGTCGCAAACGTGAGTACTATTTTGGGAAAGGATGGAATCACTAGATTAAGAACTACACCGGAAAATAAAAATGTTCGTACTCGTGCTTAGAATATTGTTGTTCACTTACTTGAAATAAGACATAATACAAAAGATTGTAAGACAATTTTGGAATGTTAGGATTTGTTTATTAACCAAGATATTGTATAAGTTATAGTAAATTCTACTAACAAAAATCTTCTGAAATTAGCATATTATGCGCATAGTTATCCAACTTGTGTTTCTGAAGTAAATGCTTTATTTGGGTTCCTATACATCGTTCGATCTATTCGTTTTAGGAGTCAAAATATGGATAGTTGTGTTTTATAGGATGTTAGACCTAAGTGGGATTAACAGCCACATAATTTACACAGGCAGCAACACTGAAGATAAACAAGTTCCACGGAGGATTTACTTGCAAAATTCAGGATTTGAGCTGGTGAAGGACTAGCTAAAAATAAAATCAGTAAACTCACATATTCCACGGTCAATACGAGAAAAAGGAAAGATATATTTTGAAGGTTCTGGCAGACGAAGCGAAACAAAAGAACCACCAAAAAAAAAACAAGATGGACAATTTAGCCAAGAACGGAGCAGAAAAAAAAAATCAAAATTTCATTATGAAAAGTGTTATGATGTGCCTGAACTATATGCGAAAAATGTTTTGAAAAAAATGCAAATGATCAACAATATGACGATAGTAGCTACGAATAAAATTATAATACTTCATATCTAAGTACGTAAATTTTTTTAGTTTTTTCATTTAATTTATTCATAGCTATTTTGTAACATATTAAAACATTATTTTAAAGCGAAATAAGTGTTGTTTATATGTTTCTTAATATTTTAAGTGTTATCTTTAGTCAAACTTGTAAAATGAAGTATAAAACTAGTATAGATTCTAAAAGTGTTATGGGGATCTACCAAATCCCCACGTGGTAGATGATATTTTAAAAATCCACCTGGCAGTTGCCGGGTTAATATTAAATAATTCTAGTTTGTATTTGAACCTTATTCTCTCTTTTGGCGACCGAGCTTTATTGTGATTATTTTTTTTTGTAAAATCCTGTTTTAGGAAAAATATATTTAAATACGAATCTCATACCACTAAAAACCATTCCACACATAACTGGAACTATTTTCATCATGTAGAATTTCGTTTCATATTACAGAAATATAAGTTTTTTTTTTTTAAACAAATGTCATGAGAAGGACCGTAATGTTTTTTCTGGAAATAAATTTTAGAATTTTTCGATGGTATTTCTTTTTCTTAAAATAATTTTTTCACAGATTAAATAATATTTCTGGAAGATTATTATTATTAAATTAAATTAACGTGACATGTACAGCAACCAAGGCTAGAGGCACGATAGAAACAGAGGATTAAATTGAGGAATAGAGACCGGAACGGTGGAGGAAGGTAATTAGATTCGACAGCGAAACATGGTTATCGTTGAAGAGGAGCGAAGGAGGAAGATTAAGGACGTCAGCTGTCACTTCTGCCATAATGAAAGAACCCCATTCATGATGTATTTCTTAAGGTCAGGCGTTGGAAGTGGAACATTCGGAATCGGCAAGAATGTAGCAGCTTCCCTGACCGCTTATCAGCTAGTTCGTTCCCATGAACCCCAGCATGAGCAGGGATCTAGAGGAATGTAACTTTCTGACTTGACTCCGCCAGTACTAGTTTCATCGCTTTCTTTGGCTATAGGGTGCTGATCATCGTTGAAAACGTCACAGAGAGTGCGGAGTGCTGGAAGAGAGTCGGAGCATATAATCGAAGGTTTATCGAGCTCATTAAATATTCCACAGTAAGATAAATCGCGTATAATTCAGCTGAAATGACGGACAATGTCAGCGAATATTGAATGATGATTACTTCATCTCTGACAACTGAGCAGTATTTCCGGAAGATCTGATAATTTAAATCGAAACGTTACATGAAATATAAAGTTTTAATTACATTTACTAACAAATATTCGGTAAAAAGTAAATTTCTAAGTACATGACATTAAAACGGTTAATGCGGTCGAGCTGAAATTTTCAACGTATATTTAGATAAATATCAAAAATGAAACGATGAAAACAAAAAAGTGTATACTCAATAGATTACAGGATTTTATAAATAAAAAAAATATAATCAAAGGTGGACAATATGGAGGATTGCAAAACAAGTCATCGGAATTAGCTATATGGTACATAATTCATAAATAACACATAGAGGGAGAAAAAAAAATCGTTATGGGGTAACCTCAAGGGTCGATTTTAAGACCGTACATACTTTTCACAAATGTGCAGTATAATATTACCTACTGACATAACAATATTCACATTTGTTGACGACGTAATGGTTATAATTGCGGATAATAATGAAACAAGGTTGGAAAATAAAATATATCAAACCTACATAAAGATTCGGAGTTGGCTTAAGGGGGATAAATTTGGAAATAAATTAATGTAAGACAAATTATATGCTCTTTAAACACGGGCGTGTAAAAAAAAAAAACACTAAAGCTTGACGAGATTTGGATTAAAGATAAATTAGCGAATCAGATTAAATATTTGGGTGTGATTATATTCTTCAATCATTTCAATAACATCAGAAATAAAATTAACAAATTTATTCCGATTTTCAACAAGCTTTATAACAACAATAGCAGGATAAATTACCAGAATGGCATATTGCTGTATAAGTGCATAATATTACTCAATATTTTGTACGGTGGAATTATGTACGATGAAATGTTAAAGGCAAGCAAATTTCAAATGATGCTTCAAAGTTTTCAAGGAACTGTAACTTACAGAACCATTAGTTATTTGGCAGCGATAATTATTTCAGGTATTTTGCACATCAAGTCTGAAATACAAGAACATATAGACTAGTTTATTAAAAATAAAATAGAAATAAACCATAATTTTAGTAAAGTAACTTATAGCAATCCGTGGTACATACATGAGAACAAAGCACTTAATGTAAAACAGTTTACAGTAAAACTAAGGGAACATTGTGAGAACAAATACCAAAATATGTAGGACAATTACAATGGGATTGTGAAGCAATATTTTCATAGCATCGTAGAAAGAATAAACAATAAGTAATTTGTGCCAAATTTCTTCAATGTGCAATTCATATATGGAAACGGGATTTTTAGAACATACCTATATACAGATTCGATATTATTAACACAGAGGACTGCAAATGTAATTTTTTGGATGATACTTCACAAATTATAAATAGATATCTCCATAGAAATATTATTTCTAATGTTGCAGAATTTTTTTTGTTTTTAAATAACATAATACAACTGGCCAAGAGGCCATCTAGCAATTTTTATGAAATGCGACGTAGCGTGAGAGGGGTTAACACACATTAGTGCTTCCCAAAGAATTCCAGTAGAAATTAGGATAAATCAATCGTCCTGGTTCATTTTAATCGGTGTATCTGAATACTGTTATCTAATAAATTGATGGCCAGTGTATTTGTATGAGACTCCAAGCGCCTTTTATACTGCTCAACCGCGTGTTTGACTTCGTCTTTAACATAAGGAATGAGAAGGTCACGATGTAAAGTATAATTCGAAACATACCAAGGAGGAACAATGAGTAACCTAATGATCTTATTTTGGAACCGCTGTATCTTATTTATATGGCTATTTTTTTGCGCAGCCCCACAGCATACACAGGCTTTAACATTATTTTATAAATTAAAAGCTTATTTTCAAGAGAAAGACTGGAGTGTCTGCCAAGTAGCCAGTACAGCTGCTTCAATTTTATGTCAAGATGTTTTCTTTTCTGATCGACATGTCTGCTCCACATTAATTTACTGTCAAGATGCATCCCCAGATACTTAACGTAATTCTGTTGAGAGATTAATTCCCCATTTAATGTAGTGGGTGGACAGGTTAAGTTTCGCAAAATAAATGTGATCTGCGTGCAATTACTTTCGTTAACTGCAATACGCCAACGTCTCAGCCAGGTTTCGATTTTTATTAAAGACCGCTGCAGAGTTTCGTGGACTAGGTTTTGCTCTAATGAATTCCGGGAAGCTGTAGAGATATAGATATAGCGATACAGTATTTTACTGAAACTATTCAACACATTCACTCCAAATTAAAAATATCGAAAGAGTAAATAACTTACCGCGTCACGTTCTGGCTCTAGTTAAAGAAAAGAGAAACATTCGGAAAAAGTGGCACATAACTAGAAACCCAGTTTACAAGTCTTTATTAAACAAAAAATCAAAAGAACTTAAAAGCTAAAATAGCTGTATCGTCCGCAAACGTGGCAGTTATAACATCGTCACTAACTGGAAAATCAGCCGTGAACAATAGATAAAGCACCGGACCTAAGACACTCCCTTGAGGCACGCCAGCGAAAACATTATAAATAGTGGAGTATTCGTTTTCGAATTTTACTCGGCATGTACGATCCTCAAGGTACGATTTAAGGAGTAGGAAGTACGGATGAGGAAGAATTTTTTTAAATTTATATAATAGCCCATGATGCCATACCTTATCAAAGGCTTGCCTGACATCTAGGCACACACCGAGACATACTTGTTTGGCATCAAAGCCTTCTTGTATCGTATGTACAATTCGGTGCACCTGTTCGATAGTCGAGTACTTCTTGCGGAATTCAAACTGATGATTGGGCATAATAACCGCTTTAATATGATTTTTTCAAGCACTTTTGACAAGATATGTAATAAGGATATAGATCTATATGATGTAACTTATCCGATTTAGGTATTACAACTATTTGCGCCAGTTTCCATGACAGAGGAAAATAGTGCAGGCGAAATCCTGCGTTCAAAATATTATTAATAAATAGTATCGCTTTGTCCAGCAATTCTGATAATAATTTTCCGGTGATTAAATCGAAGCCCGGGCTTTTTTTATTATTTAATTTTTTGAATAAACATTTTATTTCTCCTGGAGACGTTGGCGCAATGGGATAACTCATTTGAAAAGGAGCACTTAAAAATGTCATTATATTCGGAATTAACAGTTTCAGAGTTTGGTTTAAAAACTTCAGAAAAATGTTTGGCAAACACTTCAACCACCATCCTAGCCCATGTTCCATCGGAATTTCTAATCGGTGGAAGAGTTTGTATTGACCTATTACGACTTTGAATCGCTTTCCACAGACTATAGTCGGAAGTTTTCAAGGGAGATAATTCTTGTAAATAGCGCTGTAGAGATTCATTTTTAATTTCCCTAATTAATGATTTAAGTTCTTTTGATTTTTTGTTTAATAAAGAGTTGTAAACTGGGTTTCTAGTTATGTGCCACTTTTTCCGAATGTTTCTCTTTTCTTTAACTAGAGCCAGAACGTGACGCGGTAAGTTATTTACTCTTTCGATATTTTTAATTTGGGGTGAATGTGTTGAATAGTTTCAGTAAAATACTGTATCGCTATATCTATATCTCTACAGCTTCCCGGAATTCATTCCAGTTGGTGTATTTATTATGCATGTTGGGAGGGCTTTCTTTCCTTATTACACCATTACTTACCGTAAGAATTATAGAGCTATGATCTGATACCAGATCAAAAGATGTTTTAGCCTCGATATTGAGCGTAGAGATGCCTTTAGTAATGAAAAAATCGAGCGCATCTGATTTTTTGTTTCTATCGGTTGGCCAATATGTTGGCTCACCTGTAGCAGCACATCCTAAAAATTTATCCTGAATTATTTTGTTCAGTAAGCTACCTCTTGCATTTGTAAACCTTGACCCCCATCTCACACTCTTCGCATTCCAGTCACCGCCAGTTATGAACCTATGGCCTAGACTATCAAAGTATTTTATTAATTTTTGTTTTGAAAATTTTTGTTCTGAGGGACAATAAATAGCAGAAATCGCAATTTTGCCGTTTAATGAGAATACAATTATGCTAGTTGCCTGCATTTCTTTGCTAGTTAATTTAGTTAATTCGTAATGCTTAATATTACCTTTAATAATGACTGCAGTACCACTATGAGCCTTGCCATCTGGTCTATTTGTCGAGTATATGTTATTGCCTGATATGTGAAAATAAGATTTATCTGTAAAGTTAGTTTCAGCAAGTAATAATATATCTATGTGCTCACGTTTTAAAAATGTTTCGATTTTTATTTTATTTTGTAGGGCGCCATTTGTGTTCCAAGTTGCTATTCTTAAAGATTTTTTTTTGTATACACAAATACAGCCACCATCGACGATACAACACATAATACCATACCACATACAACACGAATACTACAAGCGCCACGGTTTATTCCTCCTCAGGCCACGACTTACGTGTCTCTGGGTAACACACCTATACCACAACAAATTTGTCTTTTACCTGCCCAATCTGATAATGTAAATCATATTAATCTCTACTCAGTTCCCAATAATAATGATTTTACAACATCTGCTTTAGCGTACGAATAAGCTGGTTCTTCTGCTGACCATACAATGCATGAAATAGAAAGCGCGTATTCTGAAAATGAGAGCGAAATGGATTCGAATGATTAGCAAATATCAAAAAAGAAGGCCAAAAAATATATTGTTCCCCAACTACCTGAGTATCAAGGCTCAAAAAAGGGAAATCGTTTTACTCCTTTATATAGTGAAGAAAGTGTGGGTAACGACGATAGTAATCCTTCCCCTACTTTATTTCCAACTCCTCCACCGTTGTTTGTTCATGATGTTACAAATTTCCCTTCCATTGTGAAGAAAATAGCTGCAATTTTAGGTACTCACGAGTTTACAGCGAAAACTCTCAAATTAAACACGGTCAAAGTGAATATTAAAAAAAGCGACGACTATCGGAAACTCGTCACTACATTTAAAAATGAAGACGTAAATTTTCACACGTACCAACTTAAACAATAAAGGACATATAAAATTGTTATAAGACATCTACACCATTCTTTCACGCAGGATGAAATAAAAAATGCGCTTAAAGAAAAAGGTTTTATTGTTCGAAACGTGTTAAACGTTAGACACAAAATCACGAAAGAACACTTGCCTTTGAATTTTTTAGATCTCGAACCTACTGAGATTATTAAAGATGTTTTCAATCTAAACTTTCTATTTTATTCAAAAATAAAAGTTGAAGCCCCACATACCAAAAAATCATACCACAATGTCTACGATGTCAATCTTGGGGACATACGCGGTCATTCTGTAATCGCCCATTTAGGTGCGTAAAATGCGGACAAAATCATAGTTCCGCTGAGTGTAGAAAATACCCTAACACATTACCTAAATGTGCGTTGTGCGAAAAGGATCACCCTTCAAACTATAAAGGTTGCGCTGTCTATCAGAAACTTTATGAAAAAAAGTATAAAACTGATATTAAAATTGTCAATGGTAACTTATACCAAAATAAATCCCAAACCACTGATATAACTATTTCAGGTAATAGAAGTCAACACGTCAATTATGCAGCAGCTGTGGTAAATAATGTCAGTCGCGTAGAACATTTCGCTAATGCCGGGGTTGGTAATACCTCAGTCGAAAATAACACAATTACAAATGATACTAGTGAAAATAGCAAATCTCAATATAATCACTCAGATTTAGCAACAAACTTTTTAAATGAATTTAAATCTATGTTCAATCAGCTAATTCAACAAAATACACTTGTATTAAATGTTACAGAATGTTTAACGAATTTACTGAGTTTGTGGTGGAGGAAATTATATTTCCTAACAACAGTTTAATTATCTAGTGTGATATTTCTTATCTCTCGCCCCTTTCATTTCAGTCGACTCCAAAGCTTTCATAAATAATGTTGATAGATTTAAAAACAAGATTTTTGCAACGAACCAGCGGCCGCTTGTTTAATTCTTTTCTCTTTTTGTATTCTGCGATTTGTTGTAGGATGTTCTGCTGAAATTTACATCGATATTCTAGAATTGTTTTGAAACACAATAACCTTATCAACCGCATATAATTGTGTAGTTTATAAAAGGCTGTTTACAATTATGTGGTTGGTTTTTATATAAAGTAATAATACTATTCGAGATTTGCAGATAAATTAAGGTTAACGAACTAATTATTCAAATTATATATATACTTTAAAAGTGTTAACCGTATATGCATATCTTCTGTGATAACAGACGCACTACCGTATAATAATTAATTGTTTTGTGTTTTTGTTTTTTAATACTACGTATTATAATTATTACTCATTATTTAATTTTTTAATTCAAATTGACCGTTTTCAAAATGTAATTTTCCGGTTATCTTAATAACACGAGATTCCACAAACTAATTGTGATACAGTAGTGATGATGAGATAAGTAAGAATGTGGATATTACTATAATTTTCTAACGCATAATATTTTTCTTATCGATACGGTTGGCTAGTATTAGTTTAGCAGAAGTTTCATTTATGCATATACGTGTATATGTATATATATATATATATATATATATATATATATATATATATATATATATATATATATAGTTTGGTTTTGATCTCTATGCACTTTCGACTTCGTAATTGTAGATTTCATTCCCTCTTCACATGACGTGACGATGTAAATGTGTTTCATTTATTTTATTTTGATGATAGATTACGTTATTTTAAATTTTTCATTACATCACATTTCTAATAATTGTATGCTCGTCGAATCATATTCTGTAAGAAAAATTTAAGATGGTATCCCCTGACCAACGATGATGGCAATTAAGAATTTTTAAAAAGTAATTATGGAATTCAGTTTTGTTGCGAAATGTAAACTGCAATATTCGTGCAAAAGATTGTTTAATGAAGAATATATATACATATATATCAGTATATAAAGAGTAAAGTTGATTAATATTATTACATCTTTTAAGTGTAAAATATGCATGCTACATTATAGTTCTATGATATAATACGGTATAAAGTTTTAGTGTAGTTACCATGATTATATATTGTGCCGGTATTTATTACAAAATCTAAGCAACTAGCTCGGAACGTAAATTCAAGCTGTCGGAAGTTTGAAATTGAACGTTTTGATCATCTCTTTTAACCACTGTGAATTTAGACTTTGATGTATTAATTCAGAAACCATATTTTTGGCTTTGCAGAAAGTTGGTCTAACATACATTACAACTACTGAAAACTTCTCGCTAGAATTTCTGACTCGTTTGTGTATCTGAAGTATTATATATCCATTATGCATAAAATTCAAAGATAAATACCAGTATATTCTACGTATTTTGAAGTCTACTACTTAAATGGTGATAATACTGTCAAAAATATATATTATTTAACGATTTCTTAATCCCCATATAAAGTACCTGGGCGACCCGGTTTTTTTCAGTTTGTTTTTTTTTTTTTTTTGTGAAACCGTGTATTCTCGGAAAATACATTTAGATACGAGTCACACGTACCACTATATGTAGAATTTCGTTATATAAATTACCACAGTAATAACCAAAAATTTCAGTTTTAGCAAATTTTTTTTAAAATGAATTTTGTAATGATTTTTCATTAAAATAATTCTTTCGTAGATTAAAAAATATTTTCGGATTTGTAAGTTGATATTAAAGCGATCAAGCTGACATTTTTAACGTACATTTAAATTAGACCGAGAAAAAGACGACGGGAAAAGTCAAAATTTCCAAAATTTTATGGTGGGGTCCAAAATTTCAAAACAAGCTATTTTTAATTACTTAATAAATTACAGATATGTACAAAATTTCATCCAAGCCATTACAGTTGTTTCCGAGATATTCGAGTATACACATATATATACATATTCGTTTTCTTATGGATAAAATGGGGCACGAAAGAATTATTCATAATATTAGACTTAAGGACTATAAGACGATTTCATGGATAAAACAACAAACAAAATTACTGGATGAGGTGGAATCGGCAAGCTAAAATGGAGTTGTGCACGACATATCGCAAGACAAGATGATGATAGGCGGACCAAACGTATGATGCAGTGGTGGCGATTGACAATTGTGCACGAGCAAGGCCTATGACTCGGAGGGTTGATATTGTGAAACGGACAGGAATTAAGAAGAGGACGTTTGAAATGTTTGTGCAATGTCTACATTCAGCAGTGAGTTGATTTAGACATGTCGTGATACATACATATACATATGTATATAAATAAATTAAATTGTTCGTTTAATAAGATCACACACACACGCATATATATATATATATATATATATAATATATTGGGAACAATTAAACGTATTAAGAATATATACATTTTTTAATAATGGTAATTCATTTGATTTATTTCTTATATATATATATATATATATATATATATATATATATATATATATATATAGATGGATGGATGTGTGTGTGTGTATTTATCGATTAGAATCATTTCGACCTTAACATTTTAATCCATACTTATCAGACCGGGTGCGATTAGAATGCTTATTTATCGGGAGTATTGATTTTTTCAGTGCCGTATTTGGACATTTCGGCAAAGATTATTTAACATTTCCATAAATACGAGCTGTTACAATACTGGCTTTTCTATTTATCATAAAATTATGACAACTTGGAACACTATTTTTATCATCAGAGGTTGATTTATTATCATCTCACGTCATGCTCCTTTATCTAGCAGCTGGAAACGGCTTATTCGGTTTTCCGATTATTATTGCTATCGCCTTTTTCACTTCATGGCCATAATTGATATCGGATAATTGTATTCTCACTTCTCGTTCTTACGTAATAACGTTACGTTTATATAGTTCAATTTATCCGTTCGTTAATTTGTTTATAACGATAACGTATTTATATTATTTGTGATTCTCCTTGATCTTGTTTTTTCTTTTATGGTTATCTGTTCTCGCTATAACCGAATTTGTTACTAAGTTTTCTTTCTAACGGCCTTTACCTATAAAGTCACGACTGACTTTTTAAACGATCAATTCTCATTTAGTCCTGATTTTGTGCCTCGTAAATTAATACCGAACGAATATTAAAATGATGCACTATCTAACAAGGTGAACGTATTTTTTAATAAGCGTTTCAAAAGTGTCATATTTTCGATTCATTTTATTAAGCTGTTAATTTTATGCCGATATTATTTTTACACTCTACCAGATTTACTAGTTTAAGCCGGTTCTCTTAACCATTTCGTACCCAATGTAGACTTTTTGATACACTATTTCATAGTTTGAATATCTCACAAACTATATGACCAATGTTGTCAATTAAAATTGTTTTTATAAATAATTTCTTCATAATGTACTAAAATCATATATGCCCATTGTATAGTTTTGGATACGCCGGAATTATTATTTTTTTTTCGTATTAAGTCGATTTAAAAAAAAAATCAAAAATATTTTATTTTGAACACTTTTAATCATCTAGATCCCAAAAAATTGTTATCGTTGTGCGGTCTATGTGTGGGCATGAAATAATATACACGCACAATCATTTTCGTGTATTCGCTGAACGTCGAATATTGACGATAAGCAAAGGTATCTTGGGAAGATATATATATATTTTTTATAATCATCACACTATCCGTCACGTACATACTATAAAAGTTACTTCCATCTGAATTCACTAATGACAAATATATTGTAAATGTATATATTTCGCGCTATATCGATCCACTGCTAATTATTCTATTCGTTTTGATTCTGAGCCCTCTGAATAGTTTGTTCCCGGCACTTGAATTATGTTGTCATACTGATGATCAGCTACTTCTGTTTCGAAGTAATCATTATTCCAACACTCGTTTCAATCTGTTATCTTTTTCTCCGGCTATGTGCCCTTCCCAGGTTCACTTCAGTTTGGCCATCTTTTTCACCATATTACAGAGTTCAGTCTTCTACCGGTACTGAAGTATTTCGATTTCGATCGGACCATCTTATATTTAATACTAATCTTTAGTGGGCTGTTTGTTCCGTTCCTTCGCGTCTTTCTGATATTTGTTTTGTGAATGTCCATATTTGTGAATCGTGTGTAAAAACATGCAAAATACACCGGTTGAATGTTTCCGGTTTAAACATATTGATATCCCGGTTTAAACATATTGATATCCCTTCGTTTTTTAAATACGTAACTTAATTTTCCAAAACTTCTCAAAGCTTGGCAGCGAATTGTTTCTACCTGCATCATAATTTCATTTTTCGTTGTAATTTTTTGCCTAAATATATATATATATATATGTATATATATATATGGTAACAGCATGACTGAAAATAGCCTGTATGGAAATTCTGGATACATTTTGAAATGTATGTTGAAAATTTCCGCTCGATCGCATTAATCGTTCAAATATTGTTATATATAGTCAAATGTCACGACTAGCCACTGTACGTTTATTTTTACGTACAAAATGGGCTAGCATTCAAGGCACTATTTATATCCAAAGCAGTTGCGCGCATATGATGTTATACGGAGTGGGGTACCACTGCCTTGTTCGTGATAATTAAGAATTACCTAATGATGAAAAACTTTCTGTCGCGAGTTGGTTTCGAACCCTTGATTGTCGGGTTGACAGTCGAGCACTCTAGCGACTATGACACCATGACATTATATATATATATGTATATATATATATATATATAAGTATTACTCAGTAAGATAAAATGTACATAATATAGAGATTTATTTTTTGAAAAGTAATGAACATACGGATATAAAATATTTAGCTATGTTTGAATAATAAAACAAAGTAAAATCTAAGTTAATCACTAAAAAATGTTTTATTATATACGCAAAACTTTTCGACTATAAAGTCATTTTCAAACTATTAGCAAAAACGTTACCTTGAAAATGACTTTATAGTCGAAAAGCTTTGCGTATATAATGAAAAAAAATTAAGTAATTAACTTCGATTTTATTTTGTTTTGTTAATTCATAAAATCATTACTCTCCAATACTGAAATGTTGATACATTATGTTTGAATAATATTTAACAAAACTTTTCCGGACTTAAACTATACGGTGTTAACGTAACTCAAAAATAATAACTAATAATAAAGAAATAATAATATATAAGAAATATAACTATAATCAACTTGTTAATTAAATAGCACAGTTATTCAGAATCTTACATGTGAATACTAGTAAGTAAATATATTTATAAATAAAACAGACAATGGATTAAATTCTGATGAAGAAGTTATTAAATGACGGAGTGACTACAAAAACTGTATGTTAAAGTATAATACGAATAGGTTGACATTACGAATAAATAATAAAATATAAGGTTGCGTAATCGCAGAAAAACTTGGTTAAAAATTATTCAAATGTAATTAGTATTTTATATTACTACTTTTACTACGATTATTAACGATCGAGATTATAATGACTAAAATTATAATTTTTTTAAAATGTTTAAAAAACGTTAACTTCCAAACTAAAAGAAAAAAAAGAGTTCGTGAGAATATTTCGGTATTTGTTGAAAATTCAGAAATTGTTTATTCTCTTCGTTTTTGAAGTTGACACTTTATAAACTAAAATCTGTCTCCATGTTGATGGTGTTCAGTCTTTTGCATCGATTCTTATTCCTTTCACCATTTCGAAACCGATTGTAACATCCGAAAAATTTACTTAAATTTAAGAATGAATTTATATCTATTTATAACCGACAAAACTGTTACAGTTAGTAATCGAGATCTGACCGCTAATTATAAACCGACCTAATAATACGGAATAGGTTTAATTAATTCTGATCTACCGCGTATGACTCGTATAATAGATTATTATAGGACCCCCAGCTATCGTTACAACGAACGTGTTAAGTCGCCATTTTTATTTGTTCCCTCGCAACAGCGGTTAAAACTGAGAAATTAATGTTTTTTTTTAAAGTTACGGGTTTCGGTGAAAAAATAGTAGGTGGCCTGTAAAGTTAACTGATGCACGTACACACGTCTAAACGGAAGCAGATGTTTTCTTAATGAGACGATTGTATCCGATATATGAAAGTGTAGCACTCGTTCTGTATGTCTCATCTCCCTATTTCTCTGCTACGGCAGGGGTGACCTTGCTGCAACAACTTTACGGAAGAAAAGGTTAATCACGCGTTCTAATGTTCATCGAACTATGAGTAACGAGACTTCAAAATTCATTTATTTCGAATAATAATCCAGTAACGAATCTATCGTAATTGGTTAGTTTTTTACCTGGTCTATTGTAGTAAAATTACAAAAAAAAAAATTATAGTAATTATAAATAGAGGAAGTTGAATCTATAATTTGTCGCAAATTATATTCGTACTTATTATATTTTGTATTGTATACATGTGAGTGATTTATATACTTAACTGCTGATGGGTCACTTACATATTACTCGCGTAAACTAAGGATAAATCAAATATTTGTCCTAACTGTAACGATGATATTATTGATACTGTGGATCGCATAATTTTCGCGTGTAATTAGAAAGATATTAGAACTAAATACAATATTGTCACCTCGTTACCTCGTGACTAGGAGTTTTGAAGTTTTTAAAATTAAACATAAATTAATCTAACTATCGTTAACTATAAACTATTTCAGCAAGTTATTATCTGACTGTAATTATGTCTCCTATGTTATTTTTATCGATTTTGTACGTATTTAATTTAATTCATATATTATATTTTATTTCAGAATTTTATTTATTTTGAAATGTACTGATATATATATATATATATATATATATATATATATATATATAAATAATCTAAATATTTTGCTTTTTCCATCTATAATACTTATATAATTAAATATTCCGGGAAATTGCAGCTTAATTATATATATTTCGTAAATTTAACGTGATAGGTTTTAAATTAATAGATCACGCTTGTTTAAACATGTACAGTATACGGTTTTGTAAGCAATATTCAATTTTTTTTCATCATTAAGTGCCATCTCCGTATCGAAGGTAGGCGACTACTTACCTATACATATTTTGTTATACAGTGTAAACAGCGTACAAGGCAATCATAGTATGGCGTTAGCCTAGAGTTGTCACGACACAATGCACCCTAGCGTGTTTTTGTAGTGTACTATATTGTTACTAGCTGTTATGCGTGGTAGTTTGCTATTGCTTTTCGCGTGATAATATTAGGATTATTTATATTTTTATTTTCTGCTGATAATTTTTGTGTCGCCGATCGAATTTGATATCTCAGTACCTTTCGTATAGAAGTCCGTGCTCTAGCCACTTTTTTTTTTTTTTTTTTTTTTATGAAGTCAAATACTTGTGATACAAACAGCAATAGTAGAAACGAAGGTAAATGAATAATTTAAACAATCGATAAAGTAATTTAAATTTTCGAATGTTTTTAACGAAATATATTCGAATTTAAGCGAGAAAGTTATTAGGTTCTTCTAAAGAAATGCGAAAGAAAAAATGTAGACTATAAATAGTGGCCGAAAACTAACGACCAAATCCTAGAGGGAATAGGAGAAAAAAACTGTCCTGTAAAAAATCGTACAGATTAATAGAAAGTAAAACTGTTAATGTACACAGGATAATAACGATTTCATTATGTAAAAATATAACGAACGAAACAAAATCCGATTGAATAGTAATTAAAATTTCGAACAATAACTATGAACAAAATTATAACGAGTTCCACCCGTACAGTTGATATTACAGCAAGCGCGACTTCGTTGATAGCGTCACATCATAAAGAAGGCTGTCAATAGCTCGGTGAAAAAAGTTAATGGACCACCACTATGGAGAAAAGTAGTCACAATTTTCGTCAAGAAGATAATATATGTATAGACCCTATCAATAATGAAATAGTGAAAGTTGATACCGACAGAGACTATGTTAATGATCAATGAGGAAGAATATGTTATCAAGCGGATTGCGTGTACATTTAGAAAAAATTAGGGGTTATATATATATTCCTATATTCCTGTGTCTCAACAGTCGTCAATATTATTACAATTAAGAACTTCTTAAACTTCCTTATCTTATTGCTGTTAAATTTCGCGTGTAGTTCAGTTTTGATCAAAAGAAGCGGGTGCGATGAAATATCATAATAATTATAATAAATTGTAAAGATCAATATGTAATCTGGGGAGGTGTAAGTAATTTTTTATATATAAATAAATACGTTGTTATTGTCCCGCATGAGAAATTGTGTCCTGATATCGTACGAAATGTCAAAATTATAATATTGTTGATCGCGCAGTATGATCCAACGAAGTTATTGATAATATAAATATATACCACGAATATCATTTAATGACGACCTTTATACTTTTTATAAAACGGTTTTTTCTCATTACGGTGATTTTATATGAAGAAAAAGCCAATATTTATTTATTTATTTATATATATACATACATACATATATATATATATATATATATATATATATATATATATATATATATATATATATTTAAAAATAAACACTGACAAAACTGAAGCTACACTCTTCACAAAGCGGGCGATAATTAGCTTCAGTAGAAATTAACATTGGTGGCAATAGTATTTACTGGCGAAGTTCCTTATTTAGGTGTCATCCTCTGGATTCATGTTTATCCTTTAATAATAATATTAATTACATAATTAATAATAAAGCAATATACATTGAACAATTTTTAATCGACAATCCTATTTATCTGTCGTTAATAAAAACATTATTATATACACATACTATTCAGCCGGATTAACCTACGCGTGTTCTGTCTGGCTATTCATTTCAAACAGTACATTTAAAAAATTACAACTGATTCAAAATCACTTTTTCAGAATTATACTAAATCGTCATAGGTAACTGATACGCAGTTAGAATTTTAAACATCTTATACCTATATTTTTTATATTAGTAAATTATCTTAAAAGTTTTACGATAGGTGTAGAATACATCGAAATAGATTAATTAATTTCGCAGGTGATTACGATATTAAGCCTCACCATGCGTTATACTAGGTGCAAACATCGTAGTATTAAGCACAAGTTATACTCATTTAATTTGTGTCTATGTCAGTTATTTATTTTGTGTAAGTTAAAATGCACCTGAATAAAAAATATATATATATATATATATATATATATATATATATATATATATATATATATTAGTTACAGTCGATGAAAACTGACCAGTTAAAAACGAGACACCGTCAGTCACGTAATTTAATATCCTTGGAATTAAATTGGTTTGTCTATAATGTTTAAATTTTTATACAGGCTGTGGCATCGGATATCTGTTAGTAGACTCCTGTTGTGAATTTTTTGCTTAGTCAGCTTTTTTTGTTTCATTTGTAATTTCGAGAATTACGCTGACCACCCTTGCAATACGAGATGTCTGCAGAATTATTTTCTCTTTTTCGTCATATTAAGTTTTTTTCTCTTTTGTGATTCCTTTTTATCTTTATTTCTCACTCCAAATAACCTTTTTTTGTGCATTCAATATTAGGATTTTAACCGTTGCTATTTTATTAGTTTAGTTTGAGTAAAGATGATCAGTTTCTTCTTAAGAATTTACTTTGAACTGACGAACTCTATCATTACATCGTTTTCTTTTTCGTTTTCCTAATTCAAATCGCTGGAATTCTCGATTATCTTAAACATTTTTTTTTCTTCCTGGTACTTTTTTATGTTGAATATCTTACCTCGTAGATATAACCAAATGTCTTCTAATTATGTATCCGAGATATTTGGTTTTACATCGTTCAGTTATGTTAAACATAAAAGCACATTTAACATCCTGTACCTGGAGAGTACCAGAAGCCTAGTTGTATGTTTTACATCTTGAGCCTGTGGTGCAAGACGTTGGGTGCCCTTTACGTTGTTACACAACATTTCGTACCTACTTGTGCGAAATGGCTCCAGTGGTGATTTTCTGTTACGGTTTACTACCTTAGCTATCGGATAATGTGAATTTAGTTTTTGTTGTTGGTTGGTAAGACATCGGTAAGACGTTACACGTTAACATCGACAACGAGATGAGCGTTGAAATCATGTTATAAATATTTAAATATGTTTTGCACTTAATTCTGAATATCATAAAAATTAAAAATTTAAGTTAGAATACTATAAATTTCTATTATTTCGATTCATTTCAAATTTGGCTATATATATATATAAACTAAATTCTTTATGATAAGGGCGACCACGTATCATTAAATTAGTACATAAATACCTCGTAGACACGTAATTATTATAAATTTGGCCACACGACGGAATTTAAATACCTAATTAATAAAATCTTTAATCAATTAAATCACTAATTTATTAAATTATTATACTATTTAGGTTGCAATCTTTGATAGGCCCCGATCATTTATTTTATGATGGAATAGAATTAGTAAGACAAAATACAAACAAATATAATTACTATAAACATTTTTTTTTATTAATGCAAAGCTTTTCGACAATTACGTCATTATCAATCATATACAATAAACATTATTTTATATGCCTGATAATGACGTAATTGTCGAAAAACTTTGCATTAATAAAAAATTGTTATAGCGATTAAATTTGTTTTTATTTTGTTATAAATATCCAGGCAGCAGTCAACGAAGTTTCGTCGTGGCTTAACCTATGGAGGATCAAGGCAAATGAATGTAAATTAACACGAGTAATCTTTACTAACAAAAGAATTGATCCAACAGAAGACATAGTCCTAAACGCGATGCTGCAATTTCACAGAAATCATATGTAAAATATTTCGATATGCACCTTGATCAGCGTCTAACGTGGAGGAAACACGTATTAACAAAGCGCACTGATCTAAATCTAAAACTGAGACAGATTTACTGGTTATTAAACAAGAAATCGGAAGTGTCCGCTGAAAATAAATTATTGATTTACAATCAGATTTTGAAATCAGTTACGCGTTATGGCTGCCCATTATGTTCTAAAAACATAAACAGATTATTCAGCGGTTCCAGAATAAAATCCTCCGGATGGTTATCAATGCGCCGTGGTACATCACCAACTTAACGCTCCACAAAGACTTTGGAATGAAGTTTGTTCGGGAAGTAATATCCAGCGACGCAAAAAATTATGTTCATAGACTAGAGGTGCACCCGAACAACATAGCGATCGGTTTGCTGGATAATTCGCTAGAAGTTCGTCAGCTTGTCAGAATCAAGCCGATGGACCGATACATTTTAATAACTGTTTTTAGCACTTATTGATGGGTACGCTGCTAATCATGCCATCTACATAAAATATTAAAATTGCTAAATATCTACCGTCAGCTAGGTGCAGTTTAACTAAAGAGGAAAAAATTATTCTAATACCTGATATTACTTTATAAACCATATTTGTAAGAATGATGATTAACATAAGTATTAAACATATCTTTTTAATTTCTTCCGAATATATGTAATTTTGGATTACTATATATTTATATGAAACTACGAAGTAAAAGATGCACATTCTTTTTAGGAATTACGCTTACAATGTATAAATTGAAATTATTAACATTAAATTAGCTATTATTTTTACTTGCACACGAACTTCTGACTACAATTTTTTGGTAACTGCGATGTTTTTAAAATTTTCATTACAGTCATTCCATAAGGCAAGTCTAATTTGAACTTCTATCAGAACACCCGTTTCTACATTACTTAATTTCGTTTTACAAGCCATTATACGCACTATAGTAACATTTATTCACAGAGCAACTGTTGAGCGTCAGTAAAAAATAGATGTCTAAATTTCGCGTCGAGTGCAACCGCTTTTGGTCTGAGTGAAACTATTTTAACGCTCATGTGTTCGGTGAAATATATAAATCTTCGATGCCGCTTTAACTATCACCGCTCTACTGCTTAGCATGTATTGTAGCCGAAGCTTAAGATTCGAGAACCCTAGAAATTATGCCATTTCAGCGTGTATATCATGGTAAATGCATTAATCTATTATAATATATATATATATATATATATTTTTTTTTTTGAAGGAAGAGAGAGATAGCTATAGAGAGAAAGCCAGAAATTATATTAAAGAATTATGTAAAAATGCTAAATATTTGTTTTCGTTTTAAATAATCAAAATTGTTTATGTGGTTTCTGCTTGGCAATTTACTATTTCGAACTGACGTCACTTCTACTGGAATGTTTTTCTGATTGGTTATTTTTCCATGATACTTAAATAATTTTAAAATACACGTACGGAAATGACGTTTTATTTTCATCGTGATAAAGACATCCGAAATATTTTCAAATCCTTTTCTAAGAATGTCGACGATTTATAGTTAAAAATCTTTTTTCATCCACATTATTATTATTATATTACGTATTTAAACGGCTAATTCTTGTCGTGCATTTCGAAACGACTAAACGATTTGAATGAAATTTTACACACACACACGTAATTTATTAAGTACATAATTTTAAATGACCTGTGTGGAAATTACGAATTTCGAAATTTTGAGCTATACTACCGTAAGATGTTGGAAATTTCGATCTTTTTCCCGTTGTCATTTTCTGGATACATCTGTAAATGTACTTGAAAATTTCAGCTCGATCACATTAATCGTTCGATTGTTATAAGCTTATAGAAATTCGATTTTTGTTTCGATTTATGGTATCGGATCTGATAGGATATATTTTTAAATTATTTTAAGGAAAATAATTCCATCGAAAAGTTCTAAAATTAATTTCAAAAAAACATTGATGTTGCCTTCGTCACATATTTATGACATTTTTGGTTATAACTCCAGAAATTTATGAAACATAATTCTACACGCGTAAAATAGTTTTAGTAATGTATGAAATGGTTTTTAATGTATGCGATTCGTATCTAAATATATTGTAAAAACATAATTCTACAAAAAAAAAAATCAAACAAAATTGTGTCGCCCACAATAGTGGCTTACAATATAAATAAAAACTTTCTATTTTTATTATTACTAGAAAGTATTTGACTAAGTGTTAAATATGGTAGAAAGGCCGCTGATTATAAATTCCCATTTTTGAGGTGGAATGAAAGAAGACTATCTAGTATATTAAGTCATGGTATTAATTAATTAATAACTACAAGGCTGAAATTATAATCGAAATATCGAAATCATGTAAATGATTTAATGCTTATCGGAATAAGGATAAAGTTTTAATTGGTAATCTTTTCTTACTGACTCTCGCAGCAGATCTTTTATTTGTGTACCTGGATGTTTAACTTTACATGTTTGACTGCAATACAAGCTAACAAATAGAAATTAACTAGATACTAATTTATGAATTTAGAAGATTTGTGTGTGTGTGTGTAAATTTATTTATTGATTTCTATATGGATTTTTGTTTTATTTTGTAGAATTTTGTTTTGTAATTTGTTACACGCTATAAAATAAATCGGAACCCTGATTTATTTTATAATGATTTATAAATATTCAAATATTACCCTGGGAATTCGAAAGCGATAATAATGAAACCGCGCGTATAAATAAGCGATTTCTGATTTGTTGCTTTACATGATTTTTGTCGATGTTTTTAAAATTATTTATTAGTTCGGATTAAATTCGTATTCGATGTATACGGTACTTAATATAAAACTACGGATGTTACATACAAAGAAGAAATATGAAATACGTTAGGATGCCCTGAAAACTATGTACCAAATTTGAAGAAATGAAAGAGGTAAGTAATATGTATAATTTATGGCTGTTAGGTTAGTTATTATGTAATAAGAATTTCAGAAAAATGAGTGGTCGTCCTAATAATGTCAGTAAAACTGTAGGCAGGTAATAATCGGATCATAAATACGTTACCGTCGATATTTCAATTAATTAGTCATTTCTTTCGAACACGTATGTAATTACAACCTCATTAGGGACTTAATTCGTCCGTTAATTCGGAATAACCTTTGTAAAGCATTGTGTATATATATATATATATATATATATATATATATATATATATATACACTATAAATTACTGCATGGTGAACACTGAGGTTTACAATATAAAATAAAGATAAAAAATTAATATATTAATAATGACGATTAAGATACTTAAAAATTGTCATAGATAACATTGATGATGATGATAATAATAATAATAATAATGGTGACGATAATTAGCAAGCAAATCAGCTTTTCACAACAATTCCCTTATTATTTTTTTTTTAACGAATTGATTGTAATTTATTATTTAATATCAAAATCGATCGAGCACACATATTGTGTGTATATGTGTGTGTGCCATGTGTGGATATGTGTTTTTATATGCCGATGAAACAGGTGATATCTTTCCCTATTTTAACATGTTCAAGGTCTTCGGTTTTTTTTTATCCCACAAACGTAGTCTATCTCTTCGTGTCACAAAGTAATATCAATCGCGTGTTGCCACACACCTAGTTCATGTCTGCATGTAATTAAATTCTTCATCTTTGGGACCACTTTTAAAGCGTAATCGAAATTCTACGACCTAGTCCTTCATTGAACTGGTGCCTTCGGAATTTAACTACACATAAACAAACACGTACACGTAAAAGTTCCAGAAATCTTCTCATTAATGAATAATTTTTTGTCGGCGTTGTTTTATGCATTTTGGACGATACATCTTATTATTAAATTTTTAAATTTTGGAGACATAAATGGTTAAACATTACTTTTTATATATTTCAAATATTATAACTAAAAAAAAGTTTTATATTTATATATATATGTCAAGCGTGGGCTACCTTTTTTATATCTCTATATCTCGGGCTAAATAAATTTATTTTTTTCCCGCTGGCCATAGTAGTTAATTGGGAACTTTTTATGACCTATAATTTTTTAGCCTGCAAATATGCAATAAATAAAAAAAAATTACTACATTTATTTCTCTCATTATTTTCGACAAATTGCAAATATTTTGAATTACTATTTATCATTTTAAAAAATATACACGTATCAAGTATTTATTAATGTGACGTCGTGTGCTGTGCTGCAAACATTTTGTTAACATTTCAATATCTGGTTCAATTTGTGTGCTCCTCAAACGCAAGTTGTTTCCCAAATGCAGATTGGATATTTTGGTTTGTATTTCGAATTCAAGTATTTCACCCTGGTGAACAACTATTCACATCGATATGTTGAGCCAAATAAGGAATAAATATATCTCGCATTATCAACTAAATTTGGAAATTCCTCAGTCGGCAGGTTTTTAAAAAAGTCATGGACAGGTGTAAAATTCAATTTTTCTCTTAAATGTACTCTCTCTTCAAGATGCAATAATTGCATTTGAAATTTTTCTGGAACAGCTTCGATTTCAATGATAGAAAAGAACGAATTAAACAACTGAAAATAAAAATTTCGAATAAAGATCTTTGATTTTTTAACAAAAATTTTGGGATTATATTTGTGATTAGATAATGTTGGAAAATGATAAAGATTATTTTTTTCCATATGGGATTTCAGCAAATTGAGTTTACTTCTAAATGTTTTAATATGTCCATATAATTGTGTCACATATTGATTTTGCTTTTGTAAGGCATCATTTAAAACATTCAGGTGACCTGTAATATCAATAATGAATGCCAGATCTGACAACCATTTCTCATCATTTAATACTTCAATGGGAATTCCTTTCATGTTCATGAATAGTTTAATTTCATGTTTCAGATTATAATTTTTTTTTAATACAGTTGCTCTCGAGAGCCATCGGACTGTTCTGATGACAATCGAAATAAACGTAAACTCATCAAAAACCCAAGCCTCGAACCATCATGATTTGATCTACCAAGAAATTTGTGGACTAGATTAAATCGCATTAGGACGGAATATGGAAGATGTGGAAAAATGTTGCATAGATGGGGGATGAAGAACGACGCAACATGCGACTGCGGAGATAAACACCAAACAGTCAATCATATACTAATGGAATGTCAAATGCGAGCATTAACTAACGGTTGAAGGGAGATCGCGGAGCTAATTGATCAAGCAAAAGAATGGATCGAGAAACTAGATATTAATCTGTAGAATTAATTAAGTAGCAAATGGCTTTTATTTGTACCCGGAAACATACGAATAAATAAATAAATAAATCGGACTGGGCAATAATGTTCAACATCTGTATATGCACTTTCGAGATTAATTGACAATTCTCGATGATACAGTGCTGATTTTTTAATTGTGTTTATGCAGTTAGATACGACAGACATTGCATTTTCTAACTGCATAGCTTTTGCACATAGATTTTCTTTATGGATGATGCGATGAGATACAAAATTTAGAAAAACTCTGTTCCCCCATTTTTTGTTTAAATAAAGAAATGACCCCCTTATTCTTCCTATGATTGCTCTCGCCTACCTATTTAAAAATGTCTGCTCCGGTAGTAGTAGTTTTTATCGTACTTATTGACAACAGTTCTTCACAAACATTCATATTTGAATCAACTACTCGAACAAATATTGACAATTGGGACAAGTCAGTAATATCGGTGTTCTCGTCTAAAGTTATTGTATAATATTCAAGTTGCGATATTCGGAATTTCAATGTATTCTCCATATTCATCGACAGATCATCGATACGTCTCGTTATAGTTCGCCGTGATAAAGTAATTGAATCTATAATTGTCTTCTTTTCTAGCGTGAGTAAACCCACAACTTCAGACATAATTGCTTAAATTAATAAATAAACTTTATCTATATATATTTGTCGAAACACTACTAATTTAATCAATTATTTTGGAATTATTATTATTATTTTTATAAAATAACCCAGATTAGTCGATAGCTAAGTTATGCCAATTACTAATATATATGTATATATATATATTAGAATTAATCGAACAAAGCGGATTACTTTAAAATGACGCAATTAAATGCAGGATCGGTCGAATGAAAGCAGCGTCTAACACAAGGAGCGTATAATAAAAATTATTTATCGAAAAATGCCATATTGAGACAAATTTTGGTCAGACAAGACGGGGTATTATGCACTGAAAATTGTCTAACAATGGACAAAAAGTGGATTTAAACTATCAACTAGAAATCGGATAATGATATATCACAAGAATTCACAGAGCAGCGGAACAAGGCGATAAGTCTATAAAGCGGTGTAATCATGAAATATACCAACCAGAAAAACAAAATTGCTACAACGATTCGGAAAAGTAGAATTCGATTCTACGACTGTATAGACCCTAACAGGTTGACCGGAAGAAAACTAAAATTAAATGGCATCTGGTATACAGAGACTTAAAAAAGACACGAATGAATTGAAATGAACTGAAGATGATTCCCGAAGATATGAACAGCGGTGAACATTCAAAAAGAAATTATATTTGATTGTAAATGATTCGTGGAGTAGAAAAAACTGGTACACTACTTTGTGAATCGAAGAAAGGACAAAAAGACACAGCGAAAGGATAAAAGCAGTTTGGAAATAGAGGAAGAAGAATGTTGCAGGACCAGTTGACGACGTAATCGATCAGTGGCTGATTCGAAATAATAATGATAATAATAAACAGCTTGCTGACAGAAAATATGTTCTTTCGCGTTTGTGGCTAGGCAAATCGTTGTCCATAAAAATCTTTATCTGTAATTTCTTTGGTCATAGTACGGGGTATTGAATTATAGGATTTTTTTATTCACGTATCGCTTTAATTTGTCCCGTTCACACAAACCTGGCCGATATTAATAAATTACGGCGTTTACAAAACCCAACGTTTAAGAATCTTACTAAATAAACCTAGGTACGGGCGAATTGGCACTACGATATAGAATAGGCGCCATAATGAAAACAACGTCTAAATATTTTAATATTTGCCGCGTGTCTAATGACGTAATAATTATTAACGAAGTATTATATCAATCTCTACTAAGGGCGTAGGCGCAAAAAATATTAAGTTTATATAATATGTTGAATTATCGCGTGTATATTTAAATATGCTTATTCAGCATATAATTTTATTTATGTCTGAATATAGATAGTTCTAGTTGACGCATTTAATCTTTCCTTTAATTTAATGTATTATTTACTATTGCGACGTTTATAATGCGTTGAATTATCGCATGTTGATTATTTTCCTCATCCTCTTTTTGCTGAAGCTTTCTCTTGTTCCCTTGAAAAGATAATATAATCTTCCTTCTCTAGTACATATATTTTTTCTTCCTCCTCTCAATCTCTCTTGACAATGTCCACCCGCTCCGTTGTAATATTTCTTCGTTCGTTACTTTCATTTTTGGATATCATCCACATTCTTCTTAATCTCTTTATTTCAAAAGTATTTAACTTGTTGGCGATTTCTACATTTAGCGTCCACGTTTTAGCTGTATATTTTAGAACTGTCCTTAACGGTTGTATTATTTTCATATTTATATTCACTTTTAACTTTCGATCTCTTAGTACAGTCTCTAAGATTATCGAACTCTCGATTAGCTACTCGGATGAGATTTTAAATGTCCTTTGTATCTCGGCCGCCGCTTGTTAACAATACGCTTGGGTACTGGAAATCTTTCCGGTTTACACTGTTTCATTTGAGACTTTTTACATGAGGTCCGTGTTTTATAAATTTCGCAGTATTTTTGCTCCCAACATTTATTTCGTTTTGTAATGTTGGACACGTCGACTATATTATATATATATATATATATATATATATATATATATATATATATATGTATATGTGTATATATATATATATATATATATATATATATATATGTATATATATCCGCTTGTTAATCGGCTCGCTCGCCCGTTTTGAGGGTTAACTCTCCATACATACCGCGCCAATAGAAGTTTACTTCAATAATATTCTGTATATATGTGCGCAAGTATAACAGTGTGTGTGTGTGTACAGGGATTTATATACTTATACGTGCATTATTGCGAATATAAAATCCAGAGTGTCCAATCGCAGGAATAATATTTTATATTATTATTATGTTTATTTAACTCGTTATTTGCGTAGTACTGCATAAAAACTGCTTTTATATAATGTAAATTTATAATTTGTTTATATTTACTAATAAAGTTAATTTTATTTCATTAAATTATAATAAATTTACGTTATTCTGTTATTAGCAAATCGAAAAATTTGAACTGTACTTCACCGTGAAAGATACGATGCAAGAAAATATCGTAGAATAACACCGTTGACCGCTACGAAATAAAAAACGTGCATTACGAAAAAGGTAAGTTTAAAAAGTAAATGTGATGACATTTATTTACAGAGTATATAATTTATTTTCTGATGTGAGTATATATATATATATATATATATATATATATATATATATATATATATATACATATATATGTATATATGTAATAAACGCGTTCGTGGATTAGTATTATTCATATGTAAATGACTTGACCCCTACCTGAATAACAATAAGGTTTTAATTGACAATCTTTTCTTACTGGCTCTCGCAGTACATCTTTTATTCATGTACCTAGACTTAAGACGTTTTACTTTACATGACCGAAACTAACAAAAGAAATTGACTAGATATTAATAAATGAATTTAGAAGATTGACGTAATTGTTTTGGCATAGTTCGCAGAAAGAAGATATTGTGATTTACATCCGTATTTAAATTAATACGGTTATTTATAGTAAATTTATGTTAATAATTGAAAAAATCGCATGACTTTTTCTCCACAAATGCAATATAACTATATATATATATATATATACACGTGTGTGTGTGTGTGTGATTTCTTTATTTCTATATGGATTATTATTTTTATTTTGTAGAAGAAATAAGAATTGTTCTATTTTTTAGATGCTATAAAACAAATCGGACTATAATTAATTATCCTATTCCATATCGGGGTAGACATAACTGTTGTGTAATAGTAATAATAATTAATAAATAAAATATCTAGTTTTTGATAAAAGCGTAGGCTTATTTCAGTTTGTTACATGCATATATTTTAAAACGATGATAAATTTACCATTTATGAAGGAAAGAACAATATATAATATAAAGTCATATTTTTCTAACTTATTATTTGACACACTCACTAACGGATTTATACATGTTGGTCGATTAATGACCGTAGCATACAGTACTCATTAAGGCTGGTGAAAAAAAAACAAATATCCTTAATCAATCAATCATCGCTGCACAATCTACGCTTGATGTGGTGTTTTCGTAAAATTGAAACGTTTATTTGCTTCGCTGTCCTAAGGTGTCCGTCTGCATATGTTTCCAAACCTACATCTCGAAACTATCGATACGTTGTTTATTTCTCGCCCTCAACGTTCATGTATCTGCTGCGTATGCGAAAACACTAAACACTGCACTAGCTTCTTTTTTATCCTGTTTGTGATGGATCTGTCGTGTCATATGCTATGTAATCGACTCATGTCATTTCGGTACATATATATATATATATATATATATAGCTTAAAACTTGTAGCATATGATTCATGTTACGTATGAATTTTCATGAATAAAAAAAACTTATCTACAAAAATTAAGTTTAAAAATATTATAAATTTATAGTTTTTTTTTTTAAATATAATAAGTTAGAAAATTACTTTAAGACGGTACGAATAAATAATTTTTTGTTTACTTGAGAAGTGATAAGTCGTTAAACACTTTTTGAGTATCACCAAGCGATACTCAGAATTTATATTTTTTTTATCGCTTATTCGAAATTTTCAAACATCGAAATTGTATTCGAAAACAATTTAACCTAAAAACAATTACAATTTTCATTTGGTTCACGTTTCGAAAACATTTAAATTTTTCGAAAATAAAAGTTTTTGAAATGTCACAAAGTAAAAAAAAAAAAAATGAACTGGTTTACACCAAAAAATAATTTTCGGTATTCATTAACGGATTTTTATTATTTATTTTATTATCTAAAATTTTATTTTTATAAAAGTTTGTTTTTCATAGCTGTTTTTCATTTATAATAATTTTTCTACTGTTCGAAGTTATTTAATTATGTCCCCCAGTTCGGCTGTTAATAAGCAGTTGACGTATGAATTTCACGTAGTGGACGCGCTATTACCGATTTCATTTATCAGATTAGATCGGTTATTTTTTAACCAATCTTCGTAATCACTAATCCTAGAGTTAACTTCGTATATAATTATTTCCATGCTGCAGTTGTGAAGGTCTTTCTGTGTATACTAGATCGAAGAAAACTCTACCACCTATTGTACCACCTTTCAATACCAGTTTTACGATGCTTCGTAGTTTCTTTAATGATGGTCTTTGTCAGCTACTAGTATCGTCTGCGAACATTCATGTAGTAGTGTTAATTTTTGTGAAAAGTCCGACGTATAAATCTGAGATAGTATAGGTCCGAGCACGATGTCTTGTCGGTAAGCTGGATTATATTACATGACTGCTAATAGAATAAACATCATTCTTGTTCAAGTAGAAGCAACGATTTGTTTAGGTAATATTTAAGTAATTTGAAAAGTGTGGAATGGTTCTGATTTAAAAAAACAACAACGACAACAAATGAATTAAAATGTCTAAACTCTTTTATGAAAAAACACAGAACTTTTCGACTGTTAAGCCATTATCTGCGAACATAAAAATTAAAATATATACAATTTATAAATATACTAATTCAGATATACAATTGACAAAAATTAAAAAACGAGTATTTATAAAATCATCTTATAGTGAATGTGGTAAACAACACAATCAGCAATTAGCAATATAAAATTGATACATCAACAATAAAATGAAACAAAATTAATCATTATAAAAATTAATTAATCACTATAAAAATTAATTAATCACTATAAAAATTAATTAATCACTATACAAATTTTTCATAGTGATTAATTTTGTTTTTATTTTGTTTTATTAATTCATAAATCACTACTCTCCGATACATCAATAATAACAAAATAGTCGGTAAAAGAAAAAATAAATAATAACTACAATATAAAAATGAGTCTACTTCTAAGGACTAATTCTTCACCGAAATTTATCATGGAATTTAATAAATTATGTTATCTCTTTCTTTTATTATTTCTATTAGCTTTCTTTTTTTTTATAATGTTTTTCTCTATGCAAAATTGTATAAGTTTGATTAATATCATCCATTTTGTGTTTTTCATCTTTAATACGTTTTCCAAATAATGATTTTTCATCGTTTATTATATATACGGATTTAAATATTCTTAAAATCTTACGGCAAAATTGTCGGCTTGTTTCTCCTATGTATTCTTTTTCGCATTGATTACAATTTAATTTATATAATATACTCTTATTTTCTATTTTGTTGTTACTAATTGATTTTAATATATTTCTTCTTGCCAAATCTACGTAATATTTGTACAATATTTTATTATTTCACACATGATTTATTGAATCTAAGTAATATATTTTTGTCTTTTTCTGTATTTTTCTTGTTTTAAGATCTTTTCCATAAATCATCTCAACTATAGTAGGGTTATATTTATAATTAAAAAAAGACATAGAAGATTATTTGCAGGTACCATTTCAGATGTCACTCCCAATAAAACCAATATCTCCTATGGAGGTAAAATTGTTAATAGAAAACTATTTAAACCCAAAGAAGACACCGGGCTACGATCTCATTACAGCTAATATTATAAAGAAAATGCCAAGAAAATCTGTAATATTGTTGACCCACATTTTCAATGCAATCTTTCGAACTGGCTACTTTCCAATAAATTTGCCACAATAATAATGATTCCAAAACCGGGAAAATCACAACATGAAACGACTTCTTACACCCATTAGCTTATTGTCAGTTTTTTCTAAGCTGTTTGAAAAAATCTTATTCAGAAGAATAAATTCTATTCTCGAAGAAAAAAGAGTAATACCTGATTATCAGTTCGGTTTCAGGAAGCACCGTAGCACATTAGAGCAAGCACATAGAATAGTTGATATCATATATAGAAGCTTTGAAGAAAATAAATATTGTGCTGCAATTTTTCTGGACATTGAGAAAGCTTTCAGGTTTGGCATACTGGACTGTTGTTCAAGCTAAAACACCAACTGCCTCACTCTGTTAATTAAGTCATATTTAACAGAAAGATATTTTCACGTTAATGTAAATGGTGATTATTCATCAATATATCCTACAATGTCAGGAGTTCCACAGGGAAGTGTACTGGGTCCACTTTTGTATCAGATTTATACGCACGATTTTCCACAGAATAATGATACGATCACAGCTACGTTTGCTGATGACACAGCTATTTTATCAACTCATCGTAATAAGAATACAAAACAGCTTCAAAATCATCTGTTACATGTGGAGAATTGGCTTAAACAATGGAGAATCGCAGTTAATGAATCAAAGTCTAAATAGGTCCTGTTTACATTAAAAAAAGGAAAAACTTTGCCGATCCAACTGAATGGTCAGATAATTCCGAAGTCAAGTATTGCGAAATATCTTGGATTACACCTCGACCAACGGCTTACCTTTAAGGATCACATTATTGCGAGACGGAAGCAATTAAACATTACATACCGTAACATGCATTGATGAATGAATAAAAAGTCACCATTATTAATTGAAAATAAAGTATTACTTTATAAAACAATCTTAGAACCTGTGTGGACATACGGTATTCGAATCTGGGGAAGAGCAAGCAATTCAAACTTAAAATTTATACAAAGATTCCAGTTCAAAGTTCTGCGAGATATTTTAGGTTTGTTCGCAATGATGACATACACAAGGACCTACGCATTTCAACTGTCAAAGAAGTAATTGCAACCTTTGCAAGAAGATATTTTCATCGACTCAAAAACCACGTCAATCCGTTTGCAGTTGATCTCTCGCAGAATAGCGTGCGATTCAGACGATTGAAGCGACTTAGCCAGATTCAACTAGAATTCCGTCCGTAAATAATAATTTATAAAATTTAATATATTACAGTAAACAACAATATATAAACACGGAATGGCAGTTATTGGGAAGCGTTCCATCATAATCTATATGTATAGCAATGCTACTTGATGTTCAAACGAACAGATTGTATGCAAAAAAAAAATATATATGTATATATTTATTATTGATTGCTATTTATTTTATAATGTTTTTTCTTTATTTACCATTATCTGTTAAAATTGTTTTCGGGTAATATCAATAGACCGGAGCGAAGATGATGTAATAAATGGAATAATTATGAAGTTACGATTTGGTTCATTTTTATGGATACATATATAAAAATGTCCTGTATATATCATAAAACTTACCTTTTTCATCCAGCTCTCACAGTGAAATCCATTGACGTAGTAAAGAAATACTTGAAACTAATCGCCGAAAGTCATTTCAGAGACACGTTAACGCTTTAAAAGTTGCTCAACTTCTAGATATTAGCGAAAACATTCGTCGTCTTAAGTATTTTAAACATTCTATCGCGATGTATCTGCCGGTTTGGTCATTGGAACAGATGATCTGGCATTTATATAAGATTTTATAACTAGCGATTATTTAACTTTTAGTTAAATTATTAATGTTGCTCATCTAGGATATTTAACTCGCAGGCACTCGCAAAAGTTCTCTTATAGTTGTAATATAAAAACAATCATACTAAAGATAATGATGAATTAATAATAATAATAATGTTAAACGTGTTTGGCGTAATATAATGTTGTTAGCGGTTGAAAGGAAATCATTACCCATTAACCATAACATCCTGTAACTCTAACCGGTAAGTTGATGAGGTGTAGACGTAACTTCTCCCACAACATTATAACCATTATTATTATCACAGTATTTTCTTTTCGTTAATGTATCATCTCGCCTTCCAGTTTTACGACGATAGATAGCATTCGTTGAAGACCGACCGCAATAATTGCTGAAAGAGAAGATATAGCATATCTTGTAAATTGTATGATATATATATATATATATATATATATATATATATATATATATATATATATGTATGTATATATATATGTATATATATGCGTAATGTGACATTGTCCCATGAAAGTAATACAGTGATGTCGATGTTTTCCAGTCTATAATTGCATAGCGCAATGATGCTTTCCAACAACGCATACGTTGTGTCACACATTTCGTTATAGGTGACGAGAAATAATAGCCGACCTGGACGATGTTCCATTTATTTAGGTCATGTTAGACAATACTGCAAGTCGAACGTTTAGGATTTAAAAAAAAAAAAAGATAAAATATCAACGATGTCGAAAATCATTATAGATTTTTCTATTTTAAGTCTTACGTGATTTTTAAGACTTATCGTTTATCGGTTTGATGGTGTAAGATTTAAAAATGAACGTAAGCCTATTATTTTTTGTAAAATGTGGAATTAAGATGGGAAGTGTATCGTATTTATAGAAGAGATATTCTCTATATAGAGTTTAACATTTCGTTGATCTAGAAATATCGGGTGAAAAAATAAAATCGAGAAACTGACCAATCTCGTGGCAAAATTGTAATTTTTCCATCCGGACGAAAATATTTAAAATACTCGTTGGAAAAATTTATCTACCGAGATTAGAAACAGCGGTAAACAGAGTGTACCTTGGACATACACAAATCACCCACTCGTACCTTCTTGGTAGCACGCCACCTGTATGCGATAAATGTAAAGCACCGTTAACCGTCCATCATATACTGAAGACCTGCCGGAAATACGCTCAACATCGTACTAAGGAGATGGGCTCTACCGGACGTCTACAACCTAGAAATTCTTACAACCTTCCTAATCGAGACAAATATTATTAATAATATTTAATTATATGTATTTTAATTAATAATCATATACATCGAGTAATAGCCAGGAGGCATTAAATACTCGTTAAAAAAAAAATATTATTATTATTATTATTATTGTTATACTCGTAAATTTCGAAAATTGATTAAATTAGCCCTGGAAAGGATCAATTGTTGAATATAAATCGGAAAATAGTCGTAATTACCGACGAGGTACTAGAAATTCTCGAAGGCTTTTAACTATCTTATGTAATATTTCGTTTTATTTAAATTTTATTAAAACGTACATTTCTGCTTATACTGTTACGAGTAATATCATAATATTATAAAGTAATATTTGTTTATTTAAAAAATAAAATTAGTACTTTCATCTAAAATTTTGCTTATTACAAACGTAATGTAACGTTGTTTTTGTTCATTATTATTAGAAGTAGTAATATTAGTATACCGTGTATATACAAATAATATTATAAAATATAGCAAAATTGTTCGCATTTGCCGACGATTTAGCTATTAGGGCAGTCCATAAAAATACTAAAACTGCGGAGAGTTACATGAGGAATGATTTGACGGTAGTAAGTAAATGGACTCATAAAGTCGGTACATCGAAAACAAAACGCATGCTGTTAAAACCAACGGGAGATCTAGATTTATATAAACCTAAAATCATAATTCATTCCAATGTATTCATTTAATAATAATAGGAAATAATACATGTTCTAATAAAGGTTGTAATGAAATTGACGTAGTAAGCCGGATTTAGTGTATAATCATCTTAGATGGAATTTACAAGTAGAAAAAATTGAAAGAAAAATACAGTCAATTTTACCACCATTATATACTTTAATTATGTTAGTAAGGGAAACAATGAAGTTAAATATACTTTCTGAATCGAGGCTGTGATATGGAATTGAAGCTTGAGGCTCAGCGACTAAATACTATATGGAAGAAAATAGATAATTCACAAAGAACGTGTCCATATTTAATAAGTAAAGATAAAAAAAAAAAACAACGGCAAGAACATCATGTGCTAAATATCGCAGGACTATATTTATTTATAAAAATTTGAGACCATCTGATAAAAAACAACCGCAAAAAAATAATTTATGAATTCTGAAATGAAGTACAAGAATACCGGTAGTGAAAACAAAGTATGATGAACAAACCAATGGAATTTTAAACTTTTTTCGATTGAGTTGCATAGGTTATCCTAGAGAACGACGAAACCCTCCTATTTTTTGCTAGGTTTTTGTTTTACGTAGTCTGTCGATATATATATATGGCATGTTTTAGAGTTTGAAGTGTGGTTTTCCTTGCAATTAGCACAAACAAAAGTTTCCGAAGTTACAGCTGTATAATGGCTGCTAAGATGTGACCCACTACATTTCAATAAGTACGAGAAGGCGTGATGTGGAATGAGTAGAATTCAAATGACGGCCTGTTACTACGTATTGTGCAATTTCAAAATAAGAAAAATAAAATAGAAAAGGTGAAAGTAGAAATGAGAGGATAAATGTGTGTAAGAGAGATGCGAATAAGAATCACCGTGCATGTGTGAATGTGAATGCTGAATGTATAAGCATAGTATAATATCGTGTAAATTTAAAGAAATAATGTTTATTGTTAATTTTTCGTCGACAAGTAATTTTGCCATTAAGAAAATGTATAAGTGTCCATGTATCATATTAAGTAGTATAATTTTGAAATACTTAAAATTCAAATTAGTTATTATTTCATATTTCGTTATTATTATCAATACAGCTGTTAAATTTTGTAATCATTTCGCTGGGTGTACGGTCTGAATTACCTCGTCCTTTATGAATGTGTCTATACGTATATAGTTAACCTTAAATTGTAGATAGAGTTATTGGGTACACAAATGTGTTTATGTTTTTGCGCATATGTGTGTACGTGCATACGATTATTTGTAGATATGTAGCAAAAGGAGATGGTGTAGATAATAACAGTAATGTATTATACCCTACGGTTATTCATTTTTGTAGGCATATCTACAATTAGTTAAATTATTTTTTGCTTACGTTTATTTTTATTTTTCGTGAACATTCAGATGATTTTAATTTAATTTATACGGAATCTAATGAAATAATTCATTAAGGAGCATTTTTATTATAACTTTTATTTATAAATTACGTTTATAGCATACCACGTTTGTAATGCTGCAATTTTAACTTGTTTCATGGTCGGTCCGTGTTTTATTTTTTATATATGTAAATCTTTTGATGATGCGTGATAGTAATAATGATAATAATAATTGAGTATTATTTTTAAATTCTCCCTTTATCAGTGGACACATTACATTGGATACTTGCAGGCGGATATTCTCCAAGGCCACGAGTCCGTCTCCGAAAACTAACTATTTCGGTTGTGTGTAATATATAACGGGAGGTATTCTTAAAATGTACAAAATTTGAATTGTCGGTTTTTCCCTATACATAATTCATATTATAAGCTTCAGTAATATGATGCTACAAATTAATTTTTAATCTGCACGGCACAAGCAAAATTTATAAAAAATATTACTGATTCGCATCATAAACAAGAAAATATGAAAACAAACATAGGGACGACAATGAATAAGTTCAGTACTTCGATCTCGTAATGAAATCGTTAAATTAAAAATAAGCACCTGGGAGTGATAATATAGCTGCAGAATTTATTAATGGAGCAAGCTAATTTGCGAAATAAAATTTTTAGATTAACGACAATGTACGACAATATCAAGTGGCTTAAACTAGTATCAATACTAATACCGAAAAAGGAGATTACTATATGTTGTAAATACTGCCTAACGATTAATTTAATCGTATGTGTAGCGAAAATATTATTGAATGTTACAAAACGACGCGTAGCAAGTATTATAAATAGATATCTAAACGAGACTCAGTAAGGAAGTCGTAACGGAAGATGCAGTTTGCATTTTGCGAACAGTAGAAGAGAAAATTATAACGATGAATCGATCACTTTTTAATTGTTTCATAGATTATAAATACGCGTTTAATCGAGTCGAATGGAACTGCCTCTTTTTATTATTTGAACGAATCGGTGTACCAGCAAAATTGATATCACTAATACAAGACTTGCATTCAAAGCAGAAAGCGTTTATAAGATGGAAGAACAGTGATTAGAAGCCAGTACAAATCACTAAAGGAGTAAGAGAAGGGTGTTATCGTTATTTAATGAATATGCGAAATAATAGTATATGGAGTTAATAATAATAATAATAATAATAAAAAAGTGTAGAGAAGATTGAAAGTGTCATGGAGAGACAATATTACAAATAAACCATTTACGATCGGGTGGAATAAAATAGAATAATCTTACTCACCATACGCAGCACACGTTTGAAATGGACCGAGCACGTCTTAAAACACCCGGACTGTCTGACAGATATTTTGGAAGCGAAGGTACAATAAAAAAAAAGGGGGTACGAGGAAGACTACAATTGAATATACTGTATAGTATAAAGTAAGAAGCGAGATTACAAACGTTGGTTAAACTGAAAAAGCAGTCGAAGATAGAGAAAAATGGAAGATTATCGTAACGGCAGCAAATCAATCCATGGAACTGTGATACTCTAAAGAAAAATTATTAAATATATATTCAATTTAGTAATTTCTATAGCGTAATTTAATCACTATGCGTACCTCAACTAATTAAAATATATAATATTTATATAATTTCCTGCACCGACAAAAATAATTGTTATACTTACTTTTTATTTTACCAATAAAAGTGTATATACTATGTAGGCGATCTTATCTTATTAAATGAACAATTCTTGTATACTATATATATATTACCTACTAACGCGACAGAACGTGGGATGTAGCGTATTCGAGTTTATCGTCGGGCAGTAGTTGACGTTTAGAGTTTATCCAAAAGTTATAGTCTGTACCTGTTTATAAATTTTCATTCGACATATTATTCGAATTACAAAAATTCAGATATGTTATAACCGTTTACTCAACAACTAATTCTTCTCAGTACGTTGGGTGCAGTTTTGATTCTAGTAATTAATATTCACCGTTGCTTTCCTTTACTACGCTATTATTAGTCTTTGAAGAAATAGTTAATAAACAGGAAATTTAGTCACGCAACTTTGAACGCTCGATCATCCGTGTATCGCTTTATAAAAGTCAAAGTTATAATTCTCTCCTGATACGGTAGTTAGATATGCCTCTCCGATACATACATATATAAAATGTACACGTAGGTGTGTGATATATATATATATATAAAATAGCACGTTTAGCCGTTTATTGCAGTACATAACGTAACGTATTAATAGCCTACTAAATAAGGATTTAAACTTATTATTATACTATATTATATATATATATATATATAAAAACTATTAATATATAATTTAAATTTCAACTTTTTAGTTATTTCGACATTATAAAAGAAACTTTAATTACGTGCAATACGTTTATATTATTTCACAATAATGTTATTAGAATGTTATTTGCGCATATCAAAATTTATAGTTGGAAATTAATTGCCTCTAGATTAATTTAATATTCGTTTCCGAGATTTAATATTTAGTTCTCGTTTTCGGAAAATACCAGTTCGGACGCTCCAAAATATAAATTAGAATACAAGTAAACCTGGGTATCGCGCGCATAATCTCCAACTGTCTTATGCGAATTAAATTTAAAAATAAAGTTTAAAAGTTTGTCTTGTGTTTAACTCTTAAATCAATCGGTATCGAAACAGTTCTTGTTTTTTTATTAATATTATTATTTGTCAGCGTGGTCAAAATGTCCATTGTCTACTCTATATTATTGTAAATTCTATTTTTGTAATTAATTTTTATAATTTTATAATTATGTTCTTAGTTGTTATGAATTATAGTTTGCAAGCATAATGTAACAATTTGATTTTTTGTTTTTGTAGTTCATTTTTTTTTTTTAGTTTGATTTTTATTATAATTTAAATTGTATTTAAGTTCAATTTGATTTCTACCATTGTAGTTAATTTTTTATGAGTTTCTTATGAGTTTTTACCTTTTTTATTTTCTTTTTCTTTTTCTTTTACTTTAAATTTCTTAATTTTATTCATTTTTTAAAAGTTTGATCTTATAATTCAGTTTATATTTAAGTTTTGAAATAAAGTTTTTTTTTTACCATCCTTAATCCTTATTTCTATTGCTTATTTACTTACGTTTAAGTTTTAAGCATTCTTCCATCGCAATAAATTTAAGTGTGGAAGTTTCTGAATTTGTACCGGGACCTCCTTCGTTATTTAAAAATTTATTTTGTTAACAACTAAATTTTCCTCATATATTAGTGTCTTTAAATTTTCTACCTCCCGCTTTAAAAAAAAAAAAGAAATCAACTGTCAACCCCATTTTTCATCAATGAAACTTACAAATTAGAAAAACCCTCGTGAGACAGCTGTCAAAATGAAACTTATAAAAACCTCGAAGTTTTTATTGTTTTTTTTAGTCAGATTAAATCGAATCGAGTAAGAAAAATTACGTGTAAATAAATGTTAAAAAGTTCTGGAGAAACGAATATCTGTTTTCCTTTTGATAATTAGTTTTAAATAAAATGTTGAATCTTTTCTTTCTTAAATAATTCCTTTTTAACGGATTCTGAAAATTCCGGTATGCATGGTCTTTTAATTTTATATACCCCCTCGGATACTATTACAATTACTACTACTTACACTACTACTACTACATTTTTTGTTTTTTGTTTTGTAGTCTTATACGATTAAATTAAAGAAGTGGTTAATAGCGTTTTAAAATGAACAGGTGTTTTTCCAGGTGTACCATATACGACGTGGTTATGACGAGGGCTTGTTTGTATTCTCCTTTGTTAATCCCCCGGACAATATTCCGCGTTCATTATGTCGAAGCAAAGGGTACTTTCACCCTTTGGGTAAATAAACTTTAGAGACTACTTGAAAGTAGAGAACGGATAGTGAATGAAGAAAAACCGAGATTGAAATAGGTTTCGAAAAGATAATGAAACGAAGTTCATTTATCTCGTTACGAAAATACGGATGCTGGGACAGATTTCATTTTATTCTACTTCAGACAATCATTTACAGATTGTACGAGTCTCAAGTAATGTTTAACGAATTGTATTTTCTTTCATTAAATATCTTGTTCCAACTCTGGTGTTGTTTAATAAATAAGATCTTTCGTCATTAAAACGGTATTCTCGGCTATTGTATTTCATTTAGTTGGGATAAATTTTTTTTGTACGCGTTTATTTTACTACTTACGTTTTTTCATGCTGTTTTCCGCGTTCGTATTTTCTACTTTCTGAATTCTGTTTTATTGAATTTGTAAACGATAAGATAAGTATTCCTATTGTGGTAAAGGCTTATCGTCTCGTGTCGGTCAGGAAATGTTACGTTCCCCTACCCGTCAACACAGCATACCATCAACACAGCTTACCGTCAACACAGCGTACCGTCGCAGCCAAATGCAGTTGTCGACGTTCTGGCAGGTGATAACAATCTAAATTATTTTACTACTAACATTCATGCTACAACTGACGTTATTAATAACGCATGCGGTAGTAATCTCAATTCACTTACACACACACACAGATTGGTGTATAGATAACACAATTAATCGAACTTACGCACCATTACTATCGCCGCCGCCTATCGATAATAGGATGGCAAAAGTGAATGATATCTCAAAGGATAAATCAAATAAGCATCCTTGGCAGGTAGTTAAAAACAAACGGAAAAGATCAAAACAACTTACTAGGAGTAGTTCGTCGGACAATTCTGTAAACAACCAGATTAAAACTACTAATAGATTTGCACCTCTAGCCATTGCTAACACAAACGAGCATCATGATACCGAAATGACAAATAATCACAATCAAACTGAACGTAAGCCGCCTGCAATAGCAGTATATGGTGTGACTAATTATTCCCATATGTTAAGTGATATTGAACAAATTGTATTTTTAACCTTGGTCAGTAAGTCTTTATCAGACAACAAGGTACAAATTAAAACGAATAATTCGAATAGTTATCGTTCCTTAATTAAATATTTTCGCGATGAAGGCGTAGGACATCACACGTATCAAATTAAATCTGAACGTAGTTTTCGGGTTGTAATTCGCCACTTGCATCATTCTATCGACATTAATGTGATTAAGTCCGCTATTGAAGAACTAGGACATGAAGTCATTCACATTTCAAACGTCAAACATGGAATAAGTAAATTGCCTCTTTCATTGTTCTTTGTGGACTTGGAACCGCAAGAGAATAATGCTGAAATATATAAAATTCAGGTGTTACTTCGAATGAAAATAAAACCACGAAAGAAGAGTATAATCCCTCAGTGCTTTAGATGTCAGGCGTATTCCTTGTCCTATTAACTTATATATTTAATGTTATACTTCGTTTGCGATATTTTCCTATCCAATTCAAATTCTCGCAAATTATTATAGTAAAGAAAGCAGGAAAACCTGCAGAGGAACTAACATCATATCGACCAATCTCTCTGCTTCCAGTTCTTTCTAAAGTATATGAAAAGCTAATACTAAAAAGAATGAAACTTTTCTTAGAAAGTAAAAACCGTATACCGGAACACCAATTTGGTTTTAGAGTTGGTCATGGAACTGTGGAACAAGTCCACCGTCTAGTCAGTATTATTAAGGAATCCTTGGAGTCTAAAAAAATATGTGACGCAGTTTTCCTTGATGTTAAACAGGCGTTTGATAGAGTGTGGCACGAAGGATTTCTTTATAAAATCCAGTGCCACCTCCCAGTCGAACGATATTTTGTTGTAAAATATGGAGATGAAGAATCTCGATTGCATCCAATAAAAGCCGGTGTACCGCGAGGTAGTATATTGGGTCCGATGCTTTATCTAATTTATACAGCAGATATACCTGTACCAAATAACACAGTAATTGCTACTTTCGCGGATGATACAGCTATTATTTGTTCCGACTCGTCTTTAGAAAATGTTAAAATTAATTTACAATCAGCAGTTAATACACTTTCAACACGGTTCAAGCGGTGGCGTATAGAAATTAATGAGAAAAAATCAATCCGTGTAATATTTACAAATAAAAAAATTTCTAGTATCAAAAATATTCGTATCGACAATGTGATAATTCCAATTAAAAAATCAGCTAAAACTATCTAGGAGTCCATTTGGATAGACAACTAATCTGGAAAAACACATAATAGCAAAACGTAACGAATTAAATATAAAGTTTAAGAACGTGCTTTGGCTTATCGGAAGAGAATCCGAATTATCGCTGGTGAACAAGATATTATTGTACAATCAAATTCTAAAGCCTATATGGACTTACGGAAGTCAACTTTGGGACTGTGCTAAGCAGAGTAGTATAGCGATAATACAACGCTACCAAAATAAAGTATTAAGAACTATTACAGATGCACCGTGGTATGTAAGCTATCTTACATTGCACACGGACCTAGGTATTTCACCCGTGAAAGATAAAATACAAGAAATAGCTAGTGAATATAAACTGCATTATCACACAAATACTTTAGCTGTTGCTCTGCTGGATAACTCGACAGAAATCAGACGATTAAAACGAACGAAACCTACGGATCTATTAGGAATAATCGGCAATAAACACAAAGTATTAAAATACGTTTAGGGAAAATCCTTATGGCTAGATAAGGAATTTCACAAGTCAATCGCTAATCGCTGTTTTTCCAAAAGTTTGCTAGATAGAGCTAGTGGCATAATTGCGGAAATTAAAAAAAAAAAAAATTATTTTACGAATATATTTTTACGTGTTTCGCATCGTTACAGAAAGTCGAAAATATAGTCGTGTTTACATCGTGATAAGTAAAAAGAAAAAAATGTACTTTATTAAAAAAAAAAGGAAAAAGTTGTAAAGAACGCTGTAAAAAATGTTGAAACTCGAAATTAACGATCGTCTTCCGAAAAAGTAAACGTCATGTTTAATTGCATAAAGAAAATGTGGATTTTGCATAATAATGTACATAGAAAGAAGTAGTAAATTTTCCGGCTGTAAAACCATAATAGGATATCTGAAACCAACAGACACTACCAAAGTTGGAATCCTTTCAGGAATTATTCCATCAGCAAACAAACGTCAAACGGCGGCTCATGTAGAAAAAAACCCTACAAGAAACGAATCACAAACGTATGTGTCACGAATACATCCGATAATAGGAAAACTTTATATTCGTAACGAAGAATCTTAATGTTAAACATGAAACAGAACATGCAGAAACTTGGAAATTATAATATCGCGTATACGGGGATGTTAGATCTAACAATCGAACAATGTTCCACCGGGTGTCAGACTATCGCAGCTGGACGTTTTTAAATGGAATTAGCGCTATATTTGGACTCATTGCTAATAATATGAAGCATTGGAATATTGCGAAAGTTTTATGCTGCATCTGTGACAAAGAATAGACTATAGAACACTTTCTAACTACTTTTGTAATCACGTAGACGGCCTTCAAGTGGACTGAAGAATTTTAGGATGTAATAGAAGAAAAACTCTTCTGAATAAGTATTCTTCGTATGAAATCTAAATTTTTATTTAATTTGTAATTGTAACAAACTAATCACTTTACAACGCGATCGATTATTTTGATTTAGATCCTGGAATTCGTAAAACGAGATTGTAACCGACAGTCGGATATTTTAGCCTATTGTCGCGCGTATATATATATATATATATATATATTATATTATATTATATTATATAAAGTATATTATTTTCGAATTTCGATGAAAGACAGAATATTCATCGAGCTTATCTAAATATACAATGTATACATAAATATAATTTTAAGCTTCAATGTTTGATTGCCATATCACAATTTTTTTCGGTGAAAACCGCACCGTATCAGTTTAAAAATTGAAAGTGTATTCGAAACGTCACGAAGTAATAAAATTGACATGGTTTTCACCGAAAAAAATGTGTTCGTTATTTATAAATAATTGTATTAAGAATTATTTCGAAATTGATCTTTGCTAATATAATTTTTTTTTTTTAATTTTTCACATATATTTTCAAAATATGCAACGAAAGACGGATTAACCTCTTCAGTCACACATTACCAATTTTTTAAACGAAATTATACATTTTGTTTTATGAAATAATTTTAGATGACTCGAGCCAGATGAAAATATATTTCGTTTTTTATTTAGATGAGTGGATAATTTTTGATTATATTATATAAATATTTCTAGAATTGAAATTTTTAATGTCAACCAAATGTCCCTAATATATATTAAAAGTTTATGTACCGCATAGAGGACATTGTGACTGGAAGGGTTAAGGATTAGATCGGTTTGTATTAAAAAGCATCTTTCCTCGGTGATTGCTCTAATTGTTTAGCAAGCGCAATGATAGGTGATTTTGATGACTCGTAACATACTACAAGATCGATCAATTTATACTAACACGTTTTAATTAAATTTTTAAAATTTTTTTATAATTTCGATTTGCTAAATCGATTTTTGAAATTTTCGTTTTGTTAGTTTTCCGCGGATTAGAAAATGTTGTATCTTAAAACACCGAAAGCCGAAAAACTTGTAAAGAGGAAAAAATGTTAAATAAGTAAATTAAAATTACCGATAAGTATACGAGGAGTAGCAGTAAATATTTGTAAATCTTATTAAACATCATATTTTAGGGATAAAATACCATATAAAATCGTTAACTCTTTCAGTCGCGATGTACAGTATATATGATATTTTAATGCTAACAATATTTTTTTATTTTCTCGTTGACGCGAAATGTTTCAATTTTAAAAATACTCATATAAATACATTGAAAATTACAGTTCACCTAAGAAGCAGTATTGTATAATAAACACCTGTATAAAGTTTATAATTTCGCGTCAAAATTTTATAATGTACAACTAAAAGGGTTAATTTTTTTTTTTTAGGTAACCTACATTCTATATACATCTAATAGTCGCCAAATCATATCATCTGTCATTTTCCACAGCGTTTGGAAGTGATATACAATTTTTAAAGCCTTGCAATCTGTCCGATGTAATACTACTCACGCTTATATATTAGTTCTATTTCATTTTTGAAGTATGCTACACGCAATCTATAACTCCTTAAATTTAATAGAATTAAGGCAATCGTAGAAAATACACTGTATTTACGAAAATAGAACATCTGTGTTAAATTCACGTGGATTCTGGCTCGTATCGGGCTCAAGGATAATGAAATTTTTGATCATACAGCCAAGGTGGGAGCTTCTAGAGGCGCCTCCTGATGTTCTGCATATTTAGCGCGAACATTGCAATATTAATGTTAGGGAGTTTCGGAAAATCCTGTAAAAATAGTGTAAAAGGAAATAGTCAATATTTCCTTTGGTACGGCACACATATTTTCTTAGTTGACGAGTATTGGATATATGTATAGAAAATAGTCTAATTCGTAACTAATTTTTAATAATTTTATCTAAGTAATAAGGAAGTTTTTGCCGGTACCATTTTGTAAATTACAACATCATGTCAGGTGGTATCGAAATCTTTAGCGGCAAATATCGTACCTTTTTAGCCGGGTGAAATATCGCTTTTACCTATTATATTACTAAGTAAATTGGACTAATATTTTCTATGCGCGATGCACCTTTACTCAATTTAGGAAATAGATGATTTTGACAAGTTTTCAGCGCTGTTGGAAGTAATCAAATTTTAGTATAGCATTTAGTAAATAAGTAAGTTCAATAATTGTTTTCAGTGACAGTTTCTTTAATAATATATTTGAAATATCGTCTATATATGTTGAATATTTCTTTTGTACTCGACTAATTATTTTACGAATATGATCATTACACTAATGCACCAGTTAGCAAGAAGTTCTGTATTTTTCTATATCGGTGTATTGAAAGCAACTATAGAATGCGTCACAGAGTGGGAGAATCGTAACATTTTGTTTTGTATGCTGCCTAGTAATGTTCCAGACGCTATTATGACTAGAGAGTGTGATTAGTAAACACAGCTGAATTTCTTATTCTTATAGTTCAGTAGGGCAAATCACACCTGTTTCGTTAAATTAAATAATTCAATAGTCTTAGATGAACGCATACGTGAATTAAGATTACAAACAATATATAATCTTATATGAAGTAGCGTAGCTGATGTTAGACTCAGCGGTGCAGGAGGCCGACACTTGAAGTTGACGGTTTTATTCTATAATCTTCCTTCGAATAAATGTAAGTATCGATGAGTCTAATGTATACTTATGACATAATATGCATATTGGATGTGTATTTTAAATGTCGCGAAGTCTACGGGGTTTTGTGACAGCTTTATAAAATAACTATTCACTTAATGTTGGGAATATAGCTGAATCTTCTGCGAAATTCAATTCACAAAAGTATTTAATATGTCCATTTATGGATTTTCGAATAATATTATTGACGTTCTAATAGCTATAAAACTATTTTTAACATTGTCACAGCGGCGGAGGCAGAAAGATCGTTCCCTAAAGTGAAGATGATAAAAAATTATTTGCGTAGTACGATGACACGAGTGCGCGCAATGAACTGGTTTAGCTATATTACCGATTGAATTCGGAAGGATTAAAAAGCTCATATTAATGAATTCATGGACGAGTTTGTAAGAAAAAGTACAAAACGTTCGCAATACTCTTAATCTTAAATAATTTCTTATACGAGAGTTGTAAATACGAGAAAATTATTTTTTTACATCAGTATAATCTGTTTAAAATTTTTATAACATCATAATTATTTACCTCCGTGAAGTTTTACAGCTTACATTTATTGATAAATTTAATAAAATATCATATTTTAAATAATTTATTTCTATCGATATATCGTGATAATTTACGTATGTTTTTATTTAACTTGCTTTTGGGGTTTTTAACTACAGATATAATAATAGATAAAAATAAAGGAAAAATTGATTATTTTATCATCGTTAAAGGATGATTACAAAAAACAGTTAAAATCATTAAACTTTATTTATTAAGCAAAGCTTTTCGGCGACTACGCCATTATCAAGCTATATATAAATAAAATTAAATATATAAAAACATAAAATATTAATTTAAATCAAAGTTCACAATTTTTACATAATAAATGAATTATAAATACTTAAAACTATCTGATAGTGGTAAACAACACAATCAATTATCAGTAATATAAAATTTACAGAGCAGTAGCTAGAAAATAATTATTTTATAAAAATATGTATTTGAACAATGAAAAATATATTTTATGTCATCAAAAATCAATAGCTAGGAATAATATAATGTTTACAATATACTTTTTAAAATTAATTCTTCTTTAAAATTTACCGTTGAATTTAATAAATTATTTTTATCCCTTTCTTTTATTATTTCCATTTTTTCAAATAGTTTTCTTTTTTTTAAATGTTCTTCTGAATGTAAAATTTTATAATTATGATTAATATTATTTATTTTGTGTTTTAATTCTATAATTGTGAACTTTGATTTAAATTAATATTTTATGTTTTTATATATTTAATTTTATTTATATATAACTTGATAATGGCGTAGTTGCCGGAAAGCTTTGCTTAATAAATAAAGTTTAGTGATTTGAACTGTTTTTTGCAATCAAGTATAAAAAATCACTACATTCCACAATCTAAACTTTAAAGGATGAGGCGGTCAAGAAAGGCTGCAACTATGTTACTGTTTATACGATTCTTTAAGTTAATTAAATGATACAAGATGGAGTACAGAAGACAAGTGATTCGTTAATTCTGAATTTTAAGATATCTAGCTCAGCAGCTGCGTTAATATTACTGAAAATTAAGACACATAATTATACATCGTGACCATTATGTAACCCCGAAACATATTCAATCAGCATTTTCTTAATTATAACGATTGTTTTTGGTAGATACATTCTCACATTATGATCGGAACAAGAACCATTACCGGAAACTGGTACGGTGATATTGTTGACGTATGAAGTCGATGACGTTACGTTTAAACACTGGATAACATGGAAAATATAAGGGCTCCCAAGGGATAGATTAGATCGATAGGTTAAATTGAGTAAAAAATATTACCGGCGTGATTATTACCAAAACAGTTTCAAACTCTAGATTTGGCAATTGTTTATATATATATTTTTTTTTTACTTATTAAGGACAGGATGTTCGAAACCTAATGTGTGTCGTCACTTATTGTAGATTGCGAATAAGTACATTTTTCACTTGTTTTGCGTGATTACGATTGTAGCCGAAAGAATTTGTGATGCTTATACAATTTAAGGGTATTTTACCCTTTTATATTATAACTTTTTTTTTTTTTTTTTTTGAAATGAGGGTGCTTTACTGGAGACGACTACATCTTTCCGAACATATTTTGTCCAATTCTGTTTAGAATTCACTTGAAGACGGAGTAAATTTTTTTATGATTCAATATTATCGTACAATTTTTGACGAATGTATCAAAATAAAATTTTGAAATTTTGAAATTTTGAAATTTGAATTATTAATAACGCATTCAACTGGAAAATAGATTGCGAAATCATATTATCCAGACGATTCGAGAATAATGATGATACTAATAATAATAATAATAATAATGTTAAGACGCGTTAAAGTAAATAAGGCGTATCAAATTTCTCGTGATTGACAAGGTTTTAAAACTCGATTAATCGAATACACTTGACGTTTTAATCTTTTCGTGTACGTCGATGGTAAATAATTCGTCATTTATCGGTGATTCAATATTTTCTTTAACCATCTCCGAGTGTTCAGTTTTCGAAAGCGTATTTACGCATTTTCGAATAGATATAAAACCCACTTCAATTATCGGCCTGGATAAAGATATTTAGAAAGAAAAAAGGAGCGTGATAAACTGTTTTTAAAATTACCGTCGGGGGAAAAATAACTGGAAAGGCTCCAAGAGGGAATGACGATGTCCCGATTATTTGACGTTATTATTCATTTCACTTTAATTTTTTTAATACGCGTTGTCATGTACGACAGAAGTCAATAAACGAAATAATAACGAATAAAATAAATATTACGATTTATTTTGATTAAATTTATTGATTTCGCATAGTAGCCTTTCTTATGGTTATCAATTGTTTCGATATTTAATCGAATACGATAGGACAGAATTAAAACAACACTTAGAAAAAATAACAGATAAAAGCAAAAAACTGATATACCATTATGTATTCGGAACGAGGTAAATAGATTAACCATACGAGGAGAATATAAAATAATGAGAAGAAGTAGTTAAAATCATTAAATTTTCATATAAAAAAAAAAAAAACACGAAGCTCTCCCGCTATTAAAAAATAAAATACAAAAATATATACAATTTATAAAAAAAATATAAAAGAAAAAAAAAAGCAAATGTAAATACTTAATTTAAATATATAATGTTGTAAAGAATAGCAAAGCGAAAGTTATTTATAAGCTAATCCGATTGTGAATGTGGTGTAAATAACGCAATTATTTTATAAATAACAATTTTTTCACTTTGCTATTTTTTGTAATATTGTACATCTAAATTAAGTATTTTTTTACATTTTATTTTATTTCTTGTTTGTTTTTTCGTTTTATATATTTTTTAAATTGTATATAATTTTATATTTTATTTTGATTAGTTTAGAGTATTACTTCGTTTTGTATGTAAAACTAAACGTACAATAGCTTCTAGTCAGGACGTTCGGCAACGAACAAAACGACGACGATGATAATGATTGCTGGCTACATATATCGAACAAATTTTAATGAAAACCACTTAAGTGTTTTTATTTATTTATTTTTTTTTTAATTATTTATGACCACTTGATAATGGGTTAATATTTTATATAAACATTTAAACTACTTTTTTTAGTTGTTTTATCTTTTTAAAATCACTACATTTCACCCTGTTTAAAAGAGGGGTGTACAAATGACGACGTAACGAAAAAGACGTATACAACAAAGTAAATGTAATCTTTATTTTTAATTTATCACTTGATAATGGCGTAAATTCCGAAAAGCTTTGTGATTTTTTAGCAAAGAAAATAAACGTTAGTGATTTTAACTAATTTTGTAATTATCTATTGTTATGTATATATATATATATAAATATATATAAATATATATATATAAATATATATATATATATATATATATATATATATATATATAAAACGAGGACCCTTAATACTCATCAACGGATATACATATATTTCTAACTTCGTTTTTATTTTGCTTATAAGATCCTAATATATGAATATACTTTTTATTTATACTCTGTCTTACTTTCTCTTTTCTATATCTCCTCCAGTGTTCCTTTATTACTATATTCTCCCAAATATCTTACTTTTAAAATATGTAATTTTATATTCTCTAGTCGCGGAAACAAACTCTGACGCCGTTTGCATAAATGAATAATTTATTAATATACTTGGACAAAATTTAAACTTGTATAAATCGTTAACTTTTTTTTCTTTACATACCGGAATATAGCAATATTTCGCCGTTTAAATACGAAATTTTGAAACGGCGAATAAATAATTCTTTTACGTTAATTATATACATACATATTTTATGAATCTGAAAATGTTTCTATAAGTAGTAGGAAAAATGTGTAAATCGAACTAACCTGATTTGTGATGTTTTCGGTGTGATGATCCCGTCAATGAACTGGCTGACCCGTTTATTTTCTATTTTAACGTGAACCCACCCGCTTTTAATCGAAAACTTAAAACTAACTACTCGGTTTTTTTTCTTGAATCCCGGAAATCGGAAAATTTTTTAACTAACCATATTCTAGACTACTTAACTGTATCCTTCGCTGCTACTACTTCACTCATTACCGTTCTCTTAAATCATCTCCTCTTCTCGAACATCTTTTTTTCCTCATGTGTCTGCGAAGTCTCGAATATGGGAAATGACACTTTAAGCTTTTGACATCTGAACGATGGAGAAAATAAAAGCGTATAAAATAGAATTATTTCAAATATAGTGATGGTAGATACGCGTAATTAAAATCTCGGCAATAGACAAACATCAAACTAATAATTTTTAAAAGCACGTAAAAAGAGAGAATTAATCTACAGTAAGTGCAAAGAGTGATGTGGATAGAGGACACTTTTTAAACCATAATTGTCTACTAGCTGACATTATAGAAAATAAAATACCAATACTACACAGAGGAAGACCTGAACTAACGTTGATTAGGAATGAAGAAAATATCAATAGTTATACAGGCGGGAGACGGAGTGGAACCAGTCAAATGATCGAAACATCTATTGATTGATTTGATTTGATTTAATATACTAGTGCGTGCCTAACGATGATAGATTACGATATTTTTACTTAATTTTTTTTTGGGGGTGATCCTAGTGTAAAAGAATTTTACTTGATTTTTCTTTTCTCTAGCTCTATTTTTCTATTAAATATTTTCTACCGCTATTTCTCTATATTTTATACTGCTGATCGCGAAAATGAACTATGTCACTTAAAGATTGACGGCTATTTATTGTAAGAGTGTGAATAATGATAATAATTACATGCGAAAATATCAATTTATATTCGAGCAATTTAACGCGAATAGTTACATACAAAAATATCAGTTTAATTTCGAATAGTTTAATGCAAATAGTGACACTCGGTGTTCAAGTTATTTGTAATCGTGAAATAATTTAAACAATTTAATCGTTGTTTTTTATTTGCAAATGAATAATTCTTTTTTAAAGAGGTAATACGATTAAAAGCAAAACTAACCTGGTTTACGATGTGTTTTAATTTACGTCATTTCAAAATCTTCTGATCTTCTGCTTCGACAGGCTTAGTGACTTCTTATAATTTCTCTCCAACATAATCGGAATATTTGCTATCCCTTTTTTACTCGCTGGCCATTTCTGCATTCTTCCTCTTTAGGTTACAAAATCGAACCGAATATTCCCTTCTAAAATTATGGCTTTTCTGAACATTTTTTCTCCCACCTGTTGTTCGTAGGTACTTCAGGACTGGAGTTTCTCTTTTTGTTAGAACCCTATATTTTAATACGTATAATTATATTTATTTAAGCACATATCGGATTCTGCAATTTACAATATATGTTTTTCTTATCATTGCGCAGCGTCACCGATCGTTCTTTTCGATTGTGTGACGAAGTTTGTCCGGGTACACTTTCCCTTATTGGCTATTTTCCTCGTGTTTTTCTTGTTCACTGTACCGGACGTAAGGTGATAAGGTTGTTTCGGCACGGGCAATTTTTAATTTCAACTCTCTTTGAAATTACAAGGGTGTTTCCATCTGAATTATTATTATTATTACTATTAATTACTATATAGTAATAATTTACACATCCGGTTTTAACAACGATTCAATAATAATTATGATTATTGGCACGTACGTTTTGCAACTGTCAAACCTAGACCATATTTAAATGAACTTCTGTCTAAATAAATTAATTAAATATTTTGTCCGCTTTATGTCGAAGATAAGACTAAATATTATTCCCTATTTTGTATTGCTAATTAACTTATATAGATTTTTCTGAGACATATATATAATTATATTTCAGGTGCGCAAGAGATCGAACGAAGATACCCATTTTAATTGAAAAATTATAAAATATATAAATAATATGTATAAAAAATTACGCGATGGTATTAAGTATTTTCTTGCCTAAACATTGATTTATTTATTTACAAATGGGTAGATGATGATCGTCTATATATAGGATTTTTTTTACTTCGCATTTTTTAACATCAAATTTTTAACAAACTGTTCGATATCATCTATTTATTTCGCTATTGAAACGTGCATCTAAGTAACTGCGGACACTTTTCACGATGTTGCGCATTCCGGATTTGTGGGAACAAGAACTACGTTGTTCATCTCATTGTCGAATTCGTCATCGGAATCTATATCAACCATATTTTTGGAGCTTTGAACAATCTCCAAAAATCTCTTTTTCACCCATAATTGGCGCTGTACATATATTATCATCATCCACTGAAGCAAATTCTTCCGATAATTCTGTAGAACAGTTCAATAATAATTTTCCCAAACATTTCATTAAATGTCTGTTCAGCTTCAACATCTTCCTTCTCCACCCCTTTTGACACCAAAGAATCTGCTATCTCTGATTCAATCATCTTTGGAGTCACTGAATACTATGCGGACTGCAACATATGAAGTTCACGTAATAAATTCATAGAGAAATCTTCTTTTGCTTCGATTGCGAGAAAATCTTTTCGAAGCAATTGCTTTTAAAATTTTAAGTTTTGTGTAATACCTGATTGTATAGTTTTAAAACCGGTTCTGAGAAGCAAAATCTGTTCATGTTAAGCGATTTTCATTTCGTGTTAGAGAAAAAAAATGTACGAAGACACGACCGTTTCATTATTTAGTCTTAACCGATATTTAGTTTTAATAAATAAGTGATTTCGCCTTAAACATATTTCACCATATGTATTATATATATATAAAGGAAAGAAGGTTCTGTCAATTCGGAAGTTGATATACCCCACATGACGGTTTCTCCGTTGAAGAATCTATAGTGAAACGGCTAAACAAACGCATCTTCCCCATCCAATACGGGGTGATTCGTATGTGCTTTCACCGAATTTCCTTTATCTCCTAGCAAACAATTGGATGATTAGCTAAGATGGGTAGAAATCTTCGTACGAAGGCTGCATGCAATTTTTCTATCGATACTTGTTTTATGTTTATATATATATAAATGGATTGACAAAGTCAGCAATAACTCGGTACTGGACAGGATTGATGAACAAAGAAATATACTGAAGAAGATTACACAGACGAGGCTCAAATGGATCGGCCATATATTACGGCAGGATCAAAGTATCATAAAAGAAGTAATTGAAGAGAAGATTATCGAAAAGAAATCACGTGGGTGACCAAGAATAACCCTGGTGGATACCTTACTGGAAGATACCAAAACATCGATACATGCTGAGACAAAAAGAAAAACAGCTGATCGGCGTTGGTGCATGGAACGAACCAGCCTACGGGCTTATACACCAATGATGATGATGATGATATTATAGTTATTAATTGAAACTATTCAGTAATTATTTATGGTATTTTTCTCTTTAATTGATGTAATTTAAATCGTACAATTTGAACAATTATACGATTTTGTGAAGGCATCATTATTGTCATTAGTACTATTATCATCATTATTATTATTATCATCTTTTTTAATTGTTTTTGTTTCTGTTTTGAATGTTCGGTAGACCGTACATCCGTTGTTGTTAACCGAATGATGTACGACCATCGAGTTCACGTATCTAAAAAAACGATTTAATTTCTACTTCTGCATATGTATTTATCGATTTGTATCTTGTGCAATCTTATTTATGATCTCCGTTTTATTGATGTTTTCAATTCCTTTTATTTGATTTACCGCATCTTCGTATTCGTCAATTAATGATGTTACATATCCGTTCGATTCGATTTTACGTCCGTGGGTTCGGCGTTATTATGTTTCTGTCCGTTATTATTTCATGGTATTACATTTGGATATCTTAATTTTCTTGTTATTCCTTTTGATATTTATTTATACTACAAGTCGATGACTTTAACATCGTACATGCAATATTTTTTAATTATATTATCTCGTATATAAATCGATGCAGCCGTTAGTGATACGTTTTACCGTTCCGTTATTCACTGCCTATTGTTTGTTTATATATATATATATATATATATATATATGTGTGTGTGTGTACATAGTTGCTTCCTTTGGTTTAAGGAGATTGCGTACATCTATATTTTTTGATCTCTGGCTTGCCTTATTATCTCTTTTAGACACGTTCAGTTGGCCTGTATATTAGTCGTTATTAATTCCAATCTTTTTCTTCCTCCGATTTATATTTTACCCTGTATCGTCAGCGTGAATATTTCGTTTTCGCGTACTTTGCGCGCTACAATGTATTTTAACTTTCTTTTCACGAGATACCTTCAACTAAAACTGTTGCTTTTCTCCTATTTTTAGAGTACTGTCACATTTCGTACATAATCGACCTGTGATATATTTAACAGTTTTCGATAACATCAAAATTCAAATGAGGGTACATCTTCCTTTCACGTTCAGCACTCATGATCCTTATTTCGCATGAGTATTAACTGTCCATGGGTAGCACCGCATTATCAATTTCCTGAATTTTAAACTCATTTTTTGATTTGCGAGTACTCTGCTCAAGTTAGTAAATGTCTTAAAGTACACATTTGTTATATGATTTACGTTTCAGATTAATCGGTATTTGTTTATTGCGGAATACTATGCGTAATTTTCCAAGCGCAACCCACACGATTATTCTTCTTGTCACTTCTGCTTTCATTGTCTTTTTTTGTTGTGATTTTTTGACCTAGGTATATGTAATTATTTACTTGCTCTATCTGTTCCGATTTTACTGCTATTTGTACACATTTTCCTGTGTTCGTCATTATGTTTGTTTTATGTAAATTTATTTTCAGTCCTATTTTGTTCGAGTGTACATTTAAATCTGTTATCATCGTCTGTAGCTCTTCAACACTTCCGCTCACTAGAACTATATCGTACGCGAATCTGAGGTGATTCAAATATTCACCGTCTATTCTAATACCGGTTGTAGTCCAATTCAAGTTTTTAAACACGATATCCAAAGCGCAGATAAATAATTTCGATGAGATGGTATCTCCTTGTCTAACACCCCTTTTTATTGGGATCTTTTTTCCATAAATTTGTTTGCATTGTAGCAGACCCATAAATGTTCTTTATAATTTGTATGTACTTGTCACTGATACCAATTAGTTTTAATGAATTCAGTACTACACAGACCTCTATTGTGTCGAACGCCTTCTCGTAGTCTATAAATGACATGTATAAATCTATGTTGTACTCTTCACATTTCTGTATTAGCATTGTAATTGTCAGCAGATGTTCGTTCGTATTGAATCCTGATCTGAAGCCAGCCTGTTCTTTTGGCTGATTGAAATCAATTTGTTGTGTTATTCTATTCGTTATTATACGAGAAAATAATTTATACATTTGTAACAATAAACTAATTGGCCTGTAATTGCTCTGATTGCGCATATCTCCCTTTTTATGTATAAGGACTACTTCTGTTTCCATCCACGTAGTTGGTATCTTAACTTCTTCGAAACACCGATTGAAAAGTTGACAAATTGCAGTAATCATCGTGTCTCCACTATATTTAATCATCTCCGCTAGCTTTGTTGTTTTTTGTTTTGTTTAATTCTGCCCACTGAATCAAATTTTTATCCGTCCACTTTTCTTTGTTAAAAGAAGATTTAGTTTCGGCACTTAATTTGTTATTTAGTATTTTAATTTTCGGTGGTACTTTAATTGCACACTTCTTCATTGTTTCCGCTATAAATCTCGCTTCATCTTCAATCGTTGCTGTTGGTTTTTTTAATAGTGCAAAATGCAAGTCTTTCTGGTATTCTAGTTTTTGAAACAATATTTTCGGGTCTACATTCACTGGCATCTGTTTCGATTTATATTTAACTTGTTTCAAATTGATTTTTAGTTTGGCTCTTACCAATCTGTGATCACTACCTGTGTTTACAACGCTTAGTACTGTGACATCTTGTATTATATGTAGTTTATTCGAAATTATGAAATCGATTTCGTTTTTTTTGTTTGTAATCAGGGCTTCTCCATGTCCATTTTCTTTTTTCTTTCTTTTTAAAGAATGTACTCATGGCATAGAGTTTATTCATTTCAAGAAAGCTGGCTAACATTTCTCCCCTTTCATTTCTGATGCCTGTACCATACTTCCCAATTGCTGTCTCCTTTTCGTCAGAACGTGTCCCAATTTTGGCATTAAAATCGCCGACTATAATAACTTCTCGATGAATGTAAATGTAAATAAATCGAATTGAATTGAAAAAATATTAGTTAAAACACTTCCCGTTATTATTATTATTATTAAATATATTGAAGCATTTACGTGTTGTAGTGAATAATAGTGTATTAATTGGGATTTTGTATGTATGTCTGTTTTTGTAGTTCGTTATTGCCTTAATTTTTTTTTTATTGTTTTTTTGTTTGCTCCTACGTGGTAAAACTCGGAAAAGCGTCATTGCGTCATTTTCATAGAATGGTTTAAAATATATCATTATCATCCACCGAGCAAAAGTATTGAAAGTGACATAATAAATCTGTGGCGTAAACAATTATTATCACGATTGCTATCAGTTATTATAGTGAAGAATTATTACTATATCCCGTATATGTGCACGTATGCGAATTATATACACGTTTATATATATATATATATACATGTGTACGCATACTCGTATATGGTGGGCGATGAGCGTGTATACGTAGTTTGAAGAAAATATGAAGCTTAGCATTACAGCGGTCGTCGCCCCGTGAATTATTTAATTGTTATTTTATTCGGCGTCTAGTATTCACACTTAAATTACGTTGATACGCTGTTGTCGGGTATGGAGTCGGTCACAATGGTTAAATAAGTTAATAACGACTTATGTTTTATTCGTCCTGCTGCATAATAGTCCGATGATGATAGTGATCGAAATGATGATTATTATCATAATCATTTCTCTCTCATAATATTAACGCCGATGTTAAATCACAAATGGAATTTGTCCTAATTAAGTAATATCCTTTTAGGCCCACCAACACACAAACACATTATATATATATATCCTGTGTTCACTATAATTAGTGTCTTGAACGTTAGCCCATTTTCATGATGACGATATACGTGTATTTATATATATATATATATATATGTATGTGTATGTGTAATATGGCCGAATATCTAGGTAAAATACATAATTTTCCTTAGGATACTCTAATTGCATATGTACGAAATTCTTTTGTAGACGAAATTAGTAATTTAGTTTAAACGTAAGATAATATAAAACATGTCCATACCGTAAAGTCTAACGCGGATATACGATAAGCCTGAAACAACATTCACTGCGTTAGTTGGAACCTCGTTTTGTTTTTTTTTTTAAGAATAGCTATTCTAACGGTGGAGTAACTGAATTATTATTATTCTTCCGTTGTCATGTATGGTTAGTATAAATAAATGATGATGATCATCATCAAGTGCCGTCTCCGTATCGGTGATAAGTGACTGCTTACCTATACATGTTTTGTTGTACAGTGTAAGTAGCGTATGGTAATCATAATATGGTGTTAGCGTAGACACACGCACAGAAAACTGATTGTAATCGTTTCGTTGTCACGACACAATGCAGCCCCGCATTTTTTTATGGTGACTATATTATGCCTTACACACGATAATATTAGGATTATTTATATTTTTATTTTCCGATGATAATTTTTGTGTCGCCGATCGTATTCGAGCTCGGTAACTTCCTAATAGAAGTACATGCTCTAGCCACTAGTCTAAATAAATGAAATATAAATAAATAACACAATTGACGATGTACAACGTGTCCACGAATCATATTTTCAGGTCCAGTTTTATTAACCAGTCTTGCGCTGGATCCGACAATGATGTAATTTGATCCTTCAAAACCCACAAATGTAGTTCGTAGTTTGTGTTTTTCCCCCACAGTCGCACGCTGGGTCGTCCCTTATTTTCCATTCTGTCATATATTTACCGCTACCACCGTGATCCGTTCTAAACTTATTTAGTGCAACCCGTACTTTTCTATTCAGATCAAAGTTGAGTGGTTTATCGTTTGCATCTAGTATCAAGTTTCTGTTATCCATCTTCTTGATAGCCCACGTTTCTTTTCAAGCGTTAATTCCATCAAATTTTTCTGACGTAAGTTTCATTGTGCTATTACATAATGTTCTTCGTGATTTCAGCCTCTGCGACATATCCATATGTCTGTATATATTATTAGCCTACTGTTCTCCACATATTTCTTTCATTCGTTTGCAGTGTGGCTTGCTGTCGTCTTGTATGGGCTGACATTATATTAGAAAGTACTGGGAGGAGCCAGGCTGCTGTTGGTGTTGATTTCACTAAGTAATTATTCTCATGGATGTGTTGAGCTCAATATCCGAATAGTAACTGAATTAATTAAACTAACTTTGTTTATTATAAACTAAATAATATTAAAAGAGTTTTTACTCTCCGACTTATTAATTTAATTAACGTTTACGTTCTTTTATTGTATAAACTAACCTGTAAAAATTTTTGTATTATTCCTAAAATCGTACTATTTATAACTTCAACAACGAAAATTGTCATTATGCAACAAAACACCGTCCTAAACGCCCTCGTAGCGACTACTTTCAAATTGAGCGGATATACACGCTACTTTTATATATGGAATTAATAAAACATGTGTTAAAGGTAGATTTTCTTATTTAATTATTAACCGCGCAATGCATTTTTAACAACATTTGACCGACGCAACCTCTCTGTGAACAAAGAAAACAAGACTATCCACACTTCATACGTGTATAATATATATGGATATTAATGTTTCTGCATTTAGCGTGCTTGCATAAATCAATGGAACATTTTTTTTTAGAATGACCCTCCCCGATGTCAAAAAACTTTTTTTTTTTGAACCGAATGAAATAAACTAATAATAAACTTTGCAAGCGCGCTGTTGTTTTTTATCGAATGTACAGCTTCTTCTTTCTTTTCTTTTTGTGCTATACCCTTGAAGGACGCAGACGATCACAATTGCAATTATATTCTCTTTTCTTTTGCATATTGCGTGAGTTCCGGACTGAGATGATATTGATGTACTCTTTTATGTTCTTCATCCAGTCTGTTCAGCGCCTTTCTGCGCTTCTTTTCTCTTCAATTTCCCATTGGATTACAACCTGTAAATCGCTGTGTCCTCTAACGTGTCCAAATTGTTCTGTTTTCTTTTCTGTTATCCATTATTTCAATATTTTCTTTAACTTCGAAATTTCTAAGTCTTTCTCGTTTGGTATTTTAGAACTTCATGAAATCTTAAGCATTTGTGGTCATATTTCTGTTGCTTCATAATAACGTTCAGCATGTTTATTGAGCTGACTGCTTTTATACCGTGCAGCAATAAGCCCTATTTAACAACACGAATATACTCTGCGATAATTCCTTAAATTTAAACATACGACAACTGGTCCAGTACGACATTTACCCTATATTGCTGTTATATTTATTTTCCATGATATGTTCCATCGTCTACAATAGTAATTTTTTTTTGTTTAGTAATAAAGTACGGCAATATAGTAAATTGACGTACTAATTATATTGTTAAAGCTATATTTTCGCTTATCACGTACGCGTTATATTTTCTATATCCTATTTAAAAGTCATGCGTAATATATATATATATACAATACGTATGCACATATAATGTTTTTGCGCGTGTGTGTGTGTGTGCTCGAACAAAACTTTATGCATTAACGGGTTATTAAACTATGACACTATTATCATCTTCAAATTGGTTTTTCTCTTCCGCGTCCGAATGTCTGCTTGCCTACTATCTATCTATATCTATTATTATAATTTCACTTCTTTCCACAGATATTCTGTATTCATTCATACTAGGCTATATTGCTCGTTTCTTTTAGTTATGGTGCAGATTTTATATTCGTTCGTTCAATGCTTTCTAGAGAACGTGCCGGTTGCCCGCGAGCAAATTCGTATTATGACAGTGTTACACTGTAGAATCAGGTCGTACATGGAATGGTACTTTCCAGCAGGTTAAACACATTTATTGAGGTTTTTAATACTAATACACGTAAAAATTTATTCATGTGTACGTCTGTGCATATATGCATTTAGCTGCGTAATATACACGTGTTCAGTAACATGTTCATGACTACGTATTATTATTATTATTATATTTAGTCATATTTATATCATTTTATGTCGTAGTTTATCTTCATCGTTTAAATCTCATTAGAAACGCTTTATATTCATTTTATTTGTCTAAATTATTTCATTATTCTACCTTATTATTATTATTATGATTATTGTCATTATTATTACCATTATTATTTATAACTATCATTACGGTTTTGTTTATTATGCGTAGTCGGTTACATCATTATAAACTTTTACTTTTTAAAGCTGTTTCCTATGTCCTAGTTTTGGAAAGTAATTTTATACTGTAATACGTTTATACGCGCGGAAATTAAATAATTATGCTAAAAAATGGAAAATCTTCTACCGTTTCATATGGTAATCTCACGCCTATTAGGTTGAAATTATTATCGTGCTCAGCGTGCATTATTGTAATCGAAAAAAAAAAATTATTCGAATGACGATGAACTATAATAGTAAATTTTTAAAAGTAATCATATTTTAATTATAGAACCGTAATAACTTTTAATTTATTACGATTTTTAAATATATATATATATATAGGAAACTCCTAGATCAGGAATATTACTTTTTCTTATTTAGTATTTACTTTAGATATGGGAGCAAGAAATTTACTTTTTAAAAAATAAAAATATTAATTTTCTCCAGAATGTGTAGGAATGATAATAATAATCAATAATAATAATAGTATATTGGAAGTGGAATGTAAATTAAATTTCGTCACACTTTAGGAAAGTTATTTCTACAATTTTGTATGGTTAAGATTATTTCGACCCGGAATTTTTTCATTATAACGTATTCCTGAGATTCTTTCATATTTCATCTGTGGAATTTATATATTTCTCAGCGTGCATGTAATTTTTAGCAATGAAAAACTAGTCTCACAATCACTTTTTTTTTATTAATACTTTATTATTCAAACTAATGTTTTACAGCTTGTTAAATTTACAGAGGTGCAATACACTGTACCGCCAGTTTAGGCTTTACCCGCCTTTACATTACTCTATATAGTATATAGTAACCATTTGTACGCTTCCTATTTCGCTGGATGTGCGCCAGTTTCATTCCTACTCATGGAAAGTATACACGCATGCACTTACAACTTCTTATACGAGATAATTTAGACGAATTAGATGCATAAACACGTACATATACACAACTTAAGCATATTGCACAAAAAGTTCACATAAACACACATAACGTATACACTCGTTCTATACATATAATTGTATTTAGTGCTGAAAAGTTTTATCGCTGTTTCGCAAAGTGCCAGTAAAAACTTTAGTAACCCTGGAATTTCTTGTGTAGTCCATTAAAAGACAGTCATTACCAATCGCCTCAGCAAAAACAGATTTTAGACAGGAACGTGAACTGAAAAATCTTCGTAAAGATAAAAATAATAAAACTAACATTCGGACGCGTGGTTCGAGTATGTCACTTGAAATGCGTTGATGATCGTATTTGGATATATTCGTGAAAACGTAGGCCCAATAATTAAAGTTTCGCAAAGACTTAAGGTGTTAATTCCGAAATATTTATTATTAATTTTTTACATTTCCTCTCTATCTAGGCCTAACGAGGCTGTCTCGTGGTCAGATGTAATGATTAGTTATAAAAAATGGATGCAGCGGCAAAACTTCTAAGCTGTAAATGATGACTACCCGACAGCATCGTCACTCGAGCTTGTATTGCCAGCGGATTTTTAAGGATTTCTAATTTTTACAAATCTGTATATTTCACTTGAGATCTTTACGCGACGTGTGATTAGAGACTTATCAAAAAAGCGTCCGTTGACGTCCGTAGTATCTTATTCGATATCGTTATATTGTTTTTATGCATGTCGCTTTTTGAAACGCATTCCCCGCAGCCAACGGCCAAATTGACCGGTTGATTTCAGCATAGTAACAAGAGTTTATTTTTAATGTTCAGTTACCGTCTTGGTTGTAGTATTTTGAAAATGTGTGGAATGTAGTTAAAAATAAAAACACTTAAAAAATCACAAAGTTTTTTGCCCGTTAAGCCATTATCGAGCGAACATTAAAAAATAAAATATAAAAATATATAATAAAAAGTATTAATTTAGATATTTTCAAAAATTATCAAAACGTGAAAATGGTATTTATAAAATAATTTAATAGGGGAATGTGGTAAATAACGTAGTATACAATCAGCAATATAAAATTTATACATTCATACGTCGCTAATATTGCCGCGTCATCGGCAAAAGTCGCCATAAATGTATTTTCCTGGGTATCTCTGGGAAATATCGGATACAGATCCTTCATATTTTTACGAATATGCAGTTAATAACATATATGTTCGTTTTCCGGCTGCAAGTGTTTTCGAAACGACACGAAGTAATGAAATTAGCGTGTTTTTACTTGAAAAACTCATGACGATGAATCGTGAAAGCTTAACTCCTTCAGTCGTGATGTGCATTTATGGTACATGAAACTTTAATATCAACAAAATTTTTTATTTTTCGTTTGATGTGAAATGTCCAAATTTTACAAATATTTATATAAATCTATTGAAAATTATCTACAGTTCACCTAAGAAACGGTATATAGTATGATAAACACCTGTATAAAATTTATAGTTTGGTGTCAAAATTTTAGAATGTATAACTGAAATGGTTAAAATTACAGTTATATCTAAATCGTTACGCACTACATTTAGATCAACGCTCAAACTACTTGCTCTTTTGATTATGTACGTTTAATAGGAAGAAATCATTATATCGGGCGAGTTAAATATTGAAAAACTTCACAAATTTTACTATATTATGTTTGATCAGATAATTCGAAGTATTGTTTGGATTAAATATATGTCTTTGTGATACGGTATATAAGAAGTATTTTCGTTTTATTTAATTTTTAAATTATATTCTGGATGCGGAAAGACTGCTTGTAACATCACGTCCAGATTAAGTATCCATGTCCGCGCTAGCGATGACACTTCGCGAATTTCACTGAAAGTATCGCCAAAAGCTCGACTTGCGCATCCGCGAACAATGTGTTCAATGGTTTGTAAAGGATTTTCGCAATCACAAGCAGCGTCATTTTTAATGTTCCATCGCGTTAGCGCAATTCGTTACATCGCCCGTTCTCAGTCAGGATGCGATTTAGTTGTATCTATTCTATTCGGGTTAGGTTAAAACCGTTCACCTTATGATCAAGGTATGTAACCAGATTCCGTTTATTCGAGTCCATTTTTCTCTCCACTCCTTCTTACCATTGATGTTGTTTGCAATAAAGGCGTTCGCTATAATGCACACTGGCTCCCATGACTTCAGCCTGGTTGCTTCAAACATATATCTACATGAAGTCGCTGATTGGTTTTTGTTGTACTTCTACCACTCTCTGTGGTTGTTATTTTCCTGCGTATATTGGGTGGCGTAATGTTACCGAGTATAGGTAACCATGCAGTAGACGTAGATTTAACTACGCCTGTAATTAGCCTCCATGTGGTATTCAACATTTTAAAATTAAAAATACGTTTCACCCAGGAAGCACTACAGAAATAATTTCTGGTAATAAACTTTATTTAAATAATATGACATACATGTAACAGTGATCTTAAACTAGACCTGTTTACGGAAAAAGTAATAATGAACAAAATTTAATACATATTCAGATATACCGGAAATGCCAGTAAAAAATTCCAAGAAAAATGAAGAAAATATGGTATATACACATATACATATATATATATATATATATATATATATATATATATATATATATATATTCAAATAGCTATTATAAATAAAAATAATTTAAATAGATACGTCATCCGTACTTAAATAGTTTTCGTAGTATGTCGCTAATTATCTGTCTGGAATTTCCCCCGTACACCGGATGAAGGCGGTCAAATAAATTGTTTTGCACCTTTGGAAAGAAAATAATGTTGATGTCTAAAAAAATCGATTAAATAAGGATACGAGTAAATATGATGATTTCGTATGACTCAAATTTCATTTTGAAAGACGTTGAACAAATTTGTTGTTATTTTTCGTTAATATTTTAATTACATTGTTTAATTTTATTAATCGCGAAAACGAGAGATCTATTAAACTGTAATTATTTAGTTTATTAAATAGAATAAGCGAAATAAAGATAAAAAGTTGACTTAATTAATTCACGTTTATGCTGTATTGTTGATGAAAATTGTCATTTTGTATGATGCAGGTTTTACCTGGAAAAATTATCAGTATACATTTGTATCGACTAATGTAGATGTGTTTATTTTATTATAACTTTTTCAATTACACGTTTTTTCGTGTACAATCTACATGTGTATGAAAATCAGTCTAGAAATAACGATAATATCGTTTATATGTCTGTTGTGTTCAATGTAATGCCAGTAGAGATAATTTAAAAAGAATATTAAGGTCATTTTTTATTTATTCATATTTTTATTTTATTTTTCGTGCAGTATTAATTATTGGCATTCCTTCACTTTATAAGTACCTTTATTTAGAATGTTGTTTTTTTTGTTTTTTTAAGTAGAAGAAAACGTTTATTAAATATTAATAATTCTTAAATTATTACAATGTTTTTAATGTTAAATATTTTACATATAAACCTTAGTAAATAATTTTATACAAAACGCCGCTTGATAATAAAAAAAAACACTGATAATCTCTATATTACATTATTAATTTATGTAGAAACCCCCCCAAAAAAACACGAAACTATACCTAATATATTTGATCAACTAAATTATATAACGTTAAACTATAATCAACAATATGAACTAGTTCAAGTAATATAAATGCTTAATAATAATAATATAATTAATTATAAAAACCGATGTTTCAGTGCACGATGTTTATACCTAGTGTAACGTGAACAGAGCAGCTTCATATCATAATTACTAATTGCTTTAACTAATGTGTTCGGATGTTGTTTGCAGTTATCATAAAATGTTTTCGACACATTGTTAACAAATTAAATAATGTCGGGGAGACCTAGTTGGAAATGCAAATAAGATAATCTAGTATAGCGCGTAGTATTCAATGAAATTCTGCAGTAATGATTTTGCAACAGTTGCAGTTGTTTGTAGGTGCTATTAGACACCGAACACCAGACAGGGAACGTATACGTTAACCCGGGTCTGACAATCGTTCTGTATATTAATTTTTTTATTTGCAGTGCTGAGAGCAAAGTTTCTGCGAAATATCGGGTAGGGTATGCGCATAGCTTTATGAGCTTTTTCTACGACACATTTGATATGACTGTTAAAATTTAACGTTATCCATTACAACTCCCAAGTATTGTACTTCATTTACCCACCTAACTTGCTTGTTATTTATAGTAATTTCAGATAAAAGGTGATGGCCGTCTTCTCGAAAAAAGTATTGTCTCAATTTTTTCTACATTTATGTGGAACTTCCATCTTTTATAATATTTTAAAATAGTGTTTATAGCTTTTTGTAAGCGGTTATATATTGTGTCAGTCCTGTGTGAGGGGAAATATAATGCTAAGACATCCGCGTACAGTGCTAAATGTGATTTTGGAATATCATTTATTAATATTAAAAACAGCTATAGCCCAAGGACCCTTTCTCGTTGTACTTCGGCAGTAAGTGTTTTAGTAGAAGAGTTGCTTAAAAAGTCAAGTCATATAAAATATTCGATTAGTCAAGTAATCTTTAATTTAATAAGCGCTAGAGGGTGTCGAAATTTAATTATTTTGTATAAAATGCCATTATGCCAACACGTATCAAAATCGATCAATTAGGAGCATACCAGTGTGCATGTTCAGGTTGAAGGTATCGGTAATAAATTCAGATCCTCTGGCTACCCGGTGCCGAATATGAAAAGGAATTGTTCCTCTCGTAATATATTTTAGCTCGTTGAATAAGTTCGAAGCTTGTACAGTATGACTTTCTCAGCAATTTTACTTAAATTACTAAGCAGAATTGTAGGTCTTTGTTGTTAATATTACTGCTATCGTTGTCTTGCTTAGACAGAAACTTTCAACTATATTCCATCCACAAGGAAAATGTGAAATTCTGATCATGTGATTTATTAGGTTAGTAAAAATAATTATGACCTTTGCGATATATTTTTGATCACTGCCACAGAAATCTCATCGTCCTCACCACGTAATGTTTTATTTCTCAGTGCCCTAATGTATCTGCTAATTTCAGTCGGCGTAGTTGATGGTAGCATGATTGCTAGCAGGATTACTTAACGCATTCTTGACCATATTATTTACATTAATGCAATGAATTGTAATATAGTGCCTTCATTACACTCACTAATGTAAGAAATATGATGAGCGTGTAATTCCAGTTTATCGATCGTTTTGTACATTAGCATGTTTGTAGTCGGATTAGTATGGCGAGTTTGTTTAGTTATGTGTTTGTATACTTTCTATATGTTATTGCTACTTGGTTGGATCGTAGATAGATAGTTATTCAATGTAGTATTTTTATGATTTTTTAATAATTTAGTCAATTTTGATAAAAATATTGTAAGTTATTGTAAGTTATTTATGTGTGATTATATAAAGGTGTGTATTTTTGTTTGTTCATTCATCGTCTATTACAAACGACATCACGAATATCTTTCGTAGTTTTAGAATTTATATTTTTATCTTTTTTCTTAAGAGAGCGCCACATAAATATTCGTTCGCAAATAAAGGTAAGTAAAATTTATTTGATTTTCGTTTAATTATGCCACACCAAGCATATTTTGCTACATCAAAGCAGTAATACGAAAAATATGACGTTTTGCACTCTATGAACTGCCAAGTAATTTGGAATTAGTAAGAGGATGAATGTGAAATAGTTTGCAATAATACGAATAAACTTGTAGAATAATGCTTTAGGACAAGGTGATCACAAAAATTATTCACTGCTGCGTTGAATGAAATTCTGTATGTATAACAATTAATAATGGACAGAAGATAACGTTTCGTAATGTCGTTTGTATTATTTTTTACCGTCTCGACCAATTTTCAACAACACAATGACATTACGAAATGCTATCGTTTAATACTTCTGCATTGTGATTGGTCAATTCGGTCCTACCATCAGGTGATCCATCACCTAATAATTCTTCATTGTGATTGATTAGGTGATGGATCAGCTGACGATAGGGACCAATCACCGCTCTGGAAATATAAAGTTCCGATTAAGAAGCGCCTATAAAAGGAGCTAACTCGTAGGTCTGCGGTTTAGTTCGTTTCTGATGATGAGTGGGTAAAGTCCATTTGAAACGTTAAATTCTATCAATAATCAGGACGTTGTTTTCACCGAAAATAAGTTTGAACGAAATTTTATTTACTTACATTATTTGTGGACGATTATATTGCGCTCTCTTTAGAAAAAAGACGAAGCATCGCGGTATATATGGAAACGAAATATAGTAGAAACGCACCAAAATCGGAAACAAACGTCAAAAAACGATAATACTAATAGACACTGTACAGAATATATCCCACAAATAAAAATAATGAAATATGAACAAATAAGATATGGGGAAACAATATCATAAAGTTCAGATAAATGAAACCCCATGGTTTTGGAATAGTTCAGTACAATATAGCAAAAACTTTTTCACAACAATTATCCGATTAAGCATAGGACATAACAAAACACCAGTACATTTTATACACATAATTCAAAATAGTTTACGCAATAAATGTCAAGACGATATCAACCATATCATGTGGAAATGCGAGAAGTACAAAATCGAAGTATACGCGAATTATTAAAATACAAACACACACTTCCTCTAAATATAGAATCAATAGTAAGTAATCCAAACAACGAAGATCCGGTCAAAATCATATATAAGTTTATAGTCCAGAATAACATAGAAGTGTAATAAGCCAACTATATTATAGCTTAAAACAAGAAAACCAACATAAAAAAGCGAACAAGAACACTACAAAAGATAGCGTTTCGTAATGTCGTCTCCTAATTTCTATATGAAATAATATTAAACTTATAATTTAGTTGTACCACATAAATGTGAGCATTATCTATCTATAATACATATATATATATATATATATATATATATATATATATATATATATTATATATATAGTCATATTATATCCTATGTACACCATCTAGTTTCACATGTGAACGGTTAAACACGCTTAATAATTATATTGCATAAATGATTCACACAAACACATACGCATACACAGATGCATGCACGCGCGAAGAAATATATTCAACCTATAAATTGTAATTAATGCTAAAAAGTTTTATCACTGTTCCAAAAGTACTAGTAAAAAATGCTTTAATAACCTTGGAATTCTTTGTATAGTATATCGAAAGTAAATAATTTAAATTGTTGGACAGAGCATCTTTTAAGTTAAATTTATTTTTCTTTATGTAGTCTGAGATAGAACATACAAAGTACATGGTCAGCAGTTTCTACTTTCGCACTTGTGATCCTTACTTAAATGAATGCGAAATAGACTAGACCGAAATTTTCAATGTCCCATTAATAATTTGGTAGAGTAGAAATTAAGAATAATTTCGATTTTGTGTCTATGTAATACATTAGAAATTCAGCTGTAAGTGTATTTCCCATATTATCCTCATTCCTTATTTTTTGCTAAATTTCTAAATAGTGTCTTTTTATAACAAAGCAAAGACATATTGAGTTCTAATGTCACTGTGAGGATTTAGATCGAATTTTGAGATTATGTCATTCGTTTCTTCTATTGACTACTCATTAAGATATATGGTAAGAAGTCCAAGTTTTTAATGGACAAACATGACTGCCCTATTGAGCATAAGAAAATCGAGAGGAAGCAAATCAGCAATAATTACAGATGCGTTGTGTGAAATTATCTCCTCGTACGTTTATAAAACATTTTCTTTATACGCTGAAAAGTTTTTTCTTTGCTGTTTTTATTTTTAAACGGTTTAAACAGGCGGTGCAACAATATGATAAAGTGTTTTCAATCAGTGACTTGTACAATATACAATTCTGTAGTTATAATTAAAGTCCGCGTGTTGTTATATTTGACAATATTTAATGTCCATTTTCAATATTATTAAGATAGTATTTAAAAGTTAATTTGTTGTATATTATTCTTAACTATTTAATGTTCGTTTTCGATTTTAAGGAACAAAATAGCTTTAAGCGATGTTAATTCTGGAGCACTATTTTGCGGTCATCATTTTTAATCGACAATTTACGGCTATCGTAGTATGATATAGTTTACAGTGCCTTCTAGTTTTAAAGGTCGAGTTACATTACAATTAAACTTCCTGTAAATTATGCAGTCGGTAGTTAAATATTGTACAATTCGTAAATTTTACGGTAGTCCACCGTTCCATGTAGTTTAAATATATCTAAAATATGAAAGAACAAACTGAAGGATTTTTTTCTAGTTCTGATTTAATCTAGTCGCTTGTATTTTAAGCACATTTTTGAGTTCTTTTTATAGTTGTAAACGTTTTACATTTCTACAAAGTTGCATTAGATTCGATATGAAAAAAACGCGGGACGAAAGAATAAGGCGATGATTTTGCACATATTCGCGGAATTTGGGAAGTTTTCTGAAACCGATGTTATTCGTCGAACGTTTATAAACAATAGGTTGCTTTGTTGTTCTCTATGATGCACGAAACAGCAGAAATTTTACCAGTATCTGGTTAACCAACAGTTGTTCACAACTATGTACAATTAAACAAACGGTGGTGGTGCGTAAACATATTCTTTCAAATGTGATCTAACATTGTAGCATAAAAACACGACGATGATAATTATGTGTACTCATTTGTTATTTATGCCCCTATAACATGTAGAAGGGTGCCAAAAAATCATTGTCCCGTTATCAGTACATGATCTAAACTATGGATGAGCATCAAACGACAATACTATTGCGTCGAGTAAACCTAAATCTTGTTTTTATATGTCCAAGTAAAAAAACCCGTACGATATGTAACCAATGTTAATGTGCAAGTTACAGAGAGAATTGTGGAAGTGTTATAAGAATGCGTTTAAAATTAAAATGAATCCTGATAGTACGAATATGTTACATTTATAATAGTTGAAATTTTTCATAATAAATTCGTTTGTTTACAACACGCATTTTTTACCAGTTAGTAAAATTTAATACAGTAAGGAAACATCGGAATCTGAGAAGCAGTTTTGGTTTTTGATAAAAATAGCGTACAGTTCAGCATCATAAAGTTTGCAAGAATTATGAAGACGGAATGAACGTGGAATATTGTTTGTAACAAACGCGCAGGATTAAGTGGTTTTGCTACATTCGTGTAGCATATCAGATATGGGGTACATTTCTTTATTAAGTTTTAAGCTTCCATTTTGGGAAAAATGTGTTTTTTTTTTGTAGATTTGTAGTAATGACGATTCAGAGTTAATAAGACTCCATGGAGTATCTTTGGTCGGGGAGAAAACTTAGTTATGATTGACGGTGTAATGCCAATTTCTGGGGAAGCTTTCATAAACATATGCTTATATTTTTGCATATAGCTTACAAACATTGACATTTAAAATAACAAATATCAGAAATACGCGAAGGGCACAAATAGCGCAGTAAAGATTAATATTAAATGTAAGAATTGCAATTTCAAAAACGTTTCTTAATAATTCATCAGTAAGTATTGCTTTTTTTAATAATCTGTTGGAAGTAATCGTAGTTTTGTTCAAGTGACAGGCAAGACGATTCTTAGGTTTTTAAAGTGTTTAAATTTTTTTTTCGTATGATTTTCATATTTGTTTCAATATTGAGTTTAACGACTATTTTTATGTATTATTTACAAATTTTGAATAATTAGTCCACCCGCAATAAGACAAGTAGTGTAGTTTTTATTTATTAGTTCCTTTTTTCTTCCCTTAGTGCTTGTGACATCCAATTAGAGATTGTTTTATGCTCGAATTTGTTTCTGGGTGTGCAAATATCTATTTCAAAACTAAACCATTTTATATTTCTATACCGTCTATAAAAAAGCGGCTAAATTAATCACATATTCAAAATAAATTAAAGCGTGTCGAGATAAATCTTCAACAAGTTTTATTGTTTTCATTTAACCGATTTTATACGCGCCAGTTTTAATTATAAAATCGCGTACAAATCCATATTTAATCGTAAATTTTTCACGAAACGAACGCGGTATCCTACAATTATTGTTTAATTTATTACGTTTGCACTATTTTATTAATGAGTTCATAGATTTAATTTGAAGCACATTATATAATTGTGATCACACGGTTTATATATTTATTAATAAAATTAAAAGATATTTATAAAAAATAATTCAAATATCAAATAAAATGACCGTAAAAACGCGCGATATTTTGAAAAATATTAAGAATTATACGATTACATTTTTTGCTTACCCGGTTTCGTTGATTTTTAGCTTTTAATTTCAATTTCAAAATGTACACTTTTTTTATCGTTAAACTAATTTTTCATGCAATATAAAATCAAATTAATTCGTATTGTGTAGCGCCATCTTTTTTCTGTTCCTTAAACCTTTAGTTATTCGAATACTCGTAAGAGAGCGCCTCATAATAAGATTAAACTTTCGAAATATCACAAATAACAGACCTCGTTTTACTAAATAATATTACGGGTTGAATAATATTATTATATCGTACGTTTTGTCGATTCATGTTTATCACGAGTTCGTTCCTACGGTTTATGATACCTATTCCGTCATTTAGAATAAAACTTTTTTTTGTTCTCGATCGTCAATCAAAATAAATTTTTACATTTTGAAAAAATTTATTTGTAATCGTCGTTCGCATCTAAAAAATGATCATACGATCAATACGCATTTCATGTAATTCTCAAGACTATGTATTTTGCAAAGAGTAAATTAATGAAAAGAATTGTAACAATTGACACAATTATAACCGATATTGACGTGCAAATTATTAATGTTTTAAATTTAATTTAACGTTTGACGGATGATAAATTTATGATAATGTAATAATTAAAATAACATTTTTTCTTATTAGTAAAAACTGTTACAATTTAGAATTTTGATACAATAAAAAATATGTGTTCTATAGGGCTCAATGCAGTTTCGAAGGAGGCGCGTATAAAACAGTGACTGCTCGTAGTTAATAAATCTACCTGTTTACACCCCTCCTTCCCAACATACACACACAAAAAATTGTTTTGTTTCACACATCACAAAATTGTCGAAATCGGTAAATTGTAATACAAATACAAGAATCTTTTAAACCCATAGTCAGGAAAACTAAAAATGATGAAGTTAGATTATCAATCCCAAGTGTGATTAAACATCCGCTCTCTTATATCATTTAAATTAATATCCGCATCAAAATCGACATGTTTAAATTGTTCAGCGATATTAGTCAAATCAGCTCTAAAGTTAATATGATCTGGAAATGAAAGTAGACAAGACAAAATCAGTAGAATTCTGATAAAAGTATTAACACGTTGTCAGGTAAAATATTCAACGTGTTAATGTACTTTGGTACCACATGAGGAAATTGACCAGTCGATAGAAACACTCGTATGAATAGATAGAGCAAGAACAAAAATATTTATGTTATTTTCGTTATTGTCTAACGTGTAATTGAAGTTATTCGTGCGTTAATTTAGTACGTCCAATTCTACACTTAGTTTTTTCAAAATTATGTTATCTAAGGTGATAGTTTGTACCGACAATTGTAATCTGTTATCCTATAATTCATAAGTGTATTTTATATTTTATTAATTCGTGCGTTTTAGGTATGATTTTTGGGTACTTTACGTTTAATTCACCGCTTAATATTCAGCTGCGCGTACTCGACGATATTGGTACTTGTAGGTCTTTTTATATGTAAGTCGATAAATCCGGAGTTGGTGGTATTGTAGCGTGTTGGCTTTAGTTGGTAGTGCGATAATTTGAGAAATAATTTAGCGTTTCTAGGTTGCGGCAACCCGGAAGTGAAAATAAATCAGTATCTGCGTGATATATAACTCGTTTTAAGGCGGCCTGTAATGAGACGCATTTCGATGTTTTGGATGAAATTATCTTAAATTATTATTTGTAGCATCGCTGTTTTGTTTCCGTGCGTTTGTTTTTTCTCTCTGTATTTTCTATTTATACCTTTAAAAGTTTAGACATTATTAATTAATTAATTAATTAATTAATTAATTAATAAACGAAGATCTGTCTAGTAGCTAGATCACCATTGCGTTTTTATTTAATGTAATAATACGTTTACCGAGAAAAACGCTAGTTATGCTAATTTATATTTTTAATGCTGTTTTACGAATTCAATATGTCCCATTATTGTGAAAATTCTTGTTAATATAACAATGATCTTAAAACGAGGTAAACCTTCGCAAAGTATCTCCTCTTATCGACCAATTTCACTCCTTCGAATGTTAGCTAAAGTGCTTTAAAAATTTCTGAAGAAAAGAATACAAAAGTGCATAAGCGGGAAAGATATAATTTCAAATCACCAATTTAGATTTCGAACTGGGAACTCGACCGTGCAACAGGTGCACCGACTAGTTAACTAGATTGAAGAAACGTTTGAAAAAAAAAAAACAGTAACCTCGGCTGTCTTCCCTGATGTATATCAGGCATAAATGGCATCCGGGAATTCTTTACAAGTGCAAAAAACTGTTACCAACTCAGCATTTCAATATAATCTTATCTAACAGACAGGTATTTCAGAGTGATAGTAAACGGAATAAAATTAAAAAAAAAATCGAGACAGGTGTACCGCGGAGAAGTGTACTCGGTCCACTATAGTATCTTCTATTCACATATGATATGCCAGATACTGATGATGCACTAATATCAAATTTCGCTGATAACATGGCAATCATAACAACGTATGCGAACCCAGAAAAGTCCACAGAAAATCTACGAAGTAATTTAAATAAATTCATGAAGTGGAATTGTAATAAATGAAAATAAGTCGCATCATTTTCACAAAAAAGAAAATCGAACCTAAATATAAATATAAACAAGTAAATATACACATACACACTTACTCGTAAAATATCTTGGGGTATACCTAGATGAAACACACGGCTTCGGCATATTAAGAAAGAAATAACAAAACTTAATTTAAAAACAAAGCAACTCTATTGATTGCTTGGACCGCGCTCTCAATTACAGGTCGTAAACAAAGTGTTGATATACCGCACGGTGCTAAAACCGATATGGACGCAGCCGAATTTTTATGGCGGTGTGTGTCCAAAATTAATAGAATACAACGCTAACGAGGTCGCTGGTGTGAGCACCGTGATGTGCATCAAATCGTACACTACATCAAGATCTACAAGTCAAGCACGCTACAGAAGAAATAAAACTAGCTTCCGCCAATTACTCGTCGAGGTTGGAAGGACATGGAAACGCTCTTTCACTGAACCTTCTACAACAACCAGTAGGTTGCAAGAGGTTGAAAAAGAGAAAGATTTAGCGTGAAGGTTCAATAAATAAATCGAGATCGTGTGCTAATGGGCAGATCTTGAAAATCATTAGTAAATGACTATAATGGTCAGTTCTAGGTGCGAAGAAGATTTAAAAAAAAAAATGTATTTCCATCCGCTATGAAAAAAAAAAAACAAATTATTTTGTTCTTAAATGACGAAATACACTAAAACTAGCTGTTTTTTTTTTTTACGGAGATGTATACTAAAATTAAAATTCGAACATTATTTATGTTATTATAGAGGTAGATAAATTCGACGATGGTTCTATTCGGTGGTAATGGTAGTTCGGTGGTAAACGATGCTCGATCCGATTTGAAGAATAAATTGCAAGAAGAGGCGGCTACGCCTAGATTGTTGCGTATTTCACCATTGCGCCACAGTTATAGAGCGACAAATGGCAAAATAAATTCCATCTGTTTAGATGATAGCGATGCGGATTCTATTATATCGGCTCCGCTACAAACCGACAGCCAACCGAATAGTTTAGATCTGGATTGTAAAAGAGGTAATTTTATCGATTTATTTTTTATAAAGTGATAATTAAACGTAAAATTAAAATAATAACGAATTCGGTAAAAATATTCGTTCAAAATTTTTTCAATATAAACCGTGATGTGCATATACATTTTTTTTTAATGGAGTTTTGAAAATATTTGTAGTTTTTACTTTCCGTAAAAAAACAACCAAAAAACATACATATTATAACATCTGAATATTTTCATATTTACGAAGTGTAGATTTGATGTCACGAATTAAGGTGTAAGATTTAATTCCAAGTCTAAAATGGCGGTAAAGCGGTTATGTAACCATATATAATGAATCGTAACGCCATCAAACTGTGTCTACTCTCCTAAACAAATTATTGTTCGTTTGATTGAGTTATTATCGAACAGTTGACAATATCAAGATCAGGAACTGCTTTTCGATCATATGGAAAGAAATGATGAGAAAATATGAAAATTTAACTAATTTGTCCTAGGGAATTTAGTGAATTAACGATCGGTGTTATGGGAAACACTCCAGAACAGATTATTAAAACTGTGTTATTTATGATCTCTAGCGATTGTAAATGAGATTGTTTTCGCATTTATCATTGCTGTATATTCAATTTTGGAAGTCCTACGCGATGTGTAGTTTGAAAGGGACATGACACCGGATATCAGCATTGCTGACTAGCGCATTTTTTTTTTTATGAATAGTTTTCCATACATTCAACTTCCGATCGTCAATCGCTCTGTCTTGGGTTTAATACCGATCTTTTTAAGATCCGCAGCCACCAGATCCTCATATCGTAACATTAGTCTCCCGAGCGGACCGCATCCCATCTTCTAGAATTCCGTATATCGTTAGTTTCGGAATGCGTTCTAGATTCATACGCAGCACATGTTCTGTCCATTTCAAATGCTTCGTAACGAGTAGTTTATCTACGGACGGAGTTGACTTCTACGTTCGATGTATGCTCCATCCATTTTATCCGACGGATTCTTCGAAGGAATCGCTGATGGCATTGATCTTGTTTCCTCATTATAGGCCATGTTTATCCATTAAATTTACAGGCGTAGTAAATTCTTTCAACTACTCGAAAACTATCTGTAAAGACATATACATAAGCACGCGATTATTTGAAATAAAGCGTTTCTGCGAATATATTCTATATAGAAGGTTTGAAAAAGGTTCGAACGTATATATCGCAATTGTCAATTAATTTCTTTGTATCATTTTGTTTTGCTATCCGGACTGAAATGCACAATTATTGTTTATGAAATCGAATTGTTTCAGTTACACGTCATTCTCTCCCACGCTGATAGTGGTAATTTTAATTCTTCAATTATTGCGGTAAATTTCTATTATTATTATTATTGATGTATTAATTTATCAAATAGATCAATTCTGTCAATGAACAGACTAAAAACACACACACACACACGTGTAAAGAAACGAATTCGACCCGATAAACGTGAAAAAAAGAAATGTTTTGATCGATTAATTCGTATCGTGTTTGTGTTTTATGTATTTTTAAAATATCTCTAGCGCTGATAAAATAGTATACCGGAAATATTTCTGTCATAACAAAAATGACGCATATATATAAAACTATGTATAGAGTGCCGCTGTTCGTGTGTGTCTGTCTGTGTCTGTGTGCATATATATATAAATCTATGCGTGATTTTATTTCTATACGGAATTTAAATATTTTAACGTTATTATTCTATCGTGTTGGTTCGGTTATCCACGTAACCAGAAATGTTATTTCGAGCAGATTATAAAAATGCTTGCAGCGCCCGAGTTATTTATTCGACGTGTAGCATTCCGTATAGGTGAGTAACAAACACAGCCTAACTATATAAATATTTCGTCTTTAAATTTACTTCCTTTCGAAGATTTTAGAAATGTTTTTCATATTTCCTAATAAAATAATAATATTTTTTTTAGTCGTAAGTGACATATTAAATCGTTATACAATGAAAAAACATAAATAAACAAGGTAAAAGTTATTAACCCTCCGTTAGTCGCGCACAAAATAGTTTGTTAGTCGCGCAGATGACAGTTGTCATCCAATTTTGAGAATAGATTTTTATCTACAAAATTTTACTTTTTAAAATTTTCTTTAACAATATAATTAGTTTAGGCTGTATTCAAATATCGTGCGAAATTTTAAAAGATTAAAATACAGTGCAAAAATAATATGTATAATCAAAATTCTAAGGTAATTTCGTAATTTTTTTATATTCTATTTTATTTGGTATTTCTTGCCGCCACATTTCAGTTCTAAATTAGTAATTACGGTTGTATTTTGTCTTTTTCATATAACTAACTCCAGTACTACAATAAGTTACTATAAAATCAACTAGTTTCTAAACACGTCAAATGTCTTTTGAGTGATCAGGAAAAACCCAACTTTTACATTTACTTCAACGTGATCCGGAGGGTTCTTGAATTTCTGTCGAGGATTCTTGCTCATAAACTAATAATTTTGCTCGTCGACGTAATTCTCCTGGAAGATTCTCCATATCTGACCTGCGCTGTATGTGAGGCTTTATTAGTAACCAGCTTAATGTTTGAAGGAATTCAGCTCTATAATAATTACTAACCTCACTGTCTTCATTTCCACTGTTCACCATCATCAGCTTCCTGTTCTGAAGCTGTGTTATGGTCACTTTCACTAATGTGCTCTTCTGTATTACTTTCGCTGGAACTGAATAATTCTTCATTATCAGGTAGATTAGGTTTCAGGTTCTTCATACCATTCAAGTCATTTATTTGGGTCCGTACTATATTCTACTTTACGTTTTTTGTTTTCAGACATTATTTTTACTATTACACACAAGAGAATTTACAAAAGTTGAGAACAAAATTTGACACCGTACAAACGTTCAAAAAATTTGCTCCATTCAGATTACACAACAAGAAAACTGGAAACGAAATAATACATAAAATATAAAAATTCTTTTCTGTTAGGAAGTAATCCTGAAAACAAAGACATTATTAATTCAGCATAAATTCAGCCTTGAAACAAATTACTGGTTGCTCGCGCGAATGACAATCGTCATCCAAGCATGTTTAATGCACTTTATTAAGGTTTACACCAGAAGGTACATAAACGGATAATGTTCAATTTTCTATATATTAAAAGTTATAAATAAAAAAAAAAAAAAACGGTGGATGACATGTCATCCGCGCGACTAATGGAGAGTTAAAATCACTCAATTTTGTATTAAAAGACCCAAAACTAAATATTTTTTTATATTATTTTTTCATTAAAGCCTATTTAGTCGTTTACCATCATTAATTACTTAAAAATTGAAATCCGTTTCAGACTCGTTCCGTCAATTGCAATGTTTTTTAAAAATATTTTTATTATTTTTTAAGATACTTTTTTAAAAATAATTTTCGGTCGATTCGTAGAATATTAAAACATATCGATTTTTGCAATTTTTAAAATACAATTTTTTAAATAAAATAACTTAATCGACACTATCGCTATAACTGATAAATTTTTGCGTTTGTAAACATACTTATCAGTAAAAATTTGATTTGAACTTTTTAAATATTTTTTTATAATATTTAGGGAAGCGAGAAGTCTCGATTAATTTGATATGTTTTAGTATTATAGGAATGAACCGAATTTTCTATTAGCGTATTTTTTTTATTAAGGATGTCGAAAAATTCATTATTCGTCTCCGTATCGGTGATAAGTGACTACTTACCTATACATATTTTATCGTACAGTGTATGTACAAGGCAATCATAATATGGTGGTTTGCCATAGATAGACACACACATCCGGGAGAACTGATCGTAATCGCTTTGTTGTCACGACACAATTACGCGTGTTTCCGTAGTGTACTATTATATTTGTTACTAGCGCGCATATAATGTTGTGTCGTGCGTGGTGGTTTGCTATTGCCTCCTCCCACATGATAATATTGGCGATTATTTATATTTTTATTTTCCCGATGATAATTTTTGAGTCGTCGATCGCATTCGAACTCGGTGTACCTTGCGTATAATTCGTGTTCTCTACCCACCAGATGCTATCCCGACAATGTTTTACATTCGGTTAAAAATCAATAGTCTTTATGAAATCGGTATATTACCGTTTATTAGGAATACGTGTTTCGCCTAGCGTAACGTTGTAATTAATTTTTGTTCCGGAGAAATATATTCCCCAAATTTTTAACGTTTTTAAATTCCCCGTCTGATTTTATTCGTCCGTTTATACACGTCTGATTTGAAAATAATATTTCTTCTGTACGTATAGTCAATTAAAAGAAACAGATTCGCATGAGTGGTCTAACGTTCATTTCGAATCAGTGGATCTATTTCGCCAAACATAAAAATAAATTTAAAAAATTAAAAAACTACTTAATGCCTTCCGCTACATTTGTAAATGTATTTGTGCGAAAATTTTGCTCGAATTCGTACCGATTACAATAACGCAATGCGTACGATTCCTCTGATACACCAAACGACTTTTCGCGCGAATTCTGTTCCGAATGTGTGCGCGTGTGTGTATAATATGTATGTGCATATCCGTGCATATGTGCACGTCATATATTTTTGTTTTTCTTTCTACCATATTTTACGTATTTTCTAGCAGGTTCCAATAGCCTAACATTGGTTAATTTTCTAGATTCAGTAACATTCTATAACTGTTAAAGTATAATAAGGTACTTAACTTTATGAACCCTCTTGTTATATATGTCTCATTATGAAATAAAGTTTCTTCCGGTGTAACCCAGCGGTCTTAATTGAACTTTTTGACGGATTCATATCGTTTACTGCAGCATACGTGATCTCTCTGCTCCGTGTAATTAATAGCTCGCGAGTTTCGACGTTGTAATTTTACGCTGTATTCGAATGAAATTAATAAATCCGGATGATAGTGGGAAACAACACACTCTTCTGATTTTGATGGATTTTGTTTGATCATCATCGATTCGTATTAGACAGTTTATCGTCTATTCTGTAGATTGTAAATGATGGTAATGGAATTTTTAGCCCGACCGAAATAGACATTTCCGATGTAATATCTTAGCTCGCGCGATAGATTATCATCTGTACAAATCGAATCAAATTAACCGACAGGGCACGTGAAATCATAACGAGTTTTATCTATTTGTAAATAAATAAATTAACGTATAATATATTTAAATATATTTTAAATCATATGGAAATACATTTATTTAGTGTATTATTATATATTTTAAAGAAAATAATAGAAAATCGAATAGTTATTTTTGTAATTTCAAATGAAAGATTAGGGTTTTTCCATTTTTACTGCAACGTCACCACCGGCCATTATTCATTATTACCACCGTCGTTTTTATCGGCCGTTTCAAAGAATTATAAAATTATAATCTTTTAGCAGTTTTTTTTTTTTTTAAATGAGATGCCTTTATAATACTGTACGTACTAACTCATATTTCTATAAACGTGGACAACTTCTCTGGAAATATCGCTATGTCTAGAAATAGATGTAAATTCTCAAGATGAAGAGTACGGAAAACCGTTATGTGATACGCGCAGTAATTTAAGCTACAGTTCATAGCGTCATGTTTTAAAGAAGGTTATAGAACACGTGATGAGGATTACAAATTGCACCTTCAGTTATAGTTCTCTAAGCCGCATAACGAACAGACGTTCACACTTCACATATGTCTGTTCTCAAAATTTCCTACGTTCCGGCTGTATAAAATTTTGGATACCGAGTGTAGAAATTAAAGAGAAGTGTTCATATTTTACAGTAGTCCTCATTCCTCTTCTATAATACTGAAAATTCTCGCGATAGTTCCGCTATAGGAATCTTTCGCCGATCTTCGGCCTTTTTGAAACTGTACGTAACATACGCCTAATCCGCTTCTGCTGTTGGATCACCGTGAATTTCTCCATTATTAAAATTTCCCATAAACAATATCGTGAAAGCGGTCCGGAATAACCCTTTTACAATATTTCACGTTATAAATTGCTTCAGACTCCTGGTTTTACAAAAACACAAATTAGCCCTTATTCGTAATTTTACTTTCTCCGTACGTAAAATACGATTGGAAAGGAAAAATCCCATCTCCCTGCACTATTACTCTGTAGACTACCTGTAACATTTTACATAATTAGTTATAAAATCCTCATCCATTCCTTTTCGTCTTGAATACTTAATTCTCACTACTACTCGTAATGTATACGTGTGCACTTTTATCTATATATACTTAGCGACGTAACTCTATATTTGAAATATTATAAAATTCGTCGGAGTCTATTTGTAATGAATAAAACGAGGAAGCTTAAAATTTAAAACAAAAAAAAAACGACTAAAAAATAGTTAGGGCTTTTTTCCGAGTTTAGAAAAAAAATATAACGTGTACTAATTTTGGAAACTCTATAAAATCATTTAAAAGTTGTACAATATTTTCGATGATTAAATATCGTCGTTTTAACTTTTTTGTATGAGTAATTGGAAAATACGCAGATTATATTCAATATACAGGAGTTATTAAAGTACCTCGAAAGAGGTAAGTAAAAATTGCGTTGGTGTTTTTGTGTTTCCCTTCTAGAGCATGCTTTATTATAGACCCATGAACAAAAATTATTCAAATGTACTCATCTATATGAATCATGCAATTGTGTGTTTGTAAGCAATCGTTTCTTTTCTCCTTTTTATATACGTTTATATGTGTGTGTGTTACACATTTACACATACAACGCATGTATGTATGTACAATTACACAATACACATTGTTGCCAGTGTTGTTAAGGCGGTCGCTCGTAATGATCGTGGTTGCTTCATCGTGTTCATCTTTTCGTCATACAAATGAGATCAGCTGATTACCGCGTCCTAACCTGACACCACGTGCTCGTCGTCATTTGTCCATTTCGTCGGTCTGTTCAAATGTCGCCTAATTTAACGCGTTCGTTTTAATTTTATTTCTACTTTATTACGTTCGTTGAGATTATGCAATCGTTTCGTGTGTATCATTATAAAAAATAATAATTTTCTATTATAATTTATTAACATAAATATTCCAACACTGCAATCAGTATCATAACAAAATGTTTTGCGACATATGCGATATTAGTAAGTACATTTTATTTTTTATCTTACTTTTTTAAAGTGGAATATATAAATTTCTGAGAATAGAATAATTTATAATCGGTGATGATTTCGTTGTTCTAACGAGTTTTATTTTGAAATTCGTGGTTTGTTTTTATATCGGCGAGGTCCTAGTTTCTGTAAGAATGTTCAAAAAACAAGTCTTTTTTTTTCTTTCAAAAACCACGGTTCGATAACAGTTGCTAAGAATAAACAAATTTTTGTTAGCAATTAGATGTTTCAATCGTACTAAAGCAGATCGTCTTTTTATTTCATCTGACCAACCCCCACATTGGCAATAATCAAAGAAAAATGAATCTCTCTCTTTCTCTCCCCTCTCAATCTATATATGTATATACACCTTTTATTTCCATTGCTACTCAAATTATACGGGTTTGAGACATTTATAAATAAATATGCATAGTCTGAATAAACGTATATTAAATTATATACATATATATATATATATATATGTGTGTGTGTGTGTGTGTGTGTGTGATTATTTTTATATAGCAAAATTTATTTTGGCCTTGTTGATTTATACGGAGGGACTCTATTGTAAGTTTATGAACACTTTCTCCTTATTAGCGTCTTTTAATTAGTAATAAAGGAAAAAGATATCTTGGAGTGTATTCTCTCTTATACGTCAAATTTTGTTTTCTGCTATACTTACTCGTATAGAGAACTTCAACCAGCCACCGCCAATATAAATCGTATATAAGATGTCTATATTCTACAATATTGTTTTCACACTTTACAATAATGCCGCTCTGTTGAACTAAATATGGTATCTTTTCTCTAATTTTTATCAACTTATGTCGCGTGCATCTTTTACTCATTATACATTATTTTTCAGTGTTAAATTATAGATTATATTTTTAAATAATTCGATTTATTATCAATTCCTGTTTTTATACGAAACGTAATATTCGGAATTATAAGTTTTAATTTGAAATTTTTCACTCGTGTAAAATTAATATTTACTACACAAATATAAATGTAATTTTAGTATTTATTTAATATATATATATATATATATATATATATATAAAACATTATTTTCGTACTGTTATTTTATATATGCTACTACGGTGCATGTGAGATAGTCGTATATATTTTAAAATAGAAAGAGGAAGAAATATATTTCGCATAAATTACAAAAATAATAAAAATAAAAATTTTAATAATTATTTAAAAATATATCAATATATACACAAGTAAAAAGTTTATCCTATATTCCGGAAGAAGATGATTAAAATCGCAAAAAGGGTGCTTAATTTTGATGGGCGTTTGTATTTGTTAAACTGGAAATTACCCACCGCTTGGCCTGTGTAATTTTTTTTTAATAACATATCGTTGTCTCTTTGTTTTAACAGGTTTATACATTAGTATAGTATAATACGTATATATATATATATATATATATATATATATATATATATATATATATATATGTGTGTCCGTTATTTCGGCCACCCCTTGACGCAATTAGTATAGTATACGTACATATATATATAAAATGTCCGTTAAAAACTTTAAATTACTGTAATTTCTGTCCTATTTGTGATATCAATGTGAAACAAAGCTTAGATCGAATCCGATAATATAGGCTAATAAGCTGTGCGAATATCATCATTATTGCTTTAATAATTTTTGAGTTAAATCGGAACAGACATACAGAAATGTTTAAAAATAGATTATCTGTTTATGTGTGATAAAAATAGGGCGATGCAGTGATCATAATGAAAATATTCGCATATCGCAGACAGACACAGGTTAACGAATTCAAATTTATTATTTCTCGTTAATATAATAAGATATAACATTTTAAATTAACAAACGTGTGTATACGTGAAGTAACTTTAACAACGTGTATATATACTGTTTGTAAGAACCAGAATTTACGTTCGTGTAATTTTTTTTTTCATTTATTTGGTTCGTTAATTCATTTGTCGCTTTTTTATCGGCTCGTTAATTCATGTGTCGCTTTTTTATCGGGTTTCCCAGTATTCGTTAACATTATCATTATATATCGTCGTAATTTATTTTTACGATGCTGTAAACCCATTACAATTGAAATCATATATAAAATAGGATGTTGTTTTTTTGTTCTGGAGTATACTAATTATTTTAGCAAAAATTTATTTTTAAAATTCCGATAATTTATCATCTTCTATTTTTATTCAATTCTTAATAACAATTTTATATGTTTATTTTTCGTTTACTTAGAAAATGAAACACTGAAAAATATCCTCGTTACGTGGTAATTTTGTTAATAATATTGGTACTGTATAAAATGTGCTAAAGGCAATTAGGCAATGTTGTTTTTTCTGAATATTATTTTTTCCCCTACATAAATAACTGTAGGATTTTTTCTAAATTTCGATTTCGAATCAGTTACTCATGGACTACGTCACCAATTGGTCCTGCCATTCTATTCTTTCCGAACTGTTTTCATCTATTCACTGTCTTTTTTTTTTCCTTTCTTCACACTCCACAAAGTGTGATCACTGTTTTTTTTTTTTTATCTCTGTATACCATATGTTGTTTACTTTATTTATTTATTTTTTTTTCTTTTTTTCCCTATACCTAGCTAGTGCTATCAGTAGTGAGTATGATATCTCCAGTTTGAGCGGCACTCCTTTCATTGAAGGTGGCCTAGAATGTACAAATTGGATTTATTTGATCAAGTCTAATCGTTTGACCCTCTGCAATCTTCGCAGCTCTGATGAGTTATCCAGCAAATTGACTGCTGTCCAGTAAGAGTGATCATGTAACTTCGTTGCATGTTTTATTGATTCCTGTTTTATCACATCAGTAACATACGAAACATGTCGGTCACGACGTAAAGTTTTATTTGATACAAGCCATGGTGCATTTGCAATGGTTCGTAGAGTTTTATTCTGGAATCGCTGCATTAGTGTTATATTTGTTCTAGCACTTCAGCCCCATATTTGACACCCGTATTTCCAAACAGGAGGAAGTATTTGTTTATATATGGTGATTTTATTATCCAAATGTAGCTTTGATTTTCTACCTCTAAGCCAATACATTTGGCGAACTTTTATATTTAATTCATTGTTTTTAGTTTGAATATGCTTTTTCCATGTTAACTTGCTATCTAGATGCATACCAAGATATCTTGCACTATCGCTTATCGGCACTGCTTTTCGATTGATGGTAATGTTTTTAGGTACAATTTTCCTATTGGTAAAAATAACTCTTTTGGATTTGTTTTCATTGATCTTTATTCGCCATTGTTCGTCCCATGCTGTTACTTCATTTAATGAGGCTTGAAGGTTTTTATTAGCGTCCTCTGGGCAATGACTATCGCAAAGTATAGCAGTATCATCTGCGAAGGTGGCTACAAACCTTTTATCAGATACTGGAAGACCTGCTGTATACATTAAGTAGACGGTCCGAACACACTTCATTGTAGGACTCCAGCAAGTATGGGTTGTATGTTAGATAAACTAGTGACACTACATCATCTACAAAAAAGATGTCTGAAGTTAATATGTAATGTTAGGAAACATGAAAGACATGCAATAAGGGATCTTTTACAAAAAACAGATACATTACTCCCAAAAATGTTGTTTTATTATCGAATATTGTTAGCATTTAAAAAAAGTAATAAACAGCTAGAGAGGGACGAGCAAAAACATTATAACACTAGAACGATGAAAACATACAAGGATAAACGGTGGAAAAGAGAGACGAATAAACTATACTATATTGGAGGAATGCGTTATACCAGTAATATATAATAAAATACAATAGGAGATTATTGAACATAAAGTACTAGGGAAATGGAAAAAGGAGGTGAAAGCTTGGTTAAGAGATAAACGCATTAGAGTAAGTAATAAAATAAATAACAGTGACGAGAACAGAGTTATGTGTAGAAGTCTCTAGCCGCAGAATTACTGTCTTACAAATATATATAAGAAGATTACAAATAGAGATGGGATGGAGTCTTAGTTTGAGGTCGGATGTTAAGTATAACATACAGGAGGGTAGAAACAAATTATTATTTTTTTTCTTTAATTCAATTAATTTTGTAAGTAATTTAATTAGATTTAAGGGAAAATGTATTTATTTATTATAAGTACTAGAATATTTAATAAGTGTGATTGTATATTTTGTTAATAAATGAGAACACCCCTCCGCTGGTTGCCCGTCCCTCAAAAATACTCAAGTATAGTATCCACACAACACAAGACACACACTAGTTATAAGAACACAACCCATGGATTACACACACATACATTCAACAATAATATATAATCACACACAAAATGAACACTAGCAACAATATACTATCACATACACACACGCATAATACTTTATATCAAACATGGGACCGACATGCAAATTGTTATATTTTTTAAGATTATACTGTTAATTGAAATGTAAAGGGTATCTACCGACGGGTAAAACCGGCGGAAACCGGGAATGGGAAAAGGGGATATGTTCTAAATAAATAAAAAAAAATAAAAATAAAAAAGATACCTCATCTCCTAATTTAATCGGAAAATATTTTTCTTTTAAAAATGAGCTAAGTAATTTGTACTACTCATATGGCAATACAATTCGCAGTTTATGCAGTAGACCTTTGTGCCATACCTTGTCAAAAGCCTGGCTGACGTCTAAGAATACTGAATCGCATACTTTCTTTTCCTCTAAACTACTTTCTATTTTTTTAAACACTCGATGGACTTGCTGGATAGTAGAATGCTTGGTTCTAAAACCATATTGGTGATCTGGGAGGCGCTGTTTATTTTCTAGAATTTCATTTAATCTTTTCAATATCAGTTTTTCAAAAATTTTAGAAATTATAGGTAACAAGGCGATCGGTCTGTGTGAGGTTATTTCTGTAGGTTTGCCTGGTTTTTTTAACACCATTATTGGCGAAAACTTGAGTTGAACAGGATAGTATGTAAGTTGTATTATAGCATTAAATATGTACATCAGCATAACTAGTCCTTTGCGTTGTATTTCTTTTAATATCTTGGCTGTTATCAGATCATATAGTCAGGTGCTTTTTTTTTTAACAGTTGCTTTAATTTCTTTTGGGGAGCAAGGCTTTATTGGTAAGCTTACATCCGTATTATATGAATTAACTGGTAGGTTTTTCATGACCAGGATGTGGGGTGAAGACTGTAGCGAAATATTTAACAAATATCACAGTGAGCCCACGAATTATCTGACTTTCTTTCGTTCGGTCTTTTTAGGGTACGTGTAGTTTTCCACAATGCGTATTCTGGTGATTGTGGGGATAAGGAAGTTATGTATTCAGTGAAGCTCTCATTCTTTAGTTTGAGTAATAAATTTTTTACTATCCTTGTTTGTTTATTGAGTTTCCTTTTTATGAGTTTGTGCTGTGATTGTGTTTCAATGAAGTAAGTAACTAGTCTTTTAGTTATAAAGAAATCAAGTAGATCGGGAAGTTTTTTATTATCTGTCGGCCAGTATGTGGGAAAACCAGTACTTAAAACATGACATCTGTTGCTTTCTAGAGCTTTCAATAATTCTTTTCCTTTAAAATAATATGTTTTTTTTTGCATTGTAATCGCCTCCTATTATGTAGGTGTTGCTAGGGTTTTTAGAAAGTCATTAAATAGGTGTTGTGTAATTTTATGTTTCAGTGGACAATATGCTGCTGACACTGTTATATTTTTATCCAAGCTTTGTATACATACACTGGTTGCTTGTAAGTAATCGGTTCGACACTTGCTGATTTCATAATGTTTGATGTTATTTGTAATTATTACAACTGATCCGCCTCGAGCACTACCACTGCGGTGGGGTGTGCTATATCTGTTAATATGGATATAGTTTTTGTTTATTAGGTGAGATTCTGATATTGGTAATCTATCTATGTTGTTTTGGTTTAAAAACGGTTCAGTTTCATTTTTAGGTATTCCAGGTAGCTATTTTTGGAAAATTCATTTTTTGTTTATTAATCCTAACATTAGAGTTTGGATTAATCCATTTATCATTTGATTTTGTTGAGTTATTATATCCGTGATAAGTTCTTTAACGTCTTGTAAGAACTTTGTTAATGTCTTTTCTATATTGTTACTATTTATTACTGCTATCTCTGTACTATTATTATTTTCTTCATTATTATGCTTAGTACTGATGTATGGAATCGTGAGATTTTTTGTTTGGCTATTTGTAACTTCAGCATATGATCATTTATTTATGTTTCTACTTTGCTATATTTGTTGTGTTTCTGTACTATTGGTTTATTTAGTTCAGTGTCCCTGTTGTTGTTGTCCCTATTATTTGGTAAGACTGCAGTTATTCTCTTTATTCTGTTAATTAGTTCCTGATATACAGTACATCCTTTGTAATTGGCTGTATGATGTTCGTTGCATAGTGCGCATGTTGGCTGTAGATTTAAGTCTTTATTGCAACACTGATGGATACGTGATTTTGTCCACACTTAACACACTTGTACGGTCGGGTACAATATGTTTTCCTTTAATATACTATTTAAACTTGCTCCGTTAGACCTAGTATTCTTCTTACAATCTCTCTTTCCGCAATTTAGACAATCTGCGGCATATGACGCCTCTGACCTGATCACAGTTGTACGGCGTTTCAATTTGGTGTTTCTCGACGGATATTTCTTATTATATACTTCTTTTGTTGAATAAAACGTCGCTTTAATTCGACTAATCTTGGCATTTATTTGCTTCTTTTTCTGGTCCACTCTATTCTATTAATTCTCCTAGATATTTGAATTTATTAACTCTTTTTACTCTTCAAAACAGATCACAAACATCCTTCGGTGAAACAGCGCATCAGAATTTTTCAGAAAAATTATTCTCTTCTGGATTCCAGGACATAACTATGTGGGATCTGTGCAGTAGCAGTCGCAAAAGAAGCGTGTCTAAATCTATTCCAGCTATACCAATTGCAATAGAGGACTTACTTCACAACATACGATCTAAATTGTTCGGCAGAGCAAACGAAAGATTCTCGAATTTGCGGCAGTACATCAACTGGATAAAGTCAGCCGCTTGTCGTAACTTAAACAGAAAAAATGAAGTAGTTTTCGTGTACGTTCAGGCTACATATTGCTCGCCCACAAATATTTACTAATAAAGACCAACCTAAATGTACTATATGCAATATTTAACCATTTCTCACTTGCATCTGTCCGCTCTATTCTTCCGAACCAAATACTCTTTCGAATATTTTACAACATCCTCCTACGTCCGAATCTAGACTACCTTTCTTCATTTATACAAAATTTTTAATATAAATTCCGCCGTTTCTCCGGCATTAGTTGCAGTACACGGCACGTCTAACAACGGAAAAATGAAGAAATATTTCAATTAGCCTAAATCCTTTTCACACCTATAGTATATTTATTATAATACGTATCCGAAATTACAGAAGTCTGTCGTAATAAGTACGCTTTAATCCTCGGCAGCATAATATACATCGCTTTACCACCTACATGTTATATCGACGCTGTATCATTATTACGAATATCGCAAAAATCCTTTCTTGTGCATCGGTACGGTAGATTGATGTCTAGCCACAACAGCGTTTTACGCTTCCGCTTGTGTAATTAATTTCGGCTACTTAAAGGAGGTTTACACGTGTATGATTCGATTGTGACGTCTTGTGGTATAGTGAAAAATTAATTAGCGCATATACTTAGCGGAACTTAATTTCATATATTTTTAATTTGCTATTATATATACACGTTACGAACTGTATAATTATACGCGTGAAAAAATTATTTAATGTATTTATACGCTTTGTGTATGTATGTATAATTAAGTTCTAACACGTATAAACTTGTAGAATAAAATACAGCCATCTGTACGAGTGGGTGCTATAATTAAAGGGGTTTATTTAACGAAAATTAGAAATCGTAAAAATAACTTATTCTTAGATTGGGTTATTTTAAAAATATATTTGGCGAGGTTAATATTGTTGATATTTATGAATTTACACCATGATTATATTTATTTAAAGTTGAAAAAAATTGTACTCGATAATATTTGATGGTTTTATATTATACACGGTGTTTACATAAATGTATCATTCAGATTCGATTAATAAAATTATATTAACATACATTTTTTTTTTGCAAGATTGTGTTCGTTACAAAATTTTATTGACGAGGTTGTTGAGCTAGAAATTACGAAATTAGGCGTGAAAAAAAAAATTTGAGATTTTTCGGTAAAAACTTGTTCGTGAAAGGACCTTGAATTATACCTGTGTACATTTGAGAAGTGATAATGTAGTGTATTTGGAATTTTTTTACCTTCTAAGAATTAGTAGTTTGCTCTGTGTAAATTGTAAACTTTATATTTTCGCAACCTGGTCGAGCAACAATAATTACGTTCCTGTATTATATATATATATGTGTGTGTGTGTGTGGATAATATATATATACAACTTTTTTTTATTATTAAAAATTTTCAAACATCGTTTTATGCGTATTAGTCGGCGGCGTTAAATATTTTAATAAAAATCTTCAGAAGAGATTTGTTGTAATATGAAGGAGTGTTTCTCGTCTATTTGTCTATTACAGGTATCTTCTAAACGTCTTAGCTTCCAACACCGGCGTTTCAACCTTGGCAGATTTTAAAAACCACAACTATCATTCTTCCGGCTTTCCTCCGGTCCATTTCATATTCCCGCATTGAAGAAAAAAAAATACACGGCGATTCTTTGAAATTCAAATTCTCTTAATCATCGGCTTCCATTAATTCGCCCGGATTAATAACAACGATAATGATGATAATTCTCTATTATCATTATTACTATTATATTTTTGTTGCTTCAAAAGGAATTTATTTGAGCCTCATTATTATTATCATCATCATCATCGTGCAATTTACATTATTAGGCTGGACTGTTTTTTATATTATGATTCATATTTGATGTCAATACAACGAACATATTCCGGTCGCATTCGCCCGGATTAATAACAACGATAATGATGATAATTCTCTATTATCATTATTACTATTATATTTTTGTTGCTTCAAAAGGAATTTATTTGAGCCTCATTATTATTATCATCATCATCGTGCAATTTACATTATTAGGCTGGACTGTTTTTATATTTGACGTCAATACAACGAACATATTCCTGTCGCCGCAATCTATTTTTGATGCTTCCTTTCAGAAATGAATGATTGATGGATGATTAATATGTCATATTTACTTGCTATAAAATAATGGACTAGCGTAATAATGTAATGAATAAAAAATTTAAATTTTGATTATAATTTTTCCTTTTTATTTCGAACTGTGTGATAATTATGTGAAAATTTTGAAAATAAATTTATATAATTATTTTGTTATTTTTAAATGATTTTTTTTGGTCATTCTATTGTTTTATGATGTTTAATAAAATCGTACACGCGTATGAACACGAATTATTTGAAATTTGCACATTTTTATCAATTCAAATATAAAATTCGAAGTTTAAATTCGATTAAAAAAATCAATATATATTCGCGCCTTTGAAATCATTTCGATCGACTGGTTTTCCCCAGATAATATAAAGTAGTTTATTCAATCAATATGTTTGTTTCGTATATCGTCGCGGGTTTTGTTTTTTTTTTGGAGAAAACTTAAAATTTTGTTAAACTATTTTTATTAGTTTATAAAATAATCGCCGGCTCGTAAAGTAAATTTATTTTGTACATTTCTATTATTACAATTATTACTACTCGACTGATTAAATAAAAACCATTTAGTCTTTTAAATATCCTAGCGTATTCTTAACAACTACCAAATTTTTGAGACAGTTTGAAAATAATTTTACAGAATGTTATTCCAATAAAAAAGAGTTCACTATCCTCGGAATTATCTTACTTAAACCGTCTGTCCCTAAACTTCTGCGGGTTCTATTTCTTTAAGAATATTAATCGCAAATGAATTCTACTCATCGGTGGATTACGATTTTCATTTGTTACCTGATCGTCTTTTCCATATGCAACTTAGAAAAAGTCGCTTCCGTCCCGTCCATTCTAAATAGGTAATCCGTTGCAATTTGAATGATTTGCTATGGCTCCGTTATGTGTTCTAAGCTTTACCTTATCTTACTACGTTCCCCCATATATTACACATCCGCAGAATCTATCATTACCTTCTCTATCTGGATAATCTACAATTATTACCTCGCATTACACTCGAGTATCGCTGTAACAACAATCTCATTTTGCAGCTTTTCTTTCCACTCCGTTAAAGTAATAATTTCGCGTTTTAAAATCTCACTTTTCTGTTTTAAATTATGTATTTCAATATATCGTCTAATGCTGTTACTGGGTATCGTCCGTCATTGTTATATTTACAAACCGAACTCTCCTATTCTCTATTATCCGGACAATAAATTTTCGCCCTGGTCTGTTGTTTGTCGTTTGTCGGTCTTTCTAATTATTATTCTCAGATATCCGTTATCTCCTAATATATGCCTTATCCAGCCGCATCTCGTTTTGAAGAACTCGCGTTTTTTTATTGCTAAATAGTGTTCGTTAATGCGAACGACGACATTGATAGTTTTCAATTGAAACAGAGAAACGTTTAGTAAACACTTATGGTTTCTTAAAAGAATTAAAACTGGGTCACGAATTTTTAAAGGTTTCTGCCAGGAATTTAGTTATTTTATAAACAAACTTTTCTCCGCTTTTAGCGGCCGATAATGCGAACAAAGAACCGTATAAGGATGGAAATGAAACGTTAACTTATTCAGGATATGGATAAATAGGTTTTCTTGTATATTATACATATAAATAAATGTATCTGTGTGATGATATACGTGCATGTACGTGTAGAGTGCGTATAATGGATAACGATTTTTCAAGGTTGCTCATTTTTCATTGTAATTGGTTTCACGATGACGGAAGAATAGTAAATGAATTGGTTTGACTAGATGTGTTGTTTTTTTTTTAATCCGATCAGTTGTTGGAGGTGTTCCAAATTCTTGATATAAGTTATTCTTGCGTATTCGACAAGCGTACGTGGCAGACCCTTATACTAGGATTCTAGACGGATGATAGAAACTTCGTGTGGTGTTTAAAGGATCCTCGTGTAGAGTTTTTCACTAAACGGAGACGACCCTCTTCTTTTCGAATATACGTAATCGATGTAGCTGAGTAAATGTTACCATATAATAGTTATTATTATATATATTTATATATATATATATATATATATATATATATAACGCTCGTAAAATGTATGCTTCTTCGTCCTTGTTGACTGTCAAAAATTCCCTGCAGCGTTCGAAACAGGTGAATTCGTTCACTTATAATAAAATACTTCCAACTTACACTTTATTTTCAATGCGGGAGAACTGTCTGTGAATAATGTTCCCGGCAATGTATGTATTGAAACATAAAATGACGACTTGTTTCATGAGGAGAATCGATTATTCATCTCATCTAAAAACGACATCCCCTAACTAAATAACAAACGAAAAATTTCTTTTGGGAGTAAATTCTTATCACCCTTTTTCTATTAAAAAAAAATAGTTTTCTTTAGCGTGTTATTAAAAAGTTGAAATCATTCTTTTTTCCCGAAGGCACACCGTTGCCAGAAATTGTAATTAACGGTCAAAGTATTAAATGGGTTGAAGATGTTAAGTATTTATAGGCGTCACTCTGGATTCGCGTTTGTCGTTCAATAATCATATTAATCGTAATAATGCTTATAAATCTATTCGAATTCTTTCACCTATATTTCATCGAAGTTACTGTCACAAATAAAAAACTACTATATACAACTATTATTCGGTTCCCCCTTCCCCCCCCTTAACACATATCCCGTTTGGTGTTCACTTTCTAACAGTACATATTGTAAATTACAATTATTACAAAACCGTTGTCGCATCAATGCCAGCAGGTTTGCCAGGATTATATGCATTCTCAACTAAACCTCGAGCTGGTATTTTTCTATATCAACAAGCTCGCTAAAAAATTTTATGAAAATTGTAAAATTCACGAAAATGAATTAATTAGGGTTAGACTATAGTATGGCCAGCTTACGTAATACAAAAACATCGCCGAGGAAAACAACGATTTTTAACATAATTATGTTATTTTATATATCTGTTTATTTATTTATTAAGTAAATTAATTGTAATCAATTTTTTTTTTAAATTTAATTTATGCTATTTTTATTTTTTTTTTTCATTTCTCTTTTTGTAGCAGTTTTTTTTTTCAAATTTTCCTGTATATTATCATCGTTGCTTTTATATCTTGTTATTGTTATAATTATTGTATTCGCTACTAAGGGTAATTCAGTGTACTTAGTATACAATGTGCTATTGTTTACAATTTCATTTAAATAAATGATATTTGTATTCTATTCTAACAACGTCTTGTCTATATTGAGGCCTATCTGGACATACGGGGTGCATCTGTTGAGAAAGTCGACAAATGTAAGAATTATACAGACGCCTAGAGTAAAATTCCTCCACCGATAACGGATGCGCTACTGCAATACATTTTTGGGACCCTTTTTATTTATCTTATATCTTTCCGATTTTCCCACCTTTGCAAATATTCAGGTTGCTCTTTATGCCGATGATACAGCACTTTTCTGAAGCTCATACAGGCCTACTGTAATACGTAACAAGCTGCAAATAGCAATAAATCGTACTGTACGTTACTTTCACAAATGGCAAATTGATATAAATCCGGAAAAAACGGAATCCATATTTTTCACTCGTAGAAGGCCTTTACTTCCCGCGATGCTCGAAGTAAATTCTGCATCAGTTCGATGGTCAAACTATGTTCGCTATTTAGGTGTTACTTTAGACATGAGCTTAACTTTCTCAGAACATATAAATCGTGTCATAGTTAAAGCTAACAAAACTATATGTACGATTTATCCCTTGTTTAACCGCAAGTCGCATGTTAACATTAATAATAAACACTTGTTCGCCCGGTGATTACGTACTTCTGCCCAGTTTGGAGCTCAATTTCTGTTGCTACTTACAATAAGTTGCAGCTTCTGCAAAATAGATGTCTACGATGTATTCTAGATGCACCCAGGTACAGAAAAATTGTTGACATGCATGCTGATCTTAGAATTCCCTATATTAGAGATTTTGTACTTTATTTAGCAAATCATTTTTGTGATAAATGCTTAATACACACTAATGAATTAATTGCGTCGATTGGAAATTACGATTTCAAGCAGCTTGATTTCATGTATACCAGATATATAATTTGCTTTAAATTTAATGCAATAACTAGATTTATAATAAATATTTGTATACCTAGTTCATACTTTGTCCATTTTAAATATGTTTAGGTTCACTTATTAATGTAACCCATATCATTTGTAATTTTTATTAATTATGTGTAATTTCACAATGTATTACCTTAACCGTAATAATACTTGAAGAAGTGCTTGGTTTTTATTTGACAGGTTTTTCGTATTTTCCTGTTAGTATGTAATTATCATTATGCTTAAGTAATTAAAATTATTTTTCTGTTTACGTAGATGTGTGGTAAGCTTATAGCGGTACACATTTTTCTTTTTACTGTTTGTCATAAGTGTAAATTATTCAATAAACTGTTCTGTTTTTAAAATATTGTGAATGTTTTTGTCCCTTATTTTAAACATACATTTGCACTTGTTTTATTTATTTTTTAATTTTTTAATTTTATATTTGCTAATGTACACCACCCAGCTAATGTTATTTGGTAAGTTTTGTAACTATTTCTGCATAAATGTATAATGTATTTATTTACTATTTCATTATCTATTCTAAAAATATTCAATTCTTAACAAGGAGTTACATTATTGTACTAAGTAAATCATACTTGTATTTTATTTTTATCTGAAATTAAATTAATTCCATCTCCTAAATTTGATGTGTAAAGAAAACTAATTAATTAGAAATAATGAATTAAGCGCATCAGAAAATGGTGATAATTTCATTACGGCTGAGAAAATTCTTGAGAAAAGACACAGGTTCATTAGTATTCCTTAAAAATACAATAGACATTATAAAAAGCTGACGTTCATTATTTGTTGGTTAATGACCTGTTGTTTAAACTTTTGATTTTAAACTTTCTGTAAAGAAAGCAATTAAAAAAAAATGTATGTGTAAGATTAAACGGAATAATTTTTTGATTTAAATACACGCACGTATGTGATTATATATATATATATATATATATATATATATATATATATATATATATATATATATATATATATTCATAATAAGACTTATTCACGTCTAAGTACTAGCGCATGCTTGGCACGTTTAATTACCTTAATTATAATCTACATTCCATTACTCCTCTCTATCATTATGCACGAACTAATGTCCGTGATGATTTCAGTTAGTTCATACATATGTACATCTGTCTGCGCATACACACACACTTATATATATATTGAAAAAATGCGGGTTTGACTGTGTAAACTGTTTTCATTGTTTTCACATGAACAACAATAACGTTGCTTCCTGTCTTTGTACATATAGGGTTTTCTCACGTGATGATTTTTTACTTTGTTTTATGTTTTTTTTTTTTTATTTATATAAAGAAGGTTGGACATTCGCAGACTTTGACCATCCAACTTCGGTTTGTTAGTAGCCCTGGGTAATTGACAGAGATCATCGACTTTTTTATTCGGCATTATATATATGTATACACACACAGACATATATATATGTATATAATGTGTATATATTTATTAAGTATGAGAGTATGTGTATTTTATTATATTTTTTAGCCTTGTACTTATGAATTTTATGACATTTTTAAAAACTTTGTTTCTTTTTAAAAATTTACTTTCTAAAACGTAGAAATAAATTTTGTTCGACGATTACAAATTTTATAAAAATATTTTTTGCATGACGGGTTTTGTATCACCCTAATTTCAATAGGGACGTGACTGGATTTTTTATTTCTTTCCTTTTTTTTTTATAGCTTGTGCTATCAATAGTGCGAATGTCTGCGGTTACTTGAGTGGCATTCCTTCCATCGAAGGAGACCTAGAATGTACTTGGATTTAGTGTATCAAGTCCAGTGGTTTGACCCTCTGCAATAGTCGCAGCTCTAACGAGTTATCTGGCAAATTGACCGTTGTCCCGTTAGGGTGATCATGTAACTTCATTACATGTTTTATTGCTTACTGTTTTATCACATCAGTCACATACGGAACGTGTAGGTCATGATGCAAAGTTTTGTTTCATACGAACCATAGCGCATTTGCGATAGTTCGTAAAGTTTTATTCCAGAATCGTTGCATTAGTGTGTTATATTATTTCCAAACAGGAGCAAGTATCTGTTTGTATATAGTGATTTTATTATCTAAATGTAGCTTTGAATATCTGCTTATTAACCAGTACATTTAGCGAATTTTTGAATTTAATTCATTTCTTTTAGTTTGAATTGGCTTTTTCCAAGTTAATTTGCTATCTAAATACATACAAAGTTATCTTGCATTGTCGCTAAGGCACTCTTTTCGATTGGTGGCAATGCCTTTAGGTATAATTTTTTTATTTGTAAAAATTACTCTTTCGGATTTGTTTTCATTGACCTTTATTTGTCATTGTTCGCTCTATAACTTCATTGAATGAACTTTGAAGGTTTTTATTAGCTTCCTCCCAGCAATGACTATCGCAAAGTATAGCAATATCATCTGCGAAAGTGGCTACCAAGCTTTTTTATCAGATACTGTAAGATAAGATCTGCTATATACATTAAATAGAGGAACGGTCCTAGCACACTTCCTTGTGGAACTCCAGCAAGTATGGGTTGTATGCTAGATACCTCATCTCCTAATTTAATCTGAAAATGTCTTTCGTTTAAAAATGAGCTAAGTAATTTGTACTACTGATACGGCATTATAATTCGCAGTTTATGTAGTAGACCTTTGTGTCATACCTTATCAAAAGCTTGGCTGATGTCCAGAAATCTTTTCTTCTAAACTGCTTTCTATTTTTTTTACCTACTAGATGGACTTGTTGGATGGTAAGAATGTAACTGTATGATCGGAAAATAAACTGTGCTCTGATTCCATGAAGTGAGTTGGAAGTCCTTTAGTTATAAAGAAATCAAGCAGAACTGGATATATGTTGGTCAATATGTGGGAGAAACGGTACTTGAAAACGTGACATCTGTTGCTTTCTAGGGCTTTCAATAATTTTCTTCCTTTAAATGTTGTTAATCTTGATGCCCAATAAATGTTTTTAGCATTGTAACCGCCTTCTATTATGTTGGTGTTGCCTAGGATTTTCAGAAAGCCACTAAATAAGTGTTGTGGGATTTTATGTTTTGGTGGACAATATGCTGCTGACACTGTTATATTTTTATCCAAGCGTTGTATACATACACTGGTTGCTTGTAAGTAATCGGTTTGATACTTGCTAATTTCATAATGTTTGACGTTATTTTCAATTATTATAGCTGAACCGCCTCGAGCACTACTACTAGGATGGGGTGTGTTATATGTACTATATTTGCTAATATGGAAATAGTTTTTATCATTCATGTGCTTTTGATTTAAAAATAGTTCAATTTTGATGACTGAAAAGGCCATTGGCATTCTACGTAGCTGTCGTTAAAAAAATCATTTTTTTTTTGTTATTAATCCTAACATTAGAGTTTGGAGTAATCCATTTATCATTTGCTTTTGTTATGATATCCATGATCAGTTCTTTAACGTCTTTTAAGAACTTTGTTAATGTCTTTTCTATATTATTGTTATTATTACTGCTATCTCTGGTGCTGTTATTATGATTTTCTTCATTATTATGCTTATTACTGGTATATGGAATAGTAAGACTTTGTGTTTGGTTATTTGTAGCTTCAGGAAACGATAGGTTATTTATGTTTTTATTTTGCTTTATTTGTTGTGTTCCTGTACTATTACTTGGTGTATTTAGTTCGGCGTCCCTGATTCTGTATTCGGTAAGGTTATTCTGTTTCTTCTCTTAATTTAGTTCCTGATATACAGTACAGCTTTCGTAGACGTGACTAGGTGTGGTATCTAGAACACGAACGTTGGTGCGAACTTTTTAAGTGGCGTAATTCCGAATAATTTAGTAATTTTTGATTACCATCTTCGCTTTCAATCGTAAAGTTGGGCGTTTATTTTTGACTAAATTAAGTGTTTAAAATTTTAACTGAGTGCGTTTTTAAGTACAAATTTTTATGCTGTCCGAATTAAAGTTTCCCACGGTTAATTTGCTGGTAATAATGGAATGACTTTTTATTTAAAAAATTACAATTTTTATTTTCGACTAGTTTAAAATTTTGGCGGCACATTCGTACGTCAAATTTTTCATTACGTAACATTTCGAAAATACTTTCAATTTCCATTTTCGAGAACAATTCAGCCGAACGAAAGTATTAAAAATCTTTTAAATATCAATTTCGAAACTATGATTATTAAGACAGCGCATACAAAATACTGGAAAGATATTTGAAATAATCCTTATTATGTTACAGAATATAAGGTGCTTAAGCCGGAGCTTCCTTGTTTACACCCTGGTTCCATAATTTCGAAATACAATGGGTCTGATCCGTGGTTTTATTGTTGCTTTATGTAGACGACGCTTTGTCAAATGCATCTCGTTGCTTCTCCTTTTTCAGATATCCACTGTATCGCGCAAACGTAAATCACATTTTCTTGGAATGTTCACACTACCGCTCCTTTCGTGACACCTTCTATAATCACCTCTACACGTTACTTTTCCTATCAATATTACTTTCTTACTCTCTAGACGTAACATGCATATATATATATATATATATATATATATACACAATTGTTTATAATAGGTTTATTGTTAATTGTAACATACGTATATAGTTAAAATTAAGATTATTTTATTTTATTAAAACTATGTTATAATAGTTTAATGGGTAAACCGCTTTGGATGTACCCCCATAAAAAAAAAGACAAAACCTAGTTGTTATTTCGATTTAGGATCTGAGACATTGGTAGGTGATTAGTTTGGCCATTTGACGGTTCCGCACCCCTCAATTACGCCCCCCAGTTTACTGGATGGAAAGCAGTCTATGGCTTTGCAAGGAACGGGGCGACGATATACACATATAGTCTCAAATTGAGGTACTTCTGCTCAGGAAGTTTGTAGAGCCTTTCAAATAGTGAATAATACACTCTACTGAGGAAACATTGTTTTCATTCCAATCGGAATTCTGTCATTTATCCCCCCTCTCTCTCCTATATATATATATGTATGTATGTATGTATGTATGTATGTATGTATGTATGTATATATATGTGTATATATTGTGACGACCCGCACGATGTATACATATAAATACATATACACATGCAGATCGCTAACATATATTTATTTTACGTTATATTCTTAAATATAGGGATATAAATATTAAAATATAACGTTACCGACTTCTGGTTTTGAGGTGTGCCCGGGATGCCACATGGGAGAGGCCCATGACCGATTATTATAATAAAATAAATTAAATGAAAAGAATAAAAATGCGGTTTTTATTTTATTGACAGTTTATTATTTTTCGGAAGAAATAAAATTACGAATCGAACGCGCGTAATATCCGGCTACGTTTATTTTTAGTATACAATTTTTTTTTTTTTAAAATATATATATATATTGAAACTTTTCGAACAATTATTAATATAGTATAATACACGGAACCGTCCCTAGCCTAGATGGACCAACTTCACGGTCGAAGTCCCGACGATCCATCCTAACTTCTTCGAAAACTATCCGACTTGACTTTACTCCACCTCGACTAAAATTCAACTGACTGTGTCTTTCGACTGACAAGATTCAACTAACTCCACTAACTCCACTGGCGAATTCGTGAACTAAAAAAAAACTCCGACAAAACTCGTCTGTTTATTACACTCCAGGACTCTGGAGGCGACACAGGTACCTTAGCATTATTATACTTATTATGTACTTTACTGTCGACGAAATGCCGGTTTCTTTGCAATTATTGTTTTGATCTTTTCTTAAATCTTTTTCTCCTCCATAATGGGTTTTTTGTCTATTTTCGACGTACATAGTTGAACCAAGGACAAGTTCCATTGTCCCTTATTTTTAAGTTATATACTTATACATATATACATATAGTCTTATACCTAGTTATTAGTACGGCAGCCAGCATCAGGTAACATAACACATATACACATACACTCAACATACTTGCTTTCTAGGAACTCTATAGATATTAGAAATTCCTAAATTGACGGTTTTCGGTGGAACCCTCCGATTTCTCTTTTGGACTAGCCAATCAGAAAATTCGGACTGTTTCTTTTGGTGTTTGACCAAAATACCGACTGAATACATTTTATATGCTATTTATCTTCTTCTTTTTGCTCTCGCCATGTCAACGCTTGATTTATTATATATATGTCCTTTCGACATTTTTCATATATTAACTTTGACAGATCTTTTACAATTCTAATCTTATCGGCGCCAGCGTGCTTTCCCCAATACATATCTCTCTATATTTATATCAGTCTAACTATTCTATTTTCTTTTTATTATATTTCTTTTTATTATATTTCCTTTGGGAAAGTCACGTTCGCAATGCCGACCGGATGTATAAACACATACCTATATATATATATAATATTTCTTTTTCTTTCATCACCTTTTACGTACATATTATTAAATTTAATCTTCCAAATATACCTTTTAACTCAAATTTCAATTTACCAACTTTAGTCACTCACTACTACTAACAATGTAACAAGCATGGTTGTTACAATATATATATATATATATATATATATATATATATATATATATATATATATATATATATTCTAATCATTTTGTCGAATTTAATAAAAGCTAATACTTTTAAAAAGAGATTTTTTTATTTTTTTATTACTTTTTTGTTTTCTAAATGACGTGGGATTAATTTAATTTATACAAAAGGAACACAAATTAATGTTTTTTTATTTTCTATTTATATTTAACCGTAATCTATCCAAATCTTTAAAATGCACAGGTTAGCGTGTGTGTGTGTGTGTGTGATGTATAAAATTATGAAATCGATTGTAATATTAAATTAAATGTTAAATATATAGGAGAGTAGTGACTCTATGAATTATAAACAAAATAAAATCATAACACAGTTGAATCACTATAAATATTTTTTATTGCAAAGTTTTTCGACAGTTACCGCATTATCAAGCATAAACAATAAATATTACGTAATATTTATTGCTTATGCTTGATAATGACGTAACTGTCGAAAAGCTTTGCAATAAAAAACATTTATAGCGATTCAACTGTGTTATGATTTTATTAGAATAATATGAAATTAATTGAAAGTATATGTGCATTTTAAAAGTTTCATGATCGAATACATTCGTTTAGTCTTTTTTAATCGAATAAAAAATTTTAATATATTAAATAAGATATTAATCACTTTACGAGGTTAAACGATAATATATAAGAATTTTATTATTTAAAGTCTCTGTCAATTGCGTTTTTCTTTATAATCGTTGTATACTAAATCGAACGGCCTAAAAAACAGTGTTTGCACGAACTAGTTTTGTTTCCTGTTGCGGTAAAAATACAGTCGACGTCGCTTCATCGGATAATTGAACTATAATAATTTTTGTTCTGGTATGTGTTGTTGCACTTTAATATCCGGCAATTGTATATATGTATGTGTGTGTGTGTGTGTGTGAAGTGCTGTGATGTAATTTGATATTCTATAATTATACGTGTATATTAGTATACTTTTTCCTTTATTCGGACCCTCATATTAATATTATGGATGGATACCAGTGCAACTGTCTAGAATTAGTTATAACGGGTTATCATAAAAAAAAAAGACAGGTGTTAGGTATTTTATTTTCGGTTAGAAATTATTATTATTTTTAAATGTAAAATTTTAGCTGTTATATCCGATTTAAGCTATTTAACAAACTTCACAGTGAACAACGGGTGTGTAAATTTAAATTTTCCATTTACTTTATTATCGTACTTACACAACGTTTAAAATTTTATTTTTCTAATTACTTAAAACAATATAATGATAACAATGTCGCGATGTGTGACGTAATAACCGAGAAAATTGTAACGTTTGCTTAACATCGCATTAAATAAAGTATTTATTCTAATCGTTTATTCTGTGTAATGGTGTTAAAAGTATGTCCAATGATGTAATAGTTCCCGATATTTTAATGCTAAATGTAATGCAGATGTTAAAAGTCAAATTTAATTAACTATTTCAGTCATAGTGTTCGTTGTATTATACGTTTAATAAATATATTTAACGCTAACATAATTATCTATTTTCGTATATGGTGACCCAGTGAATCTCAAAAACTACTCGACTAAAATTTAATGAACTTTTATTTTAAAATAGGAAAACCAGAGATTAGCTTACGATCATTTGTGGAACACAATATCGTTCAGATGAGCGCCATTTGCAACAATACATTCATTCGGTCTTTTTACAACTTTTTCGAGCACAAGTCGCTAAATTTTTGAAATTTCTTCAAAAATCCGAGTTTTCAAGTCTTCCAGATCAAGTGGGCGTATTTCGTAAATAAGGTATTCCCCTAAAAAAAAAAATCGTGTAACTTTGAATTCTTTTCGAAACTCTTTGCACTGTCGTTATCAATTTATGTCCGAAAATAACGTTTTCTTCTCGTTATAGAATACCGTGATAGCTGAAACTGGACAAAAACGAATCTTTCGTGTGCACACTAAACGTGTGGAGTACGTTATTTGCGTTGTAGCCAATTTGGGCTATTAAAAAAATAACGAAACCGTCCGTCTTCTCTAGGTCACCCTATAGTAAGGGTGTCAGCTGACACGTATCCCAGTGAAAGAGTGAAGATTTACTTTTATCTGGTAGTTGCCCGATACGGATTCACGGTACCTGCAACACTGCCTGTTTGGTTTTAAAACGTATGTTGAGAATTCGGACGCTCGTTAAAATTTCCAGTTAAATCTGAAAGATCAATGACTCTTGGGAAACGCCGTAGTAAAAGCGTGTTCGGTGGAGAATTTCAATAAAACCTGTTCTGCGAGTAAATCAAAGCTTACGCGTCATGCCCAAACTGTTCATACGCCTGAAAACAAAGTAAGTTCAAGCAGTTTTTGTGAAGAGTTTAAGTTTACTACTTTTCGACTTTCTGACGCTTTATTTATACGAGGTAATGATTACACAGCATCTGAGACCTGCACACGATGGAGCTCGATTAATGTTCGTGAAATATCCGTACCAGGAGGTCCTTTTAAGGGCTTCAGTCTTGATGGTAATGTAAACTGGCAAATTGTTGTTAAAATGCTAATTCAAATATGTTAGAACTTCCACCTGGTTGCGAGGTATTATTGGTTTTTTCTTTCATCGACGACCTGATGAACATAGATATGCTGCGGACTGTTTTTGTACAACCTTAAAGTGCGAACATACACGATTACACTTGTCACTGAAAATCGCGATAGACAAAATAAATATAATATTTTAAGTATCTATTATTATTATTATCATCATCATAATTATTGTATTTTATGTAAAATACATAAGCATCAAGCTTATTTCGTCGCATTTAAACCTGGAGTATCGCTGCGTATCTTTAACAAATTTTATTCTTCTGTTTAGCTTATTGTGATGATACAGTTATGTTATCTTTTTAATTGATTTACATACATTTTTCATCTATTTCCACTGCGACTATCGTCATTAAACTTAATTCATGATACGATGGAAATTTAAGCAGCTCTTTGTAGAAGCATAATGTCCGTTATGCTGTTATATTAGTGACGAAATAGATTACTAATATATATATATATATATATATATATATATATATATATATAAAATATGCGGATGATACGGTGTTAATTCAAAACATAATCTAACCTCGGTACTAATTTTACAGACCGTGAGTAATACCTTCAGACTACAAATGAACATTTAAAAAAAAAAATGATTATAGCAGAAGTTCGTTCAGATGTGAATGGATTATAAGTTCCGAATAATTTCAGTGTTAATATCTAGTAGGTGGCTTTTGTAAAATGATATTTAACGGATTTAGACAGTCCATAGACTAAAATATGTAAAAATATCGATGGCCACTAAGATCCGAATTATGACCTTACTGATTTTTTTCCATTTTAATATATGGTTGCTAATCACGTACTATTAATATACCATCCGTCGAGTTACGATAATTAATTGTGAATAAAAAAAAAATCACGAATAAGAAGATAGTCCTGTGGAACATATGTAGTTTGATTTGATAACATATCCAACAAGGAATTTGCGCTAATTCGGTCATATTGCCGGCAGAAATAATCTACATCCAGAAAAACTTATATAGGGAGCCAGGAGACCGCCTGGTGAAAGACAAGGGGAAGACATCATCGAAGATGGTCAGATCGAATATTAGATCTAATGCAAACGAAAATAACGACGCTAACAACGTGTAGCAGGTTCGCAATGGTCACAGTGAATTTGTGAAATAATCGGCTTTTCACGATCACGCCGTCCTGTCCAGATTCTATAATGAATACACCATACGAGCATAACACGGGTTAAATATATATATATATATTAAAGAAATTATAAACGCCTGGCTTTATATAACTTAATTTATATCGTTTATTTAAGCTTGCGCCATTTGGCCAGTTTAAACCTTTATCCGGTTAATGTATTTTAAATCTCAATGTCGCTACGTTTGATAAAATTATGTAAACTGACTGTGGCAGAAGACAATGTGTCGGAAACAATTAATTCAATAATCATAGGTAATGTATGCCACTATTGTAAAACGCTAGATAACATCTCATCTCTATGTTTTATTAATTTCGAACAAACCTAAATTTGATGCTCAATACAGTCGTCAACATACGTGTCACATGTACCATCAGAAATTATGTATAATTTAGCAAGATGTGAGGGGAGAGATTATGCCCAGTATGGTAGTGTAAATAAAGTTGATATATAATCCCTCGAAACGTTCTGGTATAATTGAAATCACGGTTTACTGGAAACCGTATGCAGCAAAGCGAATCATTTTTTTCCCTTTATTCTGACTTTCGGCGATGTGTTGAAAATCCAATAGTACAGATTGTTTAATCATTGGTAAAATATCAGTACAATTCCACACTCGATAAATTATAACGCGTTAATTCATCGACCACACCTAGTTTCTAGTAATTCCACAATGAGAAGAGACCCACTTTTACTCTAGATCCACGATTATAAAGCTGAATAACACGATGTCTGACATCAAATTCTAACTTGGACATTTTAAGTTCTGGGAACATAGATAATTGTAAGAAGACACTCGAGGAATCGGATTTTAGTTTCCCGTATCTTCTGAAAGTTTTTATTAACAACTCTGTCCCGTTCCAACGTTACATCGTATTACGGAATTAATTTTTCCTATTTTTTTTTTTAAACAATTTTATCGATTGAAAAAACATGTTTTCCGTAGAACACGGCTAGTTTCTACAATATACAGCCCTTATAAAATACTTAAATCCATCCATTTTGTATTAGGTTAATGTCGGTTATTACCTGCAAGTGGTTATAGATTCCGTTTATGAGCTGTAGTGACTTCTGTTGCTACTGTACCAAATTAATTACGCAAGCCATCAGTCCAGCGAGCAGGTGCCTCTTCCTCTTGCACTTAGGTGCTTCATCAAATTTTTCTAGATTTTCTTTTTTTACAATATGTCAAAAAAAAATTGTTGACCCGTTTTTCGCACAATCTCTGGTAATTTTATCTATTTGTCTACTTCTGCCTGTAGATTTATTCTTTTTTTTAGTTGCAACATTCCTCATTTTGAATTACTTATCCATCGCTTTAAAATCGTCCACATCTCGGCTGCATATAAGAAAATTTAAAGAATTAATGTTTTTATTAGCTCCTTCCGTAATTATTAATGGCCGTTATAAATTATACGTTTCAATCGTAACATCGCGATCGTGCCTAAACCAATTCTTTATTTCATCCGAGCAACCTCCATTAGCGGTAACGTCCTAAATGAATTCACTCTTTGTGTCATGACAGAGATTGGTGTCATTAAGCTTACGATCTATAATCTCGACTTTAGATGTATTAATCAATTTTTTTCTTTCGCTAATTTCTTCCACACGTGTAATTAATTCCGTCATTTCTTTTTCTTGCCAATTATCTGCATATCTCAAATTATAGTTTCGCGTTTAGCTATTTTAAAATTTCATCGTTTCAGATCGATCGAAAGAGACGACCTCTTCAAATCTTTCGATTAGTCAATATGTATAGCACTTTACTTTCAATTCTTGATACGTATCTACTTTTGCGTCTTCCATTGTATTTTTGTCTCGGTCTTCCCCGCTATTTTTTCCCATTTACTCGTCGTTCGATTACTGTTGTTAAATATTTCTTATAATATGCCCTATCCAACTGCATCATCTTCCGTTTATATACTTTATTAACGCTTTCGGTCGTAGTGTTCCCAAATGGGACATGTTAAACACTTTCATTGATGATCCACTATATGGTACGTAAAAATTTTAATTCGAACAAAATGTTTTATTTTCTGATCGATGTGAAATGTCCCAATTTGAAAAATATCTATATAAATACGTCGAAAATTATCTATATAGTTCACCTAAAAAGAAAGTGTTGTATAAAATCTGTGTTTTTTTTGTTTTGTCTAACTTTTTGCATTTTTCGAACGCTTCTAATTGTTTTTGTGCGCATTTCTTTATAACCCGCGTTTTCGAACCGTACAAAAACACGCTCCAAACATTAACGTCTTTATTATTAATCTTTTATTTCCGTATTTAAATTTTTAGTAGATGTTCACAATGATTTGTTTTTCGTAAATGCGGTTTTCGCCTGTGATAGGTAATTTTAATCGGATGTTAAAATTTTATCTGGATCTGGTTAATTTTTAAAATAATTAATAATTGTAAGGGCGTAACTGGCCAAGATGAATCAATTAAAAGATGTCGATTCCATTTATAATTTCACACGCCGAGTCAATTGGCGCGCGCGTTGGTCCGTATGCGGTTAATTATTAATTATATACGTTGGCACGTTAACGTCATTTAAGTGTCGCTTTTAATGAACTTAAAAAAAAAAAGAAAAGAAATGTTTCGTATCTGCCAGCGTTATTAAATGGCCTGATGACGATAACAGTGATAATGTTGCGATGAAGATGATAATGATGTGAGGTTCAATCGTAAAAGCGTAGTATCTTTATCGTCGATTACTATCTGTTCCGTTTCGTCCGCTTGTTTTTTTCACGCCTTTTTAGGACGATACGTTGTTATATAAGGATTTCGGTTTATTTTATACGTTTAAAAAAAAAAAACATTATTACTTTGACCTTAATGAAATTACACCCGGGCGAAATAAAATAACGGACATCGTTAACTATATCATTATCGCGGAAAAGAAAAACCCACAACAAATAACGATAATAATAATATCGAGTATCCATTTTGAATGTTACCTACATATGTGTTCGTACTTTCGTTTCACGAGTAGCAAATTTTATTATTTCGTTCTGTTCCGTTTACGGCAAATATTTGTCGTAATCGATGTGAAATGTCCGACTTTCGAATGTTTACATTGTTGCCTTGTCACCGTCTTCGCCTTCTTAAACGTTTCTTATTCTTTAGTGTTTACTACTCGTTTTTGACATAACGAGAAGTAATCTAACGTGCGAAACAAAATGCGATTTCATGCGATAGTAGACTGCGTTAGGAATATGTATATATATATATATAGAATAATGTTTATTCAAATGAAGTATTAAGATCTTCAGGAAATAGTAGATAAAGTAAACCGAGCGGGAGTATAGTCTCACTGTCTTTAAAATTTATTTTTACGATTCCCTGAATGAGCACAAATAATCCGCAAACCGGATAATTGGGAGTTCACTGTATTACGAAGAAGGCGTAACGCCCAAATTTGTATTACATGGTATACGCGCGTACTTACGTTGCGTATTATTAGTGCCATGAACGTTATCCCATTTTATACGTAATAATAATGTGTATTGTCAGGGTGTTCGGCAACGAATTATATATATATATATATATATAGAAAATTGTTTAACTAATTGGAGGGGCTGAAATATTTTTTCTTGTTAAATGATAAAGTAAACATACTGAACAAAATTACGTTTATTACAGTACATTGGGAAAATGTTCTATTTAATGCTATAGGATTTTGAAAATTAGTAAACATTTAAATTGCATAACCATTCATAATTAATTCAACGTATTTTATAATTATATTATTAATTTTCATGTATTAAACTTCTATAAAAATGTGGAACAATTTTGTAAGTTGTAAATAAAAATTCAATACTCGAATATCTTGTTTCAATCGACTACCTCCTTTTTTTTTCCGGCAACTGCTATACTCAATTATATAAACAATTTTATCGATTTTATAAGTAACATTAAAAGTGAACATTTAATGCTTAATACGAAGTAGCGTAAAAAAATTATAAGTAAGAATTCAATACTCGATACAAAACATGATAAATCGATACATTAGTTCTATGTATAGATGGCGCTAGTAAACAATATAATCTAGACATGATTCTAAATCACTATGTTAAATTTCATGTCTAGAAGTGCAATAGTTTATTGGTGGTATAACCCACGACAAAAATATCAAATTGTTGCATAGTATAGAACTCGTTACGCTCAATTGATTGTTGTAACGTACAAATTATGAAATAGTTCGCTAAAAATTCGATCGATTGGTGTAACGTACAAATTATGAAATATTTCTCTAAAAAATAAAAATTCGATTGATTTTTGTAACGTACAAATTATGAAATAGTTCGCTGAAAATTCGAAAGATGATTGTGTTGCATAGTTAAAAATTCGGTAGATCGTTTTGTTGCGTTGTTAGTTATGTTAAACATTTAGGTAATTTTATAGCGGTAAAACTCAGTAATCAGTTAGTAAATCATAAAATTGTACAAGAAGTGAGAAAATTCGGCTTAAAAATCTCACTTCCTCAGAATTAGTAAGATTTGTGTATTTAGTGGCATTTTTTTTTTATAATAAAAATATTAATAAATAATATATTTTAAAATGTTTTTTAATGAAAAAAAAAAATTAACCTCAAAACTAAAGATTTTAAAGCATAAAATTATTATTTTTATATTTAGTTACTTTGTAATTATGACTGATCTCTCCAAACAAACACTGGAGCGATCTCTTTTATTTATATACATACATATATATATATATTTTAAATAAAGATACGATCTTAACTCATTGAAGTTAAATAAGCATCGAATTTAGTAAAGTGTAGCTTACTAACAAGATCATCCTGTTAGCCACCGTCGACACATATATATATATATATATATATATATATATATATATAAAATATATATATATATATATTGTACCCATTCTGTACGAGTTGTAACATACAAATTATGAAATAGTTTGTTAAAAATTCGAAAGATGGTTGTGTTATAGTTAGAAATTCGGTATACGGTTCTGTTACGTTGTTAGTTATATCAAATATTTAGGTAATTTTATTGCGTTATTATTTGATATTTTTATAAAAATAATTAATCGATAACAGATTTTTTTACCCCCACGGAATAATCCCGGGAACGGCAAATGAATTATAAAATGTATAACAGCACGTTTAGAATGACTAAAATTAGTTGAAAACAGACATAGCCGTTAGTACAAGACATATACATATATATATAAAAACGGATAAAAACAAAAAATTGAGCAATTAACTGATTGAAATCTGCACTAAAAGTTTGAACAAAAAGAAAAAAAAACGATAAAAGTGTTATCGGATTTAGATAGAGTTGCGCAGGTAATTAAAGAATATGTAAATAATGAAACTAAAATTTAGGTTTCAGAGAAAAAAATAAAAATAAATTATCGCTACACGGAGAGAGAAAAAAAGAAAATTGTTGATTAAAACATAAAGATACATCGCAATTTTGTAACGTGTACTATGAAATAAAACGTAATTGACGGATAAAATTTTCTAATATAAGGTGATGCGCCTGCAATAATTAATAATATACGCGTACTGTAGCCGAGGATAAAGTTAGGAGCAAATGGAAATAATTACCAAAAGCAATTAGTAACAATTCCATATTTTTAGATTCACAATTGATTACGTGCGATAGACTAGAACCGAAATGTTTCCTTCATGACTTTCAAAGAAAAATGGAAAATATTATTATCGCGCGTTAATTTAAAATCAAGGGAAAAGGAAATGCGATGTACACTGCGCAAACTACTGAAAATTGGACAGTCGTGTATAAAGTGTGTTTAATGATGGATAACACGTTTACAAGTAGAATACTTTAATAAATTTCCAGTTCAAAGTTTTAAGTAGATATTTTTTCTCGTATATAAGAGGTGTAACAAAATTACCAATAATCGCTACTTCACTCGTCTAATTATTTTAATTGTATAAGAGCCGAGAATTCTAAATTCTCCGCGTGATATAACTTTTATATAATTAGCGTTTTATAATTAAAAGTGCGTAATAAGGTTAATATTTAAATATATATATATATATATATATATAAATGCGAAGTTTATTAAATTTTCGATTTTTATCTTCAGATTTGTCAGTTTGGAATAAAAGTTTATCTCAAAGATGGAGACGATTACGTCGAAGGTGTTCTTCGTTTAGCGCATCGTCTAGCGGTAGCCGTAGCGAAGGCGGCAGCAATAGTAGCAGTTGTAGCGGTCTAGAGTCGGATATTCAACACCAGAAACAACATCTTTTAACCGAAGATATTCCGTCGACTCATTTATTAATTCCTATTCGAAAGTCCGTTTCTTCGGAAAATAACGTTCACATTCCATCCTCGGACGATAATAATAATCAGAATAATAGTCGACACGGTGGTAATAACGTCATTAACGGACATTTACCGGATGTAAGTCACTTGTTACGATTTAAATTTAATAAACTTCAAAACGGTTTCCGTAAAAGACGAGCTTTATCCGTTCAAGAACCGGTAGTCACCGATAAAGAAGGCGCCGTCGCTCAGGCTACTTTCTACGTACCGACTCCGTCGGCGTCGTCGTCCGGTTTAAAATCGTCCGATAGTGAACCGTCTTCGTTGCCGACCATGTCGAATAATTTCCTATTTAAAAAACCGCCACCACCTCCGCCGCCGCGTACCAGCAGTATTAGCGGCCTCGGCGAAACGGACACCTATTATACGCGAGATCAAGGCTATCACAGTATGGAACCGGTTAACGAATTTCATCAACGTGTAAAACGTTCAGATTTTAATAACGGCCACGATATGATCGATGATACTTCAGTACGGTACGATAGTCGAAGAGCTCCGTTATCCCCTTACGCGTCTAATCTGATACCGTCGTTAGGTTTACTTGCGCGACATACTACTACGAACGAACGATATCAAAATCAACGACCGATTATCAGTAATAATGATAGACCGTGCAGAAGATGGTCGCAAACCGATCAGCCGATTATCGTTGACGGTAAAATCGCTAATATTCCTACAACTAATACTACCATCGTTAACGGTTTCAGAATAGGCGAACGTGTATCGTCCGACAATAGCGTTCAATTGCCGTACGCCGCTTTACAATCTGTCGAACCGTTATCTATGCCCTATAATCCGTCTCCGCCGATTCCGGAAAGACGTTATCCGGAAAGCCGAGCGGCCGTCATTAAAAATGTACCGAATTTAAGAAGACGATCCGCTCGTAGCGTTTCGCCGGAGACTAGAAAAAAAGATGACGATTTATTTAGCGGCCAGGAAGACGACGCTCAACGGAAATATCATTATTATCGTCATACGATAATACAACAACAGAGGTTGCCGTCGACGAAATCGAATAATGTAAATTTCAGTAAAAGTAACGCCGATTTAGTCTCCATATCCGGTGGTGAACAACGATGGATGAAAAAAGATAGTCATTTGAGAGTAAAGGTAAGTATTTATATATATGTGTGTGTTCAAATTTGGTTCGTTGATTTAGTTTTGACCAAATTGGGGGGGGGGGAGCGATTTAAAAAAATATATTTGGAACGTTTTCATTTTTATGTCGAATTGGATTACTCAAGTAAGGTACTTATCCAAATACATTTCTAGGTATCTATAGCTAACTCAGATCACCTACTTTTGTGGTGCGCATTGAATTTACGATAGGTGTAAATGACATGAACTGATTTCGCTTCATTAAGTTTAATCTTCCATTCGATTGTCCATTTTCGGATACGGTTAAGCGCACGTTCTAGTTTTGCAATAGCTTCCACCAGATTATCGCTAACGGAAAGTACTGCGGTATCGTCGACAATGTCGCTGTTACTGTATCATTATTTACGGGTTAATCCTGTGTATACAAGAGGTACAAGATAGGTCCAAGGACACTACCTTGCGGCACTCCCACTTGTATATGGCAGAATGTAGATTTAGCATCTTTGTGTGCTACCGAAATTGACGATTAGTCAAGTACGATTCCGGAAGTCTACAGTAGTTTCGCGGAAGAAGGCTAGACATTTTGAATATGAGGTCTTCGTGCCAAACGCTATCAAAAGCTTGTGATATGTCGAGAAAGACTGTGGAACAGTAATTTCTTTCTTCGAATGTTTTTTTTTTTTTTTCTTCGATAACCGATGTAACCCTATGAACTTAGTCTATGGTCGAACACGTACTGATGATCATGTAGATCGACTAGTGGTTTTAGACGTTTAAGTAAAAGTAACGAAATAGGACGGTATGATGTAACTTCTTCCGCTGGTTTATCTTTTTGAAACAATTTCAAACATATTAAATGCATAGACAGGCATTGAATATATACGTTAAGAGCGCAACAGATTTACGAAAAAATTCTTTTAAAACTGCAGGAGAAATGCCGTCGAATCCGGTAGCATTGTTTACATTAATGTTCATCGTGATTTCTTTTGCAACTAATATAGCAGTGATATGATCAAAAGTTACATCCTTTTGTATGACTTCGTAGGATCTGTCTGAATGTCATATGGCCGAAATGTATTTGCTACATGTTGAGCAAACTGCTCTGCTTTTTCTTTGCGTCTGGTCCAGTTATCTACTTGGTCCTGAAGAGGGGGAATTCTAATAAATGGTCTCTTCTTTTTCGTGTAGCTTTCCATGAAGTTCCACGCAGAATTTTTGCCTGTTTGTAAATTTGTTTGGGAGCGTAAGTTTCGTTTTTGACCTTTGAATCACCTTAGAGCATATCGTAAGTAATACTAGAGAATGATCTGACGTGAGGCCCTCGATGTTCTAGGAATGAACATAGTAGCTATACCTTTTATAATAAAAAAGTCAAATTATATCAAGTTCTTCCGTTTATCTCTTGGCCAGTAAGTTGACCTACCTCCTGAAATACAGTTACTACAAATACTGTGAATGGCTTGTAGAAGTTCATTTCCTTTAACATATGCCATATTCTGGTTTCTGAAATGAACTGGTCTTGATCCCCATGCTTCATTCTTCGCATTATTGTCACCTATCATTGGCTAAAATGATTAAGAAAATGCTCATAATCGTCTATTTTTAGGCTGTACTTAGGCGGGAAGTACACAGCAGCGATATTAACTATTGTGCCATTAAGTTGAACAGCTTTCAATAGAATGTTGTATATTTTTTTTTATACTTACAGCCGATCCTCCGTGTGCACCACCATCAGAATGAGGTGTATGATAGATAATATAATCTTTGATTTTAGGGCAATTCCTCGTTGTGATGTATTTCCGAAACCAGAGCAATGCAAATCTTATGAAAACAGACGAATCTGTCTAGTTCAAGAAGACGATTCCTTAACCCATTTGCATTCCATGTAACTATTCTAAGCGAATGTTCAGTCATTTTTTGCGGTTTATATTACGCTTATTGCTATCGGAAGATGTTTTCCTTCCAGCTTACTTACCCGATTCGACGGCCCTGAAAGTTGTGTATTTTTATTTGGGAATTTACTTTTTTATTTTCCATTGATTGTCGATTTGTTTTTTGGGTTTTAGTGTCATTTTTTGTTGCTAAAAAATACGTTACATTACTTTGAACCTGTCTGGAAAGATCTGGGTTTTTTTTTCGCTGTACCCGTTGCACAATTGAAGGCTTCTGTTTTTTTCGTTTAATTTTTCAACATCACGGTAAACTTGACAGCATTTATAATTGGCGGTGTGGTTAAGACCACAGTTAGTACATTTAAATTTTGCCGGATATTTTAAAGTGCAAGATGTAAATTCATGATTTTGAGCACATTTAAAACATTTACTAGGACGAAATCATCCTTGTTTGATGTGATTCCATCTTTGGCACCGTTTACATTGAGGAATTGAAGAATTTTTATGCGCTTCCTCAATTTTAACTTTAGTGTAAATTAGGTGTGTAATTTCATACATATTTTTATTATTCTCTTTCAGCTCAAGATCCACATAAAATAAAGGATACGCTTGCTTATACCTTTTAATAATTTTGTTATCGTTGTCACGATCTTTTATTGTTTTAAATATGTTCACAATATTTATGACATTGGCCCATATTTTCTATTTCATTTTTTAACTCGTCTAAATCAATAGTAGGATGAAGACCTCGAATTACTACCCGAAATGGCCTCTCTGTTTTCAGCTTGTAGGTGTGGTAAGAGATCCCATTAAGGGGATGTTTCTTGTTTTATTCCAGCTCTTTGTTCATTAATTTAATAAGACTGGTAACATTATGAAATGCATTGGCAGATTTAGCAGAGACGATGACGTTTTAGTTATTTAAGGTTTTGTAAACATAATTATCATCACCAATTTCACCAGCTTACAAAACAATGTAAAATTTGAAGATGCCGCCTCCTTAGTTTCACTATCGTCTTGATTATCAGTAACCTACCATGTTTTAAGTTTATAGCTACAGATGTCATTTTATTAATTTGCTATATAGAGATATTGTGTGCGAGGCCTAGAAATGTATTTTTCTTCATATCTCTTAAGCCTAGCTAAAAAATTTTGATTCATTTCTTCTAACGATTTTATTTCCGCTTGAAGTTGACTATTTGACGCTCTTGCCTCCTCCTGTAATTGACGATAATATTGGACAGTTACATTCAACGTGGCATCAAACAATGATGCATCCATATTCCAAACACGTCCATATGCGTAACAATGCAATCGAACCGTTTTAAGTCGAAATATACACGATATTTGTGGCGATAATTAGTATTATTGAACTTCAAGATGTATAAATGGCTACACGTGCAAAACCCGAAAACGCACATACATTAATACCTTATCGGTACACCGACAACGTAATAGATAATGATATGAGATAAAATGAAACAATCTTACCAAATGCCGTTATTTTCAAAAACATTGCAGCTTTATATTTTTTTAACCGACGGTCGGAATAAAATTCTTGTTTCAAAATTGAAAAGTAGACTTCAAGTCAAAAAACGCAAAGCACTTAAATAATTAACTTAATTTGGGGAGCAATGAAAATAGGAATTGCTTGCATTACTACACGAGAGATAAAAAGTACTTGCGTGGATAACTGGACATCACAATATTGGCGCAAACAACAAAGCTGACACAGCGGCAGCAGATTCGTGAATATAACACTGGTTCCACCCACACCAACGACATGTAAAGATATGACGATCCATATTTGGAATAAAATGAAGTCGATAGCAATGGAACGATTCGCCATCCTTCCTCATTACGATTGTAGCATCACAAACCCGGTAATGTCAATGCTCAGATGGAAAGATGTGGTTCTCTTTCACGTTTGGTCCGGACACAAACGTCTTACACACCAGTTCCTGTTCACCAGCAAAGATCAGCCTACCTGTATTGCATGCAATATTCCTCTTACCATTCGCTCACATCCTAACTTCCTGTCCAACGTATACCCTCCAGCGCCAGCTCGCTGGCCTTCGTCACAACCTTCCCAACATATTACAATGCACTCCTTCCACCGAGACTAAACTTCTCCTCTTCCTTCAAATCACCAACATCCTTCCTCTAATCTAGTTCTTAACTCCTTTCCTTCCGTGCTCTAGTCTAAGTAGCACGATATGGTATGATCATAAATCAATGAAGAAGAAGAAGACTGTATGAATCTTTAAATGTTTAGCAAAGCGATATATATATATATATATAAATTGAAGTATAAACAAAATTATGAAATTTTAAAAACGGAAGTTAAATATTCTCTTGAATTACTGGAACGTAATTCAGGTAACTGAGTTCTCTACTTACAGATACCATTAAGCGGAAGGAAAAACAGAGTTCTCACGAGAAATGCTAGAAAACATTTTATGTAAAGCGTGGTGTTTAAGAAGTAGAGACATGCACGATATACGATTTTTAAAAATACCTTGAACTAATAAAACGATTAAGGAAGAAGTTTTGCATAAGATACAATTAAATGATCTATTATATTGCTTCTAATAGGTCAAGAAGTAAGACAATAAACACTTTATACAACCAGTTACGCGTTATCAGAGATGTAAATGTAGCACCACAATGGTTAAGATCAAAGTAAGCTATGGAGTCGAAACTTACCTGCTTTAATTAATTCAATTAATTACTGGTGTCACATCTCGAAAATAACATTAAAAACACGAAATATCTTTCCATTCGGTGTGACTTCATTTGCTGATGACGATGTAGTTTGTGCTTCAATATTTGTACATTAAGTCGGGATGTTAAATGTACGGAACACTGTTTTTTGATTATAAATTTTTGCATCACTCTCTGTTACATAAACAAAAAAAGTTTTTCCGAAGAAATAAAATGATTATCAAAGGAAAATTAATAGATGAAAAATGAAACGTTATGAAAGAAGTTACAGTATGAGTGAATTTATATTTCGATTGTCCAAATTGTACAATGAACGGAGTAGGAATTCAACTTCTTAAATGTGCGTATGTATATATATATATACTATATCTGAATGACATTGAGGTTCGTCCCCATGTTGTAGTATGAAGTTTTTCATGACTTATCACAAACAAAGCACTAGGTACAACATGATGTACGCGTGCTCTTTTAGTATCTCGAATTCTGGCCCCTTAAATACACAAAAATTACGTTCAATTACCAAAAAAGAATGAAATTCATTCCATTAACTTTGGTAAACTTAAATAAAATGCGTAATTTTGAATTAATCTTTTTGTCCATAATTAATACTTCGAATACTTTTTAGAGCGACTTAATATTTCGTTTTAAATGTATTCATCCAATTTGAGCTGATCATTTAACTTTCCATCAAAAATACAATTTTAAAATTTTTGAAGTGAAACTTCTATATTGACACAGTATATATGGGAAGTTAACCCGCAAAACCAGTGAGCGAAAGAGCGGAAATAACATACGGATAATATATATATATATATATATATACTCGCCTATCAAACCACTTTTTGTTGCGTTAGGTGTGTCAACGAAGTAAATAAAATTATAACTCACTCGTTGCCGAGTATGAGTGTCTTTTCTAATGATATCTGTTTCTGTTAAATAATTTAATGTCTGAATCTTGTGTGATATTAATCCAATTTTATATTGATCTGCTATGTTCCTTCTTCCTCCTTTTGTGCGATTTTTGGCGGTATAAACACCTGCTAATCTTGCTGTGTCATTGATGAATTTTCTCCATTCAGTTCTATTCAACGCCCATTCTTCCCAAGTCTTATTTTTCTTTGGATTAATACCGTTCTTTTTTATGGAATTTGATAGCACATCTTTAAATCTTAATTTTGGTCTTCCACAATATCGTTCACCAGTGTGTAATATACCATATAATAATCGCGTCGGTATGCGATTGTTATCCATTCTGATAACATGGCCAACCCATCTTAGTCGAGCTTTGGTTAAATATTGTACTATTGTCATTTTCAAAATTCTTTCATTTGAGATCTTATCTTTCCATGTTATTCTTAAGATTTGTCTGAGCAATCTCATCTGACAAATTTCAAGTTTTTTAATTTGATTGCTTCTGATTGGCCATGTCTCACAACTATACAACAAAGTTGGTAATATCACTGCTCTATAAACATTTAGTTTCGTATTAATATGTAAATTTTTATTCCTATATACACGTTGTGCCAGCTTGTTGTAGGCGATCATAGCATTGTTTATTCTATATTTGACCTCATCTAGTTCATTATTATTGCTATATTTCGCTTGATATGTAATCTAACCCAGCAACTTTATTTGCCTTCACCCTTTTATGGCATGTACAATTTCGTCCGCAGTGGGTTGTATGTTCAGATCATAGTTGACTTCCTGTACAGGTAAGTCATTTAGTACTTTTCCATTTATCGAGGATTCATTGTTTAATAATGTTTCAAAGTATTCTTTCCATCTAATTTTTACTTTATTCCTATCTCTTATTATAGCTCCAGATGCATCTGTGATAGCAATTTTATTCTTTTGATTTAAATCCACCATTTATTCTTAAGTCTCCTTGTTTCTCGTTGTATCTCAGCTTTCAGAGCCACAAATTTATTCCGTTTGTTGTTATTTTTTCTATCATTTTGCCATTCTATAAAAGCCTGTCTTTTATCTTTTATTTTTAATCGTATTTCTTCTGAACCATCAGCAAACCAGTCTTGCGAGTGTTTCTTTTTATAGCCTAAAACATTTTTACATGTTGAGTTAATGCTTTGCTTTAATAGTTCTTCTACAGATCTCATTTCATTCAGTATGTTCTTTTGTAAGTTATTTTTTAACGCCAACCTAATTTTTTTTAACTACATCTCTGTTCTTTAGTAACTTAGTATTATATGTTTTTTGTATTTTAACTGTTTTGTTTGGGTGATATTTTATGACTGGAAATCTGAATTTCGACCTCAATAGTATGTGATCTATGTCTCCATCTGCTCTTCTCATTGCTCGGGTACTTAAACAGTCAGCTCTATGTTTTTGTCATATTATAACGTAATCGAGTTGATGCAGATGAGCTGATCTTGGGTGTATCCAGGTTCCTTTATACATATCATTCATCTGGAAAAATGTATTAGTAATACTTAAGCCATTTTGTGAGCAAAACTGATGTAAACGCTCACCATTACTATTTTCTTTACCTAATCCATGCGCACCAATCGTTCCTTTCCACATATTACAATTATTTCAAACCCGTGCATTGAAGTCTCCGAGTATTATAAGCCGCTCATTTAGTGGAATTTTATTAATCACTTGCTGTAAATCATAGTAAACATATCCTTAATTACATCACTATTTTGTAATGTTGGTGCATATGCGCTGGTTATGGATACAATTTATTTTCATTATCATAAGTCTATCACTTATTCCTTATGGCTCCTCTATAATATAGGGCAATTATTGATTGCAAAACCTGTTCCATTTAGTCGTTTATCTGCTGCTTTAGCACCTTTTCAGTAAATTGTGTAGCCTGTACTTTGTTCATTTACTATTCCTTCTTCTGGAAGTCTTGTTTCTGATAATGCTACTATATCAATGTTATATCTCTTCAATTTTTGGGTAATTGACGCTGATCTCCGTACTGGTCTTTCTTTTTTATCCCGCAATGTTCTAACATTCCATTCACCTATATTCCATGTATTTATTTTAAATTGGTTCATAGTTCCATATTTCTTACCGCATTGTATAGGTTCCCGCCAGCTGCGGCACGCTAGTCAGGCTCACATGGGAAGAGCTATGTTTAGGACACCTTTTCTAGTCCCCTCCACTACTGTGGTAGGCAGAGCGGATCCTAAATAGGACTGCCTATAACCTGCTGCCGAGCTTCAATATCTTCCCATCCTTTTGAAAAGCGACCATCTGGGTTATACCGTCTTCCGTGTAGAATCAATGGCTAAAAGCTTCGAGTCAAACCAAACCTGCACCCATCACCACGATTCCATCGTCGTAGGACTTTTTAATAAAAGACAGAAGGAAAATAATATTGGATAACAGAAGAAAAGACTGTAGCTGCGCATATTTTAGGAACATGGAAGCCGGTGCACTAACGACAACCAGTCGCCCATCCAACTACACCAGTTGACCCAATGGCAAGGATGGAACCAGGACAATTGGTCTGGTGCAAGTCAGTGCAGTAAACTGCGGAGGAATAGGAAAAGAAAAAAATGGTTAGGAGAATTAGAAAAGGAAATGAAGGGATGTGAGAAGGGAACTCTCCTGCACTTGCTCAAGGTGCACATCGGAGAGTGGCGTATTTTCGGAGTATCCATTTTCCTAGGACAGTTTACATACCAATGTTAAAGAGTCTCTCCTACCTTTTGCTATTAGGGAATAGCTGGGCGAGGCATATGGCGGTCTCGACTCGCCAGGACCAGGACTTTTAACGGGTATTGTTGTTGTTTTTCATGGTCTCTCCACACCCTCCAGTCCTTTATGTCCTGTCACTACTAGAATCACCCACAAATGAGACATTCCGCCAGTAGCCGCTCTTTGACCGCGACTGCTTATTTGTCTAGCTGAGCATTCTGGACTTATTCGCAGCTAACCTCTATATCTAGAGGTCATTCCACCATTCGCAACCTGTAAACGCGCCCCGTTCCGGTTAGAGCTTCGGCTCCCGAGAGGTACAAAAGTACCCCCGGGGATATATATATCTATATATATATATATATATATACACACCCATAACACAGTTTAATCACTAAAAGTTTTTTATTGCAAAGCTTTTAATGAACGATTTTGTTTGGATTATAATTTATAAAATCACTACACTCCAATATATTCAACATTATATATATCCCCATCCGCATCCCACCCTATCGACAGCGTTATGTACGTCGACTTTATACACATAGATAAACTTATTCTTATATATATATATGTGTGTGTGTGTGTGTGCGTGTGTGTGTTTATATTTATATATACACGCGTAAAAATTAGGAAAACAAATTGTATCGAATTTAGTTAAGTTTCACATCTTCCCTGCGCTTCTAATTCTCTTCAAAATTATTACCACGAAGAGTTTATACTTAATCAACGATGCATTCTTAATTTCTATCGTCCCGAAAATCGATTAACATTTCCTTAATTCTTGTATATTTTTATTTTATATGAATTAAATATAAAGTTTACACATTTTTTAAATATTTAAAAAAATATTTGTTACTATTATTTATTAAAATGAAGATAAATTTAAATTTAAATTACTGGACATTATCAGCACTCTAACAAAAAACTCAAAACTACTTTTTTGATAAAACAGTATGCAGTTGTCAATTTCCGTTATGAAATTCTACTAAGAATACGCCACTGACGCACGTCATTAAAGTCTTGTTATATAAGGTGATCCTAAGACCTATTTGGTCTTACGGAATAGAACTTTGGAGTTCAGCAAGCACAACTCGAGCATCGATATCATACGGTCGTCGGAGCGCCATGGTTCGTTTGAGAAACGAGGATATATGAAAAGATCTACAAATACCATCAATTAAAGATGCGATTTACAACCGTAAAGAACGATACATTCAACGGTTAGAAAACCATATTAACATCTGGCGCAGAACCTGACAATAAATCGTTCGGAATTCGTACGCTTAAAAAGGCGTAATATCATTAATGTAAATACGCTATAACACCCATAAAAAGTAGTTCTGTTATAAAATAAGGAGCTGTGGTCGCTGGGACACGTTCCACTAAATAAATATATTTGTTAAATGCTATCTTCGCCGCTTATTGCCTCAGATAGGCAGATTGCGAGCATTAAAAAAAAAAAAATGCGTTATTATTATTCATTTTCTACCGGTACCGTGCGACGATTCTTTGTACACTATTTCCTAAGACGCGTAGTAAGAGCGTTAACGCTGCTCGGTATGCGCATTTTTTATTTACTTATTATTTGCTGATGTATAAAAAAATAAATATACTTTATTGAATTGAATTGAATTAAATTGGAAAATTTTAATAAAAATAAAAATTTGAATTTGACTGGAATTGATTTATATTTAGTCCAATTTTGTTGTTGATTCTTTTATTTAGTGTTATAACTATGTATCTCTGCAGTCTATTCATATCTTAACTTATCTTCCCCCTTTTCTCTCTCACTCTCTCTCTCTGTCTATATATATAATATATATATATACTCTCTTTCGTCCTTAGTAAGATATCCCAAAGGGTTTTTATACGTTTGTTGTAAAATAAAAACTAATTTTTGATCTTGCGTAATTATTCCTCGACGGAATTAAAAAAAAAAAAGAAATTGTTCTGTTAAATGTATATAATGATTTTAACATGAAATCATTTGAAATCACCGGATTTATGTATGTTTGTATATGTCACTGTTATTTTACTTAATAACGCCCTAATCGTATTGATGAATATTCGAATAATAACGTGTGGAGAAAATGCAAATCGAATATATATATATATATATATATATATATATTCTCTTGGTTCTTTCGTCCTTAGTAAGATATCTCAAAGGGTTTTTATACGTTTGTTGTAAAATAAAAACTAATTTTTGATCTTGCGTAATTATTCCTCGACGGAATTAAAAAAAAAAAAAACAAGAAATTGTTCTGTTAAATGTATATAATGATTTTAACATGAAATCATTTGAAATCGCCGGATTTATGTATGTTTGTATATGTCACTGTTATTTTACTTAATAACGCCCTAATCGTATTGATGAATATTCGAATAATAACGTGTGGAGAAAATGCAAATCGAATTTAGTAAAATTTATATCTGGGATAAAGTATGAAAAAAAAAAAATGTGATTACAACGACGTAATGGGTAATTATGAAATAGGAAGAGGTCATCAAAAACTGACGTCAAATATAACAATGGAAAATTGTCCAATTTACCTAGTGACTATTTTTATACGTTAGTTTATTATATGCCGAAGTATTATCTAGGCCCGTTATTTATATCGTTGTTATTCGACACCGTTCTATTTTAGAAGAACGTAGAATCAAACTTTAAAATGACTCAATTTTGACTATTAACCGTTCGCGCGTTATTTTTGAAACCGTTGTTCGAGTTACAATCATTTTTATTTATTTATTTATAATCGATATTTACGATTTCTATTAGTAACGTTCTAAAACGGATAAAATAAAAAATATTCGTCAAGGTGCTCGTATGGAGTGTATTCCGCTGGTTTAGAAACTTGTAATTTGTATAAATGATTTTTATCAATCAATTGTAAGTATCGCGTTGGAGAAAATTTGAAATCGTGAATGGGAATGAAAGTAAGGAGATACTTGAACTCATACCGTGGATATTTATACCAAATACCAGGCAGAAGTATAATATAAAACAAATAGGAGATGACGTCAAAATAAAAAAGATACTAAACTAGAAAGAAAATGATTCGTATCTTGCGAACTTTTAATAAGTGTAGTTGTGCGTCACAAATCTATTCGTTACAAGTATAGATTGAGAAATTAAGGAGATAAGAGAGTTCTTCGTATAAATTCAAAGTTATTTTTTTTTAAAGTTAATTTAGATTTTCGCATTTTTATTTTCTATTTATTACTCCTTATTTATATATATATATATATATATATATATATATATATATATATATATATAGGGTGACCCAGAAAAGACGGTCGGATTTGTTATTTTTTTAAAATGAGTTTCAAGAATAGGTCGCCGATGAAATTTCTTCAGAAATCCCCTGTTTGGTTTTCAGTTTCAAATAATACTATCAAAAAATTACAGTTGGTTCAAAATATCTGCTGCAGAATTTCCTTAAACGCCACTAGATACCACACGATTAAAGACATGCATTATAAATTGCACCTCCCTTACATTTCGAATTATATCTGTAATATTTCGGCAAAATTTTATGCAAACTGTCAGGCGCATACTAACAAAAACTGATCACAGTGGTGGGAGACTACGACATGGCGCTGCTCCGCATGCGCTATACTCGTTATAAACATCGTCGTATTAAAGATAGATTACTCTTAAGATAATTTTAATCTATAATAAAATACTTTTCTACTAACTTTTATTTTTTCTAGTTTTAATCTTTTATCTTTTCTTTTGTGCAGGTTTTTTCCACTTTTCCTGTGTTATTAACTTTTAGCTATTTATTATTATAGATTAAGTAACTATTTATTATTTGTAACGCGGTCGAGGTTGTTATATATGTACTCCACTGTATAAATTTTTATATTATGTAAAGTCAAATGAAAAATATATTATATTATTATTATTATTATTATTATCTTCAGAAATCCGAGTTTTCAGGTCTTCCAGATCTCGTGGACGTGTTTCGTAAACGCGTCTATCTCCTAAAGAAATCGCGTAATCCTTTTCGAAACTCTCTTTGCACTGTCGCAACCGATTGTCGAAAATAACGTTCCACGCAAAACACGTGCTCCTTCGCGTTATAGGGTGCCATGATAACTGAAACTGAACGAAAACGAATCTCTCGTGTGTACACTAAACATGAAGCACGTAATTTGCGTTGTAGCAGTGTTATCAACTGCGTTCAACAAAACCGTCCGTCTTCTCCGGGTCACCCTATACATACTTATTTGACATGTTTTTTCTTCTTCCTTAGTTTAGAGGGTGTACTGGTGTTGAAGAACAGCCGCATGTATAACTATCCTCAACATTGACCTGTCTTGAGTAGCCTCCAATGTAGGATTAAACCAATTAACGATTTAAGCGGGTAAACCAGTTCTATGTATTATTTTCTTTTTTTTCATTCACTCTTTCCAAAAGGAAAGTAGTTACGCGTAAAATGTCACGAAATGGGTAGAGAGAATTGGACTTGTCAATTAATAACAAAATTCTTCTATATCAGACGAAGCTGAAATCAATTTAGTCTTTTGGAGTCCCACTTTCTGGTATACGCTAAAAGGAGCAAAAGTATCAATAATTCAACGTGTTCGAAATAAAGTTTTACTCGGACCGGTCATTTTTTTCTTTGTGTTGCACAGTCAGCTGGATTTTCAATGTCATTCGCAGACAGAATGTAAGGAACATTTTCTAACAGTATTTTTTGTAATGTAGGCTGTTTTACACGCTCTTTAGGATGAGGTTTTATTTATTAATCACAACGTCAGCTCTTTCAAATATTCTCTGGCTTCAACTATCATTTTAGTTGCGAAATTATTTGGAACTTACAGGGTAACCGTCTTCTTGATATGTATTTTATAATTTTCTAAGTCCTCTGAGGGGCTTAAGCCCCCCGTGGGTGCGCCACTGGTCATACGTATCCTAAATTATTTCCTCTTTCAGAGATAATTCAGCATAATAGCAAAAAGGTTTTATAACCGTTTTTGTCAAATTTTAATAAAATCGTTGTGTTCATTATTATCATTTCATCGCCATCGTCGAACATCGTGATTAACCCCGTTGTACGTTATTTTTACGCACAAAGTGGGCTAACCATTCGAGACATACATACGACGCAGGTGCGCGAGCGCATCGTACGTTATATTTAACTCTATACGAAAAGTTATTTACATACACACGATGGTCGTACTAAACGTTATATTGGATAGAAGTTTCTGTAAAGTAATTATAATTATAGTGATCAGCAGCCCGTATTTAACGAACGTTATCGAAAAGAGAATCCATCCGGGGTTTCGACCTTGACGGAAAATAAGTTAGAGTTTCGGTTACGGTTTGTGATATTGCTCCTCTAGCTGAGCAAATGATAAATGAAAATAGGCGTGTAATACACTAGTAAAAGGGTCCTTGCACAACGGAAGTTGTACATTCTTCTTTTCCCCTACCCGTTATGATGAAGAGAAAATAAAAAGCAAAATTTAAAAATACATAATAGAATAAACAAAGGAGTCGTTTTTTCGTCGTCTTATTTAGTTACACCGTAGTGGTAAACATTATTAAACGGTCTGTTTTATTTTTATTTATTTTAGTTTTAGTCTACCAGTAGGAGCGGTATATGTGTACAACCGGATACGGACACACTGTTTCCGGCTATATATTCTGATTCGTATTATCATCCATTATATATATATATATATATATATATATATATATATATATATATATATATATATATATATATTGTTGTGTGTGTATCGTATATTTTCCCTTTTCTTCATTCTTTGATTAGGAATATGTTCAGAACACACGTATAATGATTACAAACACAACTGTGCACCTGTATGTTTTATAATAAGTGCTTTGTACTTTCTCTATCACCGTATAATAATAAGTACATGAAATAGAGGGTTCTTTAAATTATTCACCCAACCTCGACAATCATCACTTTCTTCCTGTTCAAGTAACTGTTCACTTGAATCTAAAGGCTTTTGAGATTACATGATACAAGTAATCGTATGTGTATATATGTATACATATATATATATATATTTTATATATATAATATATCTATATAGGTAGATAGACAGATACGCTTTTTACCCGCTACATCGGAATGCTTATGTAAGATGGGAACACTGATCTTAAGACCCGAGAGTACGTAAAGACTGTAACGGAACAAAAAACCTAAAATAGGTCTTTAGTCAGAATGACAGTTTTTAATAGTAATTTTTTTCAAAGGTCGTTATAGTTATTTTAAAAAAATATAATCATTAAATAAATATCTTTTTTTTTTTAAAATACCTGAAATATTTTCGTTTTAATCGAGTATTTGTGTGTTATATATATATGCGGCGCTAAGAAACTATTCCGATTTCGAGTAATGGCAGAAAATGTAATTTCGGACCGATCCACTTTTCTATATATTCGAATCGTTCTGATAGTCTAAAAACAATATATAGGTCTTTAGTCAGAACGAAAGTTTTTGATAGTAATTTTTTTCAAAGGTCGTTATAGTTATTTGAAAATAATTTTTTAAAAGATATAATCATTAAATAAATATCATTTTTTTTTCCTTAAAATACCTGAAATATTTTCGTTTTAATCGAGTATTTGTGTGTTATTGCGCGCGTGCTAAGAAACTATTCCGATTTCGAGTAATGGCAGAAAATGTAATTTCGGACCGATCCAGTTTTCTACAAATTCGAATCGTTCTGATAGTCTAAAAAAACAAACATTTATATATTTGTCAGCAAATTTTAAGCAAGATTAAGTTAAACAAATCACGATATGCGGCTATTTATTAAAATATCTATAATGAGGAGATAACGAACATCAATTGTTCAGCCGTCTTCGAGTTAATTAAACGTAAATTAAATTTTTTTAAAAATCTATGCTCGCAACTATAAATAATTCTTTTTTTATTAATAAACCGCTAAAATCTATTTTCAGACCATCTGGGTGTGCCAGATTTGACGTTTTTTCTTAATAAGAAGAAAATTATAATATGAATTTTTTTAACTTGATTTCGGAATAATTAATTTGAAAATAGCTTGATAATCGAAAAGTTTTTCGTATTTAAAATATTCCAATTTGGGATTCTGTGCATTATAAACTTAGTTCATTATTAATAACGCGAATTAAAGATTTTCTATAGATAAATATATTTATATGAAAATGGTCATTGAAGAAAAAAGCGGATCAGTATTTATACTTTTGAGAGACTGGATAGTTACTAACGCGGTAGCGTGTATTTTTAACGAAAGTCGAAGAAGGCTGCAATGAATTTTCTGTATTCTAAATTTGAACACTATATTTCCCGTCGTTAAACAATAGATCGCGCTACTAATATCAAAATTTGTTGGTATAAATTCAAATAATAAAGTCCGTAACACTTAAAATTATATAATACATAAAGCTAAATTTATTTATTTTATTACGTAATATTAGAAATATTGCGGGAAAAAATTAAAAATAAAAAAATCCACAGATCGAAAGTTAATCCTATATGAATACGTGAAACATTAAATATATGGATTAACTAATTTAACTTATTAAAAGTAAAATAAATAAACTTAAAGATATACAAAAAAATCATTTTAAAGTTCATTAGTGCAGAAATTTAATATAATTAAATAACAGCTTGAATTTACTATATGTTACACACTCACATGTATATATATATATACATACATGTAGGAGTATCGTGAGCAAGATAACCGCTTCTTTCAAATCTTGAAAATATTATCCGGGCTGCAACAGTTGCTGCATTTGTTCATCTAACTTGGTCACACACCATTTATGCTTATTGCTCTTCCGATTCCATCGTGTTTTCGTAATATGTGACCAAAAAAATATGTGCGCGTTATACACATTTCTTTCAGTACACTTTTTCATGTACGAAACCCACAGGAGCCGTCTTCAGCATCATATCTCGAAACTATTTATGCAAATTTTTTCATACTTTTTTATCATCCACGTTGTGCACTGTATAGGATAATTGAAAAAATCATAGTGCGTACATGTTGGATCTTTACATTTTTCGGGGCAGAGGAGTCTTCCCATATCCGGCTAGTTTAACCATCGCACCCCGCGCTAGTTGAATTATTGATCTCATTTTCAGAACCCCCTTTTGCTTTCCGACAAAGATCCCAAGTAAACTTTTGTATCACAAATATTTTTAAATGCGCTTATATGCTGATTTTATTTTTATAACTCGAGTCTAACACTATAAAACGACATTTATTTATATATAATAATAATAATATACAATGTAAATTGTAATTAATGGCCAATATTATTTTTCCTATATATGTGAGCAAGTGTTTAAATACTTATATTTATAAAGAATATATTTGTCTCGCCTGTCTCTTTTATATATATGTATATATATATAACGATAAGCCTTTGTCTATCTATTTCTGAATAAAGGCTTTCCCAAACGTTTTCCACCCACTTCTGTCCTGCTCTTTCTTCAGCTAATTGTCCCCAGCTACCTTTGCTATATGATTGCGCCACCAAGATCCACTTTGACTATTTATTATCTTCTCTTCGTGTCACGTATTTTGTTATAACCATCTGCTCCACTGCATCATCTAACCGTGTTTGTTTACGTATCCGCGCATTTTTTTATATCCAACATCATTCATGTACAATCTGAGCTTTTCTTATACTTTTTAAATTTGTTTTTGTATATTGCCATGTATTGCGGAATACTATGCGTAATTTTACAAGCGCAAGCCACGAGATATTCTCTTTTCCACTTCTGTTTTCATTATCACGTCTTTACTTGTTGTGATTTTTTGACCTTATTTATATATATATATATATATATATATATATATATATATATATATATATATAGATATATATCTTTAGTATAACTATTTTTCTTTATATTGTCACAGACTGTAAAAGAAGAAGACGAATACGATGACGATGGCGGTTCGGAAAGTGGCAGTAAATTTTGTACGTTACCGCGCGGTGGAAGTCGTAATGCTACATTTACTATAATGACGGTGAATTTTACCAAAGGAGCCGGACAGAAAGGATTGGGTTTCAGTATTGTCGGAGGAAGGGATTCTCCGAAAGGTATCATGGGTATCTACGTTAAGACAATCTTCCCGAACGGTCAAGCAGCCGATTCCGGCATTTTGAAAGAAGGTAAATTTCTGTTTTTTCTTTAAATAATGTCTGTTTTATTATTGTTTTTTCTTAGAATTTCGAATCGACTGATATTTAAATATTTCTTCACAAACCGATAACTTATTACGATAAAGTCAGACGTACTTTTATATATTATAACTAAACTAATTATTATATATATATATATATAATATTTTTTTATATATAAGTTAACGCTATGCTTATGGCTATTCATCATGCTTTATGAACATGCAGAGCAGACTATCCAATGGTAATCGCCCTCAACTAAATAATGTGATGTATTTGTCTATTAGCTTTATAATAATAGTCCAATATCTTATCAAGTCGTCGAGCTTCTAGAGAATTATCTAGTAACGCAATGGCGCTGTTATTCCGGTGTCTTTCAATTCTGTGCTAATAAGGTTTAGTGCCGGCTGATGTTACTTGTCTAATGAATTTTATATCAAGATCATCGTGTAGCGTCATGTTTGTGATGTACCACGGTGCTTTAACGATCATTCGTAAAATTTTATTATGAATCCAGTGTATTATATCAATATTCGTCTTTTGTGCACAACCCTTTAATGGACATTCGTAACGCCCGATTGGCTTTAGTATCTGCTTGTAAATGATTAACTTGTTATCTACGGATAGCGTGAATTTTCCATTGAGTAGATAATTCATTTTTGATAATTTTACGTTTATTTCAGTCTTTTTGGTTATTATATGTTTTTCCGCGTTAAATTCTGATCAAGCTACATTTTGAGGTATTTTTCTTCCGTTTTCCCCCTTTTGTATTGGTATGTCATTCAATGTGACAGTTCATGTCTTCTGTTTATGAATATTATGCGTGTGGATCATTAGTCCTAATTCTCCAGGTATAAACCACGATAGAATTTCATAGATCGCTTCCTGTAGGTTATTACGAGCATTTAACATCTGTACATAAAATTGCTGTGTTGTCAGCGATGTTTGCTGCCTCTACGCTAGATGATGTAGGAATATCAGCTGTATAGATGATGTACAGTAGTGGTCCCAGGACACTACCCTGAAGTACGCCTACATTTATTGAATAAATGTTCGATATATCATCTCCATATTTGATTTGAAAATATCTTTCGCTTAGGTATGATTGTATTATTTAAAATAATTCGTAAGAAAAGTATCGTTTGATTTTCCGAATAAACAAAAAAAAATTTTAAGAAATAAGAAATAGGTTTTTTAAAATTGTAAAATCTAAAAATTAGCAATAATTATATATATATATATATATATATATATATATATATATATATATATATATATATATATATATATATTGAGATAGTAGATTGCACTACGCATTATCGGAGTAAGTGTAAATTTAATAAAAACGTGATTAAATCGGATCGAAGAAAATAGAAAAATAAATAAAAATAATGTTACAAAATTTAATCATATTAGCGCATATCCAAAAGAACCATCATATGCAATCAGGAAAAGTGGAGTATGAAAATCAAAGTAAATCGAGGATAATTTTTCTATACCAGAAAATAGCGCAATCTTTTGACAAGGATTTTTTCTTCATTTATTATGAATTACGGAAGATAGCGCTGTTACGCTTCCTTTGTGAAAGATGGTAGTTGTGAACTTTGACTAGTTTTGTACCAGTTTCAATTTCGGAAACAATTCGTGTTGCATGTGTTGAGTAGACGTATACACCGTTACATATATATATAGCTATCATCTCCACTACACATGGAAATCTACGCGGGCTATTACAATGGCTTGTTTCCTGTTGGTGTATCGTAAACGGATACAGCGCTTGCGGACTACCCATGTAACTGATGAGGTCGCGGTTTTTTCACGTGTAGTGTTATTGTTTCTTGCTTTTATTTGGGAAACATGTTTTCTTTTTTCAATATTCAGCGTATTGTATATATCCGTTGCTACCGTTTTATATATATATATATATATATATATATATATATATATATATACATACTGTAACAAACGGTTGAATTTCATAATGAAAGGATATTTTGAAATCTACATTTTATGATTCCATCATAGATTTATTTTTAGAGAAAAATCGTCAAATTGATCTACCATACAAATAAATGCCAAAAATATATTGTTCTTACTAATTTAAGTTATTTCACAGGCAATTTTTGTATATAATTCCTTTAATTTAATCAACATATAATATTGAAAATGTTAAGAGCGTGGTTACCTCGTTATAATAGGCGAATACGATTGTAAATTATTTGTTTTCGATTGAAAATAATATTTGGGTTAATTTTTGTAAATATGTGTGTATAAGGGAAAGGTTTACCGGAAACAAATTGTAATGAACCACGCTTCGCCACTGCCAGGAGGACTGTGTTAGTTGTTAGTCTATTGAAATTATTTTCGAATGTTTTAATCGAATCTCGAAAAATTCGTCATTCACATCTGCGTTCAAATGCAATATGAGACTAATTTCGGATAATCGTTTATATATTAGATTTTTAAAATCGATTCTGACAAATCTCTAAATAATTAATTACCGAATAGTACGCCCATAAAGTTATGTTTATCCATTTCACTCTTAGTTTACCACCGCCAGTCTTATAAACTGTGTATCGTAACTAGATGATACATTATTATATATTCGCGTGTCTTATTATTCGTCGATCTGTGATATTCGAATAATTACTTCATGTTTCAATAAGTTATATCCGTCTGAAATTATTATTATTATTATTATTTTTTTTAAGAAATATTGTAATTAATTTTAAAACGTCGTACGAGAATTAAAAAAATTAAATTTTACGAAAAATTAACAGAAATAAAAATTACTCGAATGAGTTAGTGTTGGCGAAGGATACAAAAGAAATAAGTCGAATAGAAAGGATGACAAATATGAACATTTTTTTTTCTTTATCCGCCATCTCCATTCTGAAGGTTGGCGATTCCTATCAACGGCCGATTAAAAAAGTTCTGTTGATGAACATTTGAACCATTTTTTGAGGTTATCTATCCATGATATTTGATGAGGTCTTCCCCTTAATCTTTTTTCATTAATTTTACCCTCAAATAACACTTTTTGCACAGTATATTTCGAACCTCTCACGATATGTCCCAGGTATTTCAATTTTTGTCTTTTGATACTATTTACTACGATCGAAGATTATTCAGTGTAATTCCATTTATTTTCAATTTTCTGTCATTTTATTCTAATGCCTCTTGAAATATGGCTTCAGCATATATATTAAACAGAAAGGGCGATAATACACAGCCTTGACGCACTCCTCTCTTGATGATTGCTTCTGCAGATGATGCATTATCTACGCGAATTATTCTGAGATCGTTTTTGTCTATAGACATGTTGTTCAATATTCTCATTAATTTATCATGGTTTACGAAGTCAAAAGCTTTGTGATAGTCAATGGTACACGTATATAACATTCACGTCGCGACAACGCTGTCTTAGTGTGCGTATTGCAAATAAAGCCTCCAATCTGCCCATTTCATTTCTAAATTCAACATGTGACTCATTCGTTCTTCGCATCGCTTATAAATTCTTGTATGTATTTTATTCGTGAGAATACTTTTAGTGTGCGTGACATTAAGCTAATTAACCGGTAATCATCACATCGACGGGCATTACTCTTTTTGGAGATGATCGCGAAAGTTGCTTCTAACCATTCTTCACATCCAGCATTGTAAATCTTGTTGAAAACTTCTTTCATTATTTGTTCGTTTTTCCATCAATTCTAAAATTTCGTCCGTCATCCATCTCTGATTTTTCTTAACGTAACCAATATTTTTTTCCTGGGCATCTAATATCGTTTTGCTGATGTCATCCCAGGTATTCATGCTAATTTCCTTTTGGTGTTCTATCTTTTTGTCTATTATGTTTCCAATTTCAGATTGAAATATTTTATTTTTCAATTTATTCGCGTCAAATTTTCTCTTCCCTTCCAGCTTAATTTTAAACGATTTTTGCTCCATTTTTAGCTTCATAATAACTGGATTATGATCAGAACTTATGTCTGCTCCAGGATATGTTTTAACCGACTGCACATGTCTTCAAAATGATCGGTGTAATAGAATGTAATCAATTTGATTACGAACTATTTTATCTTCCCTATCGGCTGGAGATTTCCACGTATACAGTCGTCGCGGATGGTGCTTCATAAACGTATTAGCAATCATTAGTTCTGCTTCGGTACAGAACTGCGATAAGCGGTATCCTCTGCCATTTCTGTTACCAAGACCATATTTTCCAATGAATTTACCTTGTTCCCCTTCATCAATTTTGGCATTAAAGTCTCCCATGAGACAATTGTATTTTCACCAGTTTTGGTTATATCTAATGCAAATTGCTATAAAAATCTTCAATTTCTTAATAGATTTATCCGTTGTTGAGGCGTAAATTTGGATGATGTTCATTCGACGATACGATGTTTCTAAGATTAGAACAGTAATATGGTTGTTTATTGGCAAAAATTCAACCACTGATTTTGCTATATTTTCTGGAACTAGAACTGCAACTCCAGTTTTGTTTGAACCATCGGTACTACCAGAATAATACATGTGAACTCCTTCAGATTTTATAACTCCAGATTCAGGCCATCTAACTTCACTAATTCCCAGTATAACGATGTTCATCCTTTTCATTTCCTCGACTGTGTTTAATAATTTTCCTGATTGTAATAGACGTTGAACATTCCATGTAGCTGTCTGAATAGGTTTACGGAACACATTTAAACGATTATGATGTTGTTTCCAAATGTCTAAGCTAGGAAGCAACGGGGGATATTCTTTGCATCCTCGCCCCACTGAAGGGATGTCCCGGACTAAGGGCCGTTGATCTATTCTTGCTTTCCATCGTAGATATTTGAGAAAGATACAGCGGTGGTTTCTCATTGCCTTCCGCCGAGTTTACAGTACATTCTGTTAAACAGCCGTTCCTAACATGGAAACCGACGCTGACCCAATATGGAACAGACGCTTCTGGATTTAAAGTGGGATTTAGGCTTATTCTTACTGGCTTTGACAAGATGTTTTTAACGGGTTTATGGCAGAATTTTTAATTCCCAAGCCTTTCCTACCGCACCCTAATACATCGCCGCTCGTGGTTCGCGGTTGCTTATTCGTCGTATGACTTAATTCGCAACTAACCTCCATATTTGAAAGGCCGTTCCACTAACCACCACCTGTGGACGCCCCGAGGGGGAAATAACATACGAAACTTAATTCAAAAGTTAAAAAAAAAGTATAATCCGAAGGGTTAAATGGATAGCTCACATATACGGGATTAGTAACATAACCGACTAATTAGTAACACCGATTCTTTAAAATAAAAAAACAACTTTTTTTATTTAGTTAGATTTACTTTAATTCCTTATTAGTGTAGTGTAGACAAATGAAAATGTCCCTAAATGATAATAAGTTACATAATGAATAACAGATATAAAAGAAACTAAATGTATTTGAAATAAAGTTAAAAAATATATTTCATTTGAAGAGTAGGTAATCTAGAATTCTATAAACTTTGTGACGTAAATCGCGTAATCACACAAGTTTTAGAACTTCATCGATACATTTAATATATTTTAATAACAACACGATTATGTGTAATCTGTGTTTTACAAAATCAACAATTTATTCTATTAAAAATATATAATAACTCGTATTCGAAATCCGACTAATTTTTAATCGGTTCTAGCGAAATTTACTAATATCGATATACATTCAGACTTTCCATGTGGTTTTAAAAAATTTACTAATATAAGTAATCCAGAATTGTTTGAAATTTGTGAAATTTATCATGTAACCATACAAATTTTAGAACTCCAAATAAATTAAACATATTTTAATATAAAATAAATTATTTATTTTAGTAAAAATATAGCTAAAAATCACCGTGTTAAAAATCTGACTACTTTTCAATCCGTTCTGACGAACCTACTAATGTCGATATTTTCTGCGTTACATATTCTTAAATTACATCAAATTATAATTACTTTGAAAAACACAGTAATAAAAAAAAAATACGCGATAGAATATTTTAGTCGAAATGTGATTACTTCATTTCAATCTAACCGAAATAACCGAATAATAAAACCTACTAACAGATATTAGTCGAAATGAAACTAAATTCAATCGGATGTATCCGATTTAAAAGTAGTCGGTGTTTTATTATAAAGCACATCAAACACTCCTTAGCATATTATGTACAAATTAAAACATTAAATTTACTTACAGGGACAAAAAATAACATCTTTACGGGATTTATAAATATATGTAAACATCCTACATAAAAAAAAAATAAATTACTAAAATTAATAAATAAATTAAAAATATATACATATATATTTTCAGAAAACGAGTGATTTATTAGGTTATTTTGGAAAAACTGAATTAGTAGGTTTAAGATCCGAATTTCGTACAGTTAATTGAAGAAAAAATGACAGGAAAACAATACACAGAAGACTGAAAAGGAAATAACAAATAATGAAACAACCAGTTGTCCTAACCTAAAAAGGAATGTTGATTTTTTAGTCTTAATGTACAGTTTAATTGCTAGCAATTCTTAAAAATGTATCCACCAATCCAAAAACGTGTTTGAAAACAAAAATGTATCAATTAAAATAACCTTCGTCCAAGTAAATTATACATCTACAATACCTATAGATAAATACTTAAATTACAAAGCGCGATCTAAAATTATTTCTTGTTTGTGTATATGGATAAAAATATTTGTCGATCTTACGATTATGTACATATTTGTATATTCGTCAACTTAAAAACAATATCTTGGGAATGGAGTAAATGTAAATATACTAATAGCATTCTTAAAAGAAAAAAAGTAAACTTTTGAATACGTCACGCTCTAATATTTTGTTTTATTCGAATATATATATATATATATATATATATATATATGTATGTATGCTGTTTAATATTCAAGTGATATCGTAATCAACGTGATGTTGTATACACGAACGTGAAAAAGTGTTCTTTGAAGTTGTGTTTCTTTGTTGTTTTTCGGATGCGTATACGTGCACTCGATTCGTAATTATAGCGCAAAACTCGTCTTTAATGGAATATATTCATATTTAAAATTGTTCCGTTTAGTGAATAGAAAACGAAGCTTCCTATAATAGTATTTGATTATTATTATCATTAAGTCATTGTCACATTGTTCGTCTATACAATAACATTAATCATCGCTGGGAGGTATGCGCGCTGCAATTTACAATCAGACGCCTGTATTGTATGTAGTCGTGTAGGTTCACGCCCTTTTTATTCGAGTCAATCTCCGTATGCGGTATATGAAGAAGTCGAACGATAAAAAGACTGAAAATGTTATGACGACTTCATTTTTGTTCGATCGTAGCATTTATATAACGAATATTTAACCAGTCATTTTTTCATACTGGACGCGTCCTTTTCAAAACAAAATTCAAACGAATTTAAGTAGCATGTAGGAATGACCAAGTCAGTATTATTATTTTGATGTTAAAGATAGCTTTCATTTTTAAAATATATTGATCTTCGATATATATATATATATATATATATATATATATATATATATATATATATATATAGATAGTGGGTACAAGTAGTATTCGATCATCATCAAAAAAGGATGTAAAGCAGTAGCGGAAAGAAGGGGTGGAAGAAAGTAATATATTACAAAGAGAATAGTCAAATATAAATAATTACACCAAGCATTAACCGTAACATTGAAAGAAAACGTCGCAATGACAAAAAATAAGGGAAAACCCGATAAAAAAAAGTATTAGATCACTATGACTTATACGTACCGCCAGTTAACACAGACCAAACGTAATATAGTTGACAGGCTATGAGTTTAAGTGTAATAGTTTATATTGAATGTTGATCTGTTAATAAAATTAATTTCTGGGTGTTATATCGATCGGTCGTGCGTGTTATGTCGTCTACGTTTAGATTATCGGTTGCGTCTTTATATCTTTCTTTTTTCTTCTCCTCTTTTCCCCTTTTCTTTCTCTCTGTCTTTGTCGTTTTCTGTTCGATCGGAGAGCGCAGAATTTGTGATTGCCGATAATAGATCAAGGCAGTCCCCGGGTGAGTTTCCGTTAACATTTCGGAAGATAACAAACAATCCTCTGTTACGATAAGTATCGCTAGATATAATAATAATAATAATAATACTGACATTACTAATTTTAATAGTGAAAATAATAGTAATATTGATATCGACTCGTGCAAATATACTAATCCCATTACCAATAATAATAATAATAATAGCACTTACAATTTAAATATTACTGGTATTATACAAACACCGCAATTATTTATTGCTGGAATTCACGAAGGACCGTTCGTGATATTATTAGAATCTGCACAAGGCCGAAATATAGGAAACCTACATTCCATTGCGATTTTCAAACGGTTCGCCAATTTTGCGGGCCTAACATATTTTCAAAGAAATGGAGTGAATAAACTGAAAGCAGTTTTTGACAACCTTACACATACTAATTTATTTTTGCTGGACATCTCCCGGAGGAAGGAATTAAATGCATACGTACCGAATAGTTTATTATACAGGTTCGGCGTTATCCGTCAAGTTCCTGTTGATGTGACGAATGAAGAAATTTTGAATAATTTAGAAAGTAATATTTCCTTCGCTCATGTTCGAAATATTAAACGTCGTAAACAGGATAGGCAATAATCCTCACGTAAGCTGGAAAAATCAAATTTCTTAGGAATACTCTTCCACCACATGTATGTTTATATAAACTACGTTTTTCCTTACAACCGAGCATACGCCCTCCAAGGCAGTGTGTGAACTGTTTACACGGTATAGGTCTAAGCCGAGGTGCATGCATTGTCATAATGAGCATCAACTCTGGTAATTGCCCAAAAATAACCGACGGATCAGATGTAAAAATCAGAGGTGTGGTAACCGTAAGGGAAACCATTCATCAACAAACCGAAACTGTCCTGTATATGCTGATCAGCTTAACATACAAAAAATCATTGTGTTTGACATCACTCGCAAAGAAGCAATTGAAAAGAAAAATAGTGGATTAATTTGTGAAGCTTTCACATACTCGGATATTACTCGTACTAAAAATGAACGTCTACGTTTTCCGCTTCCCAATAAGCGTTTCATGCGTCATAAAAATAATCCGACACCAACTACACGTACAAGAAATTTCCCAAACTACTCCCACTTGTTAAATTTCAAATCTGGAAGACTTCACAGTACCTTTAATGGTGTACCGCTGCAAGTCAACGATGAGAAATCTGTCCAGTCGATTCAACAAGATATACAACAAAAATATGTTTCCATTACTTCTTCATCCGTTGATAATCCTTCTTCTGCTTACGTCAAGCAGAAAAACAAACAGCGCCGTTTTCAAAAATTAACTTTAACTACCGATCGAAATCAAACTATCGTTAAGAAAGCAATAGTAATATTAAAAATAATAGTAATAATAATAATAACAAAAACAATATGTTTAGAAAATAATATCTTAATACTTCATATTCCTTTATCATTTAATTTGTTAACTAAGAATAATATGTTTAAGTGTGTGAGTGTGAGCTTTTGTGATTGCATGAGTGTGATATATGTATTTTAGATTCTTACGTAGCATATTATTTTATGTTATTTATATATTTGTTTTTTTTTTCTTTTACCTTCATGGGCACTGGCTACATTGCTTAGACATATATTTCCAATTAGTAATCTCATTAATTTATTAACTAATAATAATATATGTAAGTGTGTACGACTGCGTGAGTGTGATATATTTGTATTTTAGATTCTTAATAGGCATATTTTTTTTTTTTCTTTCTTAGGCACAGGATTGAATACACCCTTCTCTGGCTACATCTACTTAGAAGACATATACTTCCAATGAATTTTGAAATTATCTTTCAAACCTTATAATTGGCAATGTATTCAACCCTAAGTATTTTGCAATGGAACTGTCGCAGTATCTCAATAAATAAACCTAACCTTCAAAATTATCTGACAACTAATACTTTTGATATTATTTTACTTTCCGAGACATGGCTGAATCCAGAAACGGTTATTTCTGTATTCGATATGATACATTTGATAGTTATGGAGGAGCGGCTATTTCAATACGTAGTGTCATCTCTCATTACCGTCACGATATTCGATCAATTTTAAATGGTAGCCACTGTAATGGTGTCTGCACTTCTATCAAACACAACATTAAAGAATTATTTATACTTTCATTTTACTGCCAACCTTCCTCTTTTTTTAATACAAGCTCATGTCATTTATTTATCAACAACGTATCATCCGATGCTTCATTTTTTGCGGTGGAAATTTTAATGCCTTGCATTCTTCATTCTAACTTAGTACTATTAAACGATGGAAGTCATATGATCAGCAAACCCATCGCAACTAACACTTGTCTGCAGTAATTTATCATTGAATAGTACCTGAAGTGTTATTAATAATCCTCAACTATTTACCTATTGACACTTCAATTATTTTTCAGCATACTAGTATGGTGAATAATAAAAATTCATTTTTCCCTTCTTGGAATTTCCCTCACAAAAGTACATTAAATTTCACAAATTTCCTACATTCATTATGCATTCCATTAATTGATAATTCGTGCTTTAACACCAATGCATACGCTAAATTTGTCAACCATTTACATACTACTTTAGATTCCTATGTCACTCGGCGATCGGCTAGAGTAAACAAATTTCGTAGACCTACTTGGTGGGATCCTTCGCGATACCATTGTTACAAAAACAAAATGTGTATATTTTAAACGTTTCCGTTGAAGCAAACTAATTTCAGATTACTTCGCTTATAAGAATCGGGAAGCTATTACGAGGCAGTTTCTTTTATCTAAAAAATGGGCATCTTGGAAGCAATTTGTAAGAACACTTCTGTATGTTATGTTTGGAATAAGGCAAAATCATTTTCTGAACATCTCTCCATGAATCGTGCAAACCATGCAATCTTTACTGGTATGAAGGATTTGTCAATACAGTAGCTCCGAGTTATGTTCCAAACTTGCACGAACTAATACACAAAGTATACTATCTGATGCAATTACCTTACTCGAGCTTATGAGTTCACTTTCCTTTAATAAAAAATCCTCTCCTGGTTGTGATGGAATCACATATACTATTCTCAACCATCTCCCCTTCTCTGCAACTACAATATTGTTAAACTGTTTTAATAATTTCTTCCAGACTGCCAACTTTCCAGATGAATGGACTAAGTTCTTTATTATTAAAAAATTTCAGTCAATTTCTTCACAACCATCTTCCTACCGTCCAATCTTGCCTCGTGTTTACGTAAAACCTTTTGAAACGATACTTAAAAATAGATTTTATAAATCCTTTTTATCAAAAAATATTTAATCTCATGTTTCTTAGATATTAATAAGGCCTTTGATTCCATTTCTATTCCCATCGTACATAACAGATTAACAGATTTGGGAATTCCTTTAGGTTTCGCCAATGTTTGCTGCAGTTTGTTTACAAATCGTACATTACTTTTCATGCATCCTTCCTTTGAATCTGTAGTTCGACATTCATATGTTGGACTTCTTCAAGGTTCTATACTCAGTCCAATTCCTTTTAATATATATACATTCTTCCGTTATTCCAACTTCAACGAGCACCAAATCTGCATATCTTATCGTACGCTGATGACTTCGTCATATACTGTGATCACCACTGCCATGCTGAGGGTGTCAGTTTACTGAACAATTTTTTATATTGTTTTTCTATGGCACTAGCTGATTTGGTCTCTCGCGATTAATAAATGATTTTCTGTAGTGCTAGTCATACCATTCCTTTCTGTATTTCGCATCAGTATTTAGGTATAATTTTGGATAGAACGTTTAACTAGAATTTACATATAAAATATATATACGCAAAAGCTTTTAAAAGCATAAGGTCTTCTTAAGTCGCTCAGTCATACTACTTGGAGAGGAGATCTATTAACATTAATTTAACTTTATAAATATTTTATTCGTTCGGTGTTTGAATATGATAGGTTCTTTTATAGTAATGATTCGTCAAATTTTTTGGATTGTTTAAATAAATTGCAAAATTCTTGCCTTCGTTACTGCCTCACAGTACTTCTTACTACTCCAATTACTGCTTTAGAGATGGAATCCAATACTACACCTCTTCACATCCGCAAAAGCCTCTTAGCAGAACGGTTTATTGTAAAAAGTTTCACAACTACATATCAGTATATAATAACTTCTTATTTATTTATAACAAATGAAGGTTCTAACCATATAAACTTCCTGTTCTCTGTAAATCTTCTAAACGATTTTCCAATTATCACAACTTAATTATTCCTTTTTCCTTATTTTTCCTATCATTTCTCTATTAATAATATAAACTTAGAAACCTTTCATAAATCTACATATCCTCCTTATGATTTTAATACGTCTATTTTGAATAGTTTACTGGCAAATCACTGGACGGGTTTCCTTCCGATTTATACAGATGGTTCAAAGTGTGATAATAAAGTTGGTGCTGCATTTGTAGTTACTTCTTTAAACATTATTAAGAAATTCGTTCTATTACATTTTTCTTCGATTTTTACAGCTGATGCTAAATATACCAAGCGTTAAAAAACGTTTATCAACATCGTCCAGTATCATCAGTTCTTATTCTTACCGATTCGAAAAGCTGTTTAACCGCTCTAAAATCTTGTGCCATTTAATCCGCAATAAAATCCGAATTTTAGTTTCTTCGCTGTTAGAATCTGGTATTTTCGTTAAGTTCTCTTGGATTCCTGGACATTCTGGTATATTTGGCAATACTGTTGCTGATGCAGACGCCAGGTCCGCTTCGAATAGCGGTGTGCTTATTCCGAATACACCTTTAACAAAGCTCTCGTGTCTCATTAAATTTGCTCATAAAGAATATTGGAATAATATTTGGTCTAATCCTTATCTAGCTCCATATTACAGATCGATTCAACCTCTAATACCCATAAAATCGTGGTTTAGTGATATAAAAGTACCAAAAACATACTTCGATGTTTTATTACTACTTTATGTAGATTACGATAAAATCGTCTTCCATCGATACCGATATAATCTTATAAATTCTCCTTTTTGCCCTCATCCTTCAGATGACAACAAAATAGCAGATGCAGATCATGCATTCTTGGAATGTTCTTACTACACAACAATCTTTATTATATAATCAAATTATCTCTTTCAAAGTACCACTGCCAATAAATATCTCTTACTTACTATTAAATGCATTCATGTATATTTATTTATTTATAAATTATATAGCATCAACTAAAGTTACCGCGAAATTATGGAAGATGTAAATTGCTCTTACGGTGGAGTACGAGACGTAATTCACTGATAATAACATGGATAGAATATATACCTCGTATAAAACAGATAATAAATTATGAATGGCAAACCCATATTTTGAAATTCAAAAAACTATACAGAACAACACGTGATTTACAAATAAAATGGACGGAGAATTTGTGCAGTATATATGCCGAATACGTACAGGCCATATAAGAACTCCGGGGAAACATTACATAAACTGAGTATAAATTCATGCGAATGCGGAGAAATTTGCTCAATTCAACATATTACTCGGAAATGTGGAATATATAGCAACCACAGAAAAGATTTTATAAAAAAATTACTATCATTTTATACGACTATGCCAAGAAAGTGGCTTACATCTTACATCAGTACATAAAATATAATAAAATAATCATATAAACTAATTGAAGTAATTAATTAAGGCCTGTTGAAAGCTATGCACGGATATGGTGGGAAATATAAATGTAGGGACAATATGTGCTTATTGGAATACAATGTAGACTATTGGTACGGTTATGAGTTAAATAAATTTAAAAGAACAGTCATTTATTTCCACAGTTTCGTACCTAATTAAAAGAATATATATATATATATATATAAATCCTACAATGTTAAGTTTTTCCATTTGTCTATCTGTTCAACGGCGAATAAAAATTTTTGGTAGTTGTATGGTACCGCTTAAATAGTTCTTTTTTTTGTAATAAATTTTAAACCTGAAATTTTATTATATTTAATAGGAGATGAAATTTTGGCGGTTAACGGTAAAGCTTTACATGGTCTAAGTCATCAAGAAGCCATTTCGGTATTTAAAGAAATTAAAAGTGGCCCGGTTGTGTTACACATCGGAAGAAGGTTGCCGAAGAAACAACGAGAATCTTGCGTAGCGAAATAGGTAACATTTTTAAAATTTATTAATTAATTTAATCCAGTTTTGTTAATATTTGAAAAAATGTTTTCAAAACTTTTTTTTTATTAACACCACTCTCCAATCAGTATGAACTGATCACTATTGGCTAAGCTAATAAATTAGTAACATATTAACTTATTCCTAAGATATGGCATGAAATACGGATCACTCTCAATAGAGTAAGCAGGACATATAAACATGAATGATCTACATAGAGAGAAAGAAAGATAAAGGAAAATATATTAGTTTAAAGAAAAGCAAAGAACTAATAGAATAATTATTTCTATATTAGCTGGCATATGTTGACATCCGTATGCAAATATGACGAATTAACAAATAATTATTTTAATTACATGCAGCCTGCGTTTCAGACATATTTTATTAGTATTTACTGGATTGAGTATAATATTTTTTCCTTCGTTTAAGTTTTAAAAATTATTTACCATATTATAATAATGCCCAGCTACTCTGTATAACTTATTCAATAACGAATATTATTTAAGCGAATAACGGTAAGTAGATGGGTGATAATAATTATTCATAATGAAATTATAAAAAAATTATTTAACATATTTTATCAGTTTTCATATAAAAAAAAAATAATAATAAAAAGAATAAGAAGAATTACTCGAATACAATAATAAGGTATACCTACGAACAAAAAAATACATTTGAATACAGTGACCGATATAGATTATATGTTTGGGGGGAATGCCAAGATGCCGCTCGTATCATACCTGAAACCCATTTGCAAACACATCCGAACTAAAAATGGTCAAATACCCAATAATTTTAAATGTTTGACAATGTAAAAAATCATTTTATTATAATGTATCAAACTAATTAAATTATTTGGTTCAAATAATCCGTTTGTATTCTATAGAGCAATTTTGCAGGATGTGGATGTGTATTGATTATTTCTTAGTAATAAGACATGATAGTGCTGATTAAATTTTTCTATAAAATATTTTCTATGGTCACTATATATTTCATATTTCATATTGTCAGATATGTTTAGTTGAACCAATTTCTCTGCATTCGCATAAATTTGATATATATATATATATATATATATATATATATATATATATATATATATATATATATATATTAGGCGGTGGTTTACATATGGCTCACAAACATGGACTTTCGCGAAAACAAATATTAGAAGGATAATAAGAGCACAAGCAACGCAGTAAAGAAGAATATTAATAAGACGATTCGACTGGAAGCGAAATACCTGGATACGGGAGAAAACCGGACTTCATAATGTGGTAGAGCAGATGGCCAAACTGAAGTGGACCTGGGCAGGGCACATAGCCAGAGGGAAGAATAATAGATGAACGAAGTGAGTGTTGGAATGGTGGTGAATTCATAAGAGAAGAAACATTGGCAGACCGCTAACTCGTTGGTGTGATGAGATAACTCAAGTAGCGGGGAAAAACTGGATTCAGAAAGCTCAGAACCGGAATGGATGGAGGAAATTGTGGATTTCTCAATAAATTATCGGTAGACGTTAATTTATTTAAACTACTCGACGTAATTTCGTTAATAATTTTTATTAAACTGATTTAAGTGAACCCGAATCGACCTAACGATACGGTACGCTATCGAAAAATATGTTCCTAATAACGCGCTGCACCTAGCGATTACGTCATCTTAGCGACATCCAGCAACATTCTAATATCTTGCAGCCTTACTTAGTTGGTAGAGAAATTTAGAGATATTTTAAAATTTATAATCGTTGTCATTTTGCAACAAATACGTCAGAAATCGCGGTAAAATATTATAAGGCGTTGGTTATATTACAATCGTCTCGTAGCTCTAAATAAATCATTCGAAGTAAATCGGGTTTAGATAGAAGGTGTGGTATTTCAACGCGTTCATAGGCTACGATATAAATTTTGAGATATATCAAGGGAAAAATTCTAAATTAGATTAGCATATAGTGGCAATAATCCAAAATATAATGTTGGTTTTTCTGAATGTACTGTTTTTAAAATTTTCAAACTGTATAGTAACTATATGTGTGTATATATGTCGATGATGAAATGTTATTCAAACAGGGGGCGAATATAAGGGAGGGACGCAGAGGGCCCGGGAAATGAAATAATAACGTACCGTAATCTAAATTATAGTATATTCCCAAGTTCAACGACCTATCCTCGAAAAAGTCTTCAAATGAACGTATTGTTGCAAATGACTGTCATCCGAACGATATTGTGTTCCATAAATTATTGTAAGCTAATCTCTCGTTTTCCTATTTTTAAATAAACTTTCATTCAAAAATGTTGGTCGAGTAGTTTTTGAGTTATTGAAAAAAAAACATCAAAACCGCCCGTATTCTCTATGACATTATATATATATATATATATATATATATATATATATATATATATATATATATATATATATATATATATATATATATATATATATATATATATATATATATATATATATATATATATATATATATATATATATATATATATATATATATATATATATATATATATATATATATATATATATATATATATATATATATATATATATATATATATATATAATATATATATATATATATATATATATATAATATATATATATATATATATATATATATATATATATATATAATATATATATATATATATATATATATATATATATATATATATATATATATATATATATATATATATGATGTCATAGAGAATACGGGCGGTTTTGATGTTTTTTTTTTTCAATAACTCAAAAACTACTCGACCAACATTTTTGAATGAAATTTTATTTAAAAATAGGAAAACGAGAGATTAGCTTACAATAATTTATGGAACACAATATCGTTCGGATGACAGTCATTTGCAACAATACGTTCATTTGAAGACTTTTTCGAGGATAGGTCGTTGAACTTGGGAATATACTATAATTTAGATTACGGTACGTTATTATTTCATTTCCCGGGCCCTCTGCGTCCCTCCCTTATATTCGCCCCCTGTTTGAATAACATTTCATCATCGACATATATACACACATATAGTTACTATACAGTTTGAAAATTTTAAAAACAGTACATTCAGAAAAACCAACATTATATTTTGGATTATTGCCACTATATGCTAATCTAATTTAGAATTTTTCCCTTGATATATCTCAAAATTTATATCGTAGCCTATGAACGCGTTGAAATACCACGCCTTCTATCTAAACCCGATTTACTTCGAATGATTTATTTAGAGCTACGAGACGATTGTAATATAACCAACGCCTTATAATATTTTACCGCGATTTCTGACGTATTTGTTGCAAAATGACGATTATAAATTTTAAAATATCTCTAAATTTCTCTACCAACTAAGTAAGGCTGCAAGATATTAGAATGTTGCTGGATGTCGCTAAGATGACGTAATCGCTAGGTGCAGCGCGTTATTAGGAACATATTTTTCGATAGCGTACCGTATCGTTAGGTCGATTCGGGTTCACTTAAATCAGTTTAATAAAAATTATTAACGAAATTACGTCGAGTAGTTTAAATAAATTAACGTCTACCGATAATTTATTGAGAAATCCACAATTTCCTCCATCCATTCCGGTTCTGAGCTTTCTGAATCCAGTTTTTCCCCGCTACTTGGGTTATATCGTTATACCAACGAGTTAGCGGTCTGCCAATGTTTCTTCTCTTATGAATTCACCACCATTCCAACACTCACTTCGTTCATCTATTATTCTTCCCTCTGGCTATGTGCCCTGCCCAGGTCCACTTCAGTTCTACCACATTATGAAGTCCGGTCATCTCCCAGGTATTTCGCTTCCAGTCGAATCGTCTTATTAATATTCTTCTTTACTGCGCTGCTTGTGCTCTTATTATCCTTCTAATATTTGTTTTCGCGAAAGTCCATGTTTGTGAGCCATATGTAAACCACCGCCTAATATATATATATATATATATATATATATATATATATATATATATATATATATATATATATCAAATTTATGCGAATGCAGAGAAATTGGTTCAACTAAACATATCTGACAATATGAAATATGAAATATATAGTGACCATAGAAAATATTTTATAGAAAAATTTAATCAGCACTATCATGTCTTATTACTAAGAAATAATCAATACACATCCACATCCTGCAAAATTGCTCTATAGAATACAAACGGATTATTAGAACATCGAAATGAATTAGAATATTATTTGCATGAAATCGACATAATACTCATATCAGAAGCCCGGTTTACTGACATGAGTTATATGGCAATACCAAACTATGTCTGTTTACTGGACTCTATACCCAGATAAAAAAGCTCACGCGGATACTGCCATCATCACTAAAAAATTCATTCTTCACTGGATCAAAGAAACGTATGAAGAAGATTAAATGCGGGCAACATGTGTTGCAATAAAGCTCACCGATGGCAACGGCTTATTGTCCACCAAGGCATACCATACACAAGGATTCATTCATAAATTTTTTCAAAGAAATGGGAAATCGTTTTATTATCGGAAGCGATTTCAACGCAGAAAACATCTACTGGGTTTTGCGCTTAACTACACCAATGACGAGCTTTAAAATCAGCTATTGACTCATATAAATGTGATGTCATATCTGAAGGCCAACCCATATACTAACGAATAGATAACAATAAAATGCCGGATTTACTTGACATATTTATAACAAAAGGTATCTCCAGAAATTACACTAGTTTATAATGATCAATTATCTCTGTCTTCAGATCACTCAATTGTTCTATTACTTATTAATGCACACATATGGCCTAAGGAAAGTAAATTAGTGCTATGTAATAAATACACAAATTGGAATACATTCAGAAATTGCTGCCAGATTCCACAAATGTTCTAATCCCACTAAAAACAAGAACAAACATAGATGATGCTGTTAATTTATTCACCCAGATAGTAAGTGCAGCTTGTAAGAGCTCACCATGGTTGAAGCACATATCTCCAGAATCTCCATATTTTCCTAATTCTGTGCGTAAACAGGTAACAATTAAAAGACAGTTGAGGAGACGTTGGATTCAAACAAGATCTCCCGTTGATAAAGCAGCTTTGAACAGACAGACCAAAAGGCTTCAGTCGCTGCTACAAAATTATAATAACGAATCCTTCAAGGAATATATTACTAATTTATCCATAATGAAGGATAATAACTATTCATTGTGGAGAGCAATAAAACATGGGGAAAAACCGATATATAGGAATGAACTGATGAAAAGAGATTGACTTGGACTGTGGATGATGTTGAGAAAGCAGAGCTGTTCGTTTCACACCTATCTGAAATTTTTAAACCCCATAATGTAAAATCGCTTGTTGAAAACGTTATGGAACAAGATCTTAATAATGTTTAAGCTATCAAATAAACAAAATTAAGCTTACGTCGCCAGGTGAAGTATATGCGACAATAAAAAAAAAAAATGAATGTTAGGATGTCACCAGGGTATGATCTAATAATCGGGCGAATTCGTAAAAAATACCGAGGAAATCGCTGGTATTGCTAACCTATATTTATAACACTATGTTACGTTTATAGTATGTACCCATATTATGGAAATTCGCAAAATTTAATAATGATACTAAAACCAGGTAAACCTCCTCAAAATGTCTCTTCCTATCGTCCAATTTTATTCCTCTCGATCTTGGTCAATGTGTTTAAAAAGCTTCTAAAAATAGAATCAAAAAATTCATTGGTGAAAAGCAACTTATTCCAGATCATTAATTCGGCTTCAGAACTAGACATTCAACAGTACAGCAAGTACATCGTTTAGTCATAAAATTGAAGAAACATTTGAAAATAAAAGAGTTTGTCTTCCTCGATGTACAGCAAGCTTTTAACAAAGTCTGGCATCCGGAAGTTTTTTTTTTATGGGTATGCCATTACAGCCTACCCAACGTGATACTGTAATTCCTGATTCATATTTCTATAAACTCGGACTTCTCTAGAAATATCGCTTTGTCCAGAAACAGATGTAAATTATCAAGGTGAAGAAGGGACAAAACGTTATAAGGACGATTATTACAAGACGCGCGCAGTAATTTAAGGTACAGTTCAGAGCGTAATGTTATTAAAGAAGGACACTCGAAAAGCATGTGATCAGGATTGCAAACTGCACGTCCAGCGTGTAGAGGGCAGTAAGGAGTTTCTCTAAGCTGCATAAGAAACAGGCGGTCCGGCAAAACCGCAATCAGTACAATTCCTCTCCGCTTAATGTTTTCAAAAAAATAGAACCATGAAAATCTAGGAAGAGATGGCTGCAATTGATAGTATCTGGTAAGAGGCGACTGCTGTATACACTCCACATACGTCTGTTCCCAGAGTTTCTTATGTTCCGACTGCATAAAATGTATGATATCAAGTGATGAAACTGAAGGGTATCACACCACTAGAAGACCCACCTTTAGCTAATGAATCTACTATTTCATTGCCGGGAATACCTCGATGTCCCGGTACCCACAAGAAAGACACAATTATACACAAGTTTTCAAGAAGGTAAAGTTTCAACCTGATAAATGAAATCAGCGAATCTGACCTCTTCCTCTATAATAATCGGAATAATATTGCAATCGAATCTTAATATTTCTAACGAGGCTATTGTAACGGATATGGGTACGAACGAAATTATTTCGGTAAATAATATTCGCGTAGAACAATTGTTACAGATTCGTTATGTGATATTAATGAGGACTATAAGAAACCTCAAGTACCAGTTACGATATCCCCTCCAACAGTTTTTATTTTTCCGAACGATTTTCAAGGACTTATTATAGTTCTGATAGAAGGAAAAAATAATAATATTGGCAATCTTTATCCTATGTCATTGACCAAGTTAGATTAGTTCTCAACTCCGTAGTTCAAACTAATATGTTTCTCCTGGCAGAGGGTATTCATAAAGAGCTTAATATTCATTGTTTTGTTCTTCAAATGTTACTCTTTCGTTTTTATATTGAACTTAACCGGTTCCTGCACTGCAAGCGCTAAAATAGCAAACATACGTAGACTTAATGAAAAAAATTAATACGCTTCTTTTTCTCCAATTCCACTTATCGAGATCAAGTTCTGCGGTAATTTATTACTCGATTCTGTTCGTTTCTTTGATTGTTACTCCTGTAAAGTTGAACCTAGCATTAGGAGACTGAAAATGTATAATAATTGCCTAATGTTCGGCCATATTAGCAAACTATGTCGTAGCAAAACTATTTGCGGCCTTTGCTCTGGTAGTCATAAGTCATCGGATTACCAAATTAATCGTGAAACTTCTCCATCAGCTCTGTTTTGTACTAGATGTAAAGGCTGAACTTACGATCGTGGCTGTCCAGTTTATCATGAACAACTCAAGCTGCAAAAAATTATGGCGTTAGAAAATGTTTCATTCTCCGAGGCTAAATCGATTTGTAAGGGGGATGTGGTCACTCCTGCATTCTCATTTACTGAAGTGACAAGTAGCAAAAATTTCCCCGAATTACGAGCAAGGTCTAGTTCTTTTAAACGGAGAAAAAATAGCAGCGGCTCAGGTTCTTCCAGTCGCCACTATAATAGTAACAGTAGCAATAATAATAATAATAATAATAATAATAATAATAACGATAATAGTAACAATAATAGGAATAAGAAAAATAATAGAAATATTCAATAGAAGTCAAATTTGAGGTAATCAGTACTATTCTAATTTAATGTTAAACGTTAAATCAAGATCAGTGTACCCACTAGAAGGGGATGACACTGTGGACTCATTATCCGATCCTATCAATAATATATTCTTGTCTTCAAATCCGAAGGTACCTCAATCTATTGAAAACCAAAATAAGTTATCTTCCGTTCAAACCCATCTTCCTTCCGATCTTTCGGTGCCTGCACTTTTGTCCACGCTGCAACAATTTCAGATACCTCATTTGGAGAATAAGCTCGAATCCATAATTCAAATGCTTCGTTCTTCATAGATATGCGTGTGTATGTGTAAAGATAAATGTGTATACGTACGTGTACGTATATATAATATTTCTTTCGCTGGTCAGCCATATTTTGCTCAGTTATTGCATAATCAGCATAATAACTTTCATATGCGAAAATACCTATCCCTCACAACTAGGATTGGCCAAGTATACAATTATGCGAAAAGACCTATCCCTGTCAACTAGGGACGGTCGAGCATAAGGTGAAACTCAATATTTTACAGTGGAACTGTCGCATGTGAAAAATAACTGTGACAGCCTTGATAGATTAATTGATGAATACGAAGCTGATATAGTGTTACTATCGGAAACATGGCTTGAGAACCCAGTGAACAATTCGAGTATAAAAATTTTACTATTCATGGAAACGACAGGCAAGGATGGATATGGCGGCGTGGAAATTTTAGTGAGGGACCACATTACGTTCTTTCCTTCTTTGCAATTTACTGCCATATAGCTCGAATTCCAAGGCACTAAGATTAATATTTCGTCCTTTTATATTCATATTTACAGTATATATGTTAAACCACCCTCTCGTCCGAATAATTCTATTTTCCTAGATATTTTTAATTCATTAAAGGCTCCATTCATCATTGGTGGCGACTGGAATGCGAATAATCTAGCCTGGGGTAGTTTTACAAATAATTATTTGGGGAATTTGTTATATGAAGCCTTTTTGAATGTAGACTGCTGCATCTTGAACAATGGCAGTCCAACTCATTTTGATAGGCTTGGAACTGTTGCTAACCCGTTAGATTTGTCTTTTTGTTCGCCTACATTAGGTTTATTTGCTAGCTGGAAAACTATGCCCGACACTGCAGGAAGTGACCACTGCCCTATATTAATCGGAATAAGTATAAATGATGTACAAGATGGTAACAGATTTATTGAGCAGTCTTTAAAAAAAAAATGTGGACTTACAAGCGTACGAACTGGCAATTGTTCTCTTCGCAGCTTCAGAATAATAACTTAAATATATGCAATGAGACTGACCCTTGGGTCCAATTCCAATTGTTATATGAAGTATTAGCGAAGCCTTATCAAAGGTGACACCAACAATAAATGTGCGTAAATTTAATAAAACACGGAAAAGTAACTGGCCTTTGGTGGTTAGATTCCTGCTAACGCGGCGGAGCTTTTCTACAATATAAGGAAAATAGCACTGTTGAAAATTATCTCTAATGTATTAGCTAAGCGTGAATTTAAGCCAGCAAAAAGGAAGAAGTGGCAACAGTTTTGTATGCAATTCAATCAGCAAATATCAATCTCTAAGGTGTGGGAGTTATCTATAACCAAGTTAGACAGTTGTCAGAAGATAATTTTTATCAATTTTTTGAGTCACTGGCTCCACCTCATGTACCTGAACTAGAGGTTATACAACCTGAAAGTATCCCCTCTGATCATTTTTTAGATACTCCTATTACTGAAGATGAGGTAGCCTACATTTTATCAAGGAAAAACTCAACAACGCCAGGTTATGATGGTGTTTCTTTTGAAGCATTAAAAAAGTTACCGGAAAATTGTTTTACTGTCTTCGTTCACGTTTTAAATAAAGTTTGACAAACTAAATAGATTCTAAATTCTTGGATGCTTTTTGTTATCGTCTCTGTACCTAGGATAAGTTTAGACCAATTTCATTAGCCTCTTGTTTTAGGAAAATTTGTGAATCCGTTATATGCGTCTCAACTGGTGGTTAGAGCATAACGAAATCTGTATAGTTTTCTAAATAACATGAGCACATTGGACTGCGTGGGTGATTTAGTTGGTAATATATATAATAGTTTCATTAACAAAGAATATAATATTACCGTTTTCCTTGATATAATGAACGCCTTTAATAACGTATATTTGCCCTCTTTACAACATAAATTATTGTCCCTAAGCATTCCAGGGCATTGTTGCCACTTCATCACTAGACTATTTTTGCAACGCTATATTCTAATAAGTACATTGTCGACTAGTTTTCAACGAGTGGTATACAGGGGGATTACCGCAGGGTTCTTCTCTTAGTCCGATTCTTTTTAATTTATATATTTCAGAACTGGTATATGCGCTTTTGTATTCTAAAACTCTCTTCTATGCTGATGATATTGCGATATTTATTTCCAATAAAACATTTCCCAACGCCGTACGTAACATTAATATTGAATTAATCGAACGAGTACTTTTTAAGTTGGGGTTAACTCTAATTGTCCAGAAATGTACGGCAGTGGTTTTTACATACAGGCATTACACAGTCACTAACTTCTCTATCACAACAGAAAATTTTGTTATTCTTTTTTGCAAATCAGTTCGGTATCTAGGTATTACTTTGGATACGCGTTTACATGACGGCCACATATTGATGACGTACTAACAACTGTTCATCGCACAGTTACGCAATTTATACAATATTCGTTGGGGAGGTGATCCTTTCATACCTCTAACTATTTACAGATCGTTAATTCTATCTAAAATGGAATATGGTTGTATGTTTTATGGATCGGCATCTGAATCATTATTAAATAAGCTTGATCGGGTACAACATTGGTGTATTAGGCTCTGTATTGGTGCAGTTACGAGCACTCCGATACCGGCATTAATAGCAGAGTGTAAGATTCCTCACTTACAGTTTAGACAGAGTTATTTGGCACTAAAACTCTTGATTTGTAGAATGAACATAGATCGCTTTGCGCTATACAATTTATTTTATCACATTTACTCTAACTGGCGGTTTTTAAATAACAAGATGCTCCTGCTGGTTTCAGGCACAGACCATGCGAATTCGTATACCATCCAATTTATATTGCCCTATTTATACAATTTTTCCAATTAAAGAACATCTTTCTTTCCAGAGAACTCCGTTCTTTATCCTCCGCCACTGATTCGGGCTACATTCAATAATATTATCACTGAAAATTTTCATACGCACGCCCTTATAAAGATGGATCGAAGTCGACTCGGGGAGCCGGAACAGCAGTTTACATCCCATCTCTTAATATTACCCCGCTTGGGCCAGGTCTGCGCATGCAAAACAGGTGGATGTTCTTCTGAACGAAGTGTGTCGTTTAGTAACAGGATGTTTGAAACCAACGGCAGTAGAAAACCTCTGTTTATTGAGCGGTATAGCGCCGCCACAAATAAGATGCCGTGTAATAGCTGACAAAGAAAGAATTGGCCAAATTTACGACGAAAGGTATCCAATGTACGGTCAAACTAAGGTATCATACAGGCTAAAGTCGAATTAATATTGCAACCCGGAAAAGAACGGATAAATCAATGCAGTAAAGAAATTAAACCAAACCCCGGTTGGCATCAGGACATAAACAAAGAAGGCCAATATGGCGCACAATAAATCGAATACGGACAGGCTGTGCTCATACAGCATTAGAAATGATGAAATGGGGCCTGGTGGAAGATCCAAAATGACAATGCGGAGAACGCCAGACAATACAACATATATTGGAGTGTAAAAAGAACCAGACGATGTGTACAATGCATGATGTTACTCTAGAAAATGAAAAAGCCAAGATCCTGGCCGAATATTGGTGCGACAAAATATGAATCCCAAGCGAACCGGATACGAAAAGAAGAAGAAGAAATGTGTGGCGGTATTTCTTTCCTTATCTTTCTTAATTAATACGAAGCTTCCAGGTAATTATTTCATTATCACCGACTCACAAAACATTTTGAAAGGAGTATTGTACAAGTGCAACAAGATACTACCAAGTCAGTGCTACAATATTATTAATCTTACTTAGAAGACATATACTTCCAAGTCGTGATTAAATCTATCTACAAAATTGAAGCAGATGTCCCTCAAGGAAGTGTACTTGGTCTCCTCTTCTATATCTGCCGTTTACATATGATATGCCATAAACTGAAGATACATTATTAGTAACTTTTGCTGATGATATGGCACTATGACAGTCCAGAAAAGACAACAAAAAGTCTACAAACTGCGCTGAATAAAATTATTGAATGGTCGCATAACTGGAAAATAGTTATAAACGAAAACAAAAGTCGCCGCATCATTTTTAGAAAAACAAAAAATAATGTGTCATAATTATCACTTATCTACAAATGGCAAACGACTACAAGACAAATCCATCAGATATCTTGGAGTACACTTAGATGGAACTCTTACATGGCCTAATCAAAGCGAAAATAGTGGAGCTAAATCATAAAACAAGACCCCGCTTCATTGGTTGCTCGGACCACACTCGCAACTAAAATTTGATAACAAAAGGAGACGTGCGTCCAAAAGTAATGTGAATAAGATTCATCAGCGCTTTTAAAATAAATTACTTTGTTCGTTGATAGGGGCACCATGGTATATATCTAACCAGACACTACAATAAGGACCTCGGAATCAAATATGTAACTGAAGAAATACATCAGTCAGGAAACATATGTCGAGACTAGAGATGACAATTCCCTCGCAGCGAACTTACTGGAACAATCAGTAAGCCCGAGGAAATTAAAAAGAAAAAAAAATGACTGATTTTGTCTTATCGAGTTAGGAGATCTCGGATCATGCTGATCAGTGTGTCCGAAATTTCATGACTACAAAGTCAAAAAAAATCTAGTGGATGGCTTGTTATGCTAGATATGGATAAAAAAATATGGGGATTTGGTGGAAAACAACGGAGCAAGCATGGGGAAAAGTATCCTAAATAAACGCATTACTTGGGAAGAAGTCGAGACAAAATTGAGAAATCGATTTTGGAGTCAGTACTCTCAACAACAAATACGATCCAAATTCTATTCACATGATAATATCTGTCAACAACATGAAAATTATGAGAATTTAATTATTAACTGGATGAATGAATTGGAATATCTAGACAATCAAATCAGTGAGGAAGAATTCGTGAGAATAATTAAACATAAATTGCCAACGAGTCTTAAATTGATAGTCAACTGTCAAAAAATAGAGACGAAGGAACAACTACTGGTAAGTGCGAACGAATGGTATAAAATGGAAGGAATGAATAAAACAAAAAAAATTATAATAACTTAGAAAAAAAAAAAAACGAAGAATAAATTTTATAGAGAAATATGTAAATAAGAATAATGTAAATCACAATTATCGGAAAATCAATGACACGTCTAACAACAGGAAAGCTAACGGGAATTCGTATGTAAGAAATTCAGCAAATATTGAGGATAATAAGGAACAAATAGCGTAATATAAAGGTTGTGAAATCATAGGAGATAGCCAAGTGGTCCGTTTTTGTCGAGAATATGGAAATATAATACCAAAAGAGTATCAGATATAAAAACTATCAAGCGGGTTTGTGTATATCGAGAATCACTACACGAGGATTAAAAAATTGTATCTGGTAAAGACAGAGAAATGTTTTGATTTTTTTTTTAGGTGCCGTGTACCTTACTCGTGGGATGTAATAATATAGGTTATGGAAGAATATAAACTGTTGATATCCGAAACTAAGAAAAAGGATGCTACTGAGATAATATTAATGACGATACATCAAAGGCTTAAATACAAAACAAGAAATGGAATGACCAATTGTAAGAGACTGAATAGTTTTGATAAAAAGCTTAGAGAATAGGCAACAAGAGATAAAGGTAATAGATTTATATAGACTCACAAGTGTAATGGGTACCGATGTGAATATGGATGGTGAAAGAACGACTGAATGTAATGAAGCTTTATTTGAGAAATATTACGGCAAAAATGAGGAGATATTTGGCGATATTCATTTAAATAAAGGTTTAAAATTAATGGCAGAAAACTTAGAACAAATTTTTTGATCGGCCGACGTGAAATTAATAACAATTCAATGGAGGCGGAGATAAAAAAGGAAAGATTAATTTGTAACATGGGAACTGAATTATTAGAGGAATGGGAATGTGATAATAACGAGGAGCAAGAAGCATTAGTACCGCAGGTTGAAGTTGAGATACTTGATAATAGATACGGGTTCGCAAATTACAGCGATGTATCAGAAATTATGGGAAAAATTAAACAAAATAATTTGAAAACTATTCCAAAACTACCCATGACTAATTTCGATATGGGAGCATGCTGTAAAAAACCACAAAAGGTTTGTTTACAAGTAAAACTATCGATACGAATATGTATAATACAGATGTAAGTATACATTTCTATATTGTACTTGGATTAAATCTTGATATAGTGACAGGGTGTGATGTTTTGAATAAATTATTGGCGAAAATTAGTTTAAAAAAAAAAACAATTGGTAAAGTTTGAAATAAACGATAATGCAAATGAGAAAACTTTGATATCAGATGAGGATGATTATTTGAATCGAAATATTAAAATATTACAAAATAGACAAAAAAAAAAGTACATGATAGCGAAATTTGCGATAAAAATAATAGTTTAAAACTAAAAGCAGTTGAGAATATGGCCGTAGTTAAAAAAGAATCGTTGGTTATAAATCAATTAGGAGACATATTAATAAATGAAAAAAATAAAATAAACATGATAAACGAATCTTTAAAAAATTGTATTTTGAATGAGAATAGTATACATTATTTAAATATAAAAACATACTAAGCAATTGGCCAGATCAATGTGTAAAATATTTCAATATAAAATTAATACGATACCGCGTAAAGTCTTTAAAAACAGCAGAACCTATCCCATTCCAATGTGTAAAAGACACCTGGTAAAAGAAATTAGAAGAATGATAAGCGAAGGAATAATCAGATCATCAGAGATTCTCCTTATAATAGTCCCCTGTGCTTGCTGTAATAGATATAAAATTTATGACGAAGTTAATGGATAAGATCTAGGCATACAAAACGTTAAAAATTTAAAAACAAGGTACATTGATAATATATGGAAATGAGTAATATACCAGGTGAGAATTGAAAGTTTAAAAATTAATAAGGATGTAAATATGTAAATCAGTAAATAATATAGTAATGTCATGTAGAAATGATAGAGTAAACATATACATAGCATAGAAATTAGGTTTAATATGATAAATACGTGCATATCTTATTATAATTACAGTAAAATACGAATAAATAAGAATAGTATATAAGTTATCATATATTACGTTAAAAGAATATAAATAATACTAACATGTGTAAATAGATATATAACCCCACATCGATATATATTTAAAAAAAAAATTATAATAACAAAACGTATAAATATATTAAAAGTATATGCTTGAATTGGTGAAAAATATCGAGATAATATATATATATATATATGCTCCGAAATTAAAATACTAATACTAATATAGAGATCGTAAGTAATGGTTATAGTGGTATAGAGACTGAATTCCGTTGATAGAATGGATAAAACCACGGTGATATTTTCCGGATTTCAGTTATCTATCAGGCTATATTCAAGAGATAAGGAATTTCAATAATAATAATAATAATAATAATGATGATAAGTATCGTCTCGACAACATGGGGACATTTATGTTGCGGATATAAAGGTCGCTTATCGTACTCACACAATGACTCGTATATAATAAACTGAACCGGTATAGTTTTTCTCGTCTAACGAGTATCGACACGAGGCATGTTGATGTGTGAGTTTAAAGCGTGTGTTGGTAACCTTCGTTACGTTAGCCGTTGGTTCCGCATCATCCGAGAACGCGTATATGACGTAATGTACCCGTATTATATTCTTAGTGGAATTTAATCCTTTTACATATTGGATGAATTGATTTTGCAAATTACCACCCAAAATCAATTCACAAAAGGGGGAGATTTATGGCGTGTTAAGAAGGCCCCAAGGGGTACTTAAGCAATTCATATTAATTATAGAAAAGGAATATCAAATTTAAAAATAAAATATGCTTATAGTCGAGCGTATTGAAAGATATAATAAGTCAAAAATCTATCTAAGGACGTACAGATCGTAATAATTACGAAAATTTCCCGATATATAAGATATAATAGTGATCAGCATAATGACGAGAATAAAATCCGAAACTAGATGGCGGTTTTCGTAGATAATACAAATGTGTAGATTATGTCGTCGTTATGCTGGGAGAATTTTTTTAGATGTGAGATAGACGAGTAAATCAGTCAACCCGGTAGTTTGTTAACTTTAAGATATTCGATAGAGTATAATCGTTAGATAGTCGTCGATATAGTCGATCCGTCGTCAGGTAATAGGATCGTAAAAATTATATTATCGCATGTCAATCGAATAAGACGTAACGCGATAAACGAGGTTAACGTTAATATATACGTAAAACTTAAAATTCTAGTCGCGATGAATACATAAAAAACAAAAAAAAATATTAAAATAACTGTATATATATATATATCAGTATTAAATCTTTTCAATAGAACTTTCTAGTCAGTTAATATACTTCCCAATCAGGTGATAAAATTCCATGTATAAACGATATCATACTAATACTGCAAATGTTAAAAACTGTGATAATGTAACCGTTAAATAACCATCACAATAATAAACCACTAATAACACGGGTGATAGCAGGCTCGCACGAAACGAAACCTGTTTACACAAATATTCTCCTGCCTATTACAACGGAAGAAAATTACCCACTACAAGAAATAATGCTAACTGAAATCGAGCAAAAAAAATATCACAGCTGGCAAGTGGTCAAAAATAACAGAAAAAGACAGAGAGAATATGTTAGAAGCATCTCATCTGAACAACTTAAAAAAAAAGATATCCAGACGTAATAATAACAGATATGCTTGCTCGGAAACTTATGACAATAGCGTGAAGGAAGATGCAGATCTCAAAAAAAAAAGATCTAAAACCACCTGCTATAACGGTCTACGCGGTTGTAGATTATGCTAAACTGATGAAAGATATCTCAAGCATTATGCCAACAAATGATATACATTGTAGATCGCTAACTGATAACCGAGTAGAAGTCAAATCAAATGACATTGAATGTACCCTAATCAAATATTTAAAAGACGAAGGAATAGAGCACCACACATACCAGATCTGAGAGAAGGTTTCGAGTCGTAATTCGACATTTACACTACTACTCTGTAGATGCAAACCTTTAAAGCAGCCCTTGAAGAACAGGGGCATAGGCACGTGACTAATATCAAACATATGGTAAGCAAACGATGATGGATTAGTATCGGATTATTCTGCAATAATGCTTAATATTAGTGAGCATAATATAATAACTAAAACTTGCAAACCTGAACTGCACAATAAACGTACTAATTGGGAAGAATTTAGGGAACGAATGGAAAATACGGTTAACTTAAAAATGCCACTAAAAACGGAAAAACACATAGAAGATGCACTTGAATATTTCGTTCAAATCATGCAACGGTCAGCGTTGGCTGCCACACAAAAAATTAATGTGTGTCCGGACCTATTATCTATTACCCCGAAGAAAATTAATCTACAAAGACCTAAGCAAATTAATCTCCCAATAAAAAAGCCAAATGGAAGTTGGGTCCGAACTGATTTGGAGAAAGCAGAGGTATTTGCAAAATACTACACTGATGCCCTGAAAACTCTTTTACTTTTCATTAAACTTACTTCCACTGGCGAAATTAAAAATATAATAAAAACGATGAATCCGACAAAAGCACCAGGATACCACCTGATTACAGCAAAAATTTTAAAAGAATTACCAAGGAAAGGTTTAATACTTTTAACGTATATCTTCAATGCAATGCTGAGATTAACATATTTCCCAGTTCAATTAAAATTTTCACAAATCATCGTAATTAAAAAGTCGCAAAAACTCGCAACAGAAAGAAGCTCGTATCGCCCCATTTAATTACTGCCTGTGCTGTTTAAGTTGTACGAAAAACTACTCCTGAAAAAAATACTACCAATTGTCCAAGTCACTAATACCTGACCATCAATTTGGTTTCAGGGAAAAAATAGTACAATTCAATCGAATAGTTAATGTGATTGAAAAATCCATTGAAGAAAAAAAATTTTGTGACACGGTTTTCTTAGATGTAAGTCAAGCTTTTGACAAAGTTTGGCATAAAGGTCTATTACAAAAAATTAGTTCTTACTTTCCACATCAAATGACTCGGATATTGCAGTCATAACTAGATGAAAGGTACTTCTGTGTCAAATATGGAGAAGATGAATCACAGATTTATCCGGTAAACACAGCAATTCTCTGTTCAGACGTATCTGCCGTAGAGGTACGTAAAAACCTGCACGAAGCAGTAACCAAAATCGAAACATGGTTTAAAACGTGGAAAATAAAGATTAATGAAGATAAATCAGCTAGAGTAATATTTACTAACAGAAGAAATCTACCAACTGGACAGATAATTACGAATGGTGTTACAATCCCACAAAAAGAGGAAATAAAATATCTTGGTTTAAATTTAGACAAGTACCTAACATGGAAAAAACATATAATAAAAAAACGTAATGAACTAAACATTAAGCGGAAACAGATGTTTTGGCTACTAGGCAGACGATCAGAACTGCCTACTGATAATAAACTGCTTTTGTATAACCAAGTTTTGAAACCAGTTTGGCGATACGGCTGCCAATCATGGGGTTGTGCCAAGAAAAGTAATATCGCTATTTTGCAGAGTTCAAAACAAAATACTTCGGACTATTGTCGACGCTCCGTGGTATATAACAAAACTTACACTACACTAAGATCTCAAAATGAAAACTGTAAAGGAAGAAATAGCAACAGTTGCTCAAAAATACGCTGTCCGGCTAGAGAACCACCTTAATAATCGTATGATGACCTCCTTACTAGACAACTCACTCGTTATCCGCAGACACAACAGAAAGAAGCTACTGGATTTAATATGAATATTATTAATATGTAAAATTATACTTAAAGCATCCATCACTGGATAAGATGCTTCTCATGTTACATTATGCATAAATAATCATAAAACTTACTAAGTAGCATTAGCTGGGTGTAAATTAAGTTAAATACTGAGTTATAACCGTGATTTGTAAAATTAATAACCGGAAATAAAATAAAGACTGTAAAGAATCGATTAATAATAGTAATTATAATAATAATATTAAAAAATCAAAAATACGAAAATCAGGACGACAGTGGAAGTCAGATATAGGATACGCCTTAGTCATCCAGAATCACCATCTGTCCTACCCGCGGTATACCTCAGGTCGTACGAATTTTTTATTATTATCATATATATAAAATAATGAATGTGCATATATTTTCATAAATATTATTCATGTTTTATATTTTTATGTGTTATCGTGATTTATTCGTTTTATGTATTTTTTATTCAAATTTAAGAATTAATAAAAACATAGTTGAAAAAGAAGACGTAAATTGGAGTTTATATCTTAATTGCAGTAGTTGGCCGCTTTACTCTGATTTTAGGTCTCATGAAGATAAAATAAAAATAAATTAAATTAGGGTCCCATCTAAAATATTTCAAATCTTAACCAGGAGTACATTATAAATTAGCTACCCCTCGGTACGTCGTTATAACTTGGCGTGTACGACGGTAAGAATAATAATATTCTCCACTCATATAACAGAACCTTATAATATATATATATATATATATATATATATATATATATATATATATATATATATATATATATATACATTTTTCATTAGCAATGTAAAAATTAAAAAAAAAAACACGATGAAATTTAGTTCAAATGTCTTTAAGTTTCACTTCTTTCTTGCGTTCCGAGGCACAGATTTTTTTTTTAATTTAACGCTAGGCATAACTTAAATAATCTACGTGTAGTTATGATGTTATCGCTAACGGCAAGCTAAATAGAATGCGTTTTTTTGTGTGTTAAAAAAAAATGAAATAACATTTGTTATTTAATCGATTTAATTTTGTATTTTGTTTCAGATGTAAATTTTAGAATGCAGAAAATTTAATTTGTTGCGCTCTAGGAGATCCTTTTTATTTTATTTTTATATAAACGTTTAAGAATAAATCTATTCCTTTGTGCGCGTTACTGTCATTTGTTTACCGACTAATTTGTGCTTTTCAATTAAAATTTTACTTTCGCAAAAAAAAAAAAAAAGTAATTATTTTTATTCTATTCTTCTGTAGTCAGTGTATTGTTATTATTATATATATTTTTTGTCAATAATATTATTTGGATGATTATAGTTGTGTGCCGTATAATTGTACTCCTAACGTAATACGACTGAAGTATACATATTATTATATATATATTTTTTTTTTTGAAATATTGTCAATAAATATTATTTTGTTTCTTTTTTAATTTTTAATTATCTTTGTACGAAATGTTTCCGAAAATTACGAAAACTTGAAAGCTAAATAAAGATATTTTCAATAATATTTTGAACTTTCATTTTGTAAAATTCTTTTATGTGTGTGTCTTCATAACTGTATCTGGATAACATTTAAATTATCATATTCATAATCGCAAGTTTTTTATAGGAAACTTTTTTTTTCTTGAATATGTAATACAAAAATACGTTTAAAGTACAGTTTATACATATATTGAGTAGTCACTTTCGATGCATTAAATACAAAAATTAAATGCTTCAGCAACTTTAAGAAGTAACTGTTTATACTGGTTTTAATTCAAAAAGTTCAGAGTATATTTTGTAACGATAACACATAATCGTTTAATCGCTCGCTACACGCGATCGAATCAAATATATTGTTATTTTCCTAGTTGTCGATAATTAATTTAATCAATTTATATAAATAGTTCTCTTAAAAATAAAAATTTAGCGCAACGGACGTCATAGGTGTTGTCCTTAAAATTAGCTCTTGAATGTTTATATAGTAATATTTAGCAATAAAAATGTAAAAAGTAAAAATAATACCTGTTGTATGAGTTGCATGGTGTTTCTGTATATTGCGAACGTTCTAAAATTAAAAAAAAAAAAAAAAAATTGATGTAACGTAAATAAAATAGAAATATAATTTGCGTTAATGTGGTAGTTTATTTAATTTAAAGGCTGATATAATGTTATTTGTGTGTTGTTGATATAAAATAAAAACAAACCTTAAAATAAGAAATAATGTTGTATAGAGTGTACTTAGGTTTATAATTTGAGTATTCGTTTTTGGTGTCTGTAAAAATATTCGGAAAGTACACAGCATTAATGAATAGGTAATGAAAATTATCTATATATGTAAACTGAATACATGTGAAACTCTTGTATGTTTAAATTATGATAAACGCGTCGTTACAATAATAGCATAAAACAGTGTGAATGTTTCCACGTGTTTTTAATTGTGATTATTAATGTATGGTATTTACGTGAACAAATAATAAAATTAAAACACCTAAAAAAAAAAGCAAAAAGAATTTTCGTTTTAAATACTTAATTAGTAGCTTGTAAATGACTAAAGACAACTCGTTAATATATTAAAACGTAAAAAGAATAAACTATACCTATTTGAAGAGATGATACACATGTTTTAGTCTCGTATACATGTGTCTTAGAAATGTCTAGTCATAATTACTAAGATCGGAGATGACAATTAAGATTTATTATTCCTAAGCGCACCATACACGGTCAATAATAATGACAGTCTTTATAAATATTGTCGCAATATTACTTATCGTGTAATGTAAAATGCTGATGTACTGATGAAAAATACCGGTAAGTATACTGACAGTTTTATAGATCTTGTAAAGACAATTCTTTAGTATTTTTTGCATTCCTCAGTATTTCTTTACTTTGTTATAATACGGTGATTATTTTGTGTTTAAAGAATAAATAATATAAAGTTTTTGTTTACTTATTTTAATAAATAATTTATAATAAAAAGTTGTAAATTTTTACTTATTGCAATTGTGCTTTTTTTTTTTTTTTATTTTTTTTTTTTTTTAATGTTACGTTGATCATTTTCTGTTGGAAGAATATACAGTTTCATTAAGTGATTATTTTGTGTTTAAAGAATAAATAATATAAAGTTTTTGTTTACTTATTTTAATAAATAATTTATAATAAAAAGTAGTAAATTTTTACTTATTGCAATTGTGCTTTTATTATTTTTTTTTTTTTAATGTTACGTTGATCATTTTCTGTTGGAAGAATATACAGTTTCATTAATTAATTATTATTTCTCTAAGTTCAGAATGCGATAAAATTAGTATAAAATTGTAATTCGCGAATTATATAGGTTTGCATTTATTTAATTGATTTTATACATATTTTGTTGGACATGAAATTTGTTTGAATCAGTTCAATATGAAACAATTACTTATTACACAAATGTTACAAAATATAAACGATTATGATAGCGGAACAACAGACGATAAACAAGAAATTAGTTAATATACATTTGCGAATTAAAATTTTATACTAATTTTAACAAATTCTGAACTTGAAGAAATAAAAATTACTTACCATTATCATTAATTTTGTATTCAAATTAATAAAACTCCGTATATTCGTCAAACATAAAATTATCACGTAATATTAAAAATAATAATAATAATAAAACTACAATTTCAAACTGAAAGAAGTAAAAATTTACTTATTATAAATTATTTGTTAAAATTAGTAAAAAACTTTGTTATTCTTACGCTAAACAAAAACAGTTTATTAATGTTTAATTAAGCTACACAAGATTAACTATCTAATAAGGTCATTAGTTAATTGTATAAATATTTAATTTTATAAAGTTTGTAAAAAAATTAAAAAATATTTACAAACCAATTATGATTTTGAAACACAATTTAATGCTAAAAATAATATAAAATTAATTAATAAATTGAAAGAAATAAAACTTAGTAATATAGATGAAGTAATAAGATATATAGAAGATAATAAAATGTATAATAGCTTAAAAATCAATTTATAAAATTATTAAAAATTGTATTAAATCAAAACCAGTTTAAATTTAACGATAAATACTACAAATAAGAAGAAGGGGGTTAATGATGGGTTCTCACCTTTATCACCTATTTTAGCAGCAGAAATATATATATGTATAAACTAGAAAACTTAATATCTCAAGAAAATAATATATTTAAAAATAATATTAAATTTTGGGGCTTACTTAGAATAACAAGTTGAAAATTTATTAATTAAATAAATCTGTATAATAGAATTAAACAACTATAATAAAAACATTCAATTTACAGTAGAAATAAGTAATAAAAATAAAAAATTTCTTAGATTTAAATATCAATATAAACAATAATAAATTACATATTGATATACACAGAAAACAAACACTAACAGATGTAATAATTCAAAACGATTTTTTTTATGCGAAATCGCATAAAGTAGCTAGCTTAAGAAATTATTGTAATAGAGCCAAAATTATTTTAAGTTTTAATAAAAACAAACTCAATAAAGAAAATAATATCATTAAGCAAATTGCCACAGCAAATAAATACAATCCGAATATAGTAGATCAATTATGGAACAAACCAAAAAATAACAGTCCGTTACAAAATAAAAAATAAAAAGATAATTATTTAGGATCGATTAAATATATAGGAAAATACACGTATAAATTCTTAAATATTATGATAGCAATAAACAATAATAAAATATTATTTAAATCAATCTGCGACAATAAAATCGAAGAGGATGGGGTATTACAACAATCTGAAGTATGCAGAAGAATAAACTACACAAAATGTAATAAGTTTTATAAAGGTGAAACGGGGCGACAAATAAATAATAGACTAAGAGAACACTTTAATTCATATAACACTGGAAATGATGGATAAGTCACTTTATGGAAAACACTGTAGAGAAGAAAAACATAATATAGATAAATTACAGATAATATAAAAATTTTACACATAGAATACAAATTTAAAAAAAAAAAATTATTAGAAAAACTACAAATTATAAAATACAGAAGTAGTGCCAAATATGATCAATTTTTATGAAGAATTAATTTTAAAATCAGTTTTATAGGTAAATGTTATTGTAAATATAATTTTTTTTTAGTAAATTAAATTACATCTGGCTAATTAATGTAAATCGATATATATATGTATGTATATATTATTGTATTAACATTTCTGTTAATTTATATGTAATTTTTTTGTATATGTTTGAAAATGACGTTAATGTCGAAAAGCTTTGGATTAATAAAATAACTTTTATAGTGATTAACTTTTTTATTTTGTTTTGTTAATTCATAAAATCACTACTCTCCAATACATCAATATTAAATGATTATTATGTACGTTTATATAACTTTGATATGCTCAAATGTATCCAAACTAATAGATTCTGGTGACAAGACGGCTGAAAACTTGAAATCTTAAAAATTTCTACCTGTTGCTATATATCTTAGAGTAATAGGTAACGTTTTGTCCACCGCGGTACAACTTCGCACGTTGCTATTTTGTTTTTGTAAAAAACCAGTGTATCATGTTAATTAATTTTTTAAATACCAGGTCGGTCAAATAAAAATAGTTCCTATAATCTTCACTGCCACTTAACTGTATTTCACGTAATAGATTGCTATGAGAAAAATTTTCCCCGTTTTTTCAGTCAATCTTTCAGCCATATCTTGCGTCGAACAGTACGTTTGTAAAGTGCAACACTGCTATACAAGCTTTTCTCGTATTTTTCATATTTTCACTTATTTTTAACGGATACATCTACGCATGAAGAAAAGAATGTTTCGATCAAAAACACAAATTACTGATAGATAATACTGATCGTGTAAGAATAAGTAAATACTGACGAGGTTTCATCAGCATTACTGACAGTACTGTACTGTCACTATGATTGACCGTGTAAGCTGCGCTTTAGAAAGCGTATTTTTATTTTATGCCGAATGTTAAAATTCTATTCCATGCGTCTAGATATATAGGAAAGTGTGTATTTATGGGTCTTATTACTAAAAAATTATACCAATTAATCGACGAATATATCAAATATGTATCCATTTAATAAATACTTAATGCCTTAATCACTAAAAATTTCATTAACTTCTGCAATACCGAAATAAAGAAGTGCGATATTTCCAAATAGTAAACTATTTTATAACCAAATAATCAGGCTCGTATGTAACTATACAAATACTGTATTGTTCTAAACCGATAAACATACAGAGTATCCAAACAATATTCTCCAGAAAATATCTAGATGACATGAAAGAAATTCAACTAGTTACCGTGATATTCGTATCTGTAAAGTGAATACCACGAAACAAGGAAAATTACAATAATGAGAATAATTAATTCGAATATATACCCAGCGACTAAAACAAACAGACGTATCTTACAAATTTTCGATTCCCGCTGAAAATAGTTTTGAACAGGAGCTGCGTAAACAAAAAAATAATATTAAATATTCCACGTAAATAGATTATCTTTTGATACCGCTCCAGTAGTGCTTCTATCAGGGTTAATTGTTACATATGCATAGAGGATTATTCTTCCAGTATACGTTGTATATGATATTTATATAAAAGTAATAACTTTATAATAGAAAATAATTATATAAAGTGAGTCATCGAATTTTAAGAGACATCAGAATATAAAATTGATTAAAGACAACTGTAAAAATGCATGTGGTCGTTAACATAAATTTATATATATATATAAATGATACCACTATAAATCCAAAAAATAAAAATAAACAAGAAATAGTGGCGGGTAATGTTATTACTGTGTAATAAAATACTAAGTTGAGCATTAAACATAGAATATGCAAATGTATTTAATATCATTTCTTATTGTTTTTTGGAAAATGTTGATTAGTTCATTTTTTATTTTGTTAATACTGTAATGTCATTCGCAACTTAAAACATACCAAAACCTTATCCATATACTGATACTCCTGGCTTATTTCAACTGCTGGCAATCATTCTTATCGATTTATATTTTTACTGGCTTCACAAATTATTTCATGATTTTTAGGGATTAAATGAAAATTTTGTATTTTTATAACGAAGTGAATGACTCGGAATAAACAAGAATACCGTTTAGAAAACTAAAACGCTTTTTGAAAGTGTGATATAAAACGTGGCTTTTATTAAAGCGTAATCTTATCTTGTTATGGAAAAGACGAAATATTTGGAAGTATTAAACATAGCGAATTCATTATATTAAAAAATATATATATTTTTACAGCCGATACAAGTATTACAAAAATTATGTCTTATACTAAGTATTTATTCAGCATATGACGAGTTAAAAATGCTAATACAGGAAGACCCAGAGAAGACGGACGGTTTTGGTTTTTTGAATAACTGAAAAACTACTCGACCAAAATTTTTGAATGACATTTTATTTAAAAATAAGAAAACGAGGGATTAGCTTAAACTTATTTGTGGAACACAATATCGTTCAGATGACCGCCATTCGCAACGATATTTATTCAGATTTTTTACATTTTCAAACAGAGCTAGCTGAATTTTTGAATTTTTTCAGAAATCCGTGTTTCAGGTCTTTCAGATCTCGTGGACGTGTTTCGTAAATTAAGGCATTCCTACAAAAAAATGTTGGCGATAGCGGCGACCAAACGAAATCCGTGCGACGAGATACCAAACGATTCTTTCAGTACTACCAACGTTTTTGCTGAACAGTGCACGTCGCACCATCTTGTTGATATCAAGTACTGGAAGCTTTAAATAAAATTTCATTCGAAGAAAAGCTTTGCTAAAATAAATTTTATAGCGATTAACATTGTTTTTATTTTGTTTTGTTGATTTTTAATTGACGAAATAATGAAAATGACTGAAGAAAAAATTTAATTTCTTTACTATTTTGTTAGTTTTATTTTTTAACGCGACATTTAAAACGGCGTTAAATTTTATTAAAATGTCTTATAAATCGTACAAGTTTGATATTCGTAGACTAATGCCGATCAATCAATACTTTTGACAAACGATAAATAAAATATTTCCAAGAATCAACGATATTTTTGCACATCATATAAATAGAATAGAAATTTTTAATACTAAAAAAATGCGACGAAGCTCGTCAAAATGTGGTTCGTACTATAGTGGCCGCATAAATTAGTTAGATTGAATCAACTTTGCACCAATATCATATAGTCTATTTGTAAATTGAAATGGAAGGAACACAATTCAGAATCATAATCATATAAGTCAAATATCTGACTGAAAATACGATAGCGAAATGGAAGAATTATATGCCAGTGTGAAGATTATTAATAATAAATTGATATTCAAGACATAGTGAATTCAATTGTTTTAATAAGTTGGCTGTTTTAGTAGGTGTCGTAGGTCTAACAGTAACAATCGTATTTTTGTAGAAAAAAAACAGATTTATCGGTTATCGTGGTGTGTGTTGCGGAAAAAACGTGTTTACACTTGAAAAAGTCCTTAAGATGATAAGGAAAATATAAAAAACAAATTGCGTTAATAATAGATTTAGAAATATATTTAGGATATTGAAACATATTCTAATGCAGACATACAATATTGATCATAACTTATTAATAACTAATATTCAGTTAAAATTCAAAGAGAGTTAATTAGTTGAGATTTTACAAAGTTAAGGAATCTAAAAATTAGTGCTAAAGTACAAAATGAGTTAAACAGAAAATTAGAAATTGCCGAGAACGAAGCCTTAGTATTAAACAGTGCAAGTCAGGAAGTAGATTAAATATTCCTGAAATCACAGCCAGAAAAACAATAGAAGTGAATGACTGGTAAAATATTGTTAACGATAGATAAACATAGGAAAGTCGGAAATAAAAAAAGTATATAACACTAATTAGAGAATACTCAGAGTACTAAAAATAAATGGACGAATCAACGTGAAGAAATTAAGTCAATCAAATGATAATAACCGGTCGAGCACGTAGTAAAACTATAACCAAATTATACGATAGTAAAGGAACGTCGAAGAAAAAGAAAAAAAATATTTGATTGTAATCGAGACATACTTGCAATGGATGAAGTCAATACAGAAAATAATAATAACATTAACGGTTGGGGAAAACAAAATTTGAAACGCAATATCTTGTCAAACTGATAATACTAATAAATGCGGTCTACATAATAATTTTAGGAGACCTACGTTCATAATGTGAAAGAAAATATAATGAAAATAATAAGTGCATTCAATAAGATATATCGTACAGTTCGATACGCGATAGATTACGTGCGGTTTATTTAAACGGTGTTTTCTTATCGATTATCGTAGTTTAATAAATAACGTCAGTTCAACGATATATTTACAAGCAGGGTTTCGTCAAATCTACTATCACGATATCAGTAATTCATAATCGATGAGTCCGTTCCTTTTATCATAACACAAAATAACACAATGGCCCCAACGAGGCCAATAAGTAATTTATCTATAGTAAAGTTGTCGAAAAACAATTATTCCCCAGTCGTAATGAAGCCATTGTTATACACTTAGTGACGGAAATTAAATTAAAAGAATATATACATACACTCACTCGCACAATATATAGAACCTAATAACATTCTATTTGCATCGAGAATTTCTAATAATAGAGTGTGTGTATATATTTAAAAAATAAGGAATTGGTCGATAAAGTAACAAATGAACATAGTAATTTAATCATTGGGGCAAAAAATTCAAAATACGTAAATTAATTAATGCAGCAAAACGAATAATTTTGTCTAACGTTTCACCTCACATACCTCACTATGTGATAGAAGAGGCACTGGATAAATTACAATTAAAAATAACATCTCCTGTGACTTTCATCAAGGCAGGAATACACGAGGAGGAATTTAAACGCGTATTTAGTTTCAGGAGACAAGTTTATATTTTGCCCGAAGAAACGACATATGAAAATTATAAAATTCCAGTCATTACATACGAAAATGGAAATTTTAGAATATTTATTAGTACAGACGAATTTAGAAGCAACCAAACCATGCAAGTGAATGTTTAACAAAGAAAAGGGGAACAAAAAGACAACACTGAACAGAAGCAGAAGAATCTTGCAATACAGAGGAGTTAATAATGCCACAAGAAAATATTTCCCTATCAACGATATCCAGTTTAATGAGCTTAGAAGATAATATTACAGAAATAACAACTGAGACGACTGTACATCGAGAGAAATATATTGTGAAGAGAAAAATAAGCAAGATGTAGTAAATAATGATAAACATAATATCGAACTAATTAACGCGGATACAATAAAAAAAGGAATTAAAAGAACCAAATATAAAGATAAAAACTTGGTGTTAAAAGTATTATTAAAAATAAAAGGGGTCATAGAAAATACAAATAGAGTCAAGAGAGGAACTGTGAACTTTAAACAAACAGTTGAAGTAATAAATACAATAAATAAAAATGATAGGGCAGAAGAAACTATTAAAAAATATTAAAAAATGAATTAATTTGAATGAAATAATAATACAACTATATGCAATACATGGGAATATTAATGATAAAAAAATCAAAAGTGAAAACCCAAACCTTTCATAAGAACACTACAATATAATGAAAACCATTCCCAAGATGCAAGAGACATTTTATTGGCAAATATAATTACTAACAATCTCGATATCGTCTTTATATCTGATAAATGTAAACATAATTACGTACCAAACAATTATAATAAAATAGTACATAATAAACTTACGATAATATACAAATTAGGATTACGAGTGGACACAATCTATAGTCATAATGAACACAATATCTTAGTGTTAGAACAAATTATCTAAGGCATACTTTCGGATAATTAATATGTTCATAAATGATAATAACATAAAAAATTTGCTTACTTGGAGACTTAAACTCACATAGTATAATATGGGATACAGTCAATAATACACGAGGAAAAGAACTAACAAAATTAATAGAATTGCATCAGCTACACCCGCTGAAATGATCAAATTATATTTAAAAGAGGCAAATAAACAAGTGCAATATATCTGACATTAGTTACGGAAAATTTAAACGATGTAATCACAGACTGGAAAGTCAGCTACGAAATAAACTTAAGCGACTATTTCTATGTTATGTTCAACATTAACTTAAATAAAAATAGTCATGTGTGTGAATATATCAAAGTCATAAATTACAATAAGCTAGACTACAATATCATAAAATATAAGAAAATAATTGACACCGAAATTAAATGTAATACGCAGGAAGATGTTGAGAAATGGTTAAAAACTTTTCAAAATTATGTAGACACTATATTTAACCGATCATACTGCATTAGGAAAACAAATAACGTCTATTGGTGAAACCCAGAACTACAGACACACAAAAAAAATGTAAACCGAGCTTATAAGAAATATCATGGGAGTACAAGTATAATCAGAAAAACGCCATACTATGAGGCGTATAAAAAAAATTTAAAACATATAAGTATATGATTAAAGAAGCTAAAACGAAATAACTGAAGATAAAAACGTTTTTGGTTTGAAATATAAGGTTTTATCAAATAAAAATAAAATGGTGCAAATACCAACATTAGATCATAATATTAAGACAGATGAAGATAAAGTAAACTTATTATGCGATAAACTATATCTCAGTGTAAATGTATTCACACCAAAAATTCAAAGCAAATAGTGTAATGCATGAAATTAACAATGACGAAATAAACGAAATTATAAAACAATTGAAAAACAAAACATCGCCAGGTTTAGATAAAGTAATAAATGGAATTCTAAAAATATTTATTATTAAAATACCAAATGTGATTTGTAAATTTATAAACATTTTATTTCAATTGAACTACTATCCAGAAAATGGAAAATATCAAAAACGGTAATTCTACCTAAGGCAAATAAACCTATGTGCGAATCAAGCTCATATAAAGCAATATCTTTACTATCAAATATAAGTAAAATATTTGAGATAAACAAAGATCCATACGATGGATTAGAAAATAAATCAGCAGAATTAGCAATATTTGAGTTAGTTCAAAGAATTAAAAAATATAAAAGGAATGGATACAAAGTAACAGTTGTAACTGTTGATATAACTCAAGCGTTCGATAGTTTGAATTTGAATAAATTAATGTCATTGTTGGAAAATTTGGGTGTTGATCACAACTTATTAAACATATTAAATCATTATTTTTATTAGAGATACACAGTAGTAAATATTGGCGCATACGTTAAAAAACACCCGATAGTGACAGGTTGCAAGGATCGGTATTAGGACCGTATTTATGGAATATTGTATTTTCAAGAATTTTTAAAATTAAGTTACCGGAGAATGTAAACATCATCACTTTTGTGGACGATGTAGCATCATCGCGGATAAAAACGAAATAAACATATAAAAAAATATTTGTATTACATACAAGGAAATTGAAAAATATTTAAATGAATATAACTTAAATATTAATATGTCCAAATCAAATTACTTGCTATTCAATAGAAAATTACATAACAAAAAATTAAATTTATTACAGTATGGTATTCATTTAAATTATGTAACAAGTATAAAGTATCTGGGTAACGATTGATAATAACCTAAAATTTTATAATCATTTCAATAATGTAAAAAATAAAATAAACAAATTCTTATGCATATTCAATAAATTATACAATAATAATAACAGAAATAATTATAAAAAAAGAATTCTCTTATATAAATCTGTAATAATGTCAAATATAATTTATTGTAGTAGTATTTATATGGATATGTTAAAAATTAAGAAGTTTATAACATTAATAAGATCATATCAAAGAATTATAGCTATCAGAATGATCAAAGCATACAAAATAACGAGTTTTTGGTCATCAATAGTGGTGGCAGGAATTATACCCATTGACTTAGAAATAAAGAAACATATCAATTTATTCTTAATTAAAAATAATATTAAAACGGAGCATAAATTTAATCAAGTAATATATATTAATAATAAATTTATATATATGAAAGTAAACAAATCAATGTTAAACAGTTTAAGACTATACTAAATCAATATTATATATTATAATATCAACAAATGTCTAACCAATATAATGGATTAGCTTACAAATATTTTCCAGATTTAAGTGTACGACTTAAAAACAAACAGTTCACCCCTAATTACTATAATGTACAATTTATGACTGGGCATGGTAGCTTTAAAACATATTTAAAAAGATTTGGCAAAGCAGAAACAGGAAATTGTATTACATATAATTCTGCGGACACCTGTTTTCATGTATTACAAGGGTATAATGTCAATGGGACAGTGTTAGATTGTAGTATGGAAGATTTAGTAGGAGGTAAATTTAATGAGTTCAATAATTTAGCTATAGAAGAAGTAAACAGCAGAAAAAAATATAATTTGTTATATTAGTAATAAGAATAGCATTTGTTTAGAACTTTAATGAAAATATTAAATTTAAGATACAATTATGGTATATTGGGAAGTAAGTTGTCAAATTTGGATCAAAATTTTCTATTACAATATATAAATTTTAAATATTATTGTATTATTGTTATCATTAATGCAAGTGGAGTTTGAAGTGGCATAAGACTTAATTGGATTGTCACTTTAAATTCAATATTATAAAATGTAATTTTTTAAATAAATATATTCTTTTGAAAAGAAAAAATAAGATTTATCGTATAACTGGTTTAAAGCAGCTTTCACCCTGTAGAAACAACTTATAAAAAAAAACATGCAAAGACCATCGAACAAAAATCTTACTAAGTCGCTTTCTGAAAATTTTCCTACATATAATCGATAGCAGAATCAAAGCTAAATGCGAAATAGACCTACATGATACATAATTCGGATTTAGCCTTTTCTATTGTTAATATTATACTTCAAAGATGTCATGACGTAGAGATGTTTTATTGTTTTATCAATTATGAAATTGTTTTCGATTGCGTGTTACACAAAAAGCTAATGGACATCCTGAATAGAGCTGGCATCCACAAAAAATACTTAGGAATAATTAAGAACTTGCACTGGTACTTAGCAGCTGAATGTGAAAATTGATTTTGAAATTTAAAGATATGATGTGTAGTCTCATGATTTAATTTTTAAGCAGACAGAATCTTTAAAGTAGCTTTGAAAGATGCCGGTGGATGGGTTTAATTAATGGTAAAGTAATTAATAATATCAAATATCCGGATAACACAGTCTTATAATTGAAAATTCAACGCAGAATTGAGGAAAATTATTACTGGACATTAACATGCCTGAAAAACAATTTGGGGTTCAAAAAAAAAAAAAAAAAAAAAAAATGTTTATAAGTAAGACGAATAATACTTATGAACAACTGAAGATACATGGAAAATATGTAAATTTAGATCCCGATTTTAAGTATTAAAATGATGCGAATTGTTCTCCATGTATTTTTGTTTCATTTATTCCTATTATGTTCCACTTTATTTTCCCCAATTCCAACTCCATTTCAGATATTTTACTGCAGTTGTGTACCTATCCTGGTGTTACATTTCTTAAACGGGTTCAATTGTCTCGTCCGGTGGTTGTCCTTCCTATTTATATTTTTAATAGGCGGTGGAAGAACGTGTGTCATAATCGGGAGCCCATTTTGGGCTTGGCTTTTACGGCATAAAAGAAATAAGGTTATATTATTGCGTCTAGCATTGAATAAATTCATAAAAATGAAAATAACACACGTCTACGCTCCTACATCGAGTTCAGAGGAAGAAGAACTAGAAGAATTTTATGAACAGATAGACCGAGTAGTACAATACAAAGATAAAGGATATATAATAACCATGGGAGATTTCAACAGCATAATAGGAAAATTTGAAATTGGTGATAATAAAATAGTGAGAAGAAATGTACTTGAAACAAGGAACAAAAGAGGACAAAAGTTATTCAATTTTGCGAGCGCAACAAAATTATACATCATGAATACTTTCTTCAAAAAGCCAAACAAAAGAAAATGGACGTGGCGAAGTCCCGCTTGGAAAATTAAGAACGAAATAGATTACATTCTGCGCAATAGGAAAGGTATTATTTCATATGCAACTGTATTAAACAAATTTAATACAGGAAGTGACCATCGTCTAGTACGAGCAGAGATACGCTTAAATACAAAGTTGGAAAGACGAAACAAAATAATAAAAACGAGGATTTCACTAGAAAGTTTAAACGATAAAGATGAAGATAACATCTGACAATACATAGTGCATAAACTTATACGAATAACGGTAACAAGGAAAAGAAAGATAATCATAATATTGATAAAACTAATGAAACCATAACAAAAATCTTGTCTTTAGTAACGTCGCCGCAGCACTCAAAAGAAAGTAAAATTTCTGAAGATACAAAAAAGCTGCAAAGGAAGAAAAGAGAATTTACAATAAAAAAACAACAAAGACAAAATAAAGTTTGCCGAATTGAATAAGTTAATAAAGAAAAATTTAAGAACAGATATAAGAAAATACAACTGTAGAATTATAAACGAAACTATAGAAAAAAAAATGGTAATATGAATGTTTTAAAACGGAAATTACAATTTGGTACAAAACAAATAACTAAGATAAAGGATGAAACGGGTGTACTACTCACAAATTATCAAGAATTTTCCAAAATAATCGAGAAATACTACACGAATTTATATTTTGATAAAGTAAGACAGGACACAGGTAATCATCGAACTCCTCAAACAACTCAGATTCCCCCCGTAACGGAAGAAATAAGAAAAACTATACAAAGCGGCGGGTCCGAATGGTGTACGAAACGAGTTTATAAAGCTGGCTGAAAGTAGCATTAGTAGAACTATTCAACGAATGTCTACAAGAAAAACGAATACCAACCAAGTGGAACGTTGAAAATCTGTTATTAATACACAAAAAAAAGGAGACATTTCCGACCTTAAAAACTACAGACCGAAAGCCTTATATCTAATCTTTATAAGCTATTTACTAAGTTATTAACAACAGACTATCAACATTGCTGGATAACGACCAACCCGTTGAACAAGCGGGATTTAGGAAAGGGTACAGCACTGTGGATCACATACATTCAATAAAACAAGTCAGGAAAATGTCATGAATTTAGATTACCTTTAGCTATGAAGTTAGCGTTCGACTCCGTAAAATTAAATTGCATACTAAAAGCTTTGAAAAATTCTAAAATAAATGAAACAATGAAATATACATACAGCTTATAAAATATATTTATCGCTAAGGCTAGTATAAAAACAAATCAGTATACAGAAACCGTATCGTTAAAGAAAGGAATCAGACAGGAGGATGCACTTTCTCCAGAACTATTTAATGTCGCTCTTCAAGAAATAATGAAAAGTTTAAATTGGCAAGATATGGGAACGAAAAATTAACGCACATAAGATATGCTGATGACGTAGTACTCTTCGGAGCAAACGGCCATGAAATAGGAAAAATGATGAATCAACTGCGAGAAATATGTGAGAACAGCGGTCTTAAAATAAATGCGAAAAAAACGAAAGTTATGTATAATAAATATGCGGAAATGACTGAAGAAATAAAAATAAATAATGTAACAATCGAAACAGTGGACGCATTTACATACTTGGGCCATAATATAGTAGCTAATAACGATATGAAAAATGAAGTAAAAAGGGGCATACAATTGACATGGGCCGCTTTTGGTAAATTAAAGACGATATTAAAAGAAAAGAAATTAAAAAGTAAGGTGTTTAATCAATGCGTCCTGTCAGTAATGGTGTACACTACGGAAACATGGAGCATAACTAAAGGCACCTTAGAACGAATAAATAAAACACAAAGAGCAATTGAGCGGAAAAATGTTGAGAATAACTTTACAAGACAAGGTAAAAATATCTTAAATAAGGAGGAGAACTAAAGTAAAAGACGCTGCCCGAGAAATCTTAAAAAACAAATGGAGATGAGCTAGATCAGATGATAACAGATGGACGGCAAGATCAACTAAATGGCATCCAGTGAATAAAAGAGAAAGCGGTCGACCACATACACGGTGGGAAGATGATATTAAAAAGATAGACAAGGACTGGTTGATCAATGCATCAGATAGAAATATATAGAAACAAAAGGAAGGGGCCTACATCCTCCAGTGGATTAAAAACGACCCGTAAAGAATAAGAAGATAATGACGCACTTAATCTACCAATCATGCAAAATATTATAAAACTTCATTTATTAAATTCTACTTTATAGGATAGAAGCTGCAACCATTAATAAAAAAAAAAATTGAACAGGTATGCAATTCTGAAACTATGAGCATTTAAATGCTAAAAATACTTCAAGCAGAAAAAATGAGAAATGAAGTATTGAGATGGACCAAAATTGAATGAAACCCTATGTAAGACAATTAAACGATGCAAAATTGAATATCTTGGACGTATAATTACAAAAAGAAAGTACGCCATCTTGCCTTAGGCTATGATGGAACAATTGAATAATGTTAAAAGAAAGAACTAGAAAAATTCAAATTAAAAAAGTACAAGTGCAAACGCTACGAGTAATCGTCATCACTCAGGACTGACATGCTCGTATATAACACTGACATTCATTATATATAAAAATTAAAAAAACACAATGACTACATATACAGATACATGCAGTTTACAAATATAATACAATACCAGAAATATATATGCAAACATGACAGAGAAGTAAAACTTATAATAACGGCCCCAAAATTGGCATTAACGACAAAAACTTGATTAAAACCAAATAATGCGTTTAAATTTAAAAATGATTTCATTAAAGAAAATAGATGGCAAAACAAATCAATGTAGGCGTGACATTTGAAAAAGTTACTCCAAAGTATAGATTAATAAAAAGACAACATATGTTACAGCTCAAATAAGTAATTACAATATTAACAGATTGGAAATCTACGCTGTTCCCAGTTATAGAATACATAATGAACATTGAAATCAAATTTTAAAAATTGCAGGGGACGTTAATACTAAATACACCGTGTGAAAATAGAAATATATAAAATATAGACAACAATTATTCCAATTTATTGAGGAAAACAGCAGTTGTATCATAAAATAAAACTGAGAACTATTATAATTGGTCAGGATTAACACAGATTTACTGATGTTTTCAGCTTTAACAAACACAAATTTTTCATCGCATGATAAAGAATAACAGTGGTTATTATAGAAATCGAAAAACTATATAAAAACAGAGGTAAAATATGATTATGGACCACACACGAAAAAAGTTGTATATCGAGTGATATCAATAGACAAAATATTAATGAAATAAATGTATCAATAATAGCATAAAGAATATAGGGTGGTTGTGACAAGAATATTAGTTTTGCATATATTTAATAAACAACCAATATGGAAAATATTCCACTTAAACAGAAATGAGCAGAGGCTAATGAACACTTTAAATCAAGAAAATTAATTTAATTGGGAAAATGTTGTACAAGTTTAAACCCTAAAAAGAAAAAAAGTACAAAGGTGTGAAACCAAGCGAAATAAGTAACCATGCCAGTAAATAATATACCGCGCAGAAAAGATTCAGATAGTGGATAGATACCTAATTTTATATAACAACGTAATACAACGTATAAAAACTATAATTTTAACAGTGTAGGAACTAAATGAACTATTGAATCACAATAAAAATATATGTAAAGGAAAAGTGGCGCACTATATTTAACGATTTAAAATAATTCCATAAAATTTATTGATTTTATGAATGATATTATCATTTATAACACACATACCAGCGGAGTGAAACACCCTTATAGTTGTTCAATTATTAAATCCAGGAAGGCCCCTAATAACTGTAGTTAGCGGCATAGGAAAAAGTCATAGAATTCATGTTAAAAAATCGAATAAAAGGTCAACTAGAAAATTCCAACAAAATACAAAAAACACAATATGAGATTAGAAAAATCATTTGCAACAAGAGATAATATTGTAGTCCGGAATAATTATAAATACACAAACGTGCCAGAATCATTACATGATTGCAATAGCAATTAACATAACATGCGCTCAGGATAAAATAAACCTAAGAATACTTGTCGAACATACAAAATAAATATATAAAGTGGATAATTTAATACTACAGAAAAGAAAAGTTACATTAAAATATAATAATGAAGTAATAGATAAATATACAGTAATCGTTAATAACCGAATGTCATAAAAGGTTATATACTTCGTCGTTGTTATATGCAATTTATATAAGAGAGATACAATATCGAGAATAAATCAGTACAAGTGATATTGCAATATATATATAACAGCCGCTATCTTGAAAATAGCCACCAAAGTTACAAAGTGATATAAAAAAGGTAATATAACAAATTGATTAGAACTCCAAATAAATAACACAAAGACTAAGGGAAATTTTTAGGAGATCTATGTCTAGGAGCGATCCAATTAATAATATAAAAGCGGAATGTACGGAATCAAGTACAGAAGTGTTTCAGAAATATGTAGCAAATAAACTATATTCAGGAGCGCGACTAGAAGGTCCAAAAGTGCCAGCGCACTACTTAATTGCAATATCCACCTATTATAGGATAACGTTTTAATTCGAAAATAAAAATATTCAAATAAGCCAAACTAACAATCTAATGCGAATTCGCTTGCACTTATTAAAAATAAGGAACATCTACTAAATAATGAAATATGTGTTGATAATATACGGTAATATTTTCGTTCATTCTTTCATTTTTCATAGAAATAATCAAAAAACAATCTAACAAATTCATTAATTATAAACAATTAATTTTTTTTATCAAACAGTATAAATAAACAATATCTCACTACTTGTCACGTTCATAATATGTTTTAAACGAAATTAAGCATTGCGTCTTTATGTCATTTTGACTGCATGGATTATCGTAAAACCGTATTTAGAGAATTAATAAATTAAAATTACGTGGGTCTTTTTTTTTTAAACTACATACCCTTTGAAATTATTATTGTGAAAGATATGTCACCCCCAATATCTCGACGGACTTCGAATAATTACGATAAAATAGAACAAAATGTAATTTTGACAGATTTAGTTCTTTTTTTAGCTGCCGATAAATATATTGTCAAGGTGACCTGCTCGCAGTGTAAGGTTATTACACATCTGCTACTATAATGGAAGGCACGTAAAATAAATAGAAACATAAAATAACTAAATCAACTAAAAAGTACTCAACACTGGAAAAACAAAATTATCCCATTTTTATTAATTAGTGCAGAAACATTAAAACACATACAACTAATGCGAAATTATAAAATTCTAATGCATAACATAGCATATGAAAAATATTTACAGACAGCACCAACATGTGATACTACCTAACAGTTTATAAAGGATAAATTAGATCGACAAATAATAAAATACTAGCCGAAATACATTTACACAAATAACGAGTATTATTCAGAAAAAAACGCTTAGAACGTAAGAGGTAAACGAAACAATTACGAACAAGAAATATGACAATATTATCATAAAAAACAAAAAAATTTCCAACTAAATTATGATTTTATTCAGCGAGCTATATCAAAACCCTAATACAACATATGTGAAGAGGAAGTTTGTATAAATCATTCAATATTCAAATGTATAAAATACACTATAGATAAAGACTAATTAATTAAAAACATAATAAATGTAGATATAAACAACTACACATAAAAATTAATAGAATAAATATTCTAAAAATTAAAGTTTACCAATGGTCAAATAGACAAACAGGATAGACAAAAACCATAGTCAGCTTTATCACAAATAAAGTTTAATATATATATACACACGCTTCAGTTAATTTCACTTTTAGTAATCAGCAATTTCATGGTTAATATTTATTTCAACTTGTTGCATTCGATTTTTTTGTTTGATTTATTGTATAAAATAAATTTACTAAAAAATAATGATAATATAATACATAATGTAAGTGTAAAAATTGAATAAATTTATAAATCGAATTAATTATGATATATTTATTGAAAACCGCGTTCTAGTACGTGTTAATTTATGACAAAGAAAAATTTATATTAAATTGAAGAATGATTGACCAACTCTTAAAATCAATAAATACAAATGAACAATTTAAAAAATTAAGCACGAATTAACGATTAGAATGTCGATAATTGACAATTTTTTAAACCTTATTGGATGTTCACCATTTAAAAATACATCATTCAGAAAAAATTATTTCCAAAAAGAGAAAAAAATCAAAATATTAAAATTCTGCAAATTATAAAAAGCATCACGTATGGATCCTAAAATACACATCCGTATAAACTTAGAAATACGGTAACAATTATATGAAATTAATGTGATATGAGAATATAGGCTATTCTAAAAATAGTACACGCTGCGTACTTTAAATATAACATTTGAGGTGACCGGTCAATCGAGACAGAGACTAAAAACTTCAAGATTTTATGAAAAACTAAACGTACGAATATATTTGTTCAACTGCATAAATAGGTGTAATGATACGCTTCAGTACCGGGAAATGAATTATAATATACTGCAACTTAAACGAATAGAAACAATGTATCTGCACGAAACAGGTATGTTGAGTACTTTTTATAACAGAACAAAATATGCTCATAGTTTCATAACGATTTATAATAGATAATTAATTACCTGTTTAACTGATATCTTAATCCGTTTGTTCATTATTAAAAATGGCTTGGACAAAACGTAATGCTAAACGGCCAACTGTCGCAAAATTAAACTGAAATTAATGCGAAAAACTTAAGGAAACCAACATCTGGTGGTTTAATATTCGGAGGTAAATTTCGTCTCGGCGTTGATGTTATCTAAAAATGAATTTACAAAAATAATGATAATACTAATTTTAATATACATTCTATAGAATAATTACTATAAAAAGTTTAGAAATAAAGTTAATTATAAATTAATAGCTAATATCTACTAATCAATTTAGAGCCGCGAAAATAAAGTAGACACTATTTAAAACTGTTAACCGAGATTAAAGTTGAAGTTATCATACTTGCAATTGATTCTTTAATGTTGAATTCACCACTGTAAAAAATACACGGAAGTATGCACAATTAAGCACATGCTAGTACTAACGAATGAAATGTTAAGCAAGCAAAATGTGTGACGATTAAATTCATTCAATTACTCGATAATTAAATTTACACGCTTTTGAAGTCAATTACATTTTTTCGCTTAATATATGTTTTCGTAAAATTGATAAACGAAAAATGAATAGAAATTTGAAATTAATCTGACCAATGGATAAACATAGAATCTACATTAATGTCACCCAAAAATGAAGGAAAACCAACATAAGGTTTTAATGCGTCGTAACAATATTGCCTACCTGCTCATTTGCACAGAATTAGAATAGCCAAAAATTCTGGATTCGAATAATTTGTTTTTTAACTGTTCCTCGTACTCGGCAGAATAATCGCTTTTATTTTCTAGGCTTGTATCTTTAGGCCATTGGCCTCCTTATATCTTAAGTTCATTATTTTGATCCTTGTACATATTTATTTAAATTTATTTTAGAATGTAAAAAATGTAATTTTTTTTTCATGGGCAGATTGGTTAATTTCAAAGAAGTCCAATTTAAAAATTAACATAATAACAACAATAATGTCAATAATGTATATATTACTTGATATCCTGATTCGTTAATCGTAATAATATGAAGATAATATATTACTCGACTAACCGTAAAATATATCTGTAACGGAAAACATACGTAATGTTCCGGAACAACAAACTAATTGATCGAACTTCCGGAATATTGATTTAATAATCTGCAAAAAATGAAAACAACCATAAAATAACATCAGCGACAATAACGATATTAAAAAACAAACAATTATTTAGACATTCCAACATTTAATAAAATGCTCACCGAATTATACGAAAAACGTGACAAAATACTAAATACAAATCGCAAAAATATTAATTTTTAGCGCTTACAAGTGAAAAATCGTGAACTATTAAAAAGTACTGATTAATTTTTTAAAACAACCTATGACCAAGAGAATAATAATAATATACTACTTAACTCAACACTATCAAGTGCTATTGTACAATTTCTATATATATATTTTTTTAATTGTATAATATTCGTTTAATCCTATAAAAAATAAAGCAATCGAGTAATCACATTCACGTATTAGTACGTGGCCTCCTAATAGTATTTTATAAATTCATGTTACACAGACAATGTGAGATACGTATTGTGGTTATTTAAGAATTAGATATAAGCGTTGTATACATTTTGCATTCTTTATTTTTACTTTTATAACAAAAGATAAAAACAGCATGTTTTAAATAGTATTATATACAAACGTTATACTTTTTTTTATTAAATCAAAAATAAAGAAATTTGCAATGCAAGTTAAACGGTCATCTTAACGATTGATGAAAACATTTAATTTTTACGTTACTTCTCCTAGAATGAAAAATAAAACACACTCGTTCATTATAATAATAACAATAATACAGAATACCTTATAAATGATAAGACCACATTTCGTCGTATTTTCGTGGTTATTGGCATTATCGTTCCGAATACACCTATATAAACGTTATCGGAAAGAACTGTAATTAAATATCCGGAGTTTTTAAATGATTCGCTCTAAAAGTGTATTATAGTAACGAGTAAATGACATTCACCTGAGAAACATTTTAATTAACTAAAATATCGAACGTTTTCCAAAAAATAAAACTATATATATATATTATCTATCACGTGTAAAATTAGAACTTTATGAATATATCTACGGTCAGTAAGGAACATGTAATCACGATATAAATATAAGCATAATTTTTACACAAATAACTATTAAAATCTTCATGGTATACATCAATAAACGAACTAACGGTAAATGTGAATTTAGTTTGATAACGAGAAAAAAAATTATCAACATGTTTATGTATTATTTTTCCAACAAGCGTTAAAGACGAGATATAGATTTATTAATCATGATGGTAAGAAGTAGGACAGAAATATAATTATAAAACGAAATAAAAATATCACAAAATCATTAGAAAATTAATAATGGGGAGAGCTTTTCGACAAATATATGACCAAGAACGTCATAACGACGTAATATATTAAATTTAACGTTAATACATACGAGAGTAAAATTTGACCGAAGGTACAAAAAACTTCGTATTCTAACCGTTGCTGCACTGAAGAAATGGCTTATAATCATTTACTAATAATTATAGGATCATTATAAAAAGATTACTTAAATAACTCGTTAGTCCCGAAAACAAGGTGAGTAAACAAAATATTCATAATCAGTTGAAGGTTGCGGCATGTAATATAGTTTTCGGTGGATTATACTTTCAAATGTTTTAAGAACTTTCCGTCTGTTCTTGATAGCAGTTTAACAACTTTTCACTAAAATAAACCAGCTAGACTGTAAAGGTTTGTACATCAGATGCATACTCTGCTTGATAGATGTTAGCGTACTGATCTGTTTTCCGGTCAAACATGACTTTACCTGTTGGTCTTAGTTATTTTATTAACCTTGTTATTAAATGATTTCTTTATATACGTTGTTTTTGAAAAGCAAAAAACTGAAAATCCAAATAATGAAATTATTTTTAAAAATATTAAAAATAAAAGATTTTTAACCTCCATATTTAAAAATGAAAAACTCAAAACGAAAATTACTTATCATGCTCCACCCCAATTCTCCAATAGTTTTTAATAAAAAATCAATTCTCATTATACGAAATTATTCGATATAAATAAACATTTCGTTCGAAACTGACCGAGTGATCAACCTTAAATATAAACAAAATCGCTCTATAATTGCAATTGAGACATTTTATATATCCAAATACACATCAATAATTTAAAAATAAATCATACACAAGAATCCAACTGTTTATCAATTACTAATTTCCTTTAGGAATACCTATTGTTGAAAGTTAATCTTTAAGAGGGCGACCCTTCTGTAGTAACACTAGTGGGTGTACGCAGCGGCATATAGCCCATTCTTAAAATTACTTTTTTTTTTTAATAATACGGGACACGTTTCCAAAATAAAGGGAATACATCCATTGCCAATTTGTAAATATTATTATAAAAGATAATAGTAATAATCATGTAAATAAAAATAAATACTATTTAAAAAATATAGCTACTTATGGTAAATGAGGGGGGAAAATAAAACGAATTATTTTAACAAACATGAAGAATAGTTATTAAAATTATAAGGAACAAAAATCGCATAATACAGAATAAGTAGATATTATCTAAATAAACGACAAAGAAAAACAGTGTTTTTTCAACAAATTAAAAATTAAATACAAAAATAATTAAAAATTTTAAAAGTAAAAAAATAGATATTTAGAAAAAAAGTGATTTATCGACTTATATATTAATCAAATAAAACTTACGTCGAAGTTATTTTTTATATAACTAATATATTTAATTCACTTTCGAAAAAATCTGCTACAAATAATACAAACGGAATCGAAAACAGCAAAAACCATCTTCTCGGCAGTAATATAAAACAGAATTATATAAGTCATATAATTGATATACGAAAAGTTAATGAACGAGCCTACATTTTCTATGCATGTTGTTTAAAAAATTATGTCCCAAGTAATTACAACATAATACACGCTTTTTCAATAATAAATGCACCGGGATGTTTATAGAAGTTAAAATATATCCCACATTAGTAAATAAATAACGTATGTAATGGTTTTCGTTGTGTTTATTCGTTTATATTTTTGAATGTTATAATAAATATTTTATACACATCTTTTTAATTTCGAACGCACACGTGCTTTATTAAATTTGACAAAAATTTCACATATACAGATATAACTTATTACCTACTACCATGTCGTCAATTAAAAATGTTATTAGTTCTGTAATTAACCTAAAATAGAAGTATCAAGTTGTGGCTCTGAAACTTACGTTAATTACATCAATTTGATCATAAAATCAGCCAATACATTAGGTACTTGATTATAAAAAATATCCACAAAAATCCATTTTACTATTTAAAGTTACTTAAATTAATAAACATGCTTTAACGAAAATATCTATGAACTTTCAAAAATAACTATTCGTATTCCACTAAAAACAAACGCAATGTTAAACACGCACAAGTCGTATACAATTATACATACCTTAATCTATGGGCTGGCCATATGCATGTAAAAACAAACTTTTCGTATATATTTAACGCGCCAATTTATATCCCTTTAATAGTATCCAAATTGTAAGTTACAGTTACTCCCGCCTTTTGACGAAATCATCAAACGGAATGGCGCTAAAAAATTATTTCATAACTTGTCTGTTAACAATAAAAGCCCATCAACAACATTCTGATAACGTTAACGCTCAACCACAGACGTACTGTTTTTAAAATGTTGTCATTGGCAACCGGTCATTTTGATTGGCATGTTTTTAAATTATACATTTACATAACATTTTAAAAAAATAATATTTTATTATACTAAAATAATTTCTTATGTACATTAAAAAATCAATATATTTTAAGTAAAATTAAATGAGTTGTGATAAAAAATTAATAAAATTATTTTTTATGAAGTTTTAAACATAATTTATAGAATATTTTTATATATATCTATAAAAGATGATTAAATATTATTTTTAATTGTAACTAATGTCGATTAAATATAAAAAGATTAACAAGATTTTAAAAATAATCTTGTACACTCCATACACAGACGTATTACATATTAGACATGATTAGTAACTTTTTGGTTCATTTTTAGACAGATATTTCCTGCAAGTGGTTCTGACAGTTTTGTACTCGCTCCATTCGCAGTGCTATAACATTCATCTATCTTTGTCAATTTCGCTTGATTGTGTGGCGACGAAATTATTTCGTTCGTTCAGGTTTTTAGACCGGGCATGTCGATGAAACTTCGCTTCGACTGTGGAATTTTACTGCCTAGGCAGATACAATCGCAGAATCGTATGAATGAAATGAAGTAAATGTGACAAGTCAATGACGGATCACTAATAATTAATTATGGTCCGTGCACACACAATAAAAAAAACTCTACTTAATGAACGATAGTTTGACGCGAGACTATGTTATGATTCCAAATTAAACATCGTGTGTGGTTGAAACTAAAAACGGGACAATTCTGTGTCCAAAAGCTTTAGGCGGGGACACCGGGACGGAGTATCGCAAAAAGGGGCAGCCTCGTTCAAAACGGGATGTATGGATATTAGTTATGAAGTAAAAAATCCGCGGAAACCATTTTTGAAGGTCAGATAGAAAGAAAATGAAGCATGAAAGGGAAATAACAAAACTGCGTAAACACTGGCACTAAAATGTAGAAAAAGAAGTACAGAATAATCAAAAGTTAATATGAACGAAAAAGTAAAACAGTGGTAAAATGTTTTCCACCTGATTTTAAACATTTTTTATGCACTTTTTTCCGGTCAATTCTGAAGTGTACAAATATTCTAGGAATAAGCCCACACGGCATTTGTAAACTACATCTACTATAATTATAATAAAATGAATATTTATCAAACTTTGTAAATTTCAATGAACACTTACTGAAATCTACATGTAATATGACTTTTAAAAATGTATTTTCAGTTTTAATCGCATTATTCAAAGTTAGATAACAGAAAGTAGTCAGTAATGAAATTAATATTTAACAGTGGGACTTTAAATAACACGTCAATATAAATTTTAACAATCAATAATATGTAGTTCGAATTTTAAGAATTGCAGAAAATGTTAATATAATTATTACAAGTAGCTATGTTGTTAACTACATATTAAAATACGAAACGAATGGGGTACGTCACACATTACATACAAATGGTAAAACCATTATCATTTAACATTACACAAAAAGTATATAACATTCACCAAATTTGCATAAGGTCAATAGGGTATACAGAAAATAATAATTAAAAATAGAATATATATAACTACATATACACGGTCTCGCAAAATCTACATGGCAAGGTCTTCTGGCATTGAATGCTTTAAACGACGAATGTCTTCGCTTATATCCAGAAGCTGAATAGGTTCAGCATTAATGTGCAGGTAAAGTTTCTTCTGATGGGAAGTTCCTGTAACTACTTCGCTAACCAATTTCACTCCGAGATCGAGAATAACAATATGCATTAACAATATGGAGAATGATGCTTTTTTGAGGCTGCACTTTGTTGAGGTTTGACATTTTTTTTTGCATCCACAATGCAAGTACGTACGTCCAAAAAGGTTTACATTATCTATTGATAAAGAAGACATTTGCTTCGTGCTGTGAGCCAGTACAATTCTTAATTTTTTCTTTATTTATTTCTTATTTTTATATGAATCTTGTACGAAAGCCGAAAGTCGAGACAGTAGGGGATTATTGCTTAGGCCCATGAGACAAGGGCATAGGGCGGTAAAATTCGAAGATATAAAAAATTGTTAAAAGCAATTCAAATATTATAAATGAAAAAAATAAGCGTTAAAAATTCAAAATTGAATGAGTACTCCATCGACTGCGAAAACAAATTTATTGATCTCTCTCACTATTACTACACAGAAATCCTAATAGTTCGAAAATATCATTACTATGTTTAAAAAAAAAAAGGAAAAGAAATGCATGTAATGACTAAAATTTATATCACAAAATAAGTTGATGATATTGATTTTTTGCTCAAGCCAAAGCAAAGAAATAAGTATAGTAATGTATAAATAAATTCTGATCGCAATTGAAATAAGTTGTACATTATTATTGTGAGTAACATTGATGTAATAAATTTTAAAAAGTAGTTTTTTACACGATTTATTGTGTATGTATATTTTTATAAATACAGTTAAAAACGGTGGCATCTGACACCCACACACATATATATATATATATAATATATATCCACACAAAGAATAAACCAATTTTTTTCAGACTATAATATTACTAAAATAATAATTACTAAATCAAATTTGAAACTATTTTTTATAAACTAAATATGTGAAATTAAAATACATCCCTTCTCAATTTTGAAGCAATATAAACTATTTACGCTATTAAAAATAATCGTTTTATAGCATCCGCCTTAAGACAAACAACTCAGCTATACTAAATTTAATTATTAAATCTATACTATATACTTTACAGAATATATTAGTTGGAATCGGGTGGGGCGCCTTATAATTAAAAACAATGTAATAAGAATAAATAAAACAAAATATTGTTTTCGAAGATCCACTAATATATGAATAATTGATATTAAATTCAAAATAGTAGACGTCTGAAAATGATAATTATATATTACATTATAAATAATGATCCAAAAATAAAGTTAATAATGTACACTGTTTCATAAGGAAGAAAACCAAAATAGAAATCATGCAATATTATTAAGTTTTTACATAAGAACAATGCGGATATATATATATATATAAATGTAAAATAATAAGTATAAATTATTAATACACCTACCTGCAATATTAAATATGTGGTAACTACAAAAATTAATGATAATCCATTTGCATTCATGCATTATAAATATGATTTAATTCAATTCGTTCTGATTTGTAAACTATTATCTGAAGTTATTAAACACATACTGATTTCTCTCAATTTCAATTTTGAATTATGAACTCCGCAATTAACCCTGAAAGTTTAAGAAAAAAAGCATCTCGTATATTGAAAATTTTTGTCTAAAAACACTCCGTTTTAATTAACAAATTTGCTTTATTACTGTTGTTATTCTATTATTTTCATAAACATTCGAGCATTGATAAAACGAATATTAGTTGCTGAACAGATAAATGAATATCACGATGATTTGTCAGAAATTCGTGTTTTGATAAATGACTCAATTATATTGTTGTTAGCTACTTATCGATTAAAACAATTTTATTATTGAGATGCGTTATCCAACCTGCATACCATTAAATTTCTACTCTTTACCGATAAACGTTACAGGATGCTGTATTTATATTATCAATGTATGTGATTGAAAGAATTAAGCAAACTATAACGTAATAGGAATTGATTAAATACCTTTTTAAAAATATTGTTAAACGAAGATTTTTTGAAATAATCACATACTCGTATTTTTCGTTTATTTAATTCATTATTTCATTTACATGATTAGTTATACACCTATTTAATTCCGAATAAATTTTTAGAAATAAAAATTTCACAAGCCTTTTCAGCTACTGTCCACTTGAAAATGACATAGTAGCCGAAAATCTTTGTGGTCTTTTTATTTATAAAAATTTATTGATTTTAATTACTTTTTTGTTGTTTATTTATTGTTTAAAAATCACTATATTCCCCACTTTTCAAATTAATATATTTACTTTGTAATCATTACAAAAAATGAATATCTGTGACTAGAACATTCAGATATTCTATATGTATATACACCATGTTACGAATTTGGATTATTTTTTGCGAGTTCTTATTTTAAAAATGAAAAAACTAGAAATAAGATTTGTTTTTTAAAGGCATTACCGCAAGTGTGAATAATGTACATTTATATCAATTGATAATTTTTAACACATAATAGTGTGGTGAATTCATAGAATTAACTACTTTCCGCGGATAATCTTCAAATTACTATAAAGTTAAGATTCACAAAATTTTAAAAGCATGTTTTCAACATAACAACCCAGAAAATATTAACATGCTTATTCTAAATTACAATCATAACATTGAACACAATGGTTAAACTATGATTTTATAGTAGAATCACAGGATTATCTATTTGTAACGGGCTACAATTGCTATACGAATTTTGAAAATAATTAAATATTGCGAGTCCATAGTTTTCCAATTTGATCTACATATTTCAGTAGGCAGACATACACTGTTAAAATATGTATACATATGAAAGTTCAAAAAAGAATATACATCTAAAATCACCGAATTAACTTATCATTAACAAATTAAAAAATTTTCTGCACGCATGGATTAAATTTTCAAAGGCAAATATTTGAAATACGATTAACGGATGTATCAATCAAAATTCCTGTTACGTATTATAACTATTAAAGTCAAGGAATCCCTTTCCAAACTAAACTCAGATGCTTCTTCAGTTCAAAAAACAATAGCGTGTATACGATCATATTCAATTACATATCAGTATAAATATTTAATACGACATATAATATATATAATACACTTCTTAAAGCCCTGAGTGAAATTACTAATGCCCATATATATATATATATATAAAATAAAATAAAAATATAACATAATTAAAATCAACATATTAAAAAGACTAAATGTGTTTATTTACGTAGTTAATATAAAAAAAAAACTATGCTTGAAAAGGATAACATTTTTGTAGATTAAGTAATAACGAAAACTATTTACTAACTTATTTTTAACAGGAACTACGTGCTTTAATTAGTTTTACACAAAATTAAAGAGTAAACGCTTACGATCATAATTTTTTCCAGGTAATAGATAACGACATATTAGAATTATAATTGCAACTTGAATGAAAAAACGATTCGTAAATCATGTAACAGTGTATTATTATTAGAAAATATAATATTATCGCATATTAAGTGAAAAAATATGAATTCATATAAATTATTAAATATGAACCTGGAAAGCGCACTATATAATGTATGATCGTACAAATTTGGAATATTTTAAAATTTTAAATAAACTTACGCTTAATTTAAAAGTATTACTTTAACTCAAATAGAGCACATTTAGTATACAGTAAACGTGAAATAAAAAAGGAATTGATTCGTGTTTAAAGTTGCACTTTCTAAAAAGTGTACTTTATATTGAAGTCAAATATAAGTGTTGTATAATCTTACTGCAGACATAATTTTGGCAATGTAAATGTACAATCAGTATAACATAATTAGAATTTAAAAAAGTCATGCTGAGAAATTAGGCTCATAAAAATCAAAAAATTTGCAACTATAAAATAATTGATGCCGAAAGTATAATTATTAATATGTTTCTCAAACTATTTACTATTCAGACTGATCCTGCATTCGTCTGTTAACCTGTTAATAATAATCTCCTTTGAATGAAGAAAAAAATTTGTTAACATGTTCTTTGAATTAACTTTTATTTACTTATTTTTTTAATTACAATTAAGCTCACAAAAAGAAAGAATACTTTAATCTACTGCTTAAGTTGGACATAAAAAATTGCATAAAGCTTGCTAACAAGGTGGTTTCGTATAGTTCAAACTAGAAAAACTATTCTTACGAAAACCAAACTATTTATGGCCCTTCTTGTTAAGAAATCATCTTTAAACCTCACTTTTAAAAAAAAGGTTTATTTAAGTACGATAGCCAAAATGGAAATATTCAATGATAAATTTCAATTTAGTGTAAACCCGAGTATCCGAGCAATGCATTCCACTACACTTCCTGACAATTCCCAAAAGACGATTAAAAAAGAGGTGATAATGCAGAGATGTTCTTCCAATAACTTGAGAATTAAATGGTTTAAATTACAAAGGCGAATGCTTATAATAATTCAAATATCGATTAAAATAAGAGTAACAAACTTATTCATGATGATAGGAATCGATCAATTGCTTAATTTGGAGTTTCAATTGGAAGGCCACTATAAAACAATGTAATTGTCTCGTTGTAGGCATTATATTAATCCCATTTTTATTTTGCCTTGTTATCACTGTTAATTAAGAGGGCAATTAACACATGGTAAAAAAGCAGATTTCTAAAATAATATGGTTTAAAGTAAATTATATATTGAAAACAATTTTCTAATAATTAATATATTTTTATGTATCCCGTTATGTATGTATATATATATAATAAAAATTTGGATCAAACAATTATTGATTTTAAAGTGAAATTTGTCACCAAATGCTGCAAAGAACATTAATGAATACTGTTGTATTAAAAACAAAACACATTAAGTGTTATTTATTCTACAAATGTATTCCCTTATGGATCAACAGTTACATTATCTCTAGTCACATGGTAGGGTTCCATTTAATTTTTCTTGCAGATGACTCAAATATATTAGTAATTTGGCAAAATTCACATTTATGACCTGTAATAAAAATTCAGTTTTGAAAATCGGTCATCTCATGGAACATCATAACTAAATTTAAATTACGCTCATACATTTTCAAAATAATAATTATTTGCATAATTTATATCGCCACATGCTTTCCCCTTCAGCCTAGCTTTCATATTATTTAAAATTATTTTATATTCGTACAATACTCGTTATTTTAAAAATTTCAATTAACCTCAGTAACGAACGCCCAGGTTAGTCAGATATGATCTTTCTAAAGTACAAAAAAAGTAACCTATAACATAAAGCAGTCGTTTTAATAAAATCAGTTAGCTTCGAAGGTATCTAATCTCTTCTCTTAGGATACCATATTCACAGAAATATAATTTTCAATAAATTCTGTTATACATATCAGTGTAATGACTGTTACCTTATAACACGCATTAGTTTGAGATAAGTCCTAATGTTAAATTTGCTTGAAATATGTACTAGTAAAAATGCGGACGCAAAAAATAAAATGTTTATTATTAATTAGATAAAAAAAATTTTGCCTCATTTCCTCTGGTTCACTCACAATAATTTCAACTGCGAGTAATTGCTTATATTTTTAGTATATACACATCTACCCGTAATTTCCACATTAAACTTAACCACTTTTTCAATTTCTTCTCAGTTGATCTCAATCCATCGTTTTTCCGCTTTTATATTCATTTTTAGAACATAGTATTCTCTAATTTTATTCAGCCTAACGAGAAAACTTGTTTATTCTGATTGCAAAGGCAGTTGTATTATATTAAGTGGCTTTTAATCTTCTTACGTTCATTACTATGGCAAGTTTAATTTTCACGATGGAGTCTTAAGAACTCTGTATAAAAAAATTATTATTAAGATTAAAACTACTTTTGAATTACCCTATTATTGCGCACATAACTTTCGTTTTGGATAAGGTCTGCGTCCCGGTACCAATTATTATTATCTTAAGTTTGCGAATAGTTTTATTTTATTAATAAATTTCTTCCTTAAATAGTTTAGAGATGGAACATCCCATTTCTAGTATTAGTCAATTCAGGTGTCAGCTTCTAGTAGCAGTTTAGCAGTCTTATATAATAGAGGGTTAATTCTAAAATCATTTCTATTCATTTCAGTTTTTTGTAATATTTTCATCAATTTTCCATGGCTGACGTCAAATGTTTTACCAGTTAGTAGATAAAAACATGTCACATACTAAGCCTACAAAAGAACATTTACCGACATTAATATCCTATGCAGAATCTAAATAGGTTAAATTTTGCATTTGTTTTTTATCGTTTTATAGATTAAGTAGAATATCTTGAGTAGGGATTTATTAATCTGTGATGTAATCATCATTGTTGAGGATATAGTGCTCCTTTGACAACATAAACTCTTTATTTTAGTCCACCTTAAGATTTTTTTTATCTTCTTCTAATCTAGAACTGACGTGTCTAACTCGTCATCTACCAAATGTAATGAATGTGAAAAAAAGTTAAAAATTTTTTAAGGAGTCGGTCCAGCGACAGAACTCCCAACCGAAAGCATTATCTGAAGTCGGTAATACGTTTTCTCTTCAGCCTTCTAATCGCCGATTGAACTTGCAAATTTATTGCCAGCGGATTTTCGTGAGTTTCCAATCTCGCCGGGTAATCCCGAACAGCTCGTTGGATTACTTGTTCCACATATTGTATCTGAAGATCTTTATGCAATGTGTAGTTAGTGACATACCATGGAGCGCCAGCTATGCTTCGTAGTATCTTATAATATAAATTTTATTAAAAAATTTCATCAATTTTTGTAACTTTACAACAGATACTTGATCTGGATCTATTTCCTTTTCTAGTCTGCATTAAATTATCTTACTTTAATCTTATTTCTAAATTATTTTAGTATTACCGGATAGTAGCTTTCTAATAATCATGAATCTAGAAACAGCTACTGAAATACTGTTTTCACGATTTTTATTTAATTTCATTAGCTCAAATTTAGAGCGCGTTTGGTATGTTCCCGGTATTTCCAAGGATTTCTAAAGTGTTTCTTAGTACATCAGTTTCTTTTTTTTTTTATTTTTTTAACATCGTACCAGCACTTAGTGCTACTAACAACGTAGATCACGGATAAGAGAGGGGTTTAATCAAGTGCCTCCATTAAGGCACAAGACTGCGATGAGGAAGAAGGAATGTACAATATGGGAATGAGATTGAGACGAAATAATGATAATAGGAATAAACAGGTACAATAATAGGGAAAGACATACGCTATCGCCTGGAAGGAGAAGGGAGACTGAAATCAATTAGGTGATAGGAATAGCATCGAGACACCACTTTCTTCTCAAACGTCTTGATGGATTATCTGGAAGACACGATGTGTGCATTCTGCGGATGATTGGATTGCTGCTAACCTCGAACTTGTCGAATAATTTTTTATATTGCTGTATATGTATGTCACCGACATAAGGAATCCTAAGATCGTTATGTAAAGTGCGACTGGAGACATGGTACGAAGTATCTTCGATTGCTGCTGTTGTATTCTTCGAAGATTGCTTTTGCAGGTACTTCCATACAGCTCTATTCCGTAACGCCAAATAGGAGCGATCACTGAAAGATAGATGATCCGTTTAGTCGTTAAGTTTAAAATTGACTTCCGACCTAATAATGGATACAGCAATTTTGCACGAGTAATGATTGTTCTTTTTGTCTGTGCCACGTGTAGCCTCCATGTAAGCCTGTTATCCATAATTAAGCCAAGATAACGAACCGAGTTCGCTTGAGTAATTTCTTCACTATTGATTTTCAGTGCTGGACAGCTGACTTTTCTATTTGTAAATACAACGTGTTTGCACTTATTCGGGTTAAATAGGAGACGCCAGCTCTGTGCCCATAGAACTAACCTATCTAAATGGTTTTGAACTGCTGTATTTGCATACATGACGTCTGAGTTAGACGCAAGGATAGCTATATCATCGGCAAATGATGCTAAGATAGTCTGATTACTGGTTGGTATGTCTGCTGTATAGATTGTGTATAACAACGGTCCTAGTAAGCTACCTTGTGGAACAGACGATAGAATTTTATGCTCTTCAGAGAAACAATCATTGATTTTAACAACAAATGTTCTATCGGATAAGTACGATTGAAGTAAAGCAAATAAATCGAAAGGGAGAATTTGTCTCAGCTTGTAAAGTAGCCCGGGATGCCACACTTTGTCGAATGCCTGTGCAACATCCAAGAATACAGCTGAGCATACTTCCTTTATTTCCAACGTTGAGGAAATTGCATCAACCAGCCGATGGCACTGTTTCACGGTAGAGTGTTCAGTACGAAACCCGAACTGATCCAACGAATTTATTTATCGTTTAATTTAGTTTGCAATTTCTGTATATACGGGCTAAGAATCTGACGCGAAGATGATAATTACCGTTAGAATCATCAATATCGAATTGTTTCGAACGTAATTATAAAAAGTAATTAAAATGAAATCACGAATTTATTACCAATATATAAACAAATGATTCATAATCAGTTTAACCAATATTGCAACAACTGTAAAGTATATAATATAACGGATTCATTACTTTTTTTTATGTAAAATTCCATATTCGTATTGACAAAACGGATCGAGAGATCGATCAGTAGTAATTCGAACGTTTTAAAATACTGACTTTATAAAATAGAAAAGTAATTTTCTAAAATAAATTTTTTGATTGTCGTAGTAATTTATATGAATACACACCCTGATTAAATTTTTAGATTTATATACTATAAACGCGAAAATATTGTATAAAAAATTAAAAATATAATAATAAACTCGAAATCGCGCAAGCCAATATAAGATGTTTCTAATAATTCAAAAATATAAACGAGTAATCGAACGTTTTACAAAAAAAATAAATCGCGTAACCGGGGAAAAATATAAGAATTAAACTATATAATGGAGAAAAATATGAAAAAATTATTATTATCAAAATAAAATATATTCACTCGATAAACATTTGCAACGCTCGCTTCTATAATAATAAAAACTAGATTTACTATTTCTATTACACAAATTATATCGTTATATGAAATTAAAGAAAATGATTCGAGGAGGTGAAAATAGTGATATTTTCAATATTTTTTATCGATAATGTTTAATGTATTATATAAATATTTCGAGAATCGAAACATCCATTATTATTACAAAAATAGACAATTTTTTAGCATTAAAAGTTTACGTACTGTATGAGTATAATAAGTCAAAAACGGGACTTTTTTTTAAGTTTCACTATCCATTATTATCGCAAATAAGTAACAAAAAATTGTGTTTTCGATGTAAGAAATAATTATCTAACAACGTCGCCGCCAGTTACAGAATTATCAAAATTTAATAAAAATATTTCATCGGAAATTATCGTAATATTTAAAAATAATTATTAAATTCGACAAAAATATATTTGTACACCGATATTTCACCTTTTTTAAAGATAAACCGAAATTATATTAAACCTTCCAAATCGATTACATGTAATTCATATATATATATATATAAAGAAAATTTTTTCCACTATGCAATGGTTAATTTTCGCATTTAAAAAAGTCCGGAAAATTTATGACATACGCCCTTAAATGTATATTATATTATACGTCCCGTTTGTTTCTGATTCACTAATTATAAAAATACTAGATTTATACATTAATACGACGCACTCCAAACGACTAATATATATTTTTATTATAAATCGTCAATGTTTTATTCATTTTTACCGTATAGATCTAACGGTAGATAATCCTATACTTGACGATGTGTAGTCTACAATACGAATCGTTATAGACTAGGCTCCTCGTAACCGTTAATACGGAACAACGCAAAATAATAGTAAAAAACTTTAACTAGTATTTAAAAAACAAAAGAGACCATTTTAAGAATAAAAATGGAACATTGAAAAATATATTAAAGAAGCATTTACTGCATTCTATTATTCATCTTTAAGCGTATTACTAAAAAATGAAGAAATTACGCTTTAATAAAATGTAAAGTACGTTCGACACGTGTTATAAGTAAATCACAATCGGAAAATATTCAGCCGATTTATAAAATAATTAACGAATATAATTCGTCCATCGTGAATAATTCGATTAAAATTGGTAGCGTTGTTAAAAGTCGCGCACAATTATCCATCTTTCCCGCCAAAATTAACATCATATAAAAAGATCACAGTGTAGCGTCGATTTACGAATTACCATTAAAAACACAATTTCGTAAATAAAAATTTAACGTTCGATTTTATTTAATTTCTAACGATGTTACATAATTTTATTCGTTCGGCAAATTTTTGAAATATTCACATTCCGAACACATTAAATAAGATATATATTTTTTTTTAATTAACGAAACGCATTTACAAACACGTTGCTTTCGAAAGAATTATAATTTTCTTCTTATAGCGGTACATTAAATTTAACTTTAAGAATATATTTTTTTCGAGATCTAAAATTTTACATATATTTTTACTCGATGCTTTAAAAAGCCTATAAAAATTCGAATCGAATTATCATTGACAATAGGTGTGTAACTACTATAATCGTCCGATTAAATGCGCGATAATTTTAACATTTTTTTTTTTTTTTTAAATCTAGTAATAGAGTAAAACGAATATTTCTGATCGAATAATAATTGCGACGAGTAAATTAATGCGTAAGAGGAACTTCTTACCTAATTATCACAATTGAAAATATTTTGTATTAAAATAATCCCAAATTATAATAATAATGATTACTATAATATTTCGATAATATTAGACGACTCGTAAAAGAAAAAATGAACACAAATTCGTTGCACATCGTTTTCTGCGGAAACACTATGTACAGTTATTTGTATAAAAAACAATTAAAAAATAATAAAAATAAAAAACATATTAAAAAACGATACGAAATGAGACGAGGCGAATAAGGATTTAATAAAAACAAAAGTAAATAAGTAACCGCAGAGAAGAAACTGAGTGTAGCGATAGGCGATTCCGATTTTTAAATAAGACTATATATCGATATATACTCGATGATATTTGACAAACATTTTGTTAATCTATGGTTTTAATTAATAAACTCCGCATTCAATTCTAGAGATTTCCTACATATTTTAATCTAAATTAGTCGATCAAAAACTAACAGTTATTTTTCATTGATATTTAAAACTCTGTATGTACGATTATGTGTTTTCACGGTAGACGATTTTAATCTTTTACACTATCATTTCGCTTAATATTTTTATTATGACAGCGGATTTAATTAAAAACTAAGCGCGCCCTATAAAACAGAAGGAGAAGTGAAAATTAATATACCGATTGCGTAGTAATTATTTGACGGAACTTAAATTTATCGTCTGGTTATATTTCGTACGTTAGTTCAAGATAGACGCGTGTGTTTATTGTTTACATATATACAAACTACGAGCGCACGAATCTCAGAAACGTATCGCTTTTGCACCTCTTTGATTTTGCCGCGTATCGATACTTCAAATATTTCGAATCGCCCATCACACTCTAGCAGTATGTTCTGAAAATTAGCGCTTAAAGTATAAAGACGGAATATATAACGAATTATAAAAGAGTGTACACTAATTCGTCTTCCGGATACACGCTGTTGATTTTATTATATACATCCTCTCCACGTTCGTATTTACAATGTTTACTAATAAATCGCCTATAATTTACGCTAAAGGAACTACGAACTTTGAAATATTATTCGTCACAAAATTATCGTACGATTATCATATATATATATATATATATATAAAGAAAAAATAGGTTAAACTTTTCTCTGTCAAATAGCAACATATAACGTTCGGCTACAGATGGACATTCTGCATCGAAACATAAAATACGACCTACCGACGATATTGGATTTAATAAATTTTAGATTAATCGAGAAAAGATTATCGAGTAAAACTACACGCGAATCTTAACAAATAACATTAATTATGGCACATTCGCGTGTAAATAAGCCGTTTTCTTAGGCGGCAGTTTGTGCAGAAAACCATTTTCAAGTGTCAAAAGAGCCGCGTATAAATTTATTATTTAGATAAATTAATTGTATCAACCCTTTCAATCACAAGGTTTTCTGTATGGTGCAATAACATTTTTACGCGTTAAAAATTTTCTAGATTCATCTTGAAAACACATACATAATAGCGTGCACAAAATGTTCATGTCGTTAATTTTAATAATTTTGTATGGAAAAACTGATAAGTGCGTGACTGAAAGGGTCAGTAATGGAAACCTGTTGGAAATTTGTCAGCACGATTGAGCTAAAAGAAAACACGGTGAAGACAGGGATTTTATAATAATAGAAATTAATCGTAATGATGTTTTAATTATTAATTTAGCGCTGAAAAACACGCTATAGTGAAACAATAATTCCGTTAAATTGTGTAAAAAATCTAAAAATTAATTATTCTTCCTAATAATAAATATATGTATGTATGTATCTATGTATATATATATACATATATATATATATATATATATATATATATATATATAATTAAAAAATTGCGTTAATACAAACGGCGTAATAGTATACGCTTAAACAGAATTTGTCGAACGGCAAATATGTACGCGGCTAACAATCTATATTTATATATTTACTACGTCATCGTTATTTGTAAACGAATCGAATTTGTGAAAAAATTTCATTCAAAATATAGTGAACAAAATATTTCGTACAAAGAAATACCATCCATTTTTTTTAAACGAATGTCGTTGACACGACGCGTAAAATATTTCAGATCGGGTCTCAAAAAATTTTAAAATGCAAAGGAATTATTTTTCTCTGAAAATACGCGAATTATTATGTTATTAAAAATCGATTTTTTCGAATTCGTTACTCGAATGAAACTCATAAACGAAAAAATGTCCTCCTTTGTGTACAAGGGAAGATACTTGGAAAAATAACAAGAGGAAGCAAAAGATTAGAATATGTAATATCAAACACTGGATTCAACAGAGTCAGGGAGGTAGTAGCTGCAGCAAGGATTCAGGAAAATATGAAAAGACCAACGTCCTTGATGTGCAACCTCCTTTGAAGAAGATGCAACTTGATGACGATATATATATATATATATATTTATATATATATAATAATATATATGTCGCTCGCACCACGAAAATAGTGCCTTCATTAGTATAACATTAAAAATGATCGAACGTAAGATGACGTAGTAAAAACGTTTGCGCACATGTCGTAATTCTCGTATTTAAATATTAACGGCTTTAATTAAACAAAAATAAAGATATATATATAGTAAATATTGTGAATACACGGCAGTGTTTGGATTATTCGCTTTATTATATTATATTATTATTGTGAGAAATATTACCGATGATATATAGAAAGTATAAAAAATTTCAGTCTTCCATGCAGTCTTATCGGTCAAAATTAGTCTTACGGGATGGAGCTATATAATATAATATTAAAAATGTGCAAGAGTGTTATTAAACGTGTCATCTGCAATATGCGCATAATAATCGATACGATAGTTATTTATTGCAACGGCACAGCATTTGTCGCGTAAAAATATAAAAATAAGTTCGGTAGAAATTAATAAACTATATATATATATATATATATATATACTTTTTTTTAAAAATAAAGTAATAATAATAATAACAACGTAAAAGCTAAAGCGAAACTAGGCAACAGGCGTTATCACATTTTTATCGTTATGTTCTCTTCCGAATAGAGCGACGAATGATTTACTAAAATTAAAATTTATTAAACGAGATAATAGGAGTAAAAAACGCGCACAATTGTTTTTAGCAAAACGATGATTTCCGAATATTAAAAATACAGAAAGAACGTTGTTTATAATTTTTTGAAATAAAATATAATTTTAAATTATCTCTCCGTTATGAAAGATGTCGTCGAAGATATTAAATACTTTTTAAATTAAATTTATCGTCGTAAAAAAAAAAACGAAAATCAATAATTGGAATATACTTTTAAAAAAAAATTCCCGTACAAACGACTATTATCGAAAATTATGAATATCTTAACGCCTTTCGTTAGTTTAAATAGTTTCTATAAACTGTTCTTCCCGATAAATTTGTTTTAAAAAATTTTAAACGATAAAATAGAAACAAATAAAACGCGATAGATCTAAATTTTTGCAAAAATATAATAAATCGATCGTTTTTGAGAAAAAAAGAAAAATAAAAAATATATCAATATTAATCTTTCCGTTATTTAGGCAAAACGGATTTCGTCCGAGATGAATGAAATTTTCGTTAAATTCGTCGTCGAAAAATTATAGAATAATAATGGAAAAATATCGACTTAAAAAATCTGTACACGATGATTACCGAAATCAACTACGACAATTTTACCGTCTTTAGTTAAGGCTATACCGCTAGGACGATCGAATTGTCCGGGTTCTTTACCGGGCGTACCGAATTGGCCGATATTATCGCCGTCTTTGTTAAAAACTTGAATACGATTATTACGACAATCGGCCACCAATACGTTACCGTCTTCGTCGACGGCCACGCCTTGCGGACGGAATAATTCGCAACGTTTGAACGTGTCGCAGTTAACTAATTTCGGCGTATTTTCCACGTCCAATTTGTATAGGCGATGATTATTAAAATCGGTCACCACGACCGTATTAGTCGAACTGAAACATACGCCTCTGGGCGAATCGAAAAATTTCCACATATTCGACATATTTTCGAAACCGAACTTCTTCAAAAATAAACCGTTACCGCTGAACAACTGTACGCGATGATTTCTCGTATCGGATATGACGATAGTACCGTGCGTATTAACGGCCACGTCCCACGGATAATGAAATTTACCGTTCGTTTGACCACGTTCGCCGAAAGCGAATACAAACTGACCGTCTAGAGTGAAAATTTGCACGCGATGATTATCCTTATCGGTTACCACTATACGACCGTAATAATCGATCGCTACGCCGGCCGGTCTGTTTAATTGACCTTCTTCCGATCCGGCGCATCCGAATTGACGTACGTACGAACCGTCTAGACGGAAAATTTGTATACGATTATTACTACGATCGGCTACGATAACGTGACCGTCCGAATCGCAACAGACGCCCCACGGACGACATAATTGACCGGCATTCGAACCTTCGGTACCGAATACGGTTACCGGTTTCCTAATACGGGAATAATTACGATCGGTATGAAAACTGACGGCGAACATATTACTAGCGGAAGAAGAGGCGGTAGGACTCGGTGAAGCTGAAGAATTACTATCCGGGGTTAAAGGTAATAATATCTGATTGTTAGCGTAATTATTGAACGGATTATTATTGTTATTACTATTATTATCGTAATTATTATTACCGCCGGATCCGATTATCGGAATCGGTCTAGTAACGGCGTTACCGATAAACGGCGTCAAAGGTAATAAATTGTTGTTGAACGGCGAAAATGTTTGAAACCCGTTCATAATACAGTCGATAGAATTCGTCGCGATAGGATTGCCGCCGCTATTATTAATATTATTAATATTATTATTATTATTAATATTATTAATATTATTATTATTAATATTATTAATATTAATATTATTAGTATAAGATGTCGAACCGTTAGCCGGTAAGACGTTATTATAAACGGCCGGTCCGTTAATCGAACCTAAATCGTAGATAAGATTGAGGATACTGTCGTCCGGCGGTATAAACGTAACTTCTTCTTCGTGGAATTGAAGATTTCTCTGCGTACTACGTAACATTTCTAAATCGCGTTTAGCCTTACGACTGGCCGCTAATATGCTATCGGAATTGCCGTTTCTTAACGATTCGAATAACGCGTTGGTACTTTCTAAACTGATCAATATGGCCTCTTGTTGTTCTTTCAATCTTTGATCCAATACACGGGTTTTGCATCCGTTCGTATAGGTGATCGCTTGTAATAATTGTCGTTCGCGAATGGATAGCGCTTCGTGATATTTACTAAAAGAAAATTGCACGTTTCCGGCGGTGGCCATTTTTTTCATTTGCAAACAGGTAATCTGACGTTCTATTCTGTCCATATTATCGCGAGCTGATTTTCTAACTCTTTCCGACTCTTCGAAGATTTCTTTACACGACAAACCCGGATACAGATAATGTTCGTTATGTTGACGTTTAACGCATTCCACGCAAACTTCTAAGGAACACGTGTAACAAAAATAATCCTTAGACAAACGATGATCTTCGCAAATCGGATTCTCGTCGTAGATGGAACTTTCGGACGTTTTACGTAATCTAATATCGTCGTTATTATTACTATCGTTGCGATTATTATTATTATTATTATTATTATTATTATGATATAGTAACTGCGGCATGATAATTTGGTTACGACAATTGCCGATCAACAAATTCGGTTGTTCCTGCAGCAGCGACGGCTGATTTTGCTGTTGTCGATTATTAGTAGCGGCAACAACTTCCGTATCGATCGCGTCATTTTCATTTTCGTTGCCGTTCGTATTACACTGAAACGGCGAAAACCGATCGCCGCTCAGGCTACTATTACTGCTACCTCCTCCGACGCTGCTACTTCCGGTACCGCTATCCGGCGTACAAGCTAACGGTCTGAAATTAACAAAAGCGATAAAATATATTTAATATGCGAATTTAACAATTTAAAATATGTATCTCGGTTTTCATTTAGGTAAAACATTAACATATGGAAAACACATATATGAAAAGCAATTAGAAATCTACTGCAGCTTTTTGGAAAAAAAATCGTAAAAACAAACACGAATAGTACCCCATCATATTTGTCAAAAACTAGAATTTCGGTTATAATTCGAGGAAATTTATGAAATGAAATTATACACGGTTAAAATAGTTATAAAATGGTTTTTAATTACGCGCAGTTCGTATTTTATTTTCGAAAAAAAAACACAATTTTAAAAAAAGAAAAAAAATTGCAGTATTTTACATATCCGAGACTTTATTGTACGCGTGCACATATCGAAGACATCGATTGTGAACGAATTGTAGTCTCCGAAAACTATCGTTTAAGATTAAAGAACGAGATAGAATATATTAAAATAAACTTAATCGAATTTAGTTTATTGTTAACATTTAAAATAAAAATATGATGTACGATTAAGATAAATAGAACAGATTGCTCACTTTTCTCGAAAGCTACATAGTCGATATGCAAAATTAATAGCTCGTAGAAGTAATCTTCAACAAGTAAAAATCAGTTTTAAAAGGGTTAACAGCAATTTGCTATTTATAAACGTACTTAATCACAGTATAAAAACGCTAGACTGTATCTTATCGATGATAGTGTTTGATCTATAGGAACTACAGCGTATAAAATTATGGAGAAATCATTAATAAAAAATACGCTACCTTCAGGTAAACCAACAAAACAGGTCTCCGCTACTTGATCTTGCGTTATTTGTAATAACGTAGGATTCATCGCTTAGTTATATCATTCTTACGTTTGGATTAAATAGTAAATTTAGCAAAATATCTTAATAGTTTTAATGCAATTTGTTAACGATTTTACTAAGTGAGCCGATTGTACAGTCCTATCTGAGAGCAATCTTGATAATTTGGATACCACCGCGATCTACTGAGTTTTTATTCTTTGTTGTAAAAACTTTTTTCTTTTTAGTATTCAGTTTAGTTGTCTGAGATATGATGTATTCCTTTCGACCACTGCATGCATTTTATCTTCAGTTTGCAGCTGAATGGACATTACTGTTATAAATATACGAAGGTAATAATACACATGGAATAAAACGCGAATGTATCGATGAGGTGCCTAAAAAGTGAATTCAGTGTTGTGTACATATCACCTTTTTTTTTTTTTTTAAATAGAAACGTTGGAGAATTTTACGAAATTCGTGGCGTAAATTAAATTAGGGCAACATTTCTGTTATTTACATATTTAATTTCTAACACATGCTATTAAAATCCATTTTTTTGTCCAGTTTTCACCCTTTGGCCAGTTTAAGTGTATTGTTCAGACTATAAACTTATATTATCAGCCTTAATAAAATTACATAATCTACGCGCATCCAAGGAGATATGATCCACCATAAGTTCTTCAAGTTGTATTGGAAACATATTCCTTGTCGATAAAAGTTCAGAAATAAAGCTGTTTCTATTTTTGTATTTTGGGCAGGACCAGATCTTATGTTCGATACTATCTTCGATATTACATATCTTACAAACTCCCATTCTGATGATCTCCATTTTGGCAAGATGACTAGTCTAACAAACACAGATACAAAATCTTTATGGAGAAGATCCCCGTGTTTAAACCGGGGCACTTTTGGTATTGTCTTTTGAATAGTGGCGTATTTTTTACCTCTTAACAAGTTTTGAAATTCGAAATACGATTGAAAAGAACGGTACAACATTTCCTTAAGCTTCGGTATTAACCGTCTCCATTGTAGTTTAATGTGCTTCTCAATAGCCGGAATTAGATCCGATCGAGTAATCGCATCCGCTACCTCATTTCCACGGACACCACAGTGGGCAGGGACCCACTTAAACTTCACCTTAGTTCCACGCTAGTGAAGTTGCCAAGCCCACTGTCGTATTGATATCTCTAATATATACTCATTGAAAATTTCGGGAGTCTAGATAGTCGTAAAAGAAGAACACTTATGAAGTCAGTATTAGTATTTTTTTTTCTTATATAATCTAATAAAAGAAACAGCCTCGTATATGGCATACATTTCCGTAAAAATGATGAACTTGCATATGGTATATGCTAAACAACTTTCTACTATGGTAAAAAAAGCGACTGTATATCTCTTTTTAGTATGTTCAATAGAGCCATCCGTGTAAATAATTTCATTAGCGTTGTACTCCTCCAATACTGACTCGACAATGGAATTGTTAACGACATTTGGAAGACTCTTCGATGTATTTAAAAAAAAAAACTAGTATCTGCCTTCAATCTAAACTGTAGTATTTGGAAGGAAGTCTTATAGAAGCGATCTAAAGATGTTTGTACTATATCTCGTGCAGTTTGTTGCGACTATGACTGAGTGGAGGTAGTAAATTTTTACCAAGCCAATATTTATTATTGCGCGCTTTGTACATACGAGTAAGTTGTTTGTCGATTATATGAGGATAATGCTGCCCGACTCTAAGGTAAAATTTGTCGGATAAATTTCTGTCTTAACGAAAAAGGAGGCTCCGCAGCTTCTGCCTGTAAGATATTAATGGGAGTGGAGCGCATGGCGCCCAAACACAAGCGAAGGGCAACATTCCGCATCGGCTGTAATTTTTTTATCTGTGTTTTATTAAAAATAATGAACGGCGCAATATAATCTATATGAGATCTGATGAGTGATTTATAGATCTGAAGACCTACTACTGGATGGGCTCATTCCGGTAATTACTCGTACTATATTAAGTCCTTTGTTACACTTTTGTAACAAAAATCTTGTCTCTTCATTCCACGACATTTTAAGGTCAAACATTTCCCCCAGCTCAAAAACAATAGACTTTTTATTAATGCACAGTAGTGATGAAGAATTTTCTTGTGAACAAGATACCACGAGTCTTATCCATATTAATATCCAATTGTAAAGGCACTAGAAGACTGCAATTTATTTAGCGCTATCTGTAATCTTTGAATAAGTCTATAGAAACTGCTGCTCCACTTAATCATCTGCATACTGAAATATCACTATCGATTTATTTCGAATTTGTTCTATAGATTTCGTATAAATTGTGTATAATAACGGACTGAGGAGGCTCTCTTAGGCTAAACCTTTGCCAGAATAAACCGAGGCATATTGCGTACCTTTATATCTTACCGTTAACTTTCTACCATTAAAATAGTTAAATATCCATGTACAAATTTTTTGGTTAACCCCACGTGTTATTAACCGTTTGTATAATGTGGACAGTTTGACATTATCATAAGCCGACTGAACATCAATAAAAACAGATACGACACTTCGTTTATAGACGAGATGATTCTGAATATATAATGTAAAAGAACTTAATGCATCAGTAGAACTAAATCCTTTTCTGAAACCATATTGGGTTGTCGAAATTTGTTTGAAGTTATAGGCCCACCATTCTAGCCTGAATTTCGGAATATTTTTAACGTTTTCCCCACACAAGACAATAATGAAATAGGCCTGTAATGGTCATTAGAATTTTTCTCGGTTTGAGTATAGGGCAAACATAGTGTTCCTTCCACTGAGGGGGAACGTATCCTGTGTTTATAGATTTATTATAAAAAATTAACAACATATTTTTAGCTTCCTCCGGTAGCTTTTGTATCATTTAGTATGATAAACTATCCACTCCTACCGTATGATCTAGAGTACGAGATAATTCCTCTTTTGAGATACAGTTTTCAAAAAAAAAAAGATAAACATACTCCGTTCGTCCATCAGGCCTGCTCCTTTACAAGGATCAACTGCACTTTCAAATTGTTGTATAAAGCTTGTAAGCCACTGGATATCAGTTGGGTTTACATATGTAGGAGGTAGGCTTGTAAGCCTTTTAATTCTCTGTCATATCTCCTCGGTTCCCACACTTGAGCTAATACTACTACAAAATTTTCGGAAGTTATTCCTTTTTTTGTTGTTTAATAAATCGTTTAGTTTCGGCTTGTTGCGTATGTAATTCTCCATCGTAGGAGATGAATTGTAAATTACTAGTGCTTTTCTTCGCAGAACAACATATCGATTACATTCTGCACATCCCACCACCCTTGTGGTGCTGAACGTACAGAAGACGTGCCGGAGAATTTCTTAATCAGTGGTGCTGTTTTATTCACCGCTGAAAGAATCATGTTATAGATGATCCAATATTGAGATTGTGGAGACATGGCTGAGAAATCCTACAAATTGAGATCCTGTATTTCTGTGGTTATACACCGTTGGTATGAGCCCAGTCGACTCTTTTATGATCTCTAATGAAGCATATCCTCTGGTTATTTTTTGTTATGGGAAAATACCCAAAGCCTGAGTATAGATTAATTTTGACAAACACCGGTAAATGATCGCTACTCATGGGGTCTTTTCCTAAAGTCCAATCAATTTTATCAGAAATACCAGAGGAAGCTAAAACTAAGTCCAAGTTTACCAAAGCCACCTATGCGAGTAGCTTTATTTACAATGTGTAGACTATGGTTAATAATGAAATGTAATAGTTGAATACCTTCAACATTAGCTCGTAGCGCTCCCCAAGCTGGATGAAGACAAAGTAGCTGTCACATATTAAGCAATAATTTTTGGTGTGGTGTCCAACCAACGGGAAGCTGATAAAATTCTGGATATTAACTAACAACTCATCGTTTTTTTTTTTTAAATTAATACTTTATTATTCAAATTAATATTTTACAGTTTGTTTCATTTACAGAGGTTTAGCCTTAATCAATGTACTGCTCTTCTTTGCAATACTTTATAGTATGTAACAATACGACAGAAAATATTCGTATTCTGCATGCGACGCGAAAAGTTTATTTATATATACCAGAAGTTACCCACAGCTTCGCATGTATAACTTTTTTTTTTAATACAATATCGCTCTCTTTCTTTTAACAGGTTTATATATTAGTATAGTATACGTATATATATATACACATATACACGACATTTCGGCCACGCCGCTAACGCAACTATATTAGTATATATATATTACGTATTATAACTTTAAATTATTATAATTTCTGTCCTATTTGTGATATCAATGTGAAACAAAGCTTATAACGAATCCGAAATGTAACTTGTGCGAATTTGATCATTATTGCCTTTAATAGCTTTTGCGTTAAATCGGAACAGACAGACAGACAAAATTGTATAGAAATATAGATATAAATATACACGACACACACACATATATATATACACATATACGCTTTTATATTATTCATTTATCTATGCATCGTTCTCATCGTATCGTGACTAGCAACACCGATATTGCACCTTAGGGTTGTTAAATATGAAAATAATTTTTTGAAGACAAACTCTACAATTTTATTTCGTGGAGTATCTTTCTTTTTTTATAAAGCGATGCCCCGCGATTTACAAAAAAATACATTATTCTGATTTTGTATATTTATAAATATTTTATATTATACAAAATTACACGTCAGAAGCGTACACGAAATTATTGACCATAACGTAATTTTGCTAAAATAAAAATTAAATCCGTATTTCATAATCGTATTGATGTAATAATTTAGCAAATTGATGTAATAACCTAGTAGTCTTAGTAACAAGATTCAGTTGATTCCGCAAAAAAAAAACTTATGTACAGAATCTTTCTGCCAACGTATTAAAAATTCCGTACAAAGAGTATACACATTATTATTATTATTAGTAGTAGTAGTAATCGTCACGAATAAGAGTTAGGGAGAAGTTTTCATACTTCTTCCAATAGACCCGCGCGATTGTAGGTGTGAGTTGAAAACCAAAAATTACGGAATAGAAAGGAAGAAAATAATAGTAAAAACAGAAGGGTGCTAAGATGATGGCTGCGCGTTTGGTTGTATTCAGTAGGAAAGGGTCTTTAAACGTAGCTGAAGCACAACGATTGCCAAAAGGCTAATATATATATATATATATATATAAAATATATGGGGAGTAGCTAATTTGTGGGGGGGGGGATCTGCCGATGACAATAACTGTCCAGATTGTCGGTATAGGAAAAAGACACAATAAAGGACTCAGTGCAAGGTGCTTTAAGACCAGAATGCTATTCTTCTAAGTGTATACAAAACTGAAATTATTTATTATTGCAAACAATTCTATCGATTAACTGTTATTTTCGGACGCTAAATGTTAATAAACGAAAATAGGTGTGTAGTAAAACATGTATAAAAATCGGGAATATTCGAAATTGAAGAAAATACAATCAGGAATGTTAGACGCATTATTACAATATTTTACATAATTTTATATTATTCCAATATCAATCAATATAAAAAATTATAATAATCCCTCTGATTCTACGTTCATTCAGTTCGACGATTATAGCTAAATATTAATAAAACGAAAATAGGTGTGGATTTAAATTTTAAAAAATTCGGGAATGTTCGAAATTTAAGAAAATATAATGTTACACACGTTCTTTATATTTTACATCATTTTATAAATGAAAATAATTATTGACAAAAGTAAAAAAAAAATATTCCGCCAAAAATTAATATTTAATGACTTTCCGATGAAAATTTTTCTACAAAACTATTTTTAAACCGATGTAGTCAGAATTTTTAGTAACCTTACACGCTCTAGCTATTGGTATACTATTGGATACGCCGTAATTTTATTTTAACGTGTTAGGCAGATTTTTTTTTTTAAAACGCTAAAAAATATCTTAATTAGAACATTTTTGATCGTCTAAAAGCCAACATTTTTTTTATCCTTATGGGGTCTATGTGTGGGCGTGAAAGGTTTAAAAAAATAGGACGGTTATTTTACAATAGATTTTATTCTTTCTTAATTGTTACCCAATATAATTGGCAAATTCTAATATATTTATCGCTATTCAGTAAACCTGTATACCTAGTCAAAAAACATTTGTATGCTAGAAACTAATATCGACATATAAAAAAAATATGCATCATTCAGAGTCCATATAACATTAGCTAAAATCCATTTTTGATCGTTGAAATTATTAACGTTATTCGGACAACGAAATATAATTTACTCATAATGAACGGAAAATGTATTTTCAAACAATACCGAGTAAGCATTTGCAAACAGAAATTTTTTTAACAAGGACAAAACGTATAAATTCATTACGTGAATACTGTTATCCTAATTTTATAGTTAATGACAGTTATTATATAAAGCACTGAATTCATATAATAGAATAAAATAAATAAATATCCCAGCCCCCTTATTAAAAACGAGGCCAATTTTAAGCTATTACAAACGAATATATTTTCGTTTTTAATTTTATAAATAAATGTTATTGGTGGTGAGAGGAGTGTGGTGGTGAAACATTGCTGTTTCATTTAGTCCAAAATTAATACCAACGTATTTATCATTTTCAAAACCGGATGTTTTATAGTATTATAATAGATAGCCATTAAACCGAAAAAATATTATTAAATAATTTTATGAAAATACACTATTATTGAAAACGAGTACACTTTTTTTTAACTGAATGTAATATTTTTTAAGCTTTTTAATTAACATTTTATAATTTCTAATTTAAGATATTTCATACTTTATATATATTTATTATATATATATATATATATATATATAAATACATATAATTAGAATCAATCACCATAATTTAGAGCGTGATTATGAAAAGAAATTTTATTTAAAGTAATATTTTATACTTATTGACAAATTTTAATATGCTAATTATTCCGTTAATTATTAAATAAAATCGATAAATTTTTCTAACTGTTTACAAGAGATCTTAAAGCACGAGAAAAGGAAATAACATAATATTCGTTCGTAATTAATTACAAGATATGTAATTCGTAATTTTTACTCGTTTCACTAATTCATCTACAAAACTGCGATAAAAAATCTGCGCTCGAGTGCAATATAATTTTAAAAAATTTCTAACGAAAAATAAATAATTAAAAGTTGAAAAAGTAATTTACGATAAAAACGGATATTTATTTATAGGATGGTATTTTAGAAAATGACACTTATTAAAACTGGTTTCCTATTTTCTTCCAATCATTTCTAGAAATTGTCCCACCCGCAGGGTGGTTAAAATTCGTGCAAAAAAAAAAAGTGTAGAACATATGGCCTTTCATTCGGAAAGTCTTTGTAATTTTGTATGTAGCAACCTTGACTCACTTCATTAAGCGTTCGACAGACACGCACGCACACTAACGTATTAGAGTTACGACCTAGACTCGACCTTTAAGACTCACCCTCGACAGAAGGATAAACAGGTTCTGTTATTTCTTTTTCCACCATTTCAACCCGTGATGGTTGTTCTTGTTTCTCAATAAATCAAGGAAGGAACTGCAACAATAATACCTATATACCTATCCTTTACGGCGCGGACTAATGGTTTAAGATGGTGATGATGTTAATACTAGCAGGTTATTAGAAAATACGGCACCAAACCGGAATAAAGCTTGACGAAAAACAGATCTTAATATTTACTTCACCGAAGATAGCCGTTTTAGACGTCTGTAAAATAACTGGGAAGACAATAATATTCATAGTTACATTTCGCTCAAAATCTGTCCTCCGAACACCAACTACTACTACTACTTCCTTTATTAAGAATAATGATAATGGGAGTAATAATCATCATCATCATAATGGTGTATACCGAAGGAAAATGCGTAGTTATAAAATGATTCCATTGAAGGTACACCACACACACAAAATAAAAATACCTATACCTCCCCCGAAACTGCGTTTAGCGTAATGCCGTTCTTTTTTGTATCTCACCCTCTAAAAACAGTTTATTGCTTTTCAAACTGCATATAAGACTTTGTCTCACTACTATTACCCTTCCACTAGACAACTAAGATACTTCTATCGGCTGAGGGTTAGGAAAGACCCCGTAAGACTATCACGGTTTTCTTTTACTTAGTTGCCAAATATATAATATCCTATTCCTGAGTTGCCATTTTTCCTTTAACTACATTTCCATACATGCATCTAACTACATTACCGTTACCGAGAGCCTAGAGCACGATAGTAAGGAATAAACGATGAACACTGTTAAACTGCACAGTTACACCGTTCTTACAGAGATGATGAGATAAAATATTACATTTATATAATACCTTAAGGTGTTTCTGTTACACTTTTACGAGTAATAAATATGATCAGTGCTTACTAGTTTTTTTTTTTACAAATGAAGTATATAATAACGTAGAGAAAAAATCGTGCAAGATAAATTTCAGCTTTAAGTTAATGGTAGAAGAATTTAATAATCAGTTATAAATGCGAGATACACGAGCCTTAACGATCAGGATGGCATATTCTATAGATAACCTAGTAAGAATGTTAGTTAATATGTAAAAACCCACTTAAAAATATGCTGGGATCGTTTAACGTAAGGAAAAAAATGGTGTAGATTATATAAATACAGAGATAAACGAAGAAAATTATATACCAAATCGTAATACGATGTAATATAACTAACACTCTTGCAAAAATGTCAGCAAAGATTACTCGGTTAAATTTCGAATAAATGAAATAAAACTTAAAACGTTTGTAGGCGAGCAAAAATGGAATGATTTTGCTCACCCAGACATAAACTTGATAGATAAAACAATAATAAGAAAATATGAAGAAAACGCGGATACTTCTTATAAAGCGAAAAAATGAACAGTATGAAAATGGATGTAGTAAAGGAGCGGATAACGAAAGAAATTGTAACGATGATAAAATATATGGATAAATGTTTTGAAAAATGGATTAAATATAGGGCAAACAAAATTAAGAGAAGTAGTTAAAAACATTATTAAAAAATAAAATAATGACGAAATCTCGAAAATAAATTCAAAAGAAATGTGGTAGATAACAATAATAGAACGAAAGAAAGAAGCGAGATAGATAAATTTCAATGTACAAAAAATAATAACAAGTGTACGAGTAAAATCAATGAGAGAACTTGAGTATGATGGTATATTAGGATAAGGGATATGAAAAAATGCGAGGAGATATTTTTACACGGAGTTAAAAGGAGGATGAATACCGAAGCGAAAATACAGGAGTAATAAGATGAACTTTTAAAAGTGGAGTTCATAACAACAGGGAGAAAAAAATTCTTGTACGTAGGAAATTTTTTTTTAACAAATATCCTCTTAAGAACAACAACATTTAGTCGGAGCCAATGCCGACATCAAAATAAATCAACACAACGACGCTTCTAACGAATTTCGTTAACCGAATAAGCAGTTACATGGAACAGGTGAACGATTGTAGATTTTTCTATTCGATACAGCTAAACATGATTTATTACTAAAAGACTTGAAAAATATAGAATTAAAAACACGTATAGCGATTTCAAAGTTTTCTAGCAAATAGATATAACGTAGTCAAAATAAGATAATATACAATTAAATTGTAAATTATTAATAATACGCGTATTAATAATCACAAAAAGACATACACATCACACAATTCAATCATGACAGTTAGAAATATAAAATACATAAAGTATGTAAAAAGGTCTGCCAACTGGAAAATCTAAAATAGGTAAAAGGGGATGTTTTAAAAATGTGAATGCACTCTGTATATACTAAAAAAATCTTACTGCATTCGCCGCAATAACGTATGACCGAGTTAATAAATAACTTTAAATTAAGTAAGTTATATGTATGAAAACTATAAAATTATGTTAAAAATTTAAAAGGACAAATTGATCTAAATTTCCTTTATTAGTGAATTTTCGATGTTTGTGTTTTAATACCAATTATCGTTTAATAATTAAAACGTTAAATCCTATATGATGACTGTATGGAAATTAACACGATTTAATATTATCCTTCCGAATTTTGTACTACCTCTTATCTGATCAGACAAATGGAAACAAAAATAATCAATTATTTGGAATAATATTAACGACGAGAAATTAAAATGAGTAATTATTGGAAATATAATACACCACACAGTTACTTTTCCGGTTTTTATTAATTTTGTTCCCAGTCCAGAAAAGTGCAAAAAATGTAACATTTTGAGTGTTAAAGAAAAAACTAATATATGAGGCTCCTTCGAGTTTCGTGGATGGAAAAGCGTACTAATACGTCTATTTTGGAAGAAATTCGTCCAGCCCGCAGTTAACAACGGAAGTTTTCGCACGTATTATGAGATTTTTTTGGTCACATCATACGAAAACATGTCGGAATCGAAAGAACAATAGTTATTGGAAGAATGAATGGTGTGCGGCCAAAAGACAGAGCACCAATTAAATGGACAGATGCAGTGACTGCTGCAGCTCGGATGTAATTTTCAAGATGTGTTCACGATGCCGAAGATCGTCCAGGATGGAGGCAGAAAATAATGAAGCTGTTACCTTGATCACGATACTCCTACGTGGAGTTACGACTAAATGATATATATATATATATATATATATATATATATATATATATATATATATATATATATATATGAGAGAGAGAGAAAATTGAACCACAAATGTGAATGTGATAAATATTGTAGGTGTAAAGTTATATTAATAATATGCTAATGGCTAGTATGTAAATAAGCAAGTCCCAGCGCAACAAAGTGTATTTATGTAGTAATTGTACATAACAAATGTGAACCACATTAAAAGTAGAACACGCAACTTAGATGAAAGGAAAAATAAATTTCATTTTTTTTTTTGCCACTACGGTTGACATAGCACAACGGAATTTTCTTTTAAGTGTTATAAAATTTTCTTTTCGTTGCAATGTTCGTATAAGCTATAAATTATTTACATCATCTTTAAAAATAGTGTATGAATTAAGAGTGATTGATGTCGTTAGCTGACCCAATGTCACTAAACGCAGAATAATGATACACAAAAATATTCAATATTATCAATTGAGGAACTGCACAACTTAACAATTCGCAATCTATGAGGGTAGTCACCGAAGTAAACCGTGATTATAAAATAATTGAGAATTGTAGAAACTAATATTAAAGGGGTTCCATTTTGATGCGACCATAGATAAAAATTTATATATATATTTTTTTCAGTTAGACTTAAATTTTTTCGTCAGATTTGATATGTGACTTTAGAACTTTTACTCCAGGTATGCTATAATTAATGTTTAAAGACTGTGTTCGAGAAAGTTTGTAATGTATAAAGAGAGAATTCTTACTAATAGTAGTCCACCAGATGAGAACGAAAATAAACAATCCTATTACTTAGAGGAAGAGCTAGCGCATGCGTCCTAAAATTTTGAATGTCCTTGTTACACTAGAAATATTTGCCTTACTTTTTTTTAATAAGGTTGCTTCAGTAATCGGCTTCTTTTAAAATGTCGCATTAGACTATTACTTTATTCTATTACGTGGAATTATCGCTCATCTATACTTCTAAAAAAGTCGTACACAACTGTACATAAATATTCCCCCTTAAAAAATATTATCCTGTTTGGAAAAAATATAGAAGGACACAAAAATAATAAGAGAATGAATTTAAGTACCTAATTGTCCGAAGTCGTAGTACGATTAATCTTAATCAATAAAATATATAATCCAAGTAGTGCAGACAACTTCCTTTTTCAATTTATATATATATATATTATTATATATATGACCACATACAACTCCACGTGTAGGGATGTTTACGTATGCGACATTGGTCCTATAGCGTATTTCATCCTCTTCACGGCGGATTTAACAACGTACCGGACTCTCGGCTGGCATACGAGAATCGATTATTTCTTGCCCTATTCTTTTATCTAGGTTCCGCAACACCGAGGGATAGTTTTCAACTTTGAGGGTGCAAAGAGAAGTTTTTCGAAATGATACTAGGGTAAAATATTTTGAACTATTCATCCCTCTATACGCGCGCATCGCCACGATACCCTCCTGCTGGCAAACCATAGTATCGTTCAAACCCTAAATATATAAGAGTTCAACGACCGCCACCGTACCTATATCCGTTTAATTAATCAGAAAAATTTGTTTCAAGGCGATTCTTTAAAACGAATATATATTTAATCTAAACTGATTATTTTCTTGTACACGGATAAAATGAAGCGTTGGAGATTCTGCCGCGTGAGCATGTACGGCGTGTATTAAAGTTCGACAAAGCAAAAAAGACGAGGAAGTTCAACAACCTTGAAATTGTCTCACGGTCACGACCATATCGTCTGGTTTAAATTCAAGTTAAAGGGCACACGCAAATTTACCGGAAACTCTAACGTTCTTTAATACAAAAGTGGGTGGTAGCAGACCGCCTAGTTGCAGTTGAACAGTCATTACTATACATCTTCGAACTGTATATATATATATATATATATATATATATATATATATATATATATATATATATATATAATATATAACGTCAGTTAACGTGTGACAGTATGTCCATAGAAGTGTTCATTTCTTTATAACCTAATTTACACGCTATAGAGAAAACTAAGTCGTTAAATCGATTTACTTTAATTATTAATTTTTTTTTCTATTTTAAATACCCAGGAGGTTTTCAATGTAGAACACAAATATCATTCGTGTGAATAGAAAAAGCGTATACTCTGTTTCTTTTTTGGTTAAATTTCGGATTTGAAGCTTTCAAATTACAAAATCTAAAATGAATTATATACATATGTATGTATGTATGCGACTTGTGTTTACCTCGAGTAATATCAGACGTAGTAATCTTTCAGAAAGCGTTTTTTTTTCAAGTTAATAAAAAACGACAAATAACTTTCGGTTACATTTGACCGTTTATTCCAGGCGTTATATATAATAAATCACGGGCACGACAAAGCTATAAGTTACATATATTAAAACGATTATCTAAGTGTTTTCCAGGCTATACCATATTTAAACCAAATAAACATACGCTTAATTATTTTTCATTTCAGAATAACTGGAGTGGATCATACTTCTTAATCGTAGTCTGACACAGCTTTAAGTATATATATATATATATTCCTTAATTGCATCTCGCAGCAGCAATTCTACATATCGGAAGCACACGTTTCTGAGTTATATATAGCGTTAAAAAAAAATAAATTGTTTTTTTTTTCCTTAAAGTACAAAGTCCATTGAAGTAAGAAGAGTAACAATTATAATTAAAAATTATAAAATACAAAACTTTCCTGTAAAGAAAATTTCCGAATGGTTAAGGAGAATAACCGAGAAAAGGCTAACGCTTTTGCGGAAAACTTTTCAAATATTTTCCAACCGCACGGACACAACATCGACGTTGAAGAGGAAATAAGTTCTTTCTAAGCCCATATCCAAATGTCACTTCCCATCCTGTTTTTCACCACAACACAAAAAACAAGTATCATATAAAAAAGTTCGGCTTTTGACATGGCACAAGGATATTCTGTACAAATTAAAACTTTAGCTGCCTTACTAGTACTACCTAATGATAAGATTTTATACTTTTCACAGAGAAATATTTTCAGGTATATTATTCACTGTCATCCATATTTCCGATCAAGGTTGTTCCGCGAGGCAGTGTCCTAGCTCCTACATTATATCAAATTGATGACTTCCTCGTAAATGATAATCTACCGCTTTATTCGCCGACGATACTGCAACAATGACGTTGATACTCCAGCCAGTTACGTCCAAGAATAAACCATCTTCCAAATTGGTTCAAACAGTGGAGAATAAAAAAATTAACGAAAATAAGTGCCTGAATGTATTATTTACATTACAAGAACGGCCAGATATCTTAACAAAAAGTCAATTCCAACAGCAAGTAATGCGAAATACCTCGGTCTACATCCGATCGGAGACTGACTTGGAACAAACACATAACCTCCCCAAACTATAAATCAATAATAAAGCTAATTTGGACATATGGCACTGAGATATTGGGTACTGCATCTAACTCCAATATAGCTCTTATGAAAAGGACTAACATTTTACGTGGGATAATTAACGCACCCTGGTTCATACGAAATAACGACATCTGGAAGCAGGTAAAGATAAAAGTTCCGTTAAAAAAGAGATCCGCAGCTCAAGTGCAAGATATAAGGAAAGACTCGACCAACACAGTTAAATATATTATCGAAGAATTTGTTGACAGACTGTGTAAAATTCGATCGAATAGGCAGATTGAATCCTCTCCAGTTTCAAAATCGATCCTGATAAATCGTATGATTGTAGATTGTTTAAAGTAATCATCATTAAGTAAGATCAGCATCCGTTGGGAGACTATTCGACTGAGTTTTGATAAAATCAGATCTTCACTGTTGCTTATTGTTAAATACCGATTGCGTGCATATATATATAAAAAAAATACATATATTATTATAAACATTATTTTAAAATTCTTTTAAGTTACCGCGAAAAAAGCGTATATATATTTATATTTATATTAAATATCGACAATATTCAAAACACTATGAGCGTGCGCGATGGTAATGCAAAAATACCTTTATTTATTTATATCAATAGTAATCGATAGAGTATTTAGACTAGAAAATTTGTGCCACATTAGCTTTTCAACGTTTTTGTACTTTTATGAGGTAATTTTAAGTAACAATAAAGGGAGATTTCACCTTTAAAATTATTCCTTTTTTCCGATTTGGATATCTGTTCGACGATGGTAAAAGCTTCCGCGTATTTCGTAGTGTTCTCGGTAACCATATCACTCCGGCCCGAAGTAATTTTTCGTGATCACACCTCCCTAACTTTTATCTAGATGATCAAAATATATCATTACTTGATATTACCTACACGCCATCGTACATTATAAGATTGTTTCATAGTCGCTACTCAAATAACGATCAAATTAGGAACATGGCTATCGATAGATTAAATATCACCCAGAGAACTATATATTATTAAGACACGAATCTTACACGTACTTTCAAAATTACCGACGATTTCACGCGGACAATTATTATTGTTACCGCTATTTAAAAAAAAAAACCGCCTAGTTCGGAATTTTGTTTTTACAAGTAACAGGCAAGACTGCAGGATATGGAATGGTAAGCGGCAATAATATTACGAGAAAATTCACGCATCAATCGACTTAACGGAAATATTTGAAAACATACGACCTTCAAATTTATTGTTATCTGAATAGCCGCGTGCGCAATTAATTTCTTCAAAATTATAATTAAATATATGTGTATACGTAAGTGTGTGGTGTATGCGTACAAATGTTTGTGGTTTTGACAATAAATGTTTTACATTATACACAGAATAGACGTATGGATTATCGAAATTAAAAAATGATAGTGATTAAACTAATAAATACAGGCAAATGTAGAAATGATAACAGTATATTTAAACGCGTAGGTCTAATTTACAACATATGCATGTGTAATCCAAACGATCAATTCAGGAAAGGATATCGAGAATAAACTGGAAGGAGACGCGACTGATAAAATTAGTCGAAATTTCGAATTAAAGGTAAAAAGAGAATTAACCGATATAATGAAAATTATAAAATAGATTTATTGTTTCAAAAATACTAAAAAAGAAAATTCCGGGAATTACGGAGATTGAATAAAAAAAATTTAAAACGAGCACGAGAAAATAACAAAACGGATATCGGAAAATTTCAAACGACGAACATAAGTAAAAACAAAGAAGTTTAAAAAAAATGCCGCTCGATAATCAGTTCATTCCCTCGCTTTATAATATAAAAAATTTGCATTGAAAGAATTCCAGTCGATTGAAGTTCGAATAAGTAGTGTTCGTGTAAACGAACAGATTAAAAATATGTTAATATAGGTAAACATATTTTTTGTTTTTAGAAAAATATCTTGCAACTTTTCAAAAAAATACTCCCGTAATGAAACAGATATTTCCAAACTATAGCATCGACTAACGTTAAAATTAAAATTGCCCGAAACGTATAAAATTATTAAAAATGAAAAAATGAAAATGAAATTCTACTTAGTAAGACAAGCTAAAGCGATTCAGCAAATATCGAAAATTATGTAGTATTTTTTTAATTTTAAAATTTCAGAAGAGGTTCTACATATAAATGGAAAAATAGTTGAAAAGTTAGAGAAATTCGGTTCGGCTTGTGACGAAAAAATCGGATCCGATATGGAATGTTCAAAAAGACGTATTCAAGATTCAACAACCAGTTTCCCCCGTCATTCATCGATATATATATATGACCGGTACTATACGACGTGGAAACATGGCCGATAAAGAACATATCTAAAAAAAAAAAAATATTAAATTGCAATGGAAATGTGGTGGCTGCTGAAGATACCTTGGACGCCAAAATTGACGAAAATGCTAAAAAAAATAAACAGTAGAACTGTGCATAAAGACTAGGAAAATGCGTATTTCGGGACCTAATTAAATAATACCGTATTTTACAAACGATATTAGGGTATAGAATGAAGAAAATCCGGTTAAGAGAAACGAAAAAGTTCGGATGAATAATGAACATAAAGGACTGAACAGGATAAAGGAAATTACAAATTAGCAGTCCGCATCTAAATTTTGTAATCACGTTATGCCATGCCGATAGATACCGCTCGACATCTTCTCATCTACCCCTTTAAGAGCTATCGGTGAGCATTCTATACGACGTGATGGATCATTTTCGAAAACCCGCACTTTGTCAGCTTATGACCACTACTACATCTACGACCAGTTCAACCAAAGGTTCGTTGTCAGAATTTTCGATAAAATTTCATTCATCTAGGTTTTTCCCCATGTGTCATCCATTCGAAGATTGGTTTATAGCATCGCGTCATTCTTTTCTCTTTTTAGCTAGTCTCTTCAGTTCCCAGTAGCTGCCACACCACATGTTTTGCATAATTTGCGACATGTATCACCTGCGAAGACTTCGTATTAGATTTATTTTGCACATTTCTCTGTCTACTATTGTTTTTGTGTCATCGCTTATCGATCATTTCTTGCAGGTGTCTTTGATCCGACTGTAGCACTTCTTCATTAGACCATTTTATTAGTCTACTCGATTTTCAACATTTTTCTTAGGCACCACATTTCGAATGCATTCAGATTTTATACGCAGTTCGTCCACGTTTAATATCTCTGCAATACAACGCTTCAGACAAAACATTCTATGAATCTTTTTCTTTCACATATTGAAATTGATTGCGAGGTTAACATTGATTTCTTTTTTTTTGTATCAATGCAATTAAAACACTTCAGACAAAACATTCTATGAATCGTATTCTTTCATGTATTAACATTCTGTATTCGTCTGTATTATTCTCGCTCTTACGTCCCTATTTCTACTTCCTGGGTGCCAATAATTCCCAGATATGGAAATCCGTTGTTGACTTTTCCTATTTTTACTGAATTGATGATATGTCGGTTTTACTTTTTCAGATTTCACCAAGATTTTTTTCAGTTTCATTTTGTATCGGTACTTCAACATGCTTCCCATTTTCCCTTTTCCATGGCGATATCATCGGTAAATCTTATCATGTTTGTAATACTAGATTTAATACGGTATTTAACTTCATTTATTTCTTCTTCGATATAAAGGTTAAACAAGAGCGGAAAAGAACATCCTTGTCGCACTCCCTTTTTATTTTATGTTCCTTCCAGATTTGATTACTACCGCTTGGTCCTTGTATTCAATGATCCGTCATCCATCTTTCCATGGAATATCTGTTATCTTACATTGAACATTTTTCTACAATTTACATGTATTGTGTGTAGTTATTTTTACTTACACCTTTTCTGATTATTGTTCTTTAATATATAAGTTAATTTATTAATTCATTTTTTTTTAATATTTTGGATGCTTACAACATTATTTTTTTAACCATCATTTATCATTATTAAAATATCACATAAATGTTAGCGTATTAATTATATTGGGAAATATAGAATTACAGAAAAGAGTTGCGTCAGAGTTAAGCCAATGTGTGTAGTAAAAATTAAGAAAAGGAACAAAAATAATGTTTTTCTATTGCAGCTGACTTTTGATGTTGCAGTTGGCGCGACACAAGGCCATTGTAAATTGTTTATTTTATTTTTATAAAGAGTATTCGGGCCAATTGTAAATTGTTTATTTTATTTTTATAAAGAGTGTTCAGGTCAATTGTAAATTGTTTATTTTTACAAAGTATTCGATAATTCAGGTAAGATAAACAATATATAATTTGGGTTATACAATTCCCGAAATATCGTATTTTAGGATTTTTAGGATTAACAGCCGCTTTTTATTTCAGATTGGCAACACTGTTCCGAATAGATTTGTTTAAATATATATATATAAACCAATATAAAAAGTAATTATCACCGATATTTCTGTACTAATTTTCTCATTAGAATAATTTTAAAATTTGTTTATCGACTATTCTAATCTAATTTTCATTTACTGGCTTCTATATCTTATGAACACCACTTAGCACTTAGCAATAACATCGAAATCCTTAATTCTTCAAAATCAGTCCAATACGGTCAATCTAATATAGATTTTTTATTTTTCTTCTATAAAACGTTTAACCTCTAATCGAAATCAGTTATCGCGTTTTATCTTATAACTATTTTTATTGTTCGTATTTTTCTAACCGCAATAATTTCATTATACGTGAACACGTGTGTAAGCTAATTAAAAAAGCAAAACCGCGTGTGTAAAATTTACTCGTTGTAGCACATCATAGGGGGGATATAACATGCGAGAGAAAATAAGGCGAGGCCGTAGATTAATACGAACCACTACGGGGGAAATTCTAATATCGATATGTAAAGATAAACCGGTGCCAATGAGACGAGCCATTACTGGAAATTAAAGATAAACTGCGTGAACAAATACATTAACCGAGTACGAATGTAGGATTTTAACTCTTTAAAGTCGAATGAAATGTTCGGAATTCCGAATATTACGTAAACATTAATTAAATGTATACGGTAGTTCGAGGCTATGATAGGAAATAAAAACCTAATTGTATGTATTATTGAAGCAATATTTGAAATTACTGATTTGTCCCGGTAAAACAAACTTGCAAATAAGTGATTTAAGAGTAAGCAAGAAAAAACGCCCTCACAACGCGGTAAAACGTAAGTTGAAAATACAAATGATTTATAATTGAAAAGAAATTCAAGTACTTTTGCGTAGCTTATCGAAATATAAGTTGTTAAAGCTTGTTGACGGTTCGAAGGTTCCATCTCAGTTCGCGGCATAAAGTTTCTCGTCAAACCTTTAAAACACAGTAACACACACCCTACTGACCGTGTGTATCTCGAATATTTTGCTATTCACCATGTTCGACAACAATACGATCCTGATGATATTAATGTAACTCATTAGCTATAAACATATTTTCTGGTAAAAATTTGTACAATCTACGTCACAATCTTACACCCGGGTGAACGTATAGTAGTTAGGTCCATCGTCTGATATTTTTCAAAAACGTAATAACCAAATTAAATTTCCCCGGGGGAGAGAATTATTCAGCGCTCCATATAATATTTAAGGATTGCGATGACAAATATGTATAGGACTTTATTTAAATATTAATTCTACCATGTACGTAACTCGCTGAGTATATCGTAGTCTCCTATAACATTAATCTATTTCGATGCGTAATTAATTCTTATCATTACTAATGCGAATATACCGCGGGTGATAAAAGAATTGGAGGGAAAACACTAATCAATAATAAATTCGAACACGAGGTACTTCACCAAGCATCAGGATTAGTTAACGCCACTGATGTGATTCGACGAATTAATCAAATAGTAGTAAAATGCAAAAGAATAAATCATTAAGAAATTCCAACATCAGTCCACTAGCGAACGTGGGCAATTGTTTTCAGTTATTACGACCGCGAGCTAATCCAATTTTTCCCAACGACATTCTCTTCTCGTCAATTGGTCATCATTTCATCGTCCGTTTTTAATCACAGCGTTATTTTTTCCATATAATCGTGGAAGTCGCGGCTTTTCTTTTATACATTTATTTCGCTTTCGGTCAGATAGGTTTACGTTTTATCATCAATTTGTTTTTGTAAACTTCCGTGTTTGCGAATCATACATAATAGCCAATAAAATAGGTTAATATATAAAAATACAATAAAATTAATTGCAACAGTATTAACAATAAAAACCATTTAAAATTAATTTCTTTTACGAAAATGAAAAAAACACGTGTTCGCGTTAGTACTCCGTTACATTTTAATAATGAAAACGATTTTTTGTTTAGAATTCCATTGACTTTAGTGTGCGCGTTACGAATGTTTGTGTAGGCGTGTGTTGTAATTAACAGGAAAAATAATCATTAAAAACACTGTAAACGAATGATAAAAATAATCCAATATATCATTCCCGGTTCTTCAACCTTAGCATGTTACGTATATATATATATATATATATATATATATATATATATATTAATAAAACGTATTTTATCGACAATCAATATACACAACAGCTATGGAAGACAAATAGAAGTGAGCATAGAATTACAAACTACACTACCACTTAGTACCGTTTTTTTTGTTTTATTTTTATTTTCAAATTTTATTTTTAAATAGACCGCGGATGCAAGCTGAAAGGGAAAGTTAACGTACCAGTTTGACGTCACGTTTTGTTTGCGTGTGTGTGTGTAAACTCACGCATAACATTCGAAAGGCGAGTAATATTTATTTATTTACCCCGATGAAAACGAAATATATGACTGCGATGGGTAAGAGGAGAGTTCTGAGCAGTTTGTTGTTTTCAATCTTGGAACGTAAATAAGCTTCTACTTCCAACTTGTTAGTAGTTTAGTATATATAAAATTAAGTTTACACATGATACGTGTATTAGTAGTTGTGAGAGTATACCGAGTTTTATACTGGTTCCATGATAACTGGCTTCGATGTAACAAAATGTCTGTGATCGTTCGTTGTATTCATACGGATATCATAATATAGTGTTCCGATGTCCGAACGTGCGATGTTCTTCAATTATTACTTATCATAATTATCATTACCCATATATATATTATATATATATATATATATATATATATATATATATATGCATATACACATAAAATTAACAATTCAACACTCTGTTATTAATTATTATTATTATTGTTACTATTTTATTACAAAAAGATAAAATACTATTTAAAGGTATACGCGTGCGAGATTCAACGTACGTCCAAGGACGATACGTCAATAAACCAGCTTTTGGCACTGGCACATGCATATCATGCAACCGAACGCTCACTCTATCAACTTCACGTCACACGTGTGTATATCTACAGCGGAAATAATTTATTGGATACGCATAAACAAATTTTATGATAAAAGCCCAAGATAGCATATATATATGTGTGTGTGTGTGTTACACGCGTGTATAATAATAAATTTTAATAAGGAAATTATTGTATGTATATTTAATGGACATACTACAGGAGAGATAATAACGCGCGAGCCTCCTTATGTGTTTTTTTTGGAACGCATACATAGGGCGGAATATGTAAGAGACGATATGTTTATGTGTAAAGTTCATTATCACCGCGGGAAAAAAATTCGCGTTTACGCATGTGCCAATTTTTTCTGTTTTTGCCATAACCAGCAAACGCAAAACAAACCGGCTTTCAAGTGTGTAGTACAGAACACACCCACAGCGATTCAAGGCCGGTCAATAAATTCGTTTTCTTTTAAAATCCGAAACAACTACAGAGATAAGGTGTAATTGTGATTAATCGAATTACGATGATAATAAAATAACGTTCAATGAAAAATACTACAGCCAGATAAGAGTACACGCAAGACCGGATAATTATATAAATGCGTGTTTTATAACATACACACATATACCCGAACAATAAATCTGACTAAAAATGTAAAAATGTACCGAACGGAAATAAAGGAGTTCGATCTGAGAGACGGAGATAGTTGGAAGAAAATATAGAACAATTTCGAAAAATCTTAAAACGAATTTAAATCAACCGTTAAAATCTCGAATAACAATAACGCGTTTTAAATTATATTAATTGCTGGTAATTGTTTATCGTTGAAAAGCTTTAATTTTAACTAAACAATCGATTGTTTACGCTAATTAATTTAATTATTTCAGCGTACATTCATCACAACTTTTTGTGTTCTTTTATTTTCTCCAAAAGCCTATATTTATTATCGAATAATAAAAGCCAATCACACAAGGCGCACCTCATTCTTTACATGTGAGCCGTCCAGTTTACGTTTGTCGACGGATCTACACCATTTTACTACATCTAAAATATTATTACACACCATATATCGTTAATTTTTAATTTATAACATTTACATACCCACATATACACAAAATCACAGTTATAGTACGCGTTCAACACTCTCGCAGTATCTATTTTTATTTACCGTATTATTGCGATTAATTCAGTATATCAAACTTATCACTGTTACTTGCTACTTCGAATTCATTATAAATTGTTTAATTAATTACTTTATTTCATTTTATATAGTTACAGTTACAATTCTTTGTTGTTTCTTATTATTCTGTTTATATCACCACTCTTTTATTAGCCGTTGTTTTAGTTTCTCAATCTTTTTTTTTCTTTCAAAATTTCTTTCGGTATTTAACAATTTCGTCATCACGTATTTATTAGTTTGTTCACCAAACCTCGACCGTGCTACCGAACACATACATACAGCTGTTCGTTTTCCTTAGTTTATATTTTATTTGCATCGTTTAAATCGATACTTTCATCTTTTTACTAAATAATCCCAAACTTTGGTAAACGAAATATATTTAATACATTACGATGACCTGACAGGTCGTTTAATGGTTCGTTCGGATTTCTACACTAATACTCGTTTATTAGGCTCAAACTTTTTCTTTGCAAACGATCCGTTTTCCCGTGTAATATAAGCTTGTATTATGTCAATCTGAATTCGACTATATATCATTCTCATTGTCTCCTAATCTACATCATTTCTTAATGTGTACCGTATTAGTATTATTGATTTCAATTTATTTTCCACTTTTTTGTATTTGCAAGTTCCATCTCAAGAGTCTCCATCGTTACACCTAGATATTCATATTTCATTGGCATATATTCACCTCGTATATTAATTATACAAACTACCGTTTTACTATCCTTTACAGTAACTTTCAAATCATGCCCTTTTATTATAACGATTTCTTCAATCCTTCCTAGCAGCTTATCATGAATAGCCGTATCGAACGCTTTTGTGAGATCTATCTAGCACTCTATTTCCCACTTCAAAGCTTATCCTTACCACCCGAACAAAACCGTCACACTTAATTATACCTTTAAAACAAACCGTTTTACATTCATTCATTATTAAAATATCGTCTAATGTCCCACCGGCAGAATTTTATAAATATTACATGTATAAGATCGAAATTTAACAGAAGCGAGTATTATTCGAGTAGCTAGAGAGCGAGCAAAAAATTATGAATATTTTAAAATTCGCATAAAACAACCGACCAGCATTCCATGAATTACAGTAGACGCCAACAAATATTGCGACATTTACCCAAAGGAATGTCGATTATTTTAAAAATATTTTTGAATGATTGATTGATTGATTGATAAAAAGTGTATTTACAAAAAATAAATATGTTACAAAAAAAAAAATAAATAATATATAACGCATACACAGTTCTTAACGTATACTAGTTTAAAAAGTATGCCCAGTTGCTCATTTAACTAAAGTAAAAAATACAGGAAATAACAAAACCCGCATACTGATCATAAAGCTACGCCTATATATAAATTTATAGATATTTATTTTAGTAGGATAAACAATAATTTTTATATGTATTATATACAAAAATAAATTTTGAATAAAAGATAATGCCAGCTGTATAATAGCGTGTGTTTAATTCTTTTGCGTTTGTAGCGCTTATATTTTAGTTGCAAACTTGTACACGTGTGTAATCCCCTATATCGTTTATAAATCAGTACTGACTGCAGGCACAGCTATCAAAAAAGAATTTTGTTTTTTGTTTTTTGTTCGACGACCTCGTGCATACATATGGTATAACTTCAATGCCTATGTGTTCAATCTTTACATAGACTAGAAGATTTAGAATTATTCTGCAGCATATTTGCGCCAATATACACTGTGTACCATTTTACACGTTGGAAGGCACGCAGATTACACGTTTTACTAATTGTTAATATACTATTACGGAATCAGTCTGACCCATCTTTCACCTTTTAAATAAGATTTACCCTTTCAATACGATATCGAGTTAGTTCAGTATAATCCCTGTAGGACTGGTGCATTACAAACGGCAATGAAAAACGAAATATTATTATTACATCAATACAGACAATCGGCATTTTTTAAAGATAGAGATTTTTGTATTAAGTCATCTATAAACTCATTACTTCGAATATAGACACGATACTAAACTCTGAAAAGGTACTGAGGAGTACCAGACCGTAGCGTGATTCTTGAAAAACCGCGAAAAAATAAATCATATACCGGTCGTCCGTAGTTAAGGGTTAATTTTTTCGCTGTATTTCTCAATAATTTAAAACAAAAGTATTTTCATTAAAATAATACATTTTTAAAGTTGAATTTATGTGATGAATATATATATATATATATATCAAAGTAGTTTAGTTTCGAAATTTCCTTTAACAATTACTATTTTCTACATTATAACCCATAAGTAGATTAATACCCACCTTATATTTAATTTCGTCATTCATCAAGTAATATTGCAAAACAATATATATATATATATATATATATATATATATATATATATATATATATATATATATATATATATATATATGTATACACCATTTATGTAAGTTACAAGAAATTATGTTGCGACACAGTTGACCTTGCTTTGTTTTAATGTGATTTTCTTTTCATTCGGATATTGCCTAAGATTTTTTTTTTTTATGTTACTTCTGTATAAAGTGAAAACTTTGTGATGTAAAAATAAAATTAATAACTAGCCTCCGGTTTCGGCCTTGACACTTTCCGATAGCATTATCACGTGTTTCTCGTTTATTATACCCGCAATTACATTTTTGTTACATCTTTTTCAACTCAACTCATTTGCATCACGTAAGAGAGATCCCATGATTATATTTATTTGGGAAACACGCATAATTTTAGTTTTGTACTAACAGAAAACAATTACATTCGGAAAATGTGATTTATAATATATATAATATATGTGTAAGCGTGAGAGGTAAAAATAATTTTAAATAAAATATGCTCAAACACATTTAGAAATTTGTTCTCAAAGTCATTTCCACTGTTTAGGAAACATTTTAATCGCATTACAATTTAACTCGTTACACCAAAAGGTGAATTAGGATATCTGTACATTACGTTCGTAATTTCTTCGAAAACCTCCAATATCAAATTACGATCTCGGGGCAAGAGAGAAATTATTGCGAATAACTTACGCATTGCGCACAGTGTACGACATTAAAAAAAAAAAAAGGAAGAAGCGTATTATTAAAATTAAATATCGGAAAAAATAGATAATTACGACGATTTAAATTAAACAAATTTCGAAACAAGTACATTTTTTTATCGAATATGCTAATCTCGTAGTATTACGTCTCGTTATTCTGTAGCGACACTCGGAAATTATTTACTTTCATCTTCTAAAAAACATTCCATACAATCGCTATTTTTTTATCATAAAAACGCAAAATTAAGAAACTACGAAATAAAGGCACTATAGACTACCGCTGTAAACAAAGGTGAAAATTAAAAAATGAACCAAAAAAAACTATAATGATAATTTTATGCACGTTCGGTTTTGATGGTTAGTTAATTCGGGTGTTTTTAATTTCTCAAGGATGTGAAGAAGAAATCGTTTCCAGACTAGACACGTAACAAGTGAGAATATTCTAAACCGGGTTCCCTTACGAACATATTATATATCGTCCAGGACGTAAAGCATATGCACATTACATATATGTACATATGTAACATGTATATTATACGCATATAATGAAACTGCGTAACGTCATTAACAATGTTACTATTACAATTTCTCGGACGCATTATATGTGTATTATATACATATATATGAGATACATATATGTGTATTATACAAACATATATATATATATGTACATACTTCCTGACTAAGAATACTAGTTGGTACGCTATTGAACTAGAAAACTTGAATAACCAGGCTACACGCAGATATAGTACTACTAGCCGTAATAATATTCAAGAATGGCCCTCTCCGTCGCATTTCGATTCTTGAATTCGTTTTAATGATATTATTACTATACACAGATTACTAGAGGATACAGTTTCACAATCGTCTTCTCTTACATCAACGTCTGGACAACACGAACTTTCAACTTGCACTGTTTTTATTTTTCAGTAATTTTCATTTAACATGCAAAGCAACTTATCTTTCAGTGTAACGACCTCGTTTTATAAAATGCGTTAAGCATATGGCCGGTAAACATTTCTATATTTAACGCTAAATCGAAAAAACCTTCCGTTTCCTTTTCTTACTTTCAATATTAGTTACACACGCGCGCATAATTATATATAAGCATCTTCGTTAAACAGAAAACTGATAGAAAACCGCTCCACGACGCATTCGGAATAAGCCAATACAGAATACTACGTCACTCTAGCAAGCTGGGTACTTATTTACACATAGCGAAATTGGCTATAGGATAGGCCTCTTTATGTGACACTCTATTAAAATTCAGATGGCAGGAACAGAATGTTTTAAATAATCACCGTTTATGGACAAATATTTTCCGGAAATACGAAATCCGCCGCGAGAAATAGTTTCGCGTCTCGAAAACGAGCAAGCGCAATTAATAAAATAAAGCGAACAATGTAGTATATCATCTTCTACAACAAGGCGTACACGAATCGGGAAAAATTCCTAAAGAGTTTGAGAATATATACCAAAAAATAATAAAGCAAATCACGGAAATCCATATATTCTGACAAAATTAGTATGCGAACGAATCCAAGTAAGAAGAGAAAGTATACCCGAGAGGATCAATTCAATTTCAAAAGGAAGAGCAAAGGAACAAAATAAGTTATTCAATCAAATTAATGAAGGAACGATAGAGATAAATAAAATGTATGTCGCCTTCGTAGATTTCGAAAACACTTTGAAAATGGAATATCGTGTTTAGAGGCCTTAAAGAGATTTTCGAATTACGCAAAAATCAAAAACTTATAGATGAAAAGTCTGTGCAAGATAAAAAAAAAAGGAGTACGACAAGGGTGCTGTTTAATATTTATATTGAAAAAGGCGAGGTGAAATGATTCTCAGAAATCGAGAATGGAATAAAAATAAATTGACGTGAGATATGAAACAATTATATATACGGATGACATATTATTATGATAAAGTGAAACTCCAGAAATCTAACGATGACTGGTTACCGAATGCAAAACGAAAATCGACAACGTGCAGATGAAAATATCAGTAAATGGACAAATATTGAAAGAAATAATTTGTTTGTCTGAGAAGTTTAAAAAATCAAAATACAACCCGTCGACATTAATCACGCGCATTCGATTAAAACAAGCGGAAGGAAGATCAGAGATAAAATGTAAGAAATCGGGAAATCGTTTGCAAGATGTCAAATATTCATTTTATAGTCTAATATGTAATTATACACGAATCGATGTTCTGTGTATACCGAATAAGTGTCTGATATCATGAAATTCCTTTACTTGTAAGTAGACAGAGACTTGACGCAATTTATAATGAGTACAACTGAAAAACAGATCATCGGGGATTTGGTCCATTGCAATGTCGAAGAGACAGCATAAGTTAGAACGTATACCGGATATTACTGACAGCCTTAGGCGACATAAAATATGTATAATGTATATGTACTATACTTTCAGAAATTCGACAAAAGTCACCCCGCCGATATTTAAACATAACGAATCGGAGAATTAATATTTATGCGAGTTAACATTTTTATCTCATTTATAATATAACATTATAAAAATAAAAATTTTTATCATAATTATTGTATATTAGAAAAGTCAGGTTGACATGCGGACGATTTAATAAATGCAAAAGACTTTAAAGAAAAAATCATAAATAAATAAATAAATAAAAATGAGTTGAAATAATGATTTTTTGCGACGTTGAAAAACTGTGTAACGCCAAAATGTTCAAACACAAAAAATGTAACTGCTTGTTTTGGAAAAAGCACGTTTTCTTAGAAGAAAGTAGTAAAATATAATTATTATATATATTTTTAAAATATATATATATATAAACATACTATACAACTTTTTACCTACTGGCATATATCATACATTCGCAAACAAAGGCTATAGCCGTCGCCAGTATTTTTTTTTTTACTTTTACAATGTGAAGAAAAATAACCTGTAGAATGGAGAACCAACAATAGTTTCATTTCCATTTCAGGTTGTAGAAAGTCTAATAAAAGTTTAAGAAAAAAAAAAGACGCCATTACAATAGACTAATAGACATCTCCCGCTGATAGAAAAGAACATTATCACCATCCGTAAGAGGACAGCTGGTAAGCATATAGGCTATAGATTTTTATGGATCTTGAAAAAATGGCGATAAACGGAAATGTGATTAATGAGAATAAATGTAGGATAGGTTAAAGCAAAAAATAAATCAATAAAAATCTAGATTTACATTTGTTCAACCGGATGTATTGTATTGTATTGTATGTGCGCGATTGCCTTTTTGAAAAATAAATACATTTTAGTTAAAAAAAAAACAAAAACGCTAAAATTGTAAGCTTATAATTTTCTTTCGGAAGGATGACTATTTCTTTACAACCCACGCACACCATAGATTACTAAATGTGGACGCCAAACGAATGTAAAGGACAAAAAAAGATACCTTGTACACAAAAACCATGTACCGTACACCCTGGGGTTCTTTGAAATATCAAAACACGTTAACTTATTGACAATGAAAATACTAGTTTGGAAATGGGAATACGTTTTATTACACAAGATGAAATTAGATTACTTTATATTTTCTTCTTTTCAATACGGACGCTTTCTCTTTTCGAATATAAATGGGGTTCAAAAACATTAACATCGAATACATTTGTCCCAAAAAAACTATATAATACAGAATATAATTTTATAATCAGCGATGGGGAAAAATTGAAATGGTCTAGAACAACAATATATATGTACGAACGTAGTAGGAATAGCCGCGTGGTGTACTTGGAATACGAATCTAACGAAGAGAAAAATTTAAATACTAAAAAATACTACCGCCCCGGATATTGCGGATAATGTTAAAGCGTCAAATATTCAACGTTAAGTAATATTTTAATGCTTAAAAAATTGTTCATAAGAGAACTATAAATTCTCGATTTGTACAAGTGCACATTAAGAAAAAAAATAGTAATAATTAGAGTGAATTTGATTTACACGTCACAAATTCTATTTTAAACGACGTAATATTTTACGCTATTATCTAATTAACGACTTCACGCATAAACTTTTAAAGCTAAAAAAATGTCCACTTTTAATAACAATAATAATAATATGCGGGAATTTGGTTGACACTGAATATTTTACTTCTAAAAATACTCGTATTAAATATTATCTTATTAAATTCGGGGTTTTATAATATTACATTTTCACTTCCTAGTAAATAATACGCCGAAATGTGTATATAATTTTACGTATAGGAAAAAATTAAATCGTATTTGATATTTAACACGAGAGAAAACTGAAATAATTTATCGAATACAGAATGATAATAGCGTAAAATGTTACGTGGCTTAAAATCGAATTGTGAAGTATTCCTGCCAACCTAATTCACCCTTATTATAATTATTGCGCAAAAATGGACAATTTTTTTTCCGTTAAGTTTATATACCGATCGACAATATGTAATACAGGATTAATCTCAGCGATGGTTTAACCAAATTTCTTTACATTCATATATGGTTACTGCCCAGACCACGCTGATGTTTCTACCATGTTCTCTGTATCATATAGGTTTTCTAAACCATTTTCCCGGTCTGAGTTCGTAAAATTACTTATTTTTCGTATTATTCTCGCACGAACCAAATATGGTACACAGTTTAAAACTCGTTGCTATTGTAACTGACATTATCCGTTATAGTAACGACGACAAATTGTAATTATATAAAGGCGCGTCTTAAAATAAAGAAACGTAAAGAAATTGAATTTAATAAGAAGGATAAGTTTTATTTGAAAAAAAAACACAACTTAATATTCGATTACATTATCGTATAATTACAAGATGACTACTCTCATACGTACCTTACAAAATGTCAGAAACATTACCTTTTAAAGGTGACCTTTTTCTAAAAAGAAATTAATTTGTTAAACTTATCGAACATATTTAAACGTATTTATTGTTAAATTAAATTATCGAAATTAAGAGTAAAACATTATATGAAAAAAAAAATAAAAAAAAAATTGTTCATTAATTTAAATTACGAACAAATCAAAATCCGATGTGGAATAGCCACATATTTAGAAGACTGGGTAATGTACTTCTGCAAGCAAATCTCCCCTTACCTATAAGATTTCATTAATTGCTATATATACATATGGCCGGTAATACATCGTGGAGACATGGTCGATAAAGAAGATATCGGAAAAGCGGCTAAGGGCAATGGAAATGCGATAGACGTCTGCTGAGAAATATTTCGGACAGAAAATGTAACAAATGCGGAAGTCTCGAAAAGAGCAGCAGTTAGCAGAGAACTATGGAATATCATACAGAAAAGTAAAATTGCGTATTTTCGTAATAGTATATTACAAACTATATTACAAGAACGGCCACAGAAGGAAGTTCGAATGGATAATGAACATAAAGGATTGGACGGGAATATAGGAGAATTAATGTAAGCAGCAAGAAATAAAACAGTAAAAACAGCCCACGCGTCAAGGACTTACGTCCTAAAGAAGATTAATTTAAATCTCGAAATTTTTCAAAAATTTAATGAAATAATTACACAGTAGAACCTATCCGAATCTGGGTAAATCGAGGTAGTAAGAAAAAAAAAAAGCAAATCACTGTGTATATAGTTGTAAAAATGGAAATGACGTGAGAACGGTCGGATGGGAATGTCAGTTGCCTTTTTCATTTGCCGGTGAATAATTTCGTTTACAGTTTGTAATTTGAAGTGAGTAATGAGATGATAGTGTAAAGGCTATGTAGAGGCTGAAAAAATGAAGCTGAAACTGACAACGAAGACTTCGGAACGGATAATAAGAAAATCAGCCATTAAAGGATATCGTCTAGTGTTATGACGATTGCATGAAACGGATTCAAGACAGAAAACACGAACCTCTTAACGTTTTTAGTATGTGTATTAAATTCTTATTTAACTTTTGTTTGTACTTCATTATACATACTTATATAGTAAACGTTTTTTCATTCTTTGATGATGTTTTCATTCATTTCACCGGGATACCCACTTTTCTCCATCAATCTGAACGGAATCCGTATTATCAGAGTTTTCCTCGACTAATATTGTAATTGTTTATAATTTATCGATTTAGTGGTTCTATTAACAATCGCAATAAATATAAATGAATTCGATAATCCAACGCTGGCCCTATGTATCAATTTTGTTCTTAATACGCGTAGTAAATATTACCTCGTGCGCTCTAAATGTTCTAAAAGAAATTAAATGATAGTATTTCTAAAATTACCGTTAACTTTAAATAAAGGACTAAGGCAGGTAGACACTGATATCTATTTAATGCATTTGCCGATATTTGATTATGAGATAAAAATGAATTAGGAATTAAAATTGACGGAAAAAGAGTACACACAGTTAAATTGCCGGTTGATCAAGTTTAACTAGCAAACATTTTCAACAATGATTAGTAAACTAAATGCAACTATGTAAAAAGGTGGAATAATGAAGATCAAAATTAAAAGTCACGGTAACTGACAAGTTGGCGTTATAAGGATGAAATTGAATAAAAAATGCAACACACGGATTATATACATATATATTTTAAACTGGATGATATTGCAATGGTAAAAAAAAACCTTTCAATAACAGAGATTCACTGATCAAATTAATGTCAACATGGACAAAGATCAAAACAAATTGGAAGTATTTAGAAAATCAGCCAGGACAGATATACAATAGATTAGTATTTGCAGAAAATTTGGCGAACATTTGCTTTGTATCGTCTTAAATGAAAGCGGAATCTCAGTGTTTTTCTTCGATTTTTGTGATTTTGTCGGCGCTGTTAAGTATTCAATAATTTCGCCATTAAATACGAACCTTTCGTTCTCTTCATTAATTCGTACACATTTTTCGTTTCTAACCAATCAGCCTTACATTTTTTTTTTCGTAATCTATTTTTTCCTACATATTTTACTAGTCGATCCTCATGCCTTTATGCCGCACCTTAGTCTCGATTCAACTAACGCATAATAACACCATCTTTGCTTTCATTTACATATTTTTCTCAATGTGTACTTTGCCGATATCGGATGTTCGTATTTTTTCTCTACGTATTCCTTATGTTTATTCCATCTGTTCACTAATTACTCCTAAATATTTATGCTATTTAAATTTCTCCGCATCTTCGCATTGCTGCATTCCTAATCATGCGAAGGTAGTAATTACGATGTTTTCGATACACCGCACACTCAAATATAATTTAGTCGAAATTATTTCTTTCCAGAACTCATTCCGCGTGTCAGACGTACTAACTAAATTCGTTAACGATCGAACAGAATTTATGAAATCCGTATAGCGACGGATATGATTACAGTATAGTAAATAAGAATATCCAGATCTCTGAAGCCAACCCGCCACACCTAATGAAGACAAGCTGACTCTGTACGTAAAAATTGTTATTTGTGTTTTAAAAACATAGTTCAACTTTCCATAAATGTTATACTATGTGGTCAGTGTTCGAAATTGACATGTCTAATCTAAAACTTGCGAGACTCCGTACTTTTACCATAATATTTAAAAAAAAAATAATAATTTTTGTATTTATTTGTCATCAGTAATCACATTAGCTTGTAAAAACATAAAATAAACCTTACTATCCCAAGTTTTTTTCCGTATAAATATAGCAAATGTAATAAAACAATATTTTTCTCATTTTTGTAAGAAAAGAAATATAATTAAAAATTTTTTTATTTTTCAATTTTATCCTTATCTAACGTGACAAGAAATAATGTTAGTGGTTAATAATTATTAATAGATCGTTTTGCTTATTTCAGCTTTTTTTATATATATTTCTAAGCGTTGTCTTTGTGGACAGATGATCTGCGAATTCAAATACGTTAGTTCAGCATAATTTTCAAACCATTCCTATATACGTAATAAAAAGTATAGGTGTCAAATTACTTTCCGGCTGTGCTACCATCTTTTAATTTTGTTCCTCTCTTAGTTGTTCATTATGCTGACTACCATTTTTGTATTATTCAAATAACTTTGGAACCATTTACTTGCTCTTCCTTTTATGCATATGTCATTGAATTTACATAACACCTTTTTATGATTCACAGTATCAATCCAAATTTCTACTACCTCTTTAAAAAAAAAAAAACACGTATATTTGTATAAATTACAAAACATATTCGGTGCACATCCGTACAGCAGCACATACATATGTACGCAGCTTTGTGCATTCACATATACACCGATACACTCGAGCATACGAAAACACATACACACAGGCTCCCGTCAAAATACAAAAATTTTTACATTTACTTATCGTGTTAAGCTTTCGCTTACCCGCAGGCATTATCATTATAATTATATTGTATAATATAATATATATACATTTACATACATACATATATATATATATATTCTGTGATAAAACAAAGCTAAGAACGAATCCGATAATATAGGATTATATAAGCTATGCGAATTTCATTATTATTGATTTAATAGTTTTTGAGTTAAATCGAAACGGAGACAGACAGACAAAAATTTTAAAAATAAAATAGATTTCCTGTTTATGCGCGATAAAAATAGCCCAATGCAGTGATTACAATGAAAATATTCGAAAATCACAGACACTGCAGTATTAGTATAGATATAGATATAAGTACGTTAAATTTTCATTAATTTGGGATTAATTTTATTTCTCACGTCCTTACCCTGTCTAAGCACATTGTCACTTTTAACTTTCTCTACTAGCTACACGGTATCTGTATTATGTGGAATTTTCGATATAATCCTGGTCAATTTCCTCTTGATAAATCGGTTTTAGTATTCTGTCAATGTTTTTTTGTTCTGCAACTATTTTCTTAATTCGCGTTTTAATTTTGCTTTAGTTTTCCCTTTTACTACTACTACTACACTACTGCATATTCTACGTAAAACGTAGAAAATAACCATATTGTTCGAATTGGAAAAAAATAAAAAACCATCGCACAATTAAACGATATAAGAAATTAAATCTACAACCCAACGAATTTTTTTTCGCTTTAATCGCATAATATAAAACAACTAGAATAATAATAATAATAATAATAATAAAATATTATGGGAAATACTAACAACAACTATTGTCGGCGTTAAAGAACACGAAAACTGATAGGTCAATACATTTTAACATATAACTCAATTTTTATTAAAACCCAGAAGTATTTGTAATTGTAATGATAATAATAACAGTGTAGATATACAACTGTCAACATTAAAACGAACCACACATTTTTATATAGACAATGTCAGCGGCATCAGATTAAAAAAAAAAACAAAAAAAAAACGGGACAAGTAGCAGGTTGCAGAAAATTTGAACGAGTAAACATTAAAATAAGATGGAAAATCCGGCATATATAAAAAGTGGACGTTAATAAGGCCATTAATGCAAAAAAACACAGATAACATCAATACACAGAACTCTACGTCTTAGTAGTAATATTTGTTGACTGGCTAGATTGAACAATATTCTAAGTAGTAGCCGGGCGATTCTATTTCATTGGAGTAATGTTGCGTCCTATAATAACTTTTAAAAGGCGGAAGAAGAAATTAAAAAAATATTTATTCAGCGTTTTTATGTTTCGGATTAGGAATTCCGAAAAAATATATTTATCAAGAGTGAACTTTTTCTAAACACAACCTGACAGTTTTTAAAACTACGAGGAAAAAATATATATATAAAATATTTGAAGATTATACGCTAAAAGTGAAACGTAATAAATAACTGAAGTTGATCAAACAGTCTAATGTGGAAGTCCGAATAAAAACCAACTTTTATTCGCAGCATTCGTTGTGTGTAGTTTTGGTTAAAGAATGAATGACTGGATTCACTGAATCAATTCCTTATGATCAATTGATCATAGAATGAATTAATTCTTTTTTAAAAAGACATTCATCGAGTCTTTTCATCTCAAGGAATCATCTAGTGAATTATTTTGTACGATGATTACTGATTCGTAACTGAAAAGATGATTCGAAAAAGGAATTGTCTAATAAACCTTGGTTTTTGTAATGAATGGCTATGTCACAATGGATTCTAATTCTAAAAAGAATTATAAGTAGGATTCAAATAACTATAGATTAAAAAAACTATTAGAAATAAATATTTATTGTCTAGGTATTTAAGACATCGTAACATATTATATACCTGACGAAGATAATTAATAAACTGAAGTTTATAGGTTCATGAACCAAATTGAAATTATGAACATTTGTGTCATATAAATTATTAAATACCCAAATCTGTTCTTTTTTAATCGAATAAAAACTGGGTTTCCATAATAACATTACTCTAGCTTGAGCTGTTTTTAAAGTTATTATATAAAATATGAATCTTTTATTATTTATTGAAATATTTCTGTGTTTACGTTTTGAGCAAATACAAATAATATGTACGAGTTTGCTTGTATTTTAATTTTTTTTTACTTTTGATTCGTGAACGATGAATATGTTTTGTTTATACGATTTTTTATATTCGCTATCATTTAATTATGTACATGGCCGGTGATGTATATGATTTTGATATCCATCAATTTGAACAAATATGTTTATCGAATGAATTATTGAAACTTACTGTATACTTTTAAAATCAAATATGAAATAAATATACAAAGTTTCTTTTATTATAATGAAATTTAAATTATATACTATAAGAAAAAATTATTTTTAAACATATGAACATATTATATTTTAACGAATAATTTCTTAATAGTCCGAATAATATAATATAAATAATTACATATATTATATCGCGTAATACAAATTATATTTAATCAAAATCACTTTTATGCATTAACTATTTACATACGTACAAATTTTTCACACACTGATTTAGTTCATAGAATGAATTTATAATTTTGAAAGGACTGAAAGACTAATCAATTCAGTGATTCAATTCACTCTGAAAGAATGAATTACATGAATCAATTCACCCAACTGACTCAAATTTTCCAACACTAGTTGTGTGTATAGCCTTTTCAAGCACACACTTCGGCTTTGGTTATTCCCACGCGTTCCACAAAGATTCTCAGACATTGGAACTCGTGAAGAAAAAATTTATGAGTGGATGGTGTTGAAAAAATACGAATTACATGGATATATCTGGAGTTGTGAATTTGTTTTATGATGGAGATTTTTTTACTTAAAAGTCTGATAACCTACATTAAAATATATTGACAAGCACACGTACATATACGCATGTTTACACAAATATCCTTACATTTCCACGTACAAATATTATGGAAGGAGGGGTATTTTCTCACGCGTACACACAAATTACCCAGAATCATAAAGAAACATCGAAACTAGCGTGAGAACCAAAGAAAAAAAAAGAATTTATGATGAATCTCGGCCAAATTATTTTTAATTCAGATTGTTTATCGCCTGCAAATTTCATCTGAAGTATTAATGCTAAAATTATATCAGACGAAATGGATACACAAAGAAATCCTCAAATGACGCTTATTTTTGTTTTTCCCGGTTTTTAAAATCACCAAGAATGAAAAAATTAAAAACGATAATTAAAAAATTTAAATTCAATAGAAAATAAATAGAAAAATTATCGCACGCGATAATTTATATTCGTATTTATTATTAGAAATCAACTTATAAATTAAAATCTCTCAATAACGAAAGTATGTAAGTGAATTACATCAATATTCGTATTAATCGTTTTTGAACGTTTACTTATTAATCAAAGTACATAGCGATGATTGAATGTGTCATTAGAGTGCGGATCTTCGCGGAAAGATAAACTTATAACTTAAATAATTTGTTTGTAATCACGAGCGCTTCAAATGACAAACTCAAAATTTCGACAATGATATATATATATACACATACATGAAATAAGAAAGGTACCAGTAGAGTGCATGTAGCTGAAGAACTATGCCCGCAATGTAAGCTGCAGCGACTAATTAAGATGATTTAGCTTAAAGTTATCAGAATTTCAAATATATATTATACGAAACGCATAATGATTATCAGATTGAACAAGAATACATAATACACTGAAAGGATAGAACACTCGACACTCGATAATCATTTTAAATTTCATTATATAGATCGTCATAATATGTGATGCGCTCAGAACGAAGGGTTAAAAATCTGCCAATAAAAATCAGGCAGTCGATTAAAAACCGAATCCCACACGTACGTTATCATCATAGTGATATTGTTCGTTGCCGGACGTAGTGACTAACCCATTGTGAACGTTATTTTTGCATACGAAATAAGTTAACATCCGCGCAACGCAATTGTGGACATATACAATGTTGTACGGAGTGGCGTGCCAATGGTTTTTTTTTTATAACAAAATAAATTTTAAGAGGACAACACTACCGGAAGTTATGCATTGTAAATTATAGATGTTAATTTATTGCGACTAAAATTTAAAATAAAAAAATCCAAATAATCGTTACGAATTTTAGTCGAATTATTAGTATAAACATGTCTGCCATTGAAATAATACATTTATAATCCAATGATTTACGTACAATTATCGAATTTTAACGTTTATTTTCGACGAGTATTAATATTTAAAAAATAATTCGTATTTGTAAAATAACCTATTTATATAATTTTTCCGCTAAAATAAAATTTGAAAGATTTAAAATGTATAATAGCACGTGTGTGTATGTAAAAATTCCGGATAATTATTATTAAAAACGACAACGAAAATTATTTAAAAACATCACTATTATCGGCAATATCCAAATTATACGATAAACTGTAAACCATTAAATATCGGATCATCAATTTACAAAAATTCACCTAACTAGGTGTAGCCGATTGAAGAACAAAAATTCTACTCTATAGAGTTAATATTGCGCATGCGTTTGACCATGTATGTCATCAGAGGCTCCATCTACATTGAAAAGTACTGTAACGTCATACTTATCAAACCAGCAAATCTGTATAATCTTCACTTTATCCAGTACAAGCAGGAGTAGAACTTATATCTTCTGTATACGATAGACATACCTACAACTTTAAAAATTACAATTGAAATACTGATGACATACTATACTGACAGTTTAGTACCACCCAAGCCGGAATAACGACAAACAGCATTTGAACCATCCAACAGAGTGGGCAAATAATTGGGGAAGCTCGATGTACAAAATTCTATTTGTCATCCTTGCCCTTCGTAAGCGGGATCATCACAAGTACCGATCGCCTAAATTCGCATGATACTTGGGGGTTACATCTAGGTGGTTAAAGCTAACTCGGAAATTTCATATCGATGCAAAAACTATTCAAGAAAAAAAATACGACAAATATACTGAGGTTTATAATAATGGGGACATTCAAAGATGAACACCTATAAAACAAACGACTTGTCAGATTTTTATACGCCGGCCGATGTGGACATATTGAAAATTCAAAGTTTGAAACAAACCAATATTCATTCGTCTAATAACCAATGCTAGTTGATTTGTACGAAACGCTACTCCGCTATTTAATAATTAGGTGGGTTAATGAAGTCACTTAATCACTTCTCGTTTAGGATTTCTTAGTGTTACTACAACGTAATCATTCGTCGCTAAACATCGTGACTAGCTCTTATTGTACGATATTTTTAAACGCGAAATATACTAATATTCAACGTTATATAATGCTCGTAGTAAACTTAGCTACTTTAAAACAACTAAAAATAGAATAATTTTATATGGGTACGTAAATTGGTATGAAAACAAACGACATGTCGGGAAAAAATTAAATGTATGCGATATGACTTTGCGAGGATTCCTCAGCGGAGTATACGCTTCAGTACTAATAAATGATTTTCTAAATTTACGTTAACACCACATTTTATTCTGATGACCTTGCTTTATACTTCTTATACAGAAATTTATAACATATATTGCTACAGAACCTATTACAGACTGGAAATGCTATTTACTGCGATGATTCGTTACTAAAGAATGAAATAGTGATCGTACCAAATCTCACTGTTGAAATCGATGAATCCCACTTCGCAAAACGGAAAAACTAGTTGGGTCGAATATTCCCACAACAGTGGGTTTTTGGTGGTTACTGTCGTGAAACTAAAAGAACGACTTTAGTGCGACTTCGTTTCAGGTGATCCGTTAATGTATTCATCCTGGAATAATCTCCGACATTTGGAAAGCGTATGACAAGATTACAACTATTTCAGAAATGAATTACCAGCATTGTGAACCATTCGACAAAAACTTTCTGAATCTGTTAATGCCGCACGTATGAATTTCGTAGAAGGGATGCCGGTGGTCGCAAAAGGAGACGAAAAGGAACTCAACTGAATTGCTATTTATGCGAGTTTATGCAGCGTCGAAGAAATCGAAATGACGGTTTATTCGAAGACTCCCCGATATCGTTGCCTTCCAATCTCCCCCAGCTTAAAAATGATGAAGAAGTAACATTTTAGGCATTAACAAATATCTCATTGTTAAAACTTCAAGGACAGCGATGAATATTGTGAGCTCGTTCTGAGGCGGAAAAGCAAAAAAGCACCTAATTATTCTGAAAACCCTCGAGAAACTGCGAAGAATATTACAATAAATTACAACGGTTAAGTTTCGATATTTCCCTGGCTTACACTCCGCATTACAGCACGTCAGTAAATTCAATTACGGTTTAATCTATCGGAAACAATATTTCCGATAAAATTGCGAATATCGTTAATATTATTCGCGAATTATTTGTCCTCGAGTTCAATAATACATTACGCATAATTTATATATATATTACTTTTGAGAATATTTTAGAGATGCTCAGGCTGATAGTTCTCAATATTGTAACGGTCCCCTTTTTTAAACAATAAAACTAGATCGGAGTAATTCCATTCTTCTGGTATACTACATGATTTCAAAATTTTATTGAAAAGTATAACTAATCTTTTAATTAAAACCTCCCCGCCTTTTAAATGTTCGTTCGTAATGCCGTCATGACCTGGACTAACATTGGTTCTCGAGTTTTCTACCACCGTTCTAATTTCACCGACTAAAAAATAGAAAAAAGAATCAGATATTTTTTAGAAATTCAGCAACAGTCAGAGCAAGCTGGTTTTCGTAAGAATTTTTCCACAGCAGACCACCTGCATACAATGAATCAAATTATGGAAAAATGTAGGTATCAGATAAACATTCACCTAGGACTGGTTGATTATAACAAAGCATTCGATTCCTTAAATCATGAATTTATTTTTAGGGCATTACAAAATCAGGGAGTGCCTGAAAATTATATCCTGATAATTGAAGAAATGTATGGAGGTTTAAAAGGTAGGATAGTTACGGATATTAATGGTCAATATTTTACAATTAAAAGGGGGGTCAGGCAGGGTGACCCTCTTTCACCGATTCTATTTAACTGCGCATTAGAAGAAGTTTTTAAAGAAATGAATTGGGAGAACAAAGGGATAAATATAAACGGGATGAGAATATCTAGCTTAAGATATGCCGACGACATAATTCTCCTTGCTACATCATTGGAGGAGCTAGGACAGATGCTTTCAGAACTGAATGCACAACTGCAGGTCTATCCATGAATATTAAAAAAACTAAAATATTAACAGAAAATACAAATGTCAATAAAGTACAGTTAGATAGCAACTACGTAGACGTTGTAAGCGAAGCAACGTACTTAGGACAGTTATTATCATTTAGGAATCAGATGGAAAAGGAAATAAACGTAAGAATCACGAGATCGTGGAAAAAGTATTGGGGGTTTAAGATGTATATTTAAAGGTCCTTTTAGTAACAACCAAAAAAGACAGATTTTTAATATGTGTATTATACCGGTATTAACTCACGGTTGTCAAACTTGGGTGTTAACTTCAGTGACAATTAACAAGCTCAAGGTTACTCAGAACGCTATTGAAAGGTCAATGCTGGGGGTTAAGAGAAAGGATCATTTTAAAATAAAAACACTTAAGCATCTGTTTAAAAATAATATCGATGTAATAAGCTACTCTAGAAGGAGAAAGTGGGAATGGGCCGGCCACGTAACTAGGTTAAAAGATGATCGACGGACCTATAGGACTACTTTCTGGTATCTCTCGCGTCACAAGAGAAGAATTGGTCATCAAAGGGGCAGGTGGAAGGACGATTTTAATAATTTCCTAAATCAAAAACATTTCGAAAAAGTAGCTATAAATAGAAATGAATGGGAGCGGTTAAAGGAAACCTGTGCTCTTTATGAGCCGAGGAAATTTAGTTTATAGGTTATATAGTTAATAATTCATTTATATTCATAAATCCTCAATAAAGGTATTTTGATTTTGATTTGATATATATATATTTAATTAACAAAGTTACTTTTGTAGCTTGACGATTAACAAAACAACAAAATATTATTTTATAAACAGTTTTCAGCGTACAAAGTGTAAATACCACCAAAACACGCAGTAGTTCAACAATGATTATAACGTAACATAACTTATCACAAATTTACACGGATTGATATTTTTAAACAAATGCGGACATGACGCAGGTCGAAAATGCGATAACCATTTTATTTTTATTTTTAAACATATTAAACGAGTTTCGTAAAAATGTCAACCACTCGCAGGAAATAGTCTTATATCCGTATTTATTTTATGTAATCTCATCGACCGTGTAAAACTTGAACATGGAAAAATAAGACAAGACTGAATGAAATTCATAGATGAGAGTCCCAAAAGAATTTAAAGCGGCTATTTAACAAATCGAGAAAAGTACTATACTTCATTAATAAAGAATGCGGGAGTTATAAAAAAATTGTATAATCCCACATACGCAAAATAATTAAAATAACAAATGTTGTTTTAGGGAGTCAACCGGTTAAACGTAATTAAAAAAACGTTTTGATATTTTCTAAATAATAAGTCGAAAACATACTGGTATTCTACACCAAACTTTTGCGTTTCTCCATCGAACTTTGCGAGGTACTTTTTTTTATAATCATATTTTTTCCGAAAATATATTCAGATAGGAATCGCATCCTGAGACCAAAAACATGGTCGGGTGGTGAGCCTATTCTGCTTTTTTCATTAATCGTACTTCTAAAACTAAAGCGGAGCTTTTTTTAAATTAGCGGTTTTGTTCAGGTGCTTATTATAACAATTTTGACGATGTAGAATTTTGTTTCATAAATTTCCCGAGTTATAACCGAAAAATGTCAGTTTCGACAAATATCAGGAAGTAATGTTTCCTTTTAGAAATTAATTTTGGAGCTTTTCGATCAAATTTATTTCCTTAAAAAAATCTTTCGTAAATAAAAAAAATATAAGATACCGCATCTTAAAACCGAGATATGAAATTTTAATTACATTTACCAAGTACGATAAAAAGTAAATTTCTCACGCTCGTATATATTCGAAAGGTTGTTGCAACCTAGCTGAAATGTTTATAATAACAAGGCGGAAAAAATTGTAATTTAATTTTATCTCGGGGATTTCAAAATTAGTAATTTTCACGCGGGTCATTTTCAATAAATTTCATCCAAATCGTTTGAGCTATATAATGTTAAATGTCGAATATATTGGAGAGTAATGATTTTATAAATTATAAACCGAACAACAAAATCGTAACACCGTTTAATCGCTAATTTTTTTTTATTTTTTTATTGCGAAGCTTTTCGACACGTAATTTTCAAGCACACAATAATTATTAAAAAATCATTATTTATCGCGCGCTTGAAAATGACGTAACTGTAGAAAAGCTTCGCAATAAAAAAAGAAACTTTTAGTGATTAAACGGTGTTATGATTTTGTTCGGTTTATAAAATAATACCCTGTATTTCAAAATATGAACGTACGTACCAAAATGAGGTTAAACGCATTTTAGTTTTTTTCGTTTTTATTATTTTTTAAACCGTTTACTGATTATTTCACGTTTGAAAATCGGAAAAATGTATACGTACAATTGTCAAACTTTCGCTCGTCGATTACATATCGACGTATCGGAGAAATACGTATAAAACATAATTCTTCACCACCGAAATTAATACACCGTATAGAAAGTATATTGTTAATTTTTGATAAAAATTACTATAAAATCACTATATGTTCTTCCACTAACCGGCATACCTCGTTAACGTAGTACAGGGACTTATAACTAATTCGCGCAATTTCGAATTTTCCATTAAAAATTGTAATAACTCACGAATTATAATTGTTTTTCGCGATAACGGATTTATACGAACACATTAATGCATTTATTATTATTAAATAGTAGAAAAATCGTTTTTTACCTGATTAACATATCGTTGAGTTTGTTCATGGCGATTAAAATATTCTCCACATTCGGAAATGAAATATTTCTAGACGAAATCCGGATAATATTTTTCTTCGGTTTCGCGCGGTCTGTATAAAAGTTGTAACGAGTAGAATGATTAGATTGGACGGTAACGTTAATTATTAATTATTATTGGCACGCATAATGGTAGTCAAAAATCTAAAATTTAAAAATACACGAAAAACGTGTTTTCACTTATAGAAGACAGAACGCTGATTAACGTTACTATTATGTAACTATAACTAGTACTGTGCAACAGCAACATCAACGGTGATCATCGGTAAAGACGTAGAGTGCGCTTCACACATGACCGTAACGTAAAACGTAACGCAGTAAGTAAGTAAGAAGCGCAACAACAACGAGAAATAGAACAAACGTGTATTATCATTAACAAGTTCGCTTTAGATTTGGAAGAAAGTAAACACAACGCAGCGACGTTTTAATAATATTGATGACGATAATGATGATGACGATAATGATGATGATGATAATGATGATGACGATAATGCACGATCAACGCGCATCTAGCTTGTGAACGAGAGCTACCAATTTTGAACGTAGTGCACTAAAGTGATCGTCTACAATACATATTAGGTGTGTATATATATATATATTGCAAACGAGCGTACCACACTAGTACACCGTGGCACACTTTTACAGGATTTTACTTTAGGGTTTTTTTTCTTTCTAACCATTCCACAGTCTTACGGAAAAGATGTCGGCGGGGTTCTCCTGAACCAAACCGTACAGATCGGAACAGCCAGTAATTGTGTAATTGTGTAATTGTGTAATTGTGTATTTGTGTATGCGCTGCAGAAACTTTACGGGAGGGCCGAATATACAACAGTCTCTTGTAGGGGAACTTGTGCATTTATTAATATAGTTGCAGCGTTTATAATACACGTTGGGGCTTTACATTTCTCACACACGTATATGTATATATATATATATTTAAATTCTAATGCAACCAATCACCGTACATAAAAGTATAATACTCACACACACACACGGCTGCGCTAGAAATATTAAAATATATTCTTTAAATTACGAAATAATATAGGGAAGAAATATTATAGAAAAAAATCTTGAACTCGGTTAAAAAATAAATTAAAGCGGGAAATATTTAAATTAAACGCTAGACTTTAAATAATTTTAAGTATTGGAAAAATGTTCGATTTAGTCAAATAAAAATAAATCCGCCCGAGTAAAAACGGAAATTATTTATATTTATAAAAACACTAAATTAAAGGATACCGCTTTAATTTTAATAATTTATAAGGCGTCTACGGGAATTATACGTACATATTTGCCGCCGGATTTTAAAATTTACAACGATAAAAAATAATTATTTACTACAACATCCGAAAATTGGCATTTATTTTTTATTATATCGTTTAATAAATGCGAAGCGGAATAGTAAGCGTAGTGATTTAAAAAAAATAAACAATCGAATTTAATTATTATTATTATTTCTTTTTTTTCCGCTAAATCCTTAATTATATTATTAATTATATTAAACAAATATATTACGAACGAGTATAAGAATTTATTCAAATAGTTATATATCGAAAAAATTGAAAGATTATTTTTATACGGACCGGCGTCATTTTTAAATTAAGATAATAATATTTATGACAACAGAAGAGACTTCTTCCTACTGGATATCGGCGGAAATTATGAAACCTTATTAACATATTATCGGACTTATTTATTGTGCCATTAAAAGATCCGTAATTTCCCCGGATCCCGGATATAACGGCTTAATCGTCATTTTTTTTTTCGGTAAAAACCACGTTAAAAAAATGTTTGACGTTATTCCCGCCAAAAAAAAAAATCGCTCAGTAGGTGCAATTTATTAAATTACAAACAATTTCGTAACCTTTTTTCGAAATGTATTAATTAAAACGAATATAACATTTTTCGTGGAGCATAAGAAATACGTATACTTGTACACCCTGCTAAAAAATAAATAAAAAAAATAAAAAAAATTAATAAAACTAATTCAACCGTGAAACCAATATCTGGAGCAACTGATCATCAATCTTCTGATACTGCACTCATTACATGTTTAAAAATTAAGTTTGTAAATATAACAATAAATGTTTGCAACAATTGTAATTATTTATATAAAATATTCTTTAGTCTTAAGTTTGTACATATGATATAATACTGCATGGTAATTGTTGGGACTATGTTATGTCATCCTAGCTGTTGCCAATAAATATAAGTACACTTGTAAAGGACCTCTACACACAAGTTTGAAATACTTATTTAATTTATGAATATACAGTCGATATATGTGTAGTTTAATTGATATATAATTCTCCTCCGTCCGGTCCTTTGCACCTTTATACATACAATTTTACCAAAATATAAAAAAAAAAAAACCTGATAAAGGTTACAACTTAAAAATTATTATAGTAAAATATTTCATATTTATTATTATTATTATTATATATATGTATATATGTATGTACGTTAGCTTGTTCCTGCGTATATATATATATATATATATGTATAAATTAAAATGTAAGAAACAACCCCTGTTTTAAAGATTAGAAATAACAAAACTCGGTAGGAGGCGAAAATCTATAGTGAAAATCTGGAACAGGTAAAATCTACATGTGCAACGGTGATGCTGAGTACCTGTTTGTTTTTATATGAACCGTTAATAATAACGAAAACCTGTTTATCAGTCTTCTATTTCCAGGAAAATTAACGAAATAAATATATACCGGTGGTCGGTTTAAAATTTTGACCACTCCGTATAGTATATTAAGAATTTATGTGAATTAGATAGGTTGAGGTAAAAAAAAATTCATATTAAATAAAAGATTTGTTGACACAAACGGAAATTTTTTTTGCACTTAACGAACCAAAGCTACACACCGAGGCAAATAGGCTTGGTTTTTTTTTAACACGTTTGGCCGAAATTGTATCGTGCGCGATGCTAACTTTTTTCATCATTTCAAGAATAAATTACGTCACGATCATTTAAGTAACCAAATCTAAATAGTCGTCATTTTTCAATCTCTATTTTTTCTTTGTAGAAATTAATCCTTCGAATTTCGAAACAAATATTTAAATTTCCTTTAATCTACTCCTACTAGGAGTCTTCTAAAATAAACGATTATCTTATTATAAAAAAGTAAAATAACATAAAAAAAATTGGATAAGCACTTTTGTGATAGCGCAAAACTTAAATACAAACGTGCCACAAAGGTAAATACTTATACGTTTTCAACATTTGATTTTTGCCTGAAATCCGTGAAAAAAAGAATATTTTTGCAACGTTGAATAAATGTGTGCATACACTATATGAGTTTGTGTATAAGAGACAGTATATTACGTATAAAAGGCAGTATATTAAGTACAATGAAAACAAACTTAAAGGAAAAATTCTAATTAGATACAGCTTTAATATTTTGAAATATAATGGATGACGATTCTTTTAGAATACGTATAATAAATCAGATTTATTTTATATATATAATAAACTTTTGCGAATGAAGTGATTAAAGACATTTTGATAGATGTTTTCGAAATATAAATGTTTCCTTATATGATAGACAAAATGGCTGTAGCAGGTGATAAAGTAATATTTTGTGTAAAACACCGTTTTGTTTTTTTGTTTTTTCAGACGACGTGTTTATATAAATACTTTGGAAATATTCGGACATTACGTATAACGTTCCTTATTACGAAAATATGAAATTATCGTTAAAATTTCACGTAATGTATTGGGTAACACTGAATGTGAATTGATCGTTCAACAAAAGTGTCTTCTGTCAGGATCAAGTACATCGAGAATAAACGAAAATTAAGATCGTAATAATAACTAATACTTAATAAAGAATACAATAATATGAGAAATCCAACACAATCTACACGCACTACATAAGGAAGGATGGGAAATCCGCTTTCTGTGGATCCCAAGTCGCATTGGGATGCACGATAGTGATAAAGTAGACCTTTGAAGCTCGGTCTATGGTACTTTCACCAGTACCAGAATACTCACCACCTTCACCAACATTAGCACACGTACTCACGAACAACAGTAAACAGGAATAGACTACAGACTGGATATCACAAACAACCTTCCTGAGGAGTATAAAATCAACCATAGAATCTTAGTGGCCTCCAAATGGCATAAGTAGAAAATAATATTGTACTCTAAACCGTGTAAGTCATCTATATCACACAATTATCTATACACCAAAATACCAACATTTGCGCCTCCTATGCGGACATTTGATAGAACCCAACAGTCGTATAATTAAAACTGCCAAACAGTTACATCACACAGGTTAAAACACAAAATACAGAGCCCGATACGCAAAATCCTCTCAAACAACCCTCAATTAATAGGTAAAATTCTGATTTTTGTCAGAGAAAGCGGACTCCTAGCATACATATAGACACATGTCTCCTTAATAACCCTGGTAGTTACAAACGGCATATGGAGATTTACGTAATATTTAAAAAAAAAAATAATAATAATAAAAAAATAAATACGATGTGGAATATAAAGGACGGTTCACACTATACGAACACACACGTATACACGTGAAAAATAAAAACTTAAGATAGTAAATTTTAAGTGCGTGCGCAAGTTGTTGACGAATTAACGTTTATTACGACAAAAAAAAAAAAAAATTGTTTAATAAGCCGAGAACGAAAGAGGACGCAAAAGTATGAAAAAATGATGACGGCGATTGTAATTACGGGAAAAGCTATTATAATATTGAAATCTAATAAAATAATTATATTAAAAAATATATTAAAATTTTGCACTGATTAACCCTTTCAGTTACGATATCCTTTATAGGTGGGGAACATAAACTTTTAATATATATTTTCATAATACCGGTACATTTGGTAGGCATTAATCGTTTAAATTATAGAAATATTTATAATTAATAAAAACATTAAAAAGAAATCAAATAAAACACTCTTTATTACTGTACAACATTGCGATTATTTAATATTTATAATTTTGTTATACTACTGTTTTCTTCCTTAATATAATATAATAAATATACTATATTTTGTTTTAAGATGAATATTATTTTTAAGACCCGCTAATTATATGTAATATTTGCACATATTCATAATTGCACCACTTTATAACACGCACTCACAAACTCAATCATACACATACACACAAACTTGATGGACTGAGGGACTCTGCTATTCGTCCTTTTTCCACCCTATTTTAAGTTACACATTGTGCAGCGAACTACTTCACACCTATTTATCTTTTATATTGCACACGTATGTTTCTTCTCTTTCAGTTACACAACACTTTATATTGCACACGTATGTTTCTTCTCTTTCAGTTACACAACACTTACACGCATTTATTATTAAGCACACTAGTTCCCTGTTCACTTTTATATAATTACAAATTAACTAAATACATTTGCCCCACCGACTATGTCCGGAACGGGGAACCGTAAATTTTGATATACTATTTATGTTTATAATTTTGATGCTGTTTATTTATTATTATTTATATTTACTACTATTTCTACTTATTATTTATAATATATATATTTTATACCTCCTCGAAACGTTTTAGAAAATTATTTTAGAAACCAAAATGTACGAACGTAGAAATGTACACTCGATCGAAATTATTCAGTCGTAATGAACGAAAAAATTACGTGCGGTAATACACTTTATCGTATACGCTTATTTTCTGTCCGAGTCCACGATAAATTACCGCAAGTCAATATACAAAAATCTAAAAATCTGGACAGTATAAAATATTCTATACTAAATCGATTTAAAAATTACGATACCTTTCGATTTCAAGAAGAAATTTAGGGTGCGGCCTATACAGCACGCGCTGCATTACCGTAACGTCATCACCAGTCGGCGTTGTTTTATTTTGAAGGGCAGACAAGCTAAAATTGTCATTGACCTTCACATCATCTACAAACCTCGCGTCTGGTACCGGAAACGGTATAACGAGCACCACGCGAGATAGTTCCTTCAGAACAACTCTATTGCTTAGTTCTTTTGTACCCTCTGCTTAGATTTTTCTTTTCTTTTTCTTTTTTGTATCTGCTTAGAAATAAATTTTTTAAATAATTTTTATACTTTTATTTCGAAGCTTTCATCGATTACCTAAAGACAATTCTTTAACGTTTTAATAGATCCTTCCTATATACGGTGCGCGGACCTTTTTTAATTTTAACTGTTACCACATTATTATTTTAATGAAAAGGGTTATTTGTTTTTTTCATAATAATAACGTTTATTTCTAAATTTGGTTCATATAAGAATCCTTAATTCTAAAATTACTTTATCTCCTTACGCTCTGCCATCTCTTGATAACGGGAACATCTTGGCGTTAACTGTATTTTACTTATGAAATAATTATTTCGTATTAAAAAATTTATAACTTTGCGTAGATAATGTGCGACTGAAATGGTTAAAAATACAAATTTTTAAAAGAAATAAATAAAAAATATTTATTAAGTCGTCGCTTTATTTCGATGTTATCTACTTCATATAAGATACTTGATACTTATGTAATTACGGAATTAGCACTATCTTAAGTACAAGTTTTCGCGAATTCCGGCAAAAATAAATAAGGTTAAAACGTTCTTTTAATAGAATAGTTAATATATAACACCATCATAAATCCAATATGGGATACAAATATGGGGATTTACTAATCGAATCGTAAAATAATCCAGACAGCTCAGATGTTGAATGATGCACTCCATGCAGATTTACAGATCAAATGGGTCAACGAAGTAACACAGGATTATGCTGACCAACACCACAGAAGACTTTATCATCATCTAAATTGGCACTTTTGCCCACGGATCGTGACTTAAGAAAGCCTAAACGTTTCAAACTTACCGACTTGGTCGTTACTAGGTAATATACGTAACAGAGCTTAACCATTGGGTTAAACCTCTGCACATGTTTAATAATCACGATCGCTGCTTATTTAAACTAAAGTTTAAGATCGCAGAAAGGAAGTAGCTGTCCTTTCTTAGAGCTACATTAAAAAAAAAATAAAAATAAAGAAACCTACTCAATTATATTTCTTTACGCATCCGACGATGGCCTAATCGCTGAAAATTAAAATAATTCATTTAATCACGTAATAATTAATAAAAAAAAAAAGGAAGAGGTTAAAAATTAAGCAGTTTCATCATTTTTTTGGCTACGGGCTGTTGATCATGGTTGGAAACGACGCAGAGAGCGCGGAATGCTGAGAGTCGGAACATATAGTTGAAGGCTGATCAGCATCGGAACACATTAAGGATTCCATAGCGAGATAAATCGCGTATAATTCAGCTGAAATGACGGAGAATGTCTGCGGTAGCGAATATTGAATTGCCCATCTCTGACAGCTGAGCAGCCGACATATCCATTGAACTCAGTTGCGTTGGTGTAGAACGTGATAGATTCATATCTACGTGACATAATTTCTTTCTTGATTTCTTCGATGGGCAGGGACTCGCTCCCCATAGTATGCGGATTGCGAGATCCAAACCTGCAACATTGCGGCGTTATTAACTGCGGATTTGAGAAATTTATTGTTTAAAATGTTGTCAAAGAAAGCCGGAACTGATGGTTTTAATTTCAAAGAAGCTGGGTTAGAAAGTAAAAACAGTTCAAAAATCGAATAGCCGGAAGCTTTAGACGACACTACAAAATTGGCTAGAGGAACCCGACGACGATAATCAGGAGGCTATTGCGACGACTCGGATTTATATTTATAATTTTGATACAGTTTATATTTATAATCTTGATATTATTTACATTTATAATTTTGATACAGTTTATATTTATAATTTTGATACTATTTATATTTACAATTTTGATACTATTTATACTTATAATCGTGATGTAATATAAAGAACGTTTTCCGTTTCTTTCTTTTTGTTCAAAAGTCGAAATTTAGTATATTTGGACATTATCTTCGATCAGCCGTTAAACTATGTCGTCTTTTACGTCATCTCCGTGGCAAGTTTGAAGAATTAATCTGTAGGAAAATTATTATATATATGAAATATCCAAACTCACGAGTTGAGTTATATCGTCAGAGCTGGCGTATTCGTATATGTTTATAAAGGTACTTCGATGTAGAAGACCTAACAAATCTAGAATGAACCTTACAGTGAAGAATGAAGGCTCGTAAACAGGTTTAGAACGAGACACGATAGACGAGAGAGTTGAATGAATGATCAGATGAAGGTTCGCCTCCTAGTATTGATTAACGTTAGAAACTATGAAACGTATCGTTGTGCCTCAAATATTTAACATCGAAATTTAGTCTGAAATAAAATTAAATAGAAATCAGCTGACAAATCCACATCTACAGGTTCGACGATAGTATTATTTTAACAAGATATATTTTACGTATTTCACCGATTTTACAATTTACAATTTTTACGTTTATATTATATATATATATAGGATGATGTTACGCGAGAAGAGTAATAATAATAATAGTATCTCTTTTATATTTTTTTTGTAACAGATCGCCTTCTCCCTTTTCAAGTATAATTGCTGTTATTACCCGTCGGTAAATACCCATTACATTTTAATTAACGTTTTAATCTTAAATATATAACAATTTGCATGTAGCTCCCATATTTAATGCAGCGTACTGTATGCGCATGTGTGGTTGTACATTATTACTAGTGTTCATTCGTTGAATGTGATGATTGTAATCCACGAGGTGTGTTCTTATAATTAGTGTGTGTCTTGTGTTGTGTGGATGCTATAAGGACCTGTACGGGACGGCCAACTGGTCAAGGGGGTGTTCTCGTTCGTTAACAAAATATACAATTGTACTTATTGTATGCCTAAAAAATTAAATAATAAATAAATACTTCTTTCGATATAATTGCAGCGAATACTGAATTAATCGAATAGAAGTAACCTATTTCTACCGTATCATACGATTTCGAACCAAGCTCAAATTAAGACTTCATTCTGTGATTCGTCATTTTCTTATATATATATATATATATATATATATATATATATATATATATATATTTATATATATATTTGTAAGACAGTAATAAAGACTTGTACACTTCACTTTTCGTTCCGCAATTTCCCCCGTCACTGTTATTTATTTTATCCATTACTCTACCTTTTGCCAATACCTTCTCCTCAATGATCTCTGTGGTATTTTATTATATATTATAACGTATTCATCTCTCGTAAATAATAGTTTTTTAATCCTTTTTTCTTCAGTTTTTTTTTGTATGTTTTCGCATTTTTCGTACACTATAACGTTTTTCCTAGTCCCTTCTCTAATTGTTTATTAACTTTCGTTAAATGCTAATAATATTCGATAAAAAAACAGCATTTTTGGAAGTATTATATTAGGTTTCTAGAGAAAGTTTCTCCTTGTATGTCTTCCATGTTTCCTAACATTACATATTATAGACACCTTTTCTGTAGTAGATTTAGTTTGACGAATTTACTCTTATCTGCCAGTGTTCAGGTTGAAATGCCGTATTTTAGCAGTAATTGCCACACTGCATTATAAAAATTATTTATAACATACAACCGGTAACATATTGTTTCAATTTATACGATATACTTAATTCGTTAGCTAAATAATGAATACGATAATTCCATCCAAACAAATATACAACCATATTATCTATAATCATAATGTAATCATTGATTCTTCTAGACCTACTGTGTATTCTTTCAACCCGCCACATTCTTTTTTTTTACCGGTATTTATTTTTAATCCTTTAGAATGTGCCCATATATTTCATACATTTAATACATTTATATCATCTTGTAACAATTTTTTTTGCGTGTTATAAATTCCAGTGTTGTATTATTAATGCTAAATCATCTATAAATCTAAAAGCTACGCTGTGTCCTAGTTATTCATACATTTTATTTGTATAGGTTAGGTATAATGGTGGTTGTGGTACACTAACTTTTAACTTAGGTTTTTCAGTTTTTTTTTTTTTTTTTTTTTTTTTTTAATTGCACCTAGTTGATGGTGTAGCTATTTGGCAAATTTAAAATTTTATGCAGATGGCATGATTAGCAGCCTATCCATCGGTAAGTTTTAAAAACAGTCATTAAAAGTTTTCTCCTAGGCTAGGTCCATCGGCTTGATTCTGTCAAGTCGTTGAACTTCTAGCGAATTATCCTGCAAAGCCATGTTGTTCGAGTGCATCTTTTGTATATAAGCATAATTTTTTGCAGCCGAGTGATTTTATTCTGGATCCGCTGAATAATTTATATGTTGCTGTTTTTAATAATTTATTTTCATCAGACATTTCTGATTTCTTGTTTAATAATTAGTACATTTGCCTCAGTTTTATATTTAGCTCAGTCCGTTTTGCTATTATGTGCTACACCACGTTAGACGCTGGTCAAGGCGCATACCGAGATACTTTACATCTGATTTCTTTGAAATTGCAGCACCGTTTATGACTATTTCTTCTGTTAGTGAAGGTAACTCATGTTGAATTCCTTTTATTGACCTTGATCCTCTATAGGTTAATCTATGACGAAACTCGACTGCTGCCTGGATAGTATTGCGCGCTCTGATGGGGTATACGTCAGAATATAAAATCGTAGTGTCACCAGCAAAAGTCGCTACTTCTACATTAGGGGATGTAGGAATATCTTATGTTTAAACGAAGTAGAGTAGTGGCCCCAGTACGCTACCCTGTAGCACATCTGCTTTCGCTGGATATATATCTGATAAATCGTCTTCATATTTCATATAAAAATATCTTTCACTTAAATGGATGAAGAAATTAACTACAGATGTAACCCAGCATCAGCAGCAATTGCTAAATTAAATAAACGCGTTTTTAACAATAAGGAACTCTCGATTAAGATATCCGTGTACAAGGCGGTTATCCTCCCAAATCTACTATATGGAAACGAAACATGGGTACTATACAGGAGACAGATAAAGCAATTGGAACGCTTCCAATCAACGGTTTCTACGGCGCTTATTAAAAATTAAATGGGATGATTTTGTGTCAAATCGCGACGTTTTCCGTCGTGTTGGAAGTAACTCCCTAGAACAATTGTTGGCTGCAATACAGCTCCGCTGCATAGGGCATGTAATACGGATGAAGGACAGCAGGTTTCCGAAAATATTATTGTATGGAGAACTAATTCAAGGTAAACGGAAACAAGCAAGGCCGTGCAGGAGATACAAAAATCAAATACTGGAATTAGTCAAGTTAATGGAATTGGACAGTGTGGAGAACAAATTGCGTCAAGAATTGCGAGGCCATAGTTGAAAAGCGAAAGAAGCAGGCAAAATTGAAAGCATCAAAAATATCTGTACCTTGCAGCTGTCCTATTTGTTGTCGTATTTGCCAAGCACGCATTGGACTAATCTCACACCTTCGTACTCATAATTGATTTCCTCTTCCTATTATTCTTTTTCTTTGCAGACGACTTAACTCAGATACGAGTGTCGGTATTATTATTATTATTATTATTATTATATATATATATATATATATATATATATATATATATATATATATATATATATATATATATATTGTAAATTTTAAATTGTAGAACCATTGTAAAAAATTCATATATTTGCTAAATATTTTAGTAGTAGATCATGTCTGTGTCAAAAGCTTTAGAAAACTTTATACAGAATACGATATGTTACCACAGAACCATTTAGAGTTTTTACAAAATCCGTCAAAAATGTCGTTGTATTTTTGTATATAATGTCTCACCTCATACATAAAAACACTAAACTAGTCGCGATATAATGAAAACATCTACAATAACACAATGTAAAATATAACGAGTAAACAAAATAGTGATCACTTGTATCCAGTTTGATTTAAACAAACAAAACTTATTTCAATAAAACAGGAAAGACACGATAAAATAAAATCGTCTTAATTATTGAACAAAATAATATATATATATAATTATAAACGAATACTAGCCTAGGATTAAATATTATTTTTATGTTCAGATTTCTATGTTAATTTTGGGGGGAGAGTTCATAAAATATATTACAGTAAATATTTTCTCCCTAAATAAACTTTTATAATGTTACTTATCACCGGCTAATCTGTTAATTATTATGTAGAGATTAGCTTATCAGCGGCTATTGTTTTTAGGTAGTTACCTCATTGTTTATCGGTTTATTCTGATGAAATTTTTCCCAATGGCATAAAAATGCAACGTTTAAATTATTAATAATACAATTATTGACAAAAATAATTTATTCTAGGAACAAATTAGGAGTGTAAGAAATTTCCCGAGAAAATTCCTATTATAAAGAGAAATAATTTCTTCACTGATCGGGTAATAGAAAATTAATCTTTACGAATGAGTTTCCTTAAAAAAAATTAGCGAACTGAAACCCGGAATGACTATTATCATTTTGTTAGGGAAATTATGTTTTAACTCTTTAATCGTAATTATCTGACGGATACGTGGGAAAAAATAAAACTATATACACCCTGATAACATATGTTTTCAAGGTCGAACTCATGCTTCTAGCTAATTCTATTATTGACTATCGGTTTATGGTTTGATACCGCCGTGTTTGTGCTTTTGTTGTAATATTAAAATCGATGATTATCCCATAAGATAACCTGCGACTAACCTGGTAAGTTTTCTTATTTTAATTTTTTTTTTTTGTAATTTTATTTAATAAATTTGTTGTAAAATATAAGTAAATTCTACTGTATTAAAAACGTGCGCATACATTCATTAAATGGTATGATATTCATGTGTTATCCGAGAGATACATCGCAACTAACAATGTTATAGACAGATTTTCAGGATGGAAAATGTATTTAATTTGAAAAATGAAGAGATCTATTAAACGATTATTTAGTTGCATCTGATTGAGAGAACGATAATTCTTCTTCTTCTGGTTATCCTCAATGGATGTTGGCGATTATCCTTCTGGTTTCCAATCTGTTGGCTAACTTCCGCAATAAGGTTTCAAGTTCTGTCTTATTCTTTTGCATTATCCAACCATGTTTTTCTTCTTCTTTCTTTTGCCCGTTTTCCAGTGATGTTTCCTTCAATTATCAATTGTAACATTTCATATTTGTCGTTCCTCAAGATGGGCCCGAAGTAAGCTATTTTTATTTTCTTAATAGTTCTTTCTATAATCTTCTATTTAGTCGTTTTAGTATTTCCGCATTTGATACTTTATCTGTCCGTGGAATCTTTAGCATCCGACGGTATACATCTCAAATTATCTCAATCTATTTAGCATTGATTTTTTGATCGTCCAGGCTTCCATCGTATGTAACATTTCACAAACCTGTATCTGGTGTCCCATTTCATCGTTTTGTTCATGAATATACCTTTCAGTTCAGAAACACGTTTCTTGCATATTCAATTCTCGTTTTTATTTCGTAATCAGGGTCCCACAAGATGTTAATATTATATCCTAGGTATTTAAATGTATTAACCTGTTGTATGATTCTATTATCGATTTTAATTGATGTCTTTTTTATTCTTTCCTCTTTGCTTGATTCCATAACTTTAGTTTCATCGCAGTTTATGAATATAGCCATCTTATTAGATTCCGTATTGACCCTTTTTACATCTTTTATAACTCGTGTTCATTATTTGCAATCAAAGTTCATCAGCATATGGGACGTTATTAATAGTGTGGCCGTTTATTTTTATTCCACCTTCGTTGTCTGGTAAGAGTGATAATTATTCGATTGTGGTGAGAGTGATGATTTAGGAGCTCTGAAAGCAAGCAAGATGACGAATCTAATGGTGAAAATGATTATTACAAAATCAGATTTTACGGCAGATAGAATGCAGAAGGGTTAAATAATTGACACTTGGAACTGGAATAGAAAACTTATTTCAAGATGAAAAGGCGACCGCCATCGTATTGTAATAAAAATTTCAGGAGTAATTGGACCGGTTAAAGGTTGGACAAATATAACTGAAAACTTATTTAAATCCAGTGGGTAAATGAAGTTCAATACCTAGGTGTCATAAGGGATAAAAGATTAACCTTTAACAACTACGTTAAATACGCAATAACCCAATGTTGTTTCCGGCAGTACAGTAAATAAAAAACTGTTACGTGCAGCAGTCACCAAGATGCGCGCCCTGCATGATCTTCAGTATCCGACGGCACTTGTAAACGATTGTATAAAACAATGCTGCCGGATTTCTCGGTGAACACTTCGCGTTGCGCAAAATTAAAGTTATCGGCGCCTATACGATATGACGCTGCTCCACACACGTTACTCAGTACGTATATAGACATTGTGAACTTAAACGAGGATTATTATAAATAATTAAGCTCTAAACAATAAGTCTGGCAGTTTAGAAATTTCTGTTCGTTAATTTTAATTCGATTTTTTTGTATTTGTCTTTGCAGATTTTTTTATCTTTTCTTTTTCCTGTACGCCTAAATAAATTTACTTTAATTAGATAAATTTCCGATGTATATCTTATTGTTAAGCTTATAAAATACAGACTTTTATATACTCGTCGTTTAATCTATTTATTAATTTACGAATAAATTTTATTTCATCTTCTTTATTTTAAATGGAATTCGATATTTTGATATTTATCGTTTCAGGCTTAAAGATCGCAATTTTTGAAAACTGAAGTTATTACTAAGGCAATTATGTCCACTGATGAGAAGAAAATCTAGGCTTCGCAAACAAAATTATTCCATATAAAACCATTGTAGCTTCTGTTCAGAAATACGACTTAGAAATATGTATGGATCATCCTCTAAAACGCATCTCGACAAAATACAGTCGCTTCATAACAGTGTAATTCGTAATGATCTGGAGATCCGTACGGTAATTACATAAGCAGCGGCGCAACAAAATGCATAATGTTTTTGGTAAAAATTCTAATCCATTATGAGGCAGAGGTTACATCGCTTCATGAAATAAAATCAGGCGTGTCACAAGGGAGTGTTCTGGGTCCTATAATGTACCTCCTATTTACAGCTGACTTGCCGACCTGTCGCACCACTATCAATGCTACATTTGCTCATGATACGGCTAATAAGCTAGAATCCTTTAGAAGCAATTCGACTACTACAGCAGAGTGTAAATACGATTAAGAAATGGACTAAGAAATGGCAGATAAGTCTTAATGAAACATAATCACATTATATACTGTTTACAAAATGCAAACATTATGCAGAACACTGCCAATGGTAAAGAACTACAAGCTACTGATTGCGTAGTTTAGGAATGCACCTAGATAAAGGGCTAACTTGGCAAAGACATATTTATATAAAGCGAAAGCAATTGAACATTCAATTTCATAAATACCCCGCTGGCTTATTGGAATAATAAAATTACCATTATCCGTACAAAATAAATTACTATTGTACAAAACTATCTTTAAGCCAGTATGGTCGTACAGTATTCAATTATCGGATACGGCATCCAACTCAAATATTTCTAAAATTGAAAAATCTATACGTAATGATCAATGCACCTTGGTATATTAGAAATTATAACATATATAGAGACTTAAAAATAGAAACTGCGAAAGATGTAATAAGAATATACAGTGAAACATATTGAATTGAATAGGAAAATACCATTCCATGTAATGTAACAATTAAGGTTGAGTCTCATTGAAGAACTACTAAATGAATAGATATATACTCTGTCATACACGATGTTTATAACTTTAGCAGATTACCTCAAAAGAAAAAATAATAATATCACGCATGTATACCACTGAACTTCCTAACAACCCGTCCGGAAGACTGAGGACAATGTCGAGATGTGCTTATCACTTGATAATAAAAAATAATAGTCCTAGTAGTAAAGTTGTGTAACAAATAAGAATATATAATCAAGCGCATTTATCTATTGGGATGTGCAGTTACACTCAGTCGGAGAAATTTAGAATAAGTCGGTATGCGAGGAATAAAATTAAAAAAGAAAAAGTGGATATTTTTGCATTATTGATTTTTAATATATTGTTCTGGCATTGCGCTCGTATCGCGAGAAAGTTAATAGGCGATTTATATTATAAATGGTTTGCTTCGTTGAACAGCCTTCGATAAAACAAAATACATACTCCTCTTCGACACACCATTAAATTTTACTCTCTAGCAGTAAAATTGATTTTTAATCACATTTTCATTTCATTTCTGTTACTGACGAGAGGTCGTCGTAATATTTATAGCGAATCGAATTATTCAAAACGCGAACGATTTTACCATTTCGTATTTTTTTTCTTTGGCTTTACACATGCGTCACAGTGTTATTTACATATGAAATGATTATATACGAGGATTATTGTTATTGCACGACGATGCTCCCGAGAATAAGAATATGTAAATGTATAAAATACGAACTATTATCGTTGTTAGTATACGATAAAAATATCTTCTTATTAGGATGATGATAATGACGACGACGATTATTATTATTATTATTATTATTATGGTGTACCTTAGACGTGTTAACATTTCGTGTAGAATTTTTTGAATTATAAACAATAGGTAGTTAAAATTACTTCTAATTTTATATATTAAATGAGTACAAAGCGTTCCTATTAAGCGATATTAATAAAATTATAAAAAACCACTGAAATAAAATAAAATTCAAGAAAAAATACCCAATCTAAATATACACGATATAATATTTAAAAATAATAAGAAAAAAAACAAGTAAAATAAAATGAAAATACATTTAGATTATTTTCTTACATTTTAATTCTATTTAAATTGTTTTTTAAATTTTTTTATTTTTGCATCTTTGAACATTAACATGTAGAGCGATTTTAACTGGATTTATATCATAATTTAAAAATTAAATAAAATAAAAATATTTTTTATCCCGTATCGTACATATTTCATAATCAAAACAGTCTCTTGGTATCATCGGCTACAGCATGACCAGGCCACGAATCCGAAACGTTAAAAACAAACAACAAGTAATATAAATTCAACAGGTAAACAAAAGAACCGATCTAGAGATTTGAGAAGGCTTCGTTTATTTCTAGAATTTCGTGGGAATTAATGACCCGACCGTTTGTGGAAGAGATTTGAAAGTTAGAAGCAGGATCAAAGGAGTGTCCATTAATAATTTTTCATTCATTCCTGATGATGCTGTAACCAGTGCACCTAGTAGACAGTTTTGATTTATATTTTATATATATATATACACATATATATATATATATATATATAAATAGATTACACCATGTTGAATGCCCCGAAGTTAAGCAACGTTGGACTAAGTTAGTACTTGGATGGGTGACTGTTTGGGAAAGCTTGATGTTATGTCGTCCGAATAGCCGACTGGCTAAGAACACGGACTTCTATACGTAAGTTATCGAGTTCGAATACGATCGACGACGCAAAAATTATCATCAGAAAATAAATAATCCTAATATTATCACGTGGAAGGTAATGACAAACCACCACGCCCAACACCATATGCGCGATGGTAAATAATATAGCACACTACAATAACACACGGGGCTGCATTCTATCGTGATAACAAAGCGATTACAATCAGTTCTCCCGGGTGTGTGCGTGTGTGTCTATCGACGCCAGCGCCATGTTATAATTGCCTTGTACGCTACTTACACTGTACAACAAATTATAGGTAAGTAGTCGCCTACCTCCGATAAGGAGGCGGCATTTAATGACGATGATGATATATATATATATATATATAGTATATGTTATACGGCATAAAAATTTAATTTTTAAATAAAAAATATATATCACCAAGGAAGCACTACAGAAATACTTTCGGATATTTTTTAAAATTGTTTAGAAGTTTTCACATTTAACATTATGGACGTTGAAACCGTGATGATGATGATGATTATTATTATTATTATTATTATTATCGCGCCGTTGAAGGAGATAGAACATCAATAAAAGGGTAATTAAACGATTTTACGAATTCACGTTATAAAGGCGATGCGAATAATAATCGACACGGAATGTGAAAAGGGACAAACAAAATCGTGTTAACAGAACTTATTAACAAATACCTGAATGAAAAATCGATTCGAAAACGACTTTTCGGAACCACTGAATAATTGTGCAATTTCCGATGAGAACTTCCAGAAACTATAATCAAAATCTAGAAAGCTACCATCAGTAAAAAACGACGAAGGAACACTAGAAGGCCAGATGAAAATTTTATCCCTACTGCCAGCATGTAGCTGTATATACTGTTTCAATATTATTGTAACGATTATTTAATTCAAATTCAAATTTATTTCAAATTAAAATACAAGATGACAAAGAAAATATATATAACGTGTAAATCTCGACTATGCGCATATTGAGCGAACGGCGGAATGTACAAATAAATAAAGATAAATTTAACTTCCGTTTCATCGCACTAATAAAACGTAACGTTATATAATTCAATGAAATAATACAGTTTCTTAACCGAAACATTCTTTAAAAAAATAACGAAATCGATTTAGACATATAAGTAAGCACACGCAAACACCCAGACACCGCCAAACGAATAAACTAAGTATTAAACAATAATTACAAATCAGCACGAATTCGTTTATTTATCACTTTTAAAATTATTTCATTCTAATTCATATAATATAAGTAGAATTACTGTAGGAGCAGAAGTGATAAGGCTGTGTTATTTCGCTTCCTGATTTTTTGTTCCATTTTATTCTCTCAACCTTTGGGTAAACACCCAAAACCGCAAGGCAGCGATTTGTTACTGAGGAGGTAGCAGTGTAAGGATCTAAACCCGCCGATGGTGAGACAGTCAGATTTTTACGGTCAGTTCCTCAAGCTGGCCATCTGCATTGTCTCTTACTCTGTCACTAGAATCACCTGCCTGATGTTTTCCATCACAGTACCCGTTCTACGTTCTTGACTAATGTCTTATTCGCAGCTAACCTACATATGTGTAGGCCGTTCTATTATTCGCCATTTGTGGACGCGCCCCTTACCGGTTAGAGTACCGGTTCTCAGAAGGTTATATATATATATATATATATTTATATATATATATATATATATATATTTTTATATATATATTTTTATATATATATTTATATATATATATATATATAGAGAGAGAGAGATGTAACACTTTTATTTATTTCTATCGTAATCAAAAAGTATAGTTTAGGAAATTTATTTCAACTTGCTTAAATTGTACACTGATCAATGTCTAACCGCTGATAATTTCGTTAGTTAACGTAATAATGTAAATAATAATAATTACGAAAAAATTAAAAGCGAATTATCGTGCCTAAGGTTGTAACTGTCCAGTTCGTCTTAATTTACTTCGTTTTAGTTCGTATACGTACAAAATTCGTCAACTAATTAATAAATTAATTAAATACGAATAATATTGTTTAAAACACGTTACCATGGATACAAAATGCACGAACTGAAACAACGCTTAACTTGTTCCTAGAAAATATTTACGTTACGCCCTGCTTTACATTTTGATTTTATAAAAAAAATATTTCTTCTTTAAATTTTAAATCGATTAATCCTTCAATTTCGCTAATATGCCGACGCCAATGATTAAAAAATTACAAGGGAAACAGGTAATTTCTTGTATATTAATCGATAAGAAATTTTATAAATACGAGCTTTGTACGCTGATTTAATAGAAAATCGTTAATACTTATTTATTTATTTAATGAAGCCACACAACAGCTAACAGCCAATTATAGTGTAGGCTTATAAATAACATAATACAATGAATAATTTTTTCTGAATTATAAAATTAAAAGTAAAAAAAATAAAATACAAAAAAAAATACATTGAATACATTGATCACATTCACCACACCCATTAAACACACCAGAAAAACTACACGCATTCACAAGTCTCATTAAAATATACATCATTCACACAACAATCTTACTCGAAATAAACGGACGAATAATCTTGAACAAATTAATAAATACAATATAAACCTTAACGTATATACTACATGTACATTAGTAATGCGCATAAATTCATACGTATATAGAAATAAATAAAAATAAAGTATTTTCTGTAGTGGTTCCGCGGTGATGCATATTTTTTTAATTGAAAAAGCGAAAATAATCGAAATCAGGGCCGGATTTACATAAGGGCACTTGGGGCACTGGTTCTCCCACGGAACTAGTGGCCGGTCCGACAAAAATAGACTATTGGAAAATTTTTTTAATATAAAGAGCAAACGATGTATTCTTTAATTCTAGATAAATGAGTTCGAAAATCTTTCTCGAATGTTCGGATATATTTAATGTTATAACCAGTAGCAACGTAATCGATGAAAGATCATTATCTAAATTATTTATTATGAAAAATGTATTAAGAACATCACGCCAGGACTGTTCAGTATTTACCGCAGAATGCGTAGCAGCGGACTTAAATCTTTGCGGAAATTACCTTATTATTACCGATTGAAAAAGCGCGGTGACGGCTGCAGACAATAAACGTAGCGTGTCGGATACATTAATTGGTTTAGTTTTGCTAAAATTTAATAATTTGGAACATGTGGGATGTGCCCTTCTTGTGAGTGCCGGGTCATAGAGGTATTCCAGACAACGAATTTGTTGACTCATTGGCTAAGCACGCGTCGTCTAATGGTGTAGAGCTCTCCTTAATAACTCACAAAGATATCATTCACTTTATTCAGCTAGAGCATATCAATTGGAGCTAATGTACACTGAGAGCATTAGTCAATCGCCTCTCACTTATTACTATCACCTCCAGCCGTCTCTCCCCAAACTACTCCCGTGGTTATATCTCTTTAAGAAGATTAGTCGTAAGAGAATTGTACTCATCGGCAGATTTCGATTTGGACATAATTTGTTGCCTGACCGTCTTTTCCGTATGCAGCTTAGAGAAAGTCTCTTCTGTCCGCCTCCATTCTGAACAGGCAGTTTGCAACCCCGATCGCGTCTTGAATGCTCTGCTCTAGCGCCGTTGCGTAAACATCAATGGCTCGAGATCGTTTAAATTATTTGACAATCACGAGTACGGATTATACTACGAGAAATAGGGGACATTAATGAGAGTCTAAACAAAATTTCGCGGGAAAAAAAGGGACGAAAACGTTTCCTTTAATTTTCTGTATAAGTATTCTGTTTAAGTATTTGTTGGTATATTACCTATTCGATGTATTTTTATCGAAATAAATTCCTATATTTTTTCAAGAGTAATTTCATTTAAATAAATAAATTTTTTGAAAATATTTTTTTTACATATATTTTTGTTGACGTAATCATTTTTAAATTCTTAATTTTTTTCTTCTTTATAAAGTGGACCCACGCTGTTTGTGCCCGTGGGTAATCATTTAATACGGCGCTGAATCGAAATATATATTAATCGCTTAATTCCACGATTTTTTTTGTACCTCGAATAACGTCGTGGGGTCAGAACGCGTCCTAGGCTCCCACGACGTTAATTCATTTCGATATATTTCGCGCATAAAATTTTTCGGAAATTTTATTCGCGGATGAAAATTATAAAATATACGCGATTCCGAATACTGCGACGATTTAATAATGGCTACACGGTAATTTTGTGTAATTTAACTCGTTGTTACAAACTGACAACCAAACAGCACAAAAAACGTGTTAGTCCGGATCGAATAGATTAAAAATTGTATATCATTATCACCGTCATTTAAATTTACATAGTTTTTCATTTGTGAATTTTTTTCTTCAATAACTTTAGTGCCGTCTTCCTATCGACTACTTACCTCATAGATATTTTGTTGTACAGTGTAAGTACGAGGTAATCGTAATATAGATAGATACACACACCCGGCAGAACTGATTGCAATCGCTTTGTTGTCACGACACAATGCTGCCTCGCGCGTGTTTTTGTTGCGTGTACAGGCAGATAACTTTCCGTGTCTATTATCAATTATATTATCAATTAATATTATTGTTAAACGATAAACGCCTATATCTAGGATTATTTTTAAATAACGAACTGATTTCTACCGGTGAATATTGTTGCCGCCCCGTTAATGATATAAGCGTGCGTTGTACTCCAAAAATAACGTACCTCCGTGTGAATACGCTAATGAATCACACTTAAAAAAAGGTGTAGCACCGCGCCAAACCGAACGAATAATTACCGGATGCTCCAAGTCGACATCGAACGATGTAATAAAAATATTACGCGGCGTAACGTCACCGTACGTAAGATGGGAAGTGTTACTATAGAACAAATTAAACAGGAACAAGACGTAAAACATCCGTTGTATGCGGCAATAAGTTGTCTAATAAACGTTCGGACGGCTAGAACATTTGAAGTTACTAAGATGAAATTATGGAAACGAATGTCGAACGAACACTTAGCTTCCGGTAATAAATATGGAAAATCCTAAATAGAATTAAGAGTTACGAGCAAAAAGAGTAACTATGGAAAATTAAATATGACGACAGATGTCAACGGCATAGCACTCATTTTTCCTTCGTGACCGTGTCCAGGCCATTTCACTATTATATTTTCTCGGATCGTTACTTTGCTAGAGTATGCTAATCCATAAAATTAGTCATACTGCACCCAAGTCCGGCAAGTCTACATTCCAATAAACGGCCCATCGACCGAATCTCTCCGCAATCACAGCTTGGATTCAAAATGTTGAAGGTATAACTAGTATAAATGGAATCTCGGACGATAAATATTATGAAAAAGAGAAAAATAAGTTGACCGATACTATAAGGAGGAGAAGAACATGGTAGTTCTAAAACACTATCGGCAGTTCTAATCATTTTTACAAAGTTTCAATAGGGTGATATTTCTGGAGAGGACGTATTATCCTAAATCTTCAAATATTCGTAGCGACTTTCGAAAAAAAAACGTAAATATTTAAATAATGCGAAATATTCAATAGTGGAAGAATTATTTTGTTTTTCTACCAAAAAATTCTATCCGTTAATTTTTTCACCAAGTTCTTAGCAAAAAATAACTTTTCGAGAAATGAGATGCGTTACTTCTTTCATTCAGTCAGGTATTACAGTTTATTTTTTTAAATTATACATTCGAACCAGGTAACGAAATTACTCGAACAGCTGAAAATATAACGAATAATTTTTTTGGGTATCGCGTAGTTGAAACACCGCAGTTACTACTAAATTTTGAGAAGTGATTTAGTAATTTTTTTAATTTGACGGTTAAGTATTCGGTTCTATTCTAGGAAATTCGCGAACTCAATTAATATTGATTAATTTTATCGATTTAGGAGGTGCATGTTTCTTCTTTTTCTCCTCAACCCCCTTAGGTTGGTGGGAAGTACATCAAATGAATCCTGTTGCCGGCAATATTCTTTATTTCTTGATATCTTCTCCCTTTTCTAACATCATCCATATACTTTTTCCGGGGTCTTCCTCTTCCTGTCTTCCTTCCATCATTCCTTCAATTATATTTGAATGTCTTGTCCAATCATTCTATTTCTTCTAATGTGTATATTCATATTATTTTATCGACTACGTGGAATATTTAACCTGCGAAATAGAATAATATTTCTTTGTCGTTTTTTAAATACAGGTTCCCGTGTTGAAGTCTCGCGTTTCCAGTCGACAGTTAAAAATTAACAAAGACGTTACAGATGACGAACCTATAGGAACAAATAGCGTTCAACACTGGACGAAACGAAGATCATCTATATGGCCGTTGGATAATCAAAATCCTTATGGAGATAAAGTACGTTTCTAAGTCAAATCGCATTAAATTCGTTCTGTTCTATTATTATTATTATTATAATAAATATTAATAAATCGCGACACATCGTCTACTATTATTTATATTTTTTTTAGCAACATAGGCTCAAGGAAAAACAACATATGAATTAAAAGAATTTCCGGATATATTGAAATTACGAGTGATAATAAACCGAGGAAACGTAGCTAATTATAGACCTATGTGCATAAACTTTTTCAAAGATTTTTGGAAAGTGCGTAAAACAAATGATATTAAATCATTTATTATATATATATATATATATGTTTTTAATGCGAATCACTATTGGTTTATCTACGGTAGAAGAACGAAATTTTCTATTTCATATAAGTAGGGATAGATCGTAAAATTTTGTTAAATTGTACAGTGCTAAATTTAAGGGTGACATGTATAGCTCTAGTTACATAGCTAAAGAATCGAAAATATTTAGTTAAATTTCCTCATACATTTAGTGGCGGTACAGTAATAAAACGGCGCTGTATAGTAAGGTGTACGCGGTCATTATCTATTTTCGATGTATGTGCGAACAGTTTGTGTGCTTTGAATGTTAAAACTTTTCACTTATGCTGACGATATAGTAATGTAATACTAAAAATAAATTGATTCATCGAACCGAAATAATTAGAATGATATTCGCGTAACACCGTCTAATTGATCGAAGCCGAGCAAGGAGTGAATGAAATTAAGTACTCGGAAATTCCGTTGGACTATAAATTATGGTATCACTCGTTATATTCGTCTAGAAGTTTAATTAGAATCGGTTCTTTTCTCTTACACATTTAACAAGATTATATTTAACATTATACGAACCCGTTCTTATACGTGGAATACTTCCCTGGGGATGATATGCACATTATTAATACGAAACCAATATATAAAAAAAAAAAAACATTTGCGCGTCGGAGCAACTTAAATATATTTTAACTAAATTCCATGCGTTTTTTTTTTAAATTCTTTTTTCCTCGCTGGCTCGTTACGCGAGTTAACTTCCCATATGTAACGCGCCAGTAGTTAGTTCAAAAATTTGCCGTCAGAAAATTAAAACTAAATGTTTCAAATCTAGAAAATTTGTATAATCTGCAGATTTGTTGTATTGAAAACACAGTTAACGTGTCGAATTACTGAAGGCAAAGTGCACGATTGAATAATGAGAGACCGGGCGATTATACCTGACTTGGACGTTCAAGCTGTAATATAACACGATGATACATAATTAAATACATATCTTATTAATTACGAGTGATGACGTAAAAATTGTTAATAAAGTATCTTTTGACGGAGAAATTTCATTTGCAATAACTAATTCTTATGATACTTATTCAGCTGCTACTTAATTCGTTTTATGTATACACAATCGTATCTGTAATAGTTCTAATCTCACAACTGGTGTGCTTACGAAATAGACTTTTAATTTATTTTTAAATATTTAGTACAGATAGAGTTATAATTTAAAAAAAAAAATAATAAAAAAAACCTGCAGCCTTATTAGTATTATGTATATTAATTATTTTCTATGAATAATCGCATTTGTATAATCACTTTTAAAACAATTTCGAAAAACGAGTATAATTACTGATTGTTCATACCGCGGTATGTCTGATACATTAATAATAGCTTAAAATTAATAAGTTTTATTTATTAAAAAAAAAGTATGAAATAAATTTCGGATTATATTTTATTATACAATAATACGCCTTATTTTATTCTAATCTAAATGTATCGGTGAAAAATAAATTTAATTGAATTATCGTTATTCGTAATAAAATTCAGTAGTTTTTATTTATTCCTTTTTTCTAATTTAATTTTATTTATTTGTTGATAAAATGTTTGCGCTGTTTCTTTTTCAATTCATAGACCACTAAACTAGGTAGATAGTGGAGTTAGCATTTCATTAAAAAAAAATCCTGACTAAAAAATTCTCATTTAATAACGTGCGATTATTGTAAATGAAAGTTTACTCTTAATGTGATTCTTAACCGTTAAACATAACGAATTACAATTTAATTCGAGCGTTAAACTATAATTCGGTTTTTGTATTTTGTAAAATAGAAATTAATAATTATTTTATAAAGACATAGGGTATTATACACGTGCGAGTTAGCAACTAAAATCTAAACGCTAGAAACACAAAAGAATTAAACGCACACTATTTCGATGGTACAGCTGACATTTTGTCCAAATTTATTGTTGTGTATAATACACATTACAAATATCGTTTATCCTATTAACTTAAATATTTATAAATTTATTATACATATAGGTAGCTTTATGATCAGTATACAGGTTTAGTTTTTTTTCTGTGTTCGAAATGCGTTATTAATTTCGTTTTCTTTTGTAATAACATATGTTTTGTTTTTGTAATATTGTACGTCTAAATTAAGTATATTCTTACATTTTATTTTATTCGTTGTTTTCACCTTTAATTGTTTTTTTTTTTATAAATTGAACACACATATATATATATATATATGTATATATACATTTTTAAATGTTTACTTGATAATGGGTTTTTTAGTGTCTTTTTTATACAAATTTTCGCGATTTCAGCTACTTTTTTGTTGTTTATTTTTAAAATTTTGCGACTTCAAGGGTGAAGAAATATTTTTAAAATTCGCTTATTTAAAATTCACCGCTTCGTCCCATATACGTATAAACACGAGTTTTAGACGTTTGTACACTCCGTTATTAATTAATAAACATTATCGCGTTTTTTTCGCTGATTTTCAATAAATTTAAAATTACTCACTTTTAACAGGACTCGCAGGTGGAAGTGACCAAGACAATTTCTTGCGAAAATCCGCAAATTGCGAAAAATTTAGTAGAATTCAGTTTTAAAGATGGAGCTTTCGTTCCGGTTACAATTACCGAACAGAATATCGTATTGATCGACGTAGAAAGTACGTGTCAAATCGTGGAAGAATCTGAAAAACAGATCGACGGATTAGTCGATGGTTAGAAAATTTTCAATTGTTTATACTAGTGTACCTATCACCTTTCGAGCGAAATGATTAAAAATTCGTTAAACACCAGAATACTGGGATAGTTTCGTTATTTCAACGAGCGCGCTATCTGTCGACGAATAAAAAGAACTAATTATTAGCCGGTTACGCGAGTAAAATTATTAATAATTAGTAAAATTATCCGACGGATTTACAATAACTGAAATGGTAATCGAATAAAGTAATATAAAGATAATCATTTAGTAAAACTGTAATTATATTTTATTTATGAAATGAAGACTTGCGACTAATAATTTACGTTACAATTAAAAAAGGAACATTTGAAGTAAATTTTTTTTCCGAAATTATTTATTACATTTGCGAAAGGCGCAACGAATCAATATGTACGGCCCGAGGACACCTGTTTCCGATCTTCTGTAAGAGATCTAGTTTTTGGCCTATTAATAAATTTTGAATATATAATCAACTCAGCGGTACTAACGCCTTGTACCGGTCGAACACCCTTACAAACCGGTTTTATACTAAATAAGCGTAACGCATTTAGGATATATTATGCAATTATTGATTTATGATTTACATTTCGCTTCTCGCTACGCGTAACTTAATTATGAAAAATTAAAACGTTTTAAAATTTCATTTTCGATTTTATAATTTATTACTACAAGATTAGAATTTAGACATAATATTTCATTTTCTTTTTAACTGAAATTACTATGGATAGACGGATATTTTATTAATATTTCACTTTTAGATTTTAAAAAATAGTATCAAAGTTTTAGAGCTTTAAAATGTATTTTGTTGTTAAAGCTTTTGAATTAAAAAAGCTATTTATATCGCTTTTCCGTCCTCTTAATCGTTGTGTAAATAAACGTCTACAAACGGAAAAAGTTTTACCGTAGCAAAGCTAAATATCGTAAAGCCCACAAAAATCTAACGGCCGATAATCGTTTAATAATTTTCGTTCGGACTTCGCAATTATTCGCGAAAATTTAATTTTTTCTTTTAAGAGTCAGAAAAAACTGACGCGATTAACGATAATAGTTTGATAACCTCGGCCGTGGATGTAACAAACGAAGAAGCGGATTATTCCGATAAAGACGCGCCGCCGGCCGATGATGAGTCTAGCGGCGACGAAGTGGAAGAAGATGACGCGAAAGATGAGAAAATCGAAAGAAGCGGTTCAATGACGTTACCAGCCGAAATAAAAAGTCAAAAAAAAAAGTTAATGAACCAGTTCAATTTCTGCGAAAGAGCCACTATGACCTATAATAATCCGTTAAGAGTTCGTACCCTTTTTTTAATTAATACGTATTTATTTCGTATAAAGCGTCGCGAGGGTCCTCACGAACGTTTGAATTTATGATAATATGTTATAATTATATCTTAGTAACAAGGAAAATAGAAATTTCGTTATTAACCATTCTAACGATGATGATAAACTATAGCGTATTGACTTGCCAGAGTTTTCGTGGTTTAATTAGGGAACCGCTTAAGCGATCAACTATCACAGTTCATAATTTGTTTAATTCGAAATAGAAATTTGACGTGCGAAAGATCCGTGGTAAAGTCCCGTAAGAAAACGTTCTGTTGTAAGGTTGGCAAGAAATTTTAGTATATTTCGCTACTAAATTTCGGCTTGAAATAATTTTTTATTTTTTATTTTATCAGTTCTGACCGTACACACTTAAAGAACTACTCGATAAATTTTAGAACTGACTTAAATTTATTATATTTTAAAAACAAAGATTTAATATCAAATTTGTCACAAGTCAAATACTTTTTTCTAGTACACAAAAAACTTTACATATATATATATATATATATATATATATATATATATATATATATATATATATATATATATATATGGGTTACTGCTTTAACAAAAAAACTATATTTTTTTCCATAAAAAAATTAATTTTATAACGTAAAATGTTAAAAATTGTTTCAATTGACTGGAACAGGTTAACGGATTTATTAGACGTGTTGAATATACATAGTGAAATAATTACAATTATCGACGAGTAATTAAATATCTTCGTAAAACAAAAATTTAATTTTGTTTCGCAATGCTTTGTTTTGCTTAAATTTTTTTGTAAACATACATGTTTACCTTTTCTTATACTAGAAATATGTGATGTTCTATAGCCGTATTGATTTCCTTTAAATAAAATTCGTCAATTTAGTTTTTTTTTCCGGAAAATTTATCATTTTTATATCGTTTTTAAAATTTGCAGACTACGAAAATTTATGCGTGCTTATCACCCGTTAAATCGAATAAGTTACGGAGAATTAAATCAGTCACAATTCCTCAGAAAACTTTAATATAATTTTTGCTGATAAAAAGTGGTTTTAGCTCGACTGCGCATCTAGCTTTAACTCACAAACATATTCTAGATCGAAAGAACGCTTCATGAGCTGCTACTGTGATCAACAGTCTACGAATGTTTTGTCATTTAATCCTATTACACAAACCGATCTCTTTCATTTTTAGTGTGAACAATCTAATTTCCCGGAATCTCTGACCATAGTAGCGTAAAAGTAAATAAATTTTAATAAACCATTTATAGGTGATTTTTGTCGATAAAATTACCTCTATTCGAAATAGGTACAACGCTATCTTACGTAAATATTTGAAACATGTGTTTATCATGTTATTTACAGAAAGCCCTGGACGGTCAAAGTTCGTAATATGTCGTTTTGTAAACGTTAAATTTTATAATAAACAAAATTTCATTATTTTTTTCGTTATATTCGAGATAGTTGTACAACAATTATATTAGCGTACAATATTAATATTTTTTTAAAAATAAATATTATTATTATATTAAATTTACCCGTTCGTGCTGTGCATAAATTCTTTGAAAAATATGGAATGTAGTGTTTTTTTTAAAAAAAAATAAACAACAAGAAATGAGTTAAACTTACTAAACGTTTTATAAAAGTCACAAAGCTTTTCGACTATTAAGCCATTATCAAGTGAACATATAATAAAATATAAAAATATATAAGTATTAAATGCACTAATTTAGATATACAATTTATAAAATTTAACAAAACGAAAAATAGCGTGATAGTAAATTAAACATTAGATTTATCAGACATAAAATGTAAAAGTACTTATACAATTTTGAAAAAAATTAACGAAATTAGAAACGATATTTATAAAATAATCCGATAGTGAATATGTTAACGAAATAATCTACAATCAGCGATACGAAAACGCAAACCTACTAAAAGCGCAGAAAATAAAAATAAATAAAAACGTCTATCCGATATAAAAATTAATTTTTATAATGAAGTTCTAAAAGGTATATAATAAAAATCAATTTTTATATTAGATTGAAGTTGGTATTTATTTTTATTTTCCGTGATTATGGTAGGTTTACGTATAAATTTTGTATTGCTAGTTGTGTATTATGTCGTTAATCACTATCAAATTATTTTGTAAATACTGTTTTTAATTTCATTAATTTAAAAAAAATTGTACATCTAAGCACTTTCATATTTTCTATTTCTGATAAGTAGAGTGTGTTGCTTACCACATTCATTATCGGTCTATTTTTCATTTTGTTTAAATAAAAACGTTTATTGATTTTAACCAATTTCTTGTTTATTATTATTTTTAATATTCTTCGTTATGGTATTCCTTACCAAAAAAAAGTCTTGATTTATTTATTCATATATATATATATATTTAATTTATACTCGTATGTAACGTTTTTTGTATATGCTTGAAAAAGATGTGATTGTCGAAGAGCTTTGCGTTAATAAAATAATTTTTATAGTGATTAACTTTATTTGATGTTTTGTTAATTATATATACATATATTAATTAAAGGATGAAGGAACCCAATCGACACAACTTTACAGATACCGATTTTGCGACAACGTGAATCAATGGATAATATACGATTCGTACAAAGACGATTACGAATCTCAAATGAAAGAAAGAGAACGAGGTAAGAAAGAGAAATTGGCGGTGCAAGTTACGAACAAAGGTGACGCGAAGAAACAAGCGCAAGAGGAACATAACGGCTGCGCTACTTCGGATCCGCTTATGTCTAGTCTGGCTCAAGCTGGTTTAGTGTTGGAACGGATGATCAATCAAAATACGTTCGAAGATATTTTATACGGTATGTGAACTATTCATCCGGTAATTCCGGTATTAATTTATGAATACGCTAGTTAGTACGTGTATCAGACAATATCTTACACTGAATGACGCAATGAATCGAAATCGATAAAAGGAAATACGAGTGCGTTTTAATCTAATTGAAAATTATAACACAAATAAAGATATATACGTATAGAAGAAAGAAAGAAAATATTTATTTCGATAAAAAATTCTATAAATCACGATGAATTGATATGTGCATAAACATATGCCAAATTGGCAAGTATTCTTAAAGTTACCCTTTTAAATAAAAAAACAAAAGATAAATAAATAACAATGAAAATATAAAATAACAATAGGAAACATTAAAAAAAAATCTACTACACGTATATTAAATTTAATAGTATATATATATATATATATATATATATATATATATATATATATATATATATTACGACGATCGTCGTATGTTCACGTTATAATAAATCTAAATTTATTATATTGAAGGTGGAAAACTAATATTTAATTTAATTAATATAATAAAACAAAATATATATATAATTATTTATTTAATTAAAGTAAAATACATTAAAATTATTATAATAAAACCAGACCGGATTTGTAGCAGACAAACTATTGTTATAAAATAATTAAAATTAATCTTAGTTAGTCAATGGAGAAAATCAGTAAATTAGTTTGACCAAATAATTTTAAATAAATTACAGCCAGTAAATAATGAAGAAAATCGAGTAATTTTTGTTTAACAAGGCTGAAGAAAAGGGTATAAAAGGGATGGTTATTTATTTTCGAGGGAGTTATAGTTTTTTCAGTTTAAAAGTTCAGTTGTTAGTTTCTTGGTCAAGACAGTTACGATTAAATGAAGGATGGTTGGCAAGTAATTACGAATCCGGTCAGGTTAGTTTTTCAATTAAATTATTATTTTTTTTTATTTAATAAATATATAATAGTTTTTTAATATAAAATAAAATATTTTTTTAAAAATACTTGTATTTTTTTTTAATAATAATAATATAAATTTATACGAGCATTCACGCAATATATATATATATATATATATATATATATATATATATATATATATATATATATATATATATATATACTTCGATTTAGTTTAACACAGATCAGATCGTATAATACTAGGTCAAAAATTTGCGCTTAATACGACGATGCTTATATTTAGTGTAACGCATTCTGAGATCGAGCATATTGTAAACTCCAATTACCCGAATTAAATTATTGCCATCACAATGCTTGTCGTAAAATTTCTTCGATAATTTATAAATACGATCATAAATATGAGGAATATTTAGTCCATCGAGGAGCACTTAATGATATTTTGCAATATCGGTTTCGCAATAACCTGATTATTTTGTTTGTACTGGCAAATACTGAACACCAGGGACCCTAAAATTCGTCTTTATATCGTAATTGCATCAGTACACGTGACAATAGCTTGTGGAAAACAATAAACATTTTTAAAGGCTCCAATCTACACTTGCCATCGCTTACTTATGGTGATTCTGTCTACTACTCGGATAAGAGTGAAAGTAACCTATTATCCGATATATACTATAACATTCATATTCAAAATTATTATATGGCATTTAATTATCAAAAAAATAAAATTATGACAACAGTTAATATCCTAAAACTTCCCCCTGAAATATTACCACCGAAGGATTTAGCTACAGTGAAGGAGGTGCGTCAATTTATAAAGACGCTTAAAAATAAAAAATCACTTTGTCTGGATATTTTCACGATATCGATTAAAAATTTTTGTAAAACTTACTGTCACATTTATTCTACATCCTACGGAATAGATACCATCCAAAGGAGATTAACTGATGGTTTTCAAAAATTATACTCTTATTTCAATAAATAGAAAATTAAAATAAGAAAAACGCGGGCTATCTTATTTACTAAAAAAAAAGACCTTTCTCACTAGAACCTGTAGTAATAAATAACATATCCGTACATTGTAAAACTGATATTAAGTACCTAGATATAGTTTTCTGAAGACTCGTATTTTCTAAGCATATTGATTACTTGGCCAATAGGATACATCGGTACCTTTTTAAACTTTTACCCTGTGTTTAGTAGGAAATCTTCTGTTAACACGCTCAACAAATTAATGATATATAAAACGATTATAAGGCCCCTATACTTTTATATGCGTGTGCTGCATGGTCGTACACAAGCACTTATAATCTTTCCATGCTACAGCGACTTCGGAATTAGTGTTGCAGAATAATACTTCAATTACCGACGGCTCTGAATTTAGCCTACATACCTGAAGTAATAAAACAGCGTACAATAACACTTTTCGACTCTTGTGTCCGCAGAAAATATCCAATAATCAATAAAATATAGAACTACGACAGAACTTTCAAATACAAGAAATATAAGCATAGGAGAATCAAACATCTATTACTCTAGTGTATCACCGACATGTTTCATAATTTGTTATTAGGGATCCTGATATTTATTTCAACCTATCATATGTAGCCATGTAATCAGTATACAAGTGTTGACTGTGATTTTTTCTGTAATCTATTTCGTTGTATTACTGTATGTGTTTATTACACTTGTGGTGTACGCAGTAAGAAATTTTTTCTTTTTTTTTTTCGGGATGCGTAAATTTTTATTTTTTATTATTGCATTTTTTATGTTATAGTTATTTTTATTTGTCGAAATACACTTTTTATTTATTTATTTACCAATCGATGCACATTGTTAACATTATTTCAGCTTCCGGTAGGCTGTTTGATGAGTTTTGGTTGCATTTTGATTCTTCATATTATTGGACTGCTGAACGTTAGATACAATATCTTCATCAGTGAAAATTTCACAACATCCATCTCACACTGTAACCAATCTGTTACTTCTTCAGTGTTATTGAAAAACTTCACGATTTCGTCAACACTAACCGTTCCCGTTGTTTTACTAGTGGGTTCAGACCGTAATTTATTTCATACTTTTTGTAGGTTTAACCTTGTAAGGTCGACCCATACATCGGAAACATTAAAAATAGCGTCCTTAATTTTTCCAAAAATCTTTAACTGTTGTTGTGTCGTTAGATGACAGTATTCAATGAAACTACTTCAGTACCGACGAGCTGCTGTTACAGTGACGGATAACAGAGAGCGACGGATAAAAGAGTGGCGGTTAACAGAAGTTTTACTGTATTCATTTTTATTTCACTTCTGGAAATACACCGTTTTGTTATTATTATTATTATTATGATTATCAGAAAGTATTTCTGTAGTGCTTACTCGGTGATAAATATTTTAAATTTAAAAATCAAATCAAATAAAAATGCTATTTCAACACCGTATCGCAATATGTATATATATTCAATCAAAACAGTTTACTAGTTTCACAGCATCATCCGACTGTGTATATTGATTTTTATTTTCTTTAATTTTAAAATTATTATCGTTATTATTTAGATTTCTAATTTAGTACATGTAGAAAGGAATGTGTTCGGGGGGGGGGTTTATTATTAATTTCGTTATAACGTATCTTGTAAATACACGTTTTAACTTTTCATCTATCTATAAGCTATCTCCGGGTACTTAACATTAAGAATGTGTTGGAAACATAAAGTTTCTTCTTCTTGAAAGGAAAAAAAAAAAACAAGATAAACTAATAAGAAAAATGTAATACGATTTTTTTTTTGGGGGTTTAAAAAAATAGATTTCCGTTATTACGAAGATCCGTCGGACGAATATAAAGATAAAGAAGGTACTCTGTTACCGTTATGGTATTTTCAGTTTCAAGATATAAAAACGTTGCAAGTAACCGACGTTAAATGGCATCACCGTTATTTCGACATGTTTGCAACTACGCTCGGCTCGTGTAAGTATGCGCGAAATTCGTCGCAGGATCTTCGGAAATATTCTCGCGACACGGAACCGGAATATCATTTTCGTTTTTTCGATTATTTTCTTACGCGTCTCCTTTAAATTGACGAGACTTAACAGTCGTACGATGTAAAATTTTTTTACATAAAATTATAAATATTATTTTAACTGCTTCTTAGAATGTAGATAATTTTCAACGTATTTCTATAAATATTCGTTCAAATTAAAACATTTCACGTCAACCGGAAAATGAGAAATTTTGTTGGTGTTCAAATTTAATGTGAGACATATAGCCGAACATCGTAATTGTTATTTTGCTTTTTCACGTCCTTAATACCACGAAGCTATTTAGAGACGTCAATATGAAATCCTCTGGATCACTTTCCTCCATTCTTTCCTACATGCTATCTTTCTTCTAGCTGTAACCACCGTCGGTCCAGTTTTTTTTTGTTTTATTCCATGCTTCAATCTAAAAGAATACGTTTCTCGATTTCTATATACCTTCGTGGTGTTCCTTGTAGGATAGTATGTAGGAGTAATCCTATTTTTCTTGGTATGTGTCCAAAAAATTTTAATCTTGTTAATTCTCATTAATAAGCGGACTTCAACTTTTTTTTAGATCATCCGGTATCGACGCATTTGTTCGCTGCTGCGCGTGGTATTTTAAGCGCAACCCGCATTTCAACGCGTCAATTCGCCTATCTGCACGTTTTATACTCTAGGTTTCTGAATCGTACGTGTGGATATTGGAAAAATTTATTAGTCAGACCGAGCCAATTAGTCTCGTTCCTGTAGGTTCCAGCTCATTCAGGGGAATGAACCAGCAGATAGAACAGCAAAGGAGGCTGCTACATTGTTGCCGATCCCAAACGTCGCATTTCCAGCTATTGATGCGCGTAATTATGTAAAATCAACACTTTTTACTTCGTGGGGAAAAAAGTGACATAGACCTCCTCATTAAATAAGCTTCGCCAAATCAATAATTTCGTTTTTACCTTGGAAGATTTTGCTTTGCTGCTGGGTCATACAAGACTCACCCATTCACACCAGATCAATAGAACTACGGCTCCTCAGTGCCCCGTATAGTGTCATGCTTTCCGTTTCCCATATCCTCATTGACTGCCCTTTGCAGTCCTCATTCAGATTGTCCCTCAGCCTTCCTCCCTCACTTCCTCTTCTACACAAACACGAATACTCGTCTCCTCAAAGACTCCTCTCTTGCTAACCTAATCATGTACTTATGCATGTCCCTTCTATACTACCTGATTTAACGTCCTCTCCCTCCTGCCTCTAGCCTTAGTTGCTGCACACGGGGCGTTAATTTAGGTTAATGATAATACTTAAGTTGCTGACAAATTTTACTTTATTTCGTTCATTAAGTGCGGTATTTTTCCAAATCTCGGTTAATTTTGTGTCGCATAGCTAGGTCTTATTAAATATTAATCGAATATGATCATGTATACATTATTGTTCTGTTTATCTAAGCAAGCATCTGAGATCAGTTGGGAGAGTGATTACTTTACTTATAATACGTGATAGGAATTTTGATTGATACATTTTATAATAATTGCAATTGAAAAATAGGTAGTTTTCTTCGGAGGATGGTTTGGCGAAGGGGCTAATTTGTGTGTGAATAGAACGTATGGAATGTTGTTGACGTTCTTAGGCGATATTAAACGAAATCCTGTGTTCTATGTTGCTAGGAAGATTGAAGAATCAAGGAATTACTGGAATCGAAGGTTGAACGTTTCTGAATTGTTTGGCTGAATAGCAAATCAAACGCGGTTCCAAAATTCCTTGTGCGAAATCTCAGATAAAATGTCCCTAATCGGTGTCTTGAAGTAAAATGAATCATTTTCGAAGGTTCTTCTAGCAAGAGTGTCTACGGTATCATTTCAATGGATACCTAAGTGACTGGAAATCTAGACAAATTTTACATAAACGCGCTTCAGAGAGGTAGATCGTAAATATTTATTAGAATATCGTAGATTGTTGAAAAACAGCGGCTGTTAAATGAGATTTTTAAAACAGTTCGACAACGCTACGTGAATCCGTGAAAATCACTACATTCTGACTGATGTTTGCAGAAGCGCTCTGAGAACACTCAGCTGTAAATATTGAAGAAAATTTAGGTCGTTTAAAGATTTCTGTAACGTTCAAAGAAGAACTAATAAATGCGGATCCAACTGCATCCGGTGAATTTACTACCATCTGGATGTTGTGTTGTTTAAATTAATCGACCCTAGATAATCCCTTTTTTTCTCTTTTTTTTTTTTTAATGTTTGTAATAAGATTTTTTCCACATCTTTTCAACTGTGTTAAATGAATTCTACATTTATTATTGTTATTATTGTATATATATATATATATATTTGTTCTTGGTAATTTACATCGCTGTAATAAATGATTAAAATGTGTCGTAAAAGTCGATTTTCAGAATCAGTCTTCTATCGGATATTTCTGCATATGGTCGTTGAAAAATCCGTCTCATCCTGAATACGTAAACAGATCGGAATGCGGAATTATGAGCATAGATTTCCATCCTAGTCATCAATATTTAATTGTGTGCGGCTTGTACGATGGCAGTGTGGCTGTCTATAATGTTAAAACGTTATCTAAAGGGCCAGTTTATCAAAGCGATTCGGTCGGCCAAAAACACGATGGAATAGTGTGGCAAGTACGCGATTATTTATGGCATTATACCTTGCATATATATAATACATATATATAGTTCTTCAACCGCACATGTGACTTGTTCTTGACCAAAAATGATCGCAAATTAGTCAAAACTCAGCAGAATTAACAATAAGCGCGTGTTTGTATGAACAATAGAAGGTTGAAGTCTGACCAAAAATTGGCCGATTCTACATTCACAGTTCAACAAATCTTCCTTACGACAATTAGGAATTGCTTTGTGGAGGCCGGTTTTCCAGAGAGCATACCAGAGGGATAATGAATTGACTGCACCAAATCAGCTGCGTGAACTCATGAAACTCCTTCCATCGGGATCGGCTTTGACCGATGACTTCAGTCAAATTGATAAAAACTTAAAAACTGAGTGCACATTAGAAAACATAGGTGACATTTTGAAAATGATTCAAGCAAAAAACCAACTTCCATAATGATGAACCACCTCAAACTGATGACTTCATCAAGCCGGGAACTTACTCGACTTCGTGAGTTTTATTAATGAAAAGGTGACGAACGAGGGTTTTTCATGACATGTGAGCTGATCGTAAATCAAATGCTGGAAATGGTGAAATCCAAAAAATTTGAAAAACTAAACAAAAATAACTGTTTTTAAAAAAAATTAAACGGGTCTCTCCTATATGCATAATTACATACCATGTATATATATAAATTCATAAATACATATAAGTTTAAAGTTAAATACATTGTATATATTACGCTTTATTTTTAGCTGATTTTCAAGTAAAATTTTCTGAATAAATATTATTTATATCTTCATTATATACCAACTTACAGCATAACTGTATGCATTGCGAATTTTTTTAAAACCCCCTCTATAGCGGACACCTCTGTATAACGGATATTTCCGTTTAGTCCCATTGGTGTCCATCATACAGGGATTTTACCGTATATATATATATATATATATGATATATGTGTCAAACTGCTACAAAAATCAATATGAAAAAAATTAACGAATAAATAAAATAACGTAAACTTATATGAAATATTCGTTATATGACGATTAAACGATAGAATTTGAAAAAACTTTTTAAAATTGTCAACTTTCCAATTTTCGCAAAAACCGCGAACTACAAAACGTGAACCAGAAAATTGGAAATTAAATAAAATTAAAACTGGAAAGTCTAAAAATGAGAATGTTCTAATTTTAATTGTAAACGTGAAATTTGAAAGTTTTTTTTTTTTGTTATAAACGCTGATTTATCTATCGAGATATCGAGCAATGTTCGCTGTTTATAATAAAAATACAGAAAATTATTTACGTTATAAACCGTGGTAAAAAATAAATTAGCTTACTACTTTTTATTTTGTTCTTTTAAAAATTGTTCAGGTTCAATGGAACGATACTTCGGCCGACGGAGATATGACATTTTATTCAGTATCATCGGACGGTAAAGTTTTCAGTTGGCTATTGATGAGAAATGAACTTTGTCAAACGCTGGTAATCGATTTTTGTATAGACGTAACAGCATCCAGTTATCGCGTGCAAGAAAAAACTATCAATACGATTACGAGTGAGCGCTTTAAAATTTACTTTAATATACATATATATATATATTATCATCATCATTTTTATCGTCGTCGTATGTAACTAGCCATTGTACGTTTATTTTTACGTACAAAAAGGGCCAGCATTCAAGGAGCTATTTACATGCAACGTAGATGTGGCGCGCATATGATGTTATACGGAGTGAAGTGCCACTATCTTCTCCGTGATAATTAAGAATTGTATAAAAAACTTTATGTCGCGTGTTGGCTTCGAGCCCTCGACCGTCGATTTAATAGTCGAGCACTCTAGCAACTACGCCACCGCGACGATAGAAAGTTAATTGAGGACATCGTCTACGTTAAAGATGGATATCTAAACGACGTATAAGCCAACACAGGTCAGTTCACTATTACATTCTCGACGGCTTTTTAATCGGACTATAAAAAATATCGTGCAGTAAACGGCAAAATTAGTTACATAAATCAACGGAGAAAAACTGGCGGTATTTCCATTTCAATAAATATCGATATTGTAACAATAATCGGAGGTTATCGATATTACGGAACCAGTACGAGGTAACCGAACATAGTTCAGAGCTCGAATATTTAATGATTTTTCGGGAATGAATTAGTCAAATTTGCATATTCAAACTTAAACACTTTACTCTGTCTATACACTATGACTTGTCATTACTAAAAAATGAAGACGAAAACTAATTAATCGACACTTACACAAATCTAAACTTTTCTCTTTTTAAATTAAATATCTTCGCAGAAGCAGATAGCTTTGTACATAATGATTTCGAAATTTTCGTTCTGGAATCATGTATTCTAATTATCTACTGAACACGCGATAAACCATTTTACATTTAAAAATTAAAGAAGGGCCGAATAAAAGAAAACATGTTCTACCCCTGTTGCTGACCGTTCTACATCCTGACCTATTCCAGAATTTAGAATATCTCTTCGTTGAAGATAAGAACTTAGTGAACCATTATTTTAAAAAAATAAAATAAAAACAGCGAAAATGTTTAAATCGTTTCTGCGCTGAAAGAAAATATGGTCCATCCCTCCGATTATTTTGGTATATTTTATTTAACGGTACCTTATAATTACTATATAACTACAAGATAGACACGTATATGTCTAAGCGGATGTCTTAATTTTCGTAATTAATTCGGATCCTAAAAAAAAAAAGAATATTAAATAATTGTCTGTCGATAAGTGTTTCGTGCCATTATTAACCGAATTACTGAAGTTAAGTAGGAATAATATCGAAGTGAAAAATGTAGTAGACCATATCAAGTATTTAGGAGTAACAACTGATAACAACTTATTAAGTTCGGTATAGATTCATTAAAATGAACACCAACTTGTTGAAAACACGTGATTTTGATTACAATTACGGGATCACGATAAGCCTTTATCTATCCACTCCTGGATGAAGGCTTTCCCCAACGTCTTCCAACCACTTCTGTCCGGTGCTTTCCTCAACCAATTTTTCCCATCTATCTTTGCTATATCATTGCGCCACCGCGTCATTGGCCTTCCCTGTTTCCTTTTTCTGTCCATCGGCCACCATCTATCATCTTCTCTTCGAGCAATGTGGCCAGCTCAATTCCAATTTGTTGTAGTTCCAACTGTGTTTGTTCCCGTATTCATGTATTCTTTTTACGATCCGATAATCTTATATTCAGCATCATTCTCTCATGTGCTGTCTGAGCTTCTCTTATCCTTTTTTTAAATTTGTTTTTATACATGGCCATGTTTCCGAACTATATACAAGAATCGGAAGTACACGCTTGTTATATAATTTACGTTTCAGATTAATCGGTATTTGTTTATTGCGGAAAATTACGGGATAACATTATATAAATCACTAGTCGAAAACACAATCGCATACTGTGTCAGAGCCTACAGAACTGCTTCACTTAGTGTAATAATAACAAGCCGTTCATTCCGTAAGTCCGCTAATTCTAATCCGGGGAATTACATTTACTGTAACAAAAATGTAGTATATTTCTTTCTAATCCATGACGTAAGAGGTGAGGTTGCCGAATGTGATATACTCATAATAGAGTGTAGGCGAATATGTTAATTAGATTTTACGTTGTCTCGTATCTGCCATTAATTGTAGATGTGTTGGTTCAATTTTTAACATTTTTTTTCCCTTCTATCTGTCTTTGTATGATAATCTTTACAATTTCGTACTTTGCGCCTCTTATGATATGACCAAGGTATGATTTCTCATTATAACGATAGCTGTCGATCTGTATCAGCTTTCTTTCAGACATCTTTGCCATCCAAGGTATAATTCCACCGTTATTTAACCTCAGTATCCGTATCGAGATTGTTAGTAACGTAGCAAACGATATATTTATATCTATTTACTTTTTCAATATTTTCATTATTTACGATTATTGCAGAACTATTAATTTGTTGTTTACTGATCATCATCCACTTAGTTTTCCTTATATTTATATACAGATCATAGATTTCGGCAACGTTATCAAATCTTTGTAACAGCCGCTGTAGGCTTTGATGGGTGTCTGCTAGTATGATCGTGTCATCTGCATATATGATGTTATTAATGATTTTGCCGTTAATTTTAATTCTATATGGCTGCTTCATTATCGTTTGCCTGACAATCTGCTCGGCGTATAAGTATACACAATCCTGCCGTACACCACGTTTAACTTCGAAATTTATGTTGGTTCAATTTTTAATATTTTCCTGCCAATCTGTCCTTCTTCCTGGATTTCTTTTTCCTTCTATCTGTCCTTGTATGATAATCTTTAAAATTTCGTACTGTGTACCTCTTATGATATGACATATTTCTCCTTATAATGATATTCGGTAGCTGTCTGTATCAGCTTACTCTACACAAGTCGAGAGAAATGAATATAGACGTCTTTCTGTGTTTCACTGATTAGGAAAGGGCGCTCGATAATATAAGGCACGATAAACTGATGATAATTCTAAGAAACATGGAAGTTAATAACGGAGATTTTAAAATAATAAGATTGACTTGTATCTTTATTATTTTCAAATCTCCGTTATCAACTTCCATGTTTCTTAGGATTATCATCAGTTACGGCTCAGACGGAATTTACCTGGAATAAGTACGACTTCCGTTGCTTCGTAAATACATTAATTTTTGATTAAACGGATGCCTATTGACTACTGTAATAACACACGCATTCCTAATCATATGTAGTGCTTATTCTTGATACTTTATGATAGGCCATAGCATTCATCGCTATACAAACCGATTTGTCGAATAACTGTTTGGTATATGTTTGACTTTAATGGCTATCAATCTATTTACCTACACCTATCTATTTATCTCTCTCTGTCACTTTACATATATATATATATATATATATATAAAGTGGTGTACTAAACAGTTCCTCTTAAATAATAGTGACAGAAGCCCATTTTTTTTGTCATAGGTTATTTTTCATACTACTGTTACCATAGTACTATAGTAAATAATTGTCACAGTGTTACATAAATGTGATAAAGTTACTTTCATTGTTACACGTTATTTCAGCTGCATAACAGATATTACTTAGGAAATTAAGTTTAAATGTAACTAAAAGAAGAAAAAACGTGTTACTACATTTCGTTACATTGTTTTATTATTTCTGATTTATCATTTGTATTTCCTTATAAAATGGACTGTAAAACCGTTGTGGGCGAACATCCTAGCTGAATTTAGAGTATTTCATCGGAAGAATTATTTTTATTAAAATTCTATCCGTTAGATGTTTCCTATTTAAATACTTTTAAAATTGAATGTTATCGTTTTGTTAGACTGCAATTGTTTTGTCTTTGATTGATTGGTTAACTGGTTATTGAAAGAAAATTTATTTATTTATTTATTTATTTATTTAATGAAGCCACACAACAGCTAACAGCCAATTATAGTGTAGGCTTATAAATAAAATAACACAATGAATAATTTTTTCTGAATTATAAAATTAAAAGTAAAAAAAATAAAATACAAGAAAAATACATCGAACACATTCACCAGCCTCACATCCATTAAACACACCAGAAAAACTACACGCATTCACAAGTCTCACACTAATTAAAACATACATCATTCACACCCCATTCACATAATCTTACTCGAAATAAACGGACGAATAATCTTCAACAAATTAATAAATACAATATAAACCTTAACGTATATCCTACATGTACATTAGTAAAGGAACACATGTACCAAACACACACTACATAATAACAATCTAGAACCATTAGACAACAGTTAAACTTCTGTTCTCATCGCAAAATATGTTCGGGAAGCAACTTATTAAAGAAAAATACTAGGGTTCTTTCTTGCCATAATTTTGAAAAACTGAAATTTACGTAATTATTAATAAACTTACCGTAATGATGTACAAAAATCAAATATACAAATTTTCCTGGAATAAACAATCTTAACGTGGGGGATGTATATAAGTTATGTTGTTTTTTTTTTTTAAAGTAACCAACGAAATAATATAGCCAGTTTTCAGAGAAGAAACAAAGAATATATTTCCTATAGTTAAAGACTTTAGTCAACGTTGTATTGTAGGATCCGATGTTTGTAAGGTCATCTGGTTTCCATTTAATAGGACCTTGATTTTTAGAAAAGATCACGAACGGCCTATAAAATTTGGAAATACTCCTAAGAATTACTTAACCCCTGCCGTTCAAGAGACTATAAAAAGGTCATTTCATTTAGACAGTGTGTTTATGGTTGTTCCTTACAAAAGAAAGCCTGTTTAGAAATCGACATGATGTAGCAGGTTGTTGTAAACGTTATTTGTTTTATTATTATTGCGGATCGAAATGTCCCACACACACACATACAACATACATATATCTATATGGGTTCTTTTACTTTTGTCTCAATTGTAATAAATGTGATGTTCGACGTCAAGCAGCGAACAGACTATCCCCCGGATTTTCCAGTTAATGGAGGAGTTTGCAGATTTCCTTCCTAGGGTTTATTAGAATAATATCTAAAAGTGTATAATTAACTAATTTTAGAAGAAAATGTGTGAAGGCGATTCCAGAAATACAGGCTTCGACTAGTAACGGATGTAGAGTTATAAAAGTAACTTCGGCAAATGTTAATAATTTACGGTTGATTTTTTATTTAATGTATACTAATTTTAGAAGAAAAAAAAAACTTTATTTTTAATGAAGTCGTTACACGTACGAACTTTAAGAAAAATTTCCATCATTTCAGAAAAAGAACGGCATAATTATCCCGCTAAAATAATAATTTATAAAATATAAACATAATATCGTGAAAAATATAAAATTTCGTATTTCGTTTACTAAAAAAAAATTACATGAAATCTGCGAAACTAATTTTAGAAAAAGTAAGGTAATATAAACTTGTACACACATACACACAAATTTCGCTCGATGACCAGTATGATAACAGCCTAAGATTCAGGTAGTAGTTTGATGACTTCCATGCTGGGTATGAGAAGCCCTCAAGTGATCTTGTAAAATTATGCAGAGCGTACAGTTTAATATTTTTTCTTGGAGTGATTCCGATCTGGTTTTCAACTTTTTCCTCATTACAGCTGTACTTTATCCTAATGACCATTTATTCGGATATTTACCGATACATATAAAACCGACAGAACAAGTCGTACGAAAATAATATCAATCGTCGGATGATAATATTGTTTTCAATGAGATACCTATTCGAACTTTTAGCGATTATAACCGAACGACAGTAAATAAAAAAGTAATAATTACCATAGATATAATAACATTGAAATAACGAATTTAAGTGGAAAATAAATAATTAAAGTTAAAATCGCCATAAAATAAATTAAACGCGGGTCCGTAAAATATACGATTAGTATCAAAATAACCGTAAAATGTAAAAAGAGAAAGTTAAATAGGACAGCCAGCAAACTAGAAGGTAACACGATGAGACAATTTTTTCTTTGCGCGGAAAATGTTAAACCGATGTGTGAATGTAAATTTTTATTTATTTTTCAAAAAAAGACCAATAAAATTTTTTACGGTACGATATTGGACAATATGATAATGAAACAGAAAGGCATTCTGTTTGGATGTTTGGCCGAGTGCGTGTTAAAATCAAGTAGAACGTATAAAACGATGGAGGTAAAAATGCCGGAACTAAAATGTCAACTTCACGATTACAAACTTATCAGAAAAGAGATAGATGGTGTGTAAAAGATGCATGTGCATATATATATGTATAGTGGTCATGTCATACGGAAAAGATAGCTGGACCAGAAAATATATAGAATGGATTCCGCTGGATAGGAAAAGGAAAATTCAAAGACCAAAAAGACGATGAAAAGACGACATTGTTAAATATGTTGGAATCATTTGGATGCGGAAAGCAACAGATAGAACAATTTGGAAGGAAATGGGTGTTGGATATGTTTCTTCAAAGTAAAAAAAAAAAACAAAAACGGAAGAGGCCTTTGTTCAATTTGGGGGCTTTCATTATTATCATTAATTTTAATTATTTTATGCATGTATTTTTTGGTGTATTTAAATGAAATAAATGCTTTATTATTATTATTATATATTACGTTCGGACGACTTAAATTTATTCTGAGGATATCGGACTGAATGAGAAGGTATCGCAACATCAGCGTAATTATGTCTAAAGAATTTTAAAGTATTGAAAATTAACGTAGTTGATTTAAAATGAAACACATAATAAAGCCTACGACATAATCAAAAATAGTCAATAATAATTACATGTATATATATATCGGTTACGAGTATCAGTGTCACTATTCAATTGTTCTTGATATTGCTGTTAATGTTTGTGTCGCATATGAGAGTTCGAACTAATTTGAAAATACGTTGTATTCACTTGCCGAAGGTGTTCCTTCCTGTAAGTACCGGTTAAGTTTTTCACTGGATTAACAACTGCAGACTATCAGCAACTCCCTCGTGACTTCTGTGTCCCAGTAGGATTCGTGAATACCAATCTAGAGCGAGCAGGCGAGTATCCGACACCTTAAAACCGGGTCCTTTCGGCTAACGGAGTAAACCCTAACAGAAAATCATGTGGAAGGTTAGGGGAAACCACCACATTAAACTTCCAAGAGCAACTATGATTATGAATAATACAGACATAGTGAATGTTAGTGGTTCAAGCGGGCTCATATACACCAGACCCAGCAGGAGGATAAAGCCGACTCCTCAGGTCGTTAGCATAGAAACCCCCGCAAACATGATAAATATAATTATCGATTCAAACGTTACACCAGGCAATACGAACCAACGAAAAAAAAACGCTTATCCTCGCCACTTGGAATGTAAGATCATTGTATCAGAAAGGGAAACTAGCTAACGTTGCATTGGAAGATAAACGACTGAATATAGATGTTATGGGTATCAGTGAAATGCGATGGCTAGGCAATGGAAGATTTAAAATGGATCAGAACTATACTCGGGGAAAGATGTACATGAAAGCGGAGTTGCTATGCTAATACGAACGCAGCTGGCTGGCAGGATAAGCAAAGTTATCCTAAAGTTAGATAGAGTCATGTTGGTACGACTGAATGTGAAGCTCAGGCCTATGGTAATAATTCAGGTTTATGCTCCCATCGCAGATAGTGATGAACAAACGATTAATAACTTTTATAAGAACCTGGACGAAATGAAAAGGACAACAAAAGGTAATGACATCGTACTAGTTATGGGCGACTTTAATTCGAAAGTAGGGAAGATCATAGAAGTCAGGCTGTGGGTAAATTCGCCTAAAGACAAACGAAAGAAGTGAAATGATAATAGATTTTGTAGAAACCAACAATATGGTGATACGTAACACATGGTTTAAGCAACATAAAAGAAGGTTATATACACGGATAAGCTGCAATGGAGAATCAAGAAATCAAATTGATTATATTTTGACTGATAATAATTAAAAACTGCCATACATACCGGGACCTTATTGTAACACGGACTGTAGTTTACTAGTCACTAATGGACAGACTTCGTTAACCACAGTACTGTTCTAATCTGAATAGGAGAAAGGAAATTAATAATGGTCGACAACATTCAAAAAAGTAAAGCGAAGTAAGTTCATGAGATACGAAAAAATCGGCACAAAGGAAAATACAAGGAAAACCATGCAAAGGAAGAAAAAGACTGAACATGATAACATCGAATTTAACAAGTAAAACTTTTAAAGAAACAGTGTGACCAATGCGAGAAATCGCATTATATGAGCTGCACGCTATCTCTTGTCCTAAGGCATGCGACTACGACGACGATATATATATACATATATATTTATTCCAAATTAAACGAGTTTTATAAAACAAAGGGTTGTAGTTACCGACAAGTCCTATAAGTTTCTAACAGATGGCGATATAAGTTACTTTAATGACGAAGTATATTGCTGGCTCGCATCTTATTTTTCTAATTTCGATTTTAATTGTTTTGTATCGTTTTACATATTTTACACACGGCTAGTTGTACATGGGACGCTCCCAAGTTGGTGGACAATCAAACAACTTATTTATTTGTCTTAAAAAATAACTCGAATATGTTCCATTTTGACACAATTAAAGATTTTAGATACAATTGACAAAATAAAAACCATACGAATAAAACATACCGGCATATTCTTTACCGCTTCTACTTGTAATAAATGTCATGGTTCTTTAAAATCTTCTTGAGTTTCCAAAAACAATTTCAATTTGAGAGATGTCAGATTAATACCACACTAGAGGCTAACTCGTTTTACTATTTAAAAAATTTGATTATATTTTCTCCCTCACATTGCGTACGTGCTGCTACTATAGGGGGTACTTGTTTTCCTCATTTTAGAAATATGCTTAAACCTTTTCGCTTATATCACGTACGTGTCAGAATTGTGGGAAATACTTTAATATTTATTTTTTAAATGAATAAATAAATATATATATGTATACTTATTTTTGTTTTTTAAGAATTATAAATTCCTATCTATTTTTATTCTGGCAATAAATCATTTTACATTTATTATTTATGGATTCCGCAATGGCGCATTAAACATCGATCACGCATACGGGTGGTATTTTTTCGTACACGAGTAGGATAAATTTTATTTTAAGTACATTTGCATTTCTCTATGTTTCGCTGTTTTACCACGAATGCTCTGGAAGTATTATTTCTGTATTTTAACTCTTTTATTTTTATTTGATAAATAAATAAACATATTTATATTTATACGCACGTATTTCACATACATACATGTATATTAAAAATATATACGCATGTTTCGCATCCAAATTCATAGTCAAATAATTTAAGATTATTTGAACACATTTCTAAATTTACACCCAATTGACGCGTCTTATTCCCATTTTTCGATAATTTACTTACTTATAATCAATAATTAACATCGGACACGATCCCAATTTTGAACGACAGGTATGTGAAAATTATTTTCCGGAAGATCGGATACCTTAAATCGAAACGGTGCGCGTGATATAAAATTGTAATTATATTCTCCGGCAGATATACAGTAAAAAGCAAATTTTTAAGTTTATAACATTCCAGCGGTTGAAATTTTCACCGTACATTTATATAAAGAATACGAAAAAAATAACAGAAATTTTCAAAATTTTGCGGGGGAGTTGCCGGAGCCCAAAATTTTAAAATCGTTATTACGGGCGATTTTCAATTATTTCATACATTTTAAACGCCTGTACGTAATTCCAATCAAATCGTTAGAGTGGTTGAATTGGTCGTTAAGAGTTTATTAATAAGTTTTACATATTTACTTCGCTGGGTAACCTCTGTACGTATGTATAAAGCACGGTGCTCGTATATAATTCTCTTCTACGATCTAGATTCTGCCACATGTATTGCGTTTCATTCGAAAGATAATTCCATTTTTCTCGTTGGTACGGAAGAAGGCGATATATTCAAGTGTAGTATGGCATATACGACTAATTATCTGTTCGTTTACAGTACGGCCCATCACATGCCTGTACATCGGCTAGATTATAATCAATATTCGTCCGATATATTCGCTTCGTGCAGCGCCGATTGGAATATCAAAATTTGGGAAGATAATAGAAGGTAACGTAGATATTACGATGTAATTAATTACGTAATTAATTAATTTTCAAATTACTTCTATTTAAACGTCATTAAGTTTTCTATACGCGCAAAACGATCGTCTGTAGCCGTTAATATTGATTTTCTCATCATTTTCATCGAGCGAGATTCCTTAAAGATTGTCTCTGTGTATATTCATTAAGAAGCAAAAATCGAATCACCCTTTTAATAGCGGTACCCTCAGATTTGACTCCTCCGGATCGTTACTGCTAATTTAACTAAAGAGCAAAAGTCGAACCTCTCTTTTAATAGCGGTACTTCCGGATTCGACTCTCACAACTCGTTACTGTTTTTCCCAATACAGTTGATTTATAATAATGTCTATCGATAAGAATTATATCTGATATTTCAATTAGTGATGAGAAAACCGGATGATTATTTAGATGATTTCCATCTGATACTAAATACTATCTGTTATCTTCTGTTTGTACAGTGTTGTCTGTTTTATAAAACGTGTATTAACGTTTCACCATGTTTGCAGTTGTGTATATTCCCAGTTTGTTTTTTGTTGTATTTTATTATTAAAATTTTTATATCAGATATTTTTTACGTCTCTAATAATTGTTTTTATACTAAGTTTTTAAAATTATGTAGGGTAAATATACTAAATATGAAACGGATTCCGAAGTATTTTTGTCATATGTTAATAAAAAACAACACTTTTTAAAATTCATTTTCTATATATGAGAAATTAATTTGAATGATTATATTCTTAATTCGTAAACCAACTTTGCGACTTAAATAATTAATCATCCGAATCAAATCATTCAAATACGTACATATTTAATAATTGCGGCAAAATTGTGTACACAGTTAACTTCATGAAAATATTGACACAATTCTAAATGTAAATAAAACAGTGATAATAACAATATACAATAATCTAAAAATTAAAAAAATAAAAGGACGAAGTAGATCTAGAAATCAGTAATGTGCACGCGCGTTTCAGATAATTTCATTCGATATTCCATAGTTATCCATCGTTATCCGTAATTTATTATCTATTTATAAACACGCGATACTGATTACAGTTTTATTACTCGGTATTCGATAGTTATTCATCGATGTCAGTTATTCATTATCCGTTTATAACCGTCGGATACTAGTTACAGATAGTTTTTTTAAAAACCAGAATAATCGGCTATTTAAGGTCCACACACGCGTGTAAGTCTTTGCTCATATCTCGGTAGTAACGTTGATGTCATGTTTTAAAGTAATAATAATATAAGGTTTAGTCTGTATATATATATATATAGTAATTACTTGATCGTAAATAAGTTTAACAAATAACCACTAGAAAAGTAGCTAGGAATTATACTCATATTTAAAAAAATCGCTCAAACGAATAATATATAGTGCGCACTCTATATGTGAATGATCACAATATAACTTTTATAAGTTTTGATAATTATTCATAGATGTCGCGATTAATCCAAAAATAGTTAAAGAAAATATCAGAAATACACGACTAACACGTATAGAAGAACTAATAAAACGAAGAAATATAACTAAATATCAAAATAAACAAATTAAAATTAGTCTAAATGATGAATATCACTTTCCAACTCTAACTACAAGTAACTTATGGCGCAATTAGTTCTTCAGCTAAAAATATAAATGAACAATACAACAATTCATTAAATTATGCAGGAAGAGTTAAAAATAAGAATTTAGCAAGGTCATCCGTCATTGATCAAAACCAACATAACAGTGAGAGTGTAACACAAATTCTCAATAATTTTTATCAATTATCAATCCACTTATAACGCACTAGAGTAGTAGACCTCATGCTGCCCAACACGCAGAAATGATTATCCAAAAAGCTACTCAATCATCACTAGTAATATTACTATGGAATGCCAATGGGCTACAAAATAAGCGAATAGAATTACAAATGGTACTCAATCAAAAAACGAATCGATGTAGTAATGATCACTGAGTCTCGTCTGTTTGTAAGAAATTTTCCATTAATGGATATAAAATTTATAATGTTAGTGATCCTAATGGCACTGCACATGCTGTAGCAGCTTACTTGTTAAAAACAACTTACAGGTTTCATATAAATCATCCTGAAATATAATACAAGACATCGCTATAACAATTCATAGTCATTATCTTAACATCATTCTTGCATCAATATATTGTTTGCCAGGCCGCAAAATTAATAATAACGAACTTGATAATCATTTTAAACAGTTCGGAAAAACATTTGTGTGTGGTGGAGACTACAATGCCAAACATGCAAAATGGGGTTCGCACACACCAAATAGTAGAGGAAAATATCTAAATAACATAATCCAAAAGCAACAATTACACTTTATACCACCAAACCAACCCACCTACTGGTTTACACACCAAAATCGTACTCCGGAATTATCGAACTTTTATGTTACTAAGGGAATCAAACACGTAATTGAAGAGTGCAAAACACTCATATCTGAACTTTCTTCCGATCACTATCCAGTACTCCTATCACTAGATACAATAAAAAAAAAATTAATGTTAATGCTCCATTAATTAACAAATCAACCGAACCCATTCCACACTAACTTAAATGTAAAAATTAAAACATAACGAACACCATAAAAACATGTGCCGAATTATCAACAAACAACCCAGCTTATACACACAAAATAAACACTCAATATGTACCAGTAAAAATCAGGCAGCTAATCCGAGATATGCGACGAGCAAGAAATCGTTGGCAAAGATATAAATACCCTACATACAAAACAATTTATAATCGCTCTAGAAACCTTTTGAAACGAGCAATGAGTCAATATAAACAAAACTCATTTCAACAAGATCTTCGCATCTTAAATACTGCAGATAATTCCCTCTGGCATACTACAAAAAAGATCTTAAAAAATCACAATGTAATTTCTCCGATTATAACGAGAAAGAAGGCAATTGGTTAAAATCAAGCTTACATACGGCACAATATTTCGCTAATCGCATGGACAATGTCTTCTCACCGCACACAGACATTTACAAACATAAATGTTGTGAAAAAATAGATAAGGCACTTTCTGCCCCACTTCAACTATAAGTCCCATTAAGGACTTTTTCATCAAAAGAAGTACAATATGAAATAAAGCACCTACCATTAAAAAAGTCACCTGGTGAAGATAGTGAATTACTCCGACATATTCCAAATCATATGATATTATTAATGCTATTGTTAGAATATCATACTTTCCCGATAAATGGAAAAAATCCATACTTATCATGGTTTTAAAACCTAACAAACCGGAAAGTCATGTCACGTCATACAGGCCCATTAGTCTCCTGAATACCTTATAACTTCTAGAGAAGTTAATACTAAGAAGAATTACTTCGATAATCGAACAGAGGAAAATAATTCCGAATCATCAGTTCGGTCTTAGGAAGAACCACTATACGGTGCATCAGTGTCATCGATTAGTCGATGCTATAACATCCTGCTTACAAAGAGATATGCACTGTTCTGCAGTCTTTCTCGATGTAAGTCAAGCATTTGACAAAGTCTGGCATTCAGGACTAAAATACAAAATAAAGTCATTTTTGCCTTCTGAATACTACCTGCTGTCATCGTCTTATCTAGATAATTTAAAAGTGCGATATAACAATGAGTTCTCAGAATGGTGCAAAATCACAGCCTCAGTTCCCCAAGGAAGCATCTTGAGTCCTGTGTTATATTCAATATATACAGTTGACATCCCAACATCTGGATATTGAAACATATCGAGCTAACAAAATTTCATTTACGAATTCTCGGTAAATTGTCTACAAAATGGCGGATTAAAATCAATCCAAGTAGATCGGTGCATGTAACATTTACATTAAACAAACAAATCTGTCCAGCATTACAGTTTAAATGGAATTTTCATAAAACAACAACAGACTGTGAAATATCTAGGCATAATCTTAGACCGAAGGCTAACCTGATCACCTCATATTACAAATGTTAAAAAGAAGTTAAATACTCAATTAAATGAACTTTATTGCCTAACTGGTAGAAACTCTAAAATGTCGCTAAAAAATAAGCTCTTAATTTACAACACAATAATAGCACCGATTAGCATAGAACTATGGGGTTCATCTGCGAAAAGTAACATTCGGAAAATTTCCAATCGAAGCCACTTCGAATTATATGTAACGCTCCGTACTACGTAAGTAATGATACATTACACAATGATCTGCATGTACAAACTGTTGAAGAATCTCACAAAATGAGATACAGCAGATTTAACAGCAAATGTAAAGATCATGTCAATCCGCATGCAACACAGCTGTACAATCTCATTCTACCAGAAAATCCATCAAGACGCTTTATGCGTAGACAGTGCAGGGATGTACTACTCTAAAAAAAAAAAAGTTTCAATCATGCCTTTGTGGGGTTACTCTTTGGAGTAAATGCCAGCCAACGTGCTTATTGTCTTAAAGAAAAACAGGTGCATGTAAAAAAAAAACTATTAATAGATGGATTTTATTTATCGCGCTATCGAAAGTTTATTTAAAGCAAACAAACAAAAAATTGTTGTTTATAATCTTTTCCCAGAATTATATTCCATTTCATATTTAAAATATTTGTACATACTCATTTTTTGCATAAAACGCACTTATTTTTTCTAAATATGTACATATATATATTTCTTTATATATATATATATATAAACTGGACACGATGTTCTCCAACGAACAGTAGGACGACAATGGCGATGAAATGTATGTATCGATCAATTTAGTTTATTTCCTGTAAATAATTTTTTATTCAGTGCGTCTGACACGCGTGTTATTTGAACGAACCGCAAGTTTCATTCACAATAGATTAAGAAAGTTCTTTTGATTCATCTAACATCTGCTTACGCTGATGACATATAATTTCATCAACGAGCGTAACTTCGATCGCAAAGTTGCATATTTACTTGTATCTGTTGTATGCAAAATATTTACTAGTCGATAAAAAACCGACTACGGAATCGTTCATAGCTGCGTTGGGGGCGTGGCCGAAATAATGGGGGAGATATATATATAATATATATGTGTACTGTGCTAATATATAAACCCGTTAAAAAAAAGAGACAGTGATATTGTAGTACAAAAAAAAATAATTACACAGCGAATCCGTGGGTAAGTTCTAGTATATGTATACAGAGTAGTGATTTGATTAAATTTTTAATTCATTGTAATCTCAAGTTGTTTTGTTCTTTTTAAGTTGAATTTTAATTATTTTGTAATTTTTTAAGTTTTACATAATTTTTCCCGTTTTGCGGTTTAATAAATAGATAAAAGTATAGTAACATACCTGCGTGATGTTTTTAAAAATTAATGTTCATCATTTTACTTTTCAAACTGCATAGTGATCCGTTGTTCGTGTTCAATGTCGGTTTCGCGGTATCGGATGTAAAATGGTCTCCGTATTCTAGCACGGTACTGGCGGCCGTCACGACCGATTGTAAAGTTTACATTTACGATTTGAACGTCGATAAGTATAAACCGATTTGCTCTCAAAGCGTCATCTCTAAAAAACAACACAAATTAACGAGAATAGCTTTTAATTGGAAGCTACCAGTAATAATCGTCGGTAATGATCGGTAAATACAAAGAATGAGTAAATCGACTTGATTAGTAATTAATTTATTTTTTTTTAAGTAAAAAATAAATATCTGAAAGAAGCTCCGGTAAAAGACCCCGTAATTTTTTACGGAGTGTATCAAGATCAATTAATTGTAATTGTTAGATAGCGCTAAGTTAAAATTATTTTTAACGTATTTACTTATTCGATCTAGAATAGGACGTACAAAAAGTATGTGGTCGGCGGTTTCTGCTACGCCACATAATTTTTTTATGCACCGTTAGGCATGTAGTAGAGGAAGAATAATTTCGAGTTTGTCAGTCTAATACATTGGGAGTTAAGGTGAATATATTGCTCAGTATTGTCCTCTTTCAGCACTTTCACTAATACACCTATACTAAATTTTTCAGTTATGTTTCACGTAATTATTAATTATATTCGATGATTAGAACAATTATATTCGATAAAATCATTCTTAATAATTTTAAAATAAATAACAATTATCAGATTATCAGAGTATTATTGTCGCTCTATATATCCCTTCTATACCTCAGCGTGTCATTTACATCACATATATACGGTTAATTAACACTACACACGCGTATATTACACATATTCTTCTTCTAATGGTAAAACCCGATTCGGGTATTATTTAACTATCATCGTGCATCGAATGGACAATCTGCTGTAGCCGGTTCTTATTTCTTGCTATTTTAACTGATTCTCGCATCTTATTAATTCCGGTCCATTTTTTTATGTTATCGAACCGCGATATACACTTTCTTCCCGGTTTCATTTTTTCTTCAATCATACCATCGCTATCGTTTGTAGGTAGCTTGTACTTTTCGCCTCTCGCAAAATATCGAAAAAAACTTAATTTTTCGTTTAGATTAGGTTTCCCGGAGACTATCATGAACCTAGTTTTCTTGGTGTTTATACTAATTCCTTTCTTCTTGCTTTCCAATACCATTATATCAAGGAGGGCTTGTAGTTCTGCTAGAAGTGCTGTTATGTTAAATCTTACGTTATTAAAAGAGCAATATATATATATATATAAAACGACTTCACTCGATTTTAACTAAAAAGGAAATTGTTTATTTATTAATAATACAATATAATACAGTTAAAATAAAGATAACATCATTTTTAACAATTTATAAACTTACCTAAAAAATAAAATCGATTTTAAAAGTGTTTAGTTCCTAATTTAAATCAAAAAATATAAGATTATGAAATAACAAACACAATAGATTTATTTACAAAAAGATTTTCTCTTTTGCTGTTTACTGTTTTGTAATGTTAACTAAAATGGAAACAGTTTACACTTCCCATCCAAAAAAAAAAAAAAACTGGATTCCCATTAATCAATAAACGACTTAAACATAGCACTAATAAATAACTAACTTAATTTTCAATATTATTATGAGGAATTAGTTTACTACTATGGAAAAGGTTTGCTTCCTTGCAACTCTTTCCACAGTCGAATTCATATATTGTGTTTGAAATCTGGTGAATGAGAGCTTAAATGGATCACTATGAATTTCATATAGTTTGTTATGGTTTAATTTATTTCCATTCTCAACGATCTTTAAAGACGTATTTTTTTTCTATTTTTATTGATTTCAAAATTTTTCATCGAATTTATAACTGTTTGTTCCCTATCATATTTTAAATTTCGAATTTCTCTAAATTCATTTAGGACTATTGTTGATTCTTCACCATAAAGTAAATATTATTGAGAAAATTTTGTTATACTGTTAGTTGGTACATTCAGCCGCTATCTTTGACCAAGCTCTTTTATTCCCAGTGTTCATTTTGCATCGTGTACTGTTTAGTAATGTTTGATTAAAGCTTTCATTTAATCCATTAAATTCTGGATTATCTAAGGATGTAAAAATAGGTGTTATATTCTTTTTTTCTAAATAGATTTTAAGTTAATACCAGCATATTGATCGATAAAATTGTTCCTATCTGATGTTCTTTAGCCAACTGATCAATTAATTTAATCAAATCTTTTGCACTTTGACCTTTTAATGTGGATAAACAGGCATATCTCGAGAAATGATCAACAAGATTACGTAAATATTTTTTTGAATACCATTTACTTCCAATTCATAGACGAATTTCATAAGGTTCTTTTGCTGAACCCAGTTTGGACAATAAACCAATTTTCTGACACCTTATACATTTATTTTTTAAACAAATTTCACAATTGCTGCAAAATAGTTTAATAGTATTATCCATATTCTTGAAATAATAGTTGTGACCATAGTATTCGTGTATCTGTTTTATTAATTGTAACCCAAAGTGTTGTGACAGAAAGATACAGTGTCTATTTTTAAGATATTTAAAAGAAATTCACATTTTTTTACTATCCATTTTTACCATATTTATAACTGGTAGTACATCTTCTGTGTTTTCAAGATATTCTAAGACTGGATTTCTTGATAAGGAATCAGCTTCCAAATTTTATGTTCCTGGTGCATATACAATCTTAAAATTGTATTGTGAGAGGATAGTATACTAAATCTCCTAGCTCCTCGTCTGTTCATGTTTTTACTTTCAGTGTTTCAAGTGGTTTATGATCCGTGATAACAATAAACGGTCGAACTATTAGCCAGTTTTGACAATAAATAATAGCTTCACAAATTACTAAACATTCTAAATAAATAGGGGTTTTCTTTTCTTGCGCAGGAGTTAATTTTTTGAAAAATAAGCAACTGGATGTAACATCCTATCTTCTTAAGATCGTTTAAAGATTGCTCTTACTCCTTGAATGCTAGCATCGGTATAAATATAAACTTCATTATCAGAATTATAAATTGATAATATTGGACTTGAACATAAATAATTTTTAAGTGTTAAATGCCTGTTCACAATATTCAGTCCGATCAAATTTTACATTATTATGCAATAAATTATACAACGGTCCTAATTGTTTTGCTGCATTTTCTAGATATTTATAATAAAAATTAATTTTTTCAATAAACTGGATTATATTTTTTTTTGTTTTATGTCATTGAAATTCGTCAATAGCTTGACGATTATCCTTATAAGGCCATATTTTATTTTTTCGATATGTCCTAAATATTTGATTAGCAACGTTACATTTTATTAATTTTAATCGGAAACCTACTTTAATGATTACATTTAATAATAACTCAAGGTGTAGTAAATGTTCTCTAAATGTTTTTGAAAAAATTAGGATATAGTCAATATAATTTATACAAAATTCATTTAATTTGTGTTTTCTAATTATGTTTGCTAAAAGCCATTGAAATATCGAGGGCAATATTTTTAATTGAAATGGTAGGCATATCCATTGCCAATGATCATTTTGTGTAACAAATGCTGTTTTTTTTTCTTTCTTTTGAAATGAAATTGACCAAAATGCTGAAAACCAATTAGTTTCCTACCTTCACCATAATATCTTTAATTCAAGGAAACGGATAAGGTTCTGGAAAAACTAATTTATTTACATCCCTAAAATCAACATATAGATGTGACCTATAGTTCTCCTCTTTTCTATATGCAAATGTTACTGGCGATACAAATGGTGAACTTGTGTCTTCTATCAATCCAGCCTTTAAGATTCAGTCTCTTTTTGATCTGAAATTGAGCATCTGTAAGGTTTTTTGTAATATATTTTTCTTCTATTCATTTTTATTTGTGCTTCCTCGTTTCTTACTATTCTAATATCATATCTATTTTTAATGAATATTGATTCATATTTGGTTATAAGGTCATTTTTTTTTTTACATCCAATTGGTCAAGATTTGCATAAAAACTTTTAACATCTATATATTCATTAAAATTCAGTTTTTATTATTTTTGCGATTCTTTTAATTCTGAAATTTGTTCCCTTTTTTTTCATCTATTTCTGAAAAATTTTTTAATTTTCATTTTGAATTAATTTAAATTTCTTTATAGCATTTAAACCAAGTAATAGATCAAATGAAAATTTGCCATTTTTAATTATATAAACATCACGTCTTTGATTTTATTGATTCTTAAATGTAAAATTTTTTTTTCTCATATTTGCTATTGCAAGCTTACCAACAAGATCATTTAGCAGTATTTGGGAGGAGAGCGTAAAAGGAAGGGCATAGTACCCACTGGTGTCAATCAAATGTAAACATGCCTGGGTGTTTGTGAAATTTACATCACTAATTGTTTTAAAAATATCTGGGCTCTGAATTATTTTCGTTTTTAGGCCATTTATGACCTTTTGATATACTAATGTTATATTTAAACCACTATCATAAACACCTTTAACTTTCTTCATCTTATGTTAAATTAACATTTTTTGTTTCTGCATATCATTTTTTATTAAGACATAATTCCCGTGGATATCGATTTGGTTTTTCTAGTTCTTCAGACATATAATATTGGTTTTTAATGATACTTTGTAATTTTATTGCACTCATACCATATTTTTTCCCCTTTATGTTCATTTTATCATGTTTTAATTTATTCTCCTTCTGTTTTTTATATATTGTATTATATTGCCTTAGTTCATTCATCAATTGTTCTGTTGCTTGTATTTCTTCTTAATCTAATTTATTTTGTACATTGAATGGTAAACCTATATGAATATGATTTATTCTAGATATGTTACATTCATTTTCCAATAACAATATTTCTTTCTTTAAGGAATAACCTATTAATGAACCATTTATAAATTTGAAATTGTATGCAAACCTAATATTTGTCAACTTTTATCAGCATATACTTGTAAAAATAAATCACACCATGCTGTCCAATTTGTAAATGATAGTTTTTTTTTTTAATGTTGAGCAGTACCATTCATTAGCATTATCTTGGCAAATAATTTTAAACATTGAATTTTTTTTCCATTAATTATTTTATATTATTCACATTCTTTTTCAAAATCCTCAAGCCATCTTTTAGCGTTCTGTTGTTTCCCCCGAAATTTTTCAAAAACAAATTTTTGATAACTTCTTTGATATTCAGTTGTGCTTGAACACTTTCAACCAGTTTTATTAATTTATAATGAGTGTACTCAACGTTTATTGTTGATAACTCCATACCTTGTTTTTCAATTTGTTGCTCTTCAAAATATATTTCATTAAAAACAAAATTTTCATCACTATCCAAATATAATGGTAATGTTACTGTTAAATTACTGAATTGGCCATGTTTTTTCATACTTTTACAGGCCATTTTTACTGTATGAATGTTAAAGTAGTATGAATTGACTCACCTTGTATTTCTTCAGGAAATTTATATATTGTTTCGTTCGTTAACATTTTTATAGTTTTTTCCGCATTTAGAATTTTAAATTCTATTTTTCTCGTTCAATTCTGATTTTTACTTGAATTGATGGCATTTTCAATCAAAATCGATTTATAAAACGTTCTTCAAATGAATCAACTTCTCGATTTTAACTAAAAAGTAAATTGTTTATTTATTAATAATACAATATAATAATTTTAATAATTTCTAAACTTACCTAAAAAGTAAAATCGATTTTGTAAGTGTTTAGTTCGTAATTTAAATCAAAAAATACATAATTATAAAATAAAAAAGAGATTTATTTACAAAAAGGTTTTCTTCTTTTGTTTTTTACAGTTTACTGTTTCGTAATGTTAACTAAAATGTAAACAGTGCAACCATTTTACATACATACATATATATATATTATATATATATATATATATATATATATATATATAACGTTGATGTATTGGACAGTAGTGATTTTATGAATTAACAAAACAAAATAAAAACGTTAATCACTATAAAATTTACTTTATTTTCGCAAAAAGCCTTTCGACAATCACAAATCATTTGGAATTATATATTTTTATTACCTATTTTCACTGTAAATTGAATGTTTTTATTAAAGTTGTTTAATTCTATTACAAATCTATTTAATTCATAAGTTTTCAAATTATTATTCCAAATAATTAATATATCATCTACATATCTTCCCCAAAATTTAATATTGTTTTTAAATATATAATTTTCTTGAGATATTATGTTTTCTACTTTGTTCATATATATTTCTGTTAAAATAGGAGATAAAGGTGAACTCATCATTAACCCTTCCTCTTGTTTGTAATATTTATTGTTAAATTTAAAATAGCTTTGATTTAATACAATTTTTAATAATTTTATAAATTAATTTTTAAATTTACTGTTATACATTCTATTATTTTCTATATATGTTATTACTTCATGTGTTGGAATATTATTGTACATATTAGCTATATCTAATTATATAAATATATCATTATTATTAAGTTTTATTTGTTTTAACTCATAAATTAATTCCATATTATTTTTAACATTAAATTGTGTTTCAAATTTATAATTAGTCCGTAAATATTTCCGAATTATTTTAGAAACTTTATAAAATGGAGCATTTATACAATTAACTAATGTTCTTATTGGATTGTTAATCTGGTGTAGTTTAATTAAACCCGAAAGAATTAGCGGTTTTGCATTCATTTCAATGAAATTAAAATTCTTGAAATAACTGTATAACGTGTCATCCCTTGTACTACTTTCTTCTGTAGTATTTCTATGTATTGTTTTTATTTCTTTTCCGATATATTAATTAAATCTGTTGGTTGGATATTAATTTTCCTAAATTTATTATTATCGATAAATGTTTCCATTTTCCCAAAATAATCATTTTTCTTTATTACTGCTATAGTATTAAATTTTTCTTGTTGATTTTTCTTAGTACTATTTTGTTTCATTTATATTAGAATAGTTCTAACTTCTATCCTTTTATTTTGTAAATTTCGATTAACCTCTTTATAATACTTTCACAACCTACTGCCATTTTCTCTATTTCTTCTTGTTTGAATATTTTGATACTATTTTTATGTATATATTTTATGGCTTTTTAAAGAATATTTAAGAGAAGGAAAGCATATTATAGAAAACATTACAGATAATATAAAAATTTTACACATAGAGCATAAATTTACAAAAAAAAATTATTCAAAAAACTACAAATTATAAAACATAGAAATAGTAATGTTTTATTAAATAATAAGATCAATTTCGATGAAGAATTAATTTTAAAATCGGTTTTATAATTAAAAGTTATTATAAATATAAATTTTTTTATTAAATTAAATTACATCTGGTTAATTAATATGAATAGATATATATATATATAAGTTCTTATTAATATCTCTGTTCATTTATTTGTAAAGTTTTTGTATCGCTTGAAAATGATGTAAATATCAAAAAGCTTTGCGAAAATAAATTTTATAGTGATTAACATTGTTTTTATTTTGTTCTGGTATATATATATATATATATATATATATATATATATATATATATATATATATATATATATATATACATGTAAACCAAATAAAATATAACATAGTTTAATCACTAATAACTTTTAGTGTTATATTTTATTTGGTTTATAATTTATAAAATCACTACTCTCCAATATATTCAACATTTATATACATGTATCCTTGGTTATATCAGAAATGGCTTTAACGATTTGGATGAAATTTTGTACATGGCTGCAATTTCTTAAGTAATTAAAAATGACCTCTATGGAAATTATGAATTTTCAAATTTTGGGTTCTGACCTCGAGTACATATCATCAAATAATTTACTAATCACATATATTTGCTTTGGATGCACCGTAATTATATTTTAAAAGTCGATTGAAAAAAAAATCAAAAATATTTTAATTGGAATACTTTTGATCATCTAGAGTTCGCAAAAAATGTTTATCGTTACGAGGTCTATGTTTTGGGGCATGAAAGGCTTGAACTAATAATTAAAAAAATAAGTGCGTTTCTTTTTATAAATTCTTAGTGTGATTAATTTTTTCTAACGTTTTTTTTTTCCCGTACAGAGGATGCGTCGCATCGTTGAAATTATCTCCGAATTTAAGGAAAAAACCGAAGATTCCTAAGAAACAGCAAGACGTCAACTTATTCGATTTAGAAGCGATTAAATTAGAAAAAGTATTATCACTGGTTCGCGAGCCTTCAGACTCGGTGCTAAAACTGGGCAAATTAAGCAGCGCTAGTACTTCGACCGTATAAAATATATCACAGCGTTTACAAAATAAAAAAATAAAAAAATAAAGAAATAAATTAATTGATAATTATCGTCGTCAAAAGTCGAATTTGTTAAATGTTAAACTTTTAGAAAATTATTTCGCAACTAAATTTAGAAATAACTCCATAATTCGATTATTTTAAAATAATAAAAATAGTTCAACAGAATTTATGAAAAAATTTAAGTATGAAAATTCGGAAATAATAAACCGACGTTATTAAAATAAATGTTTTTAAACAATCGCTGCGAATTTTGATATAAATCAACGTTCGTCGTTAATTCTCATCGTGGAAATATAAAGGTACGATTAAAAAAAATCTCACCTTATTCATGATAATTTTTAATATAATTAAATAGCGATTAATTAATCGATATTCGATTGATGATTTGATAAATGAAATTTTTAGTTTAAATTATTATCCCCCCACCTCTCACGAGTAATATCATTAATGAAATAAATGCCGAAAAGAAATTTTCCAATTTTATCTATTTGCGGTAGTTGAAAATAATTTTTTGAGTTCACTCTAAAGGTGCGATTTTTAATTTTTCCCAATGTACTTACTTTTTTTAGCTTAAATAAAATACCGTAATTAAAGGAAAAATATTTTGCGAAAGAACGTTATATTTTTAGAAAATTTTGAAAATTATACTTAACGGATAAATTTTACAAATTACTCAACTGATGTAACAACAGCTATTTTTGGTAATACGTAAGAAGATTTAACGATAATAATAATAGAAACGACGATTATAATGATAACAATAAACATTGAATCAGATCGCATCAAATTTATTCGAAAATAATGTGAAATGTTATAATTTTTTGCAAAATATTTACAAAATTATTTACTACAAACATTTGTACATATGTGCAAGCATGAAGTACATGCAACCGTGTAGATAATTATATATACGGCAATAATAATAATTTAAATTCATATTTCAAATTACATTCCGTGACATAAAGTATATAAATATCGGCAATTACCGAGTTTGGGCATTATTGCACGAGCCCCGTAAATTAACTTAAACTTAAAAAAGTAATACAACAATCTGTTTTTATTTTATTTTATTTTAAACTAGCGCGGGCGCACACACGCTAGACAATAAGATAACAAAAATTTTGTATAGAATTCTTCCTAATCTCCAAATACAAACAAATGAAATGAATCTTTTTTAACTTACATAAATTAAATCAAGTATAATTTAGTTCTTTACAATTTATGCACCGTTTACAAATGTATATAATAAGAAATCATTTACGCGTAATAATAATATTACAACATTCTCCACGTAGGAGTATCGTCATGAAGGTAACAGCTCCCTTATTTTCTGCCGCCATTCTTGACGGTCTTCGGAATTGTGAACACATCTTGAAAATGTCATCCGAGCTGCATCTATCCAACTAATTTGCACTCTGCCCCTCGGTCGCACACCATTTTGTACTATGTGACCAAAAAATTTTATAATACGTACGAGAGCCTGTCTTTCAGATGTTTTCATCCTTTGGAAGCTGAATGCAAATTTTGCCTGTAAAGAATTGTGATCCGACTCGATGTCTGCACCAATGTGACCACTATTTTAACGGTATATAAATATCGTTGACGAAAACAGGATCGACCTTTGTACTTATATATATATATATATATATATATATATATATATATATATATATATATATATATATATATATATATATATATATATATATATATATATATATATATTTCTACGTATTTTTATTATTACGGATATTATTTTTAAATTTCATTTTTTAATTATTATATTTTATTTCCTAGTGCACCCTCCTTACTTTAAAATCGTTATAATATGTTGGTTTTCGGATCATTATAAAAATATCCTATCAGGATATCAACTCCGTCTTAATTTAATTATCCGCGTTAAGACGTTATGCTTCCAGATTTTATTTGTAATCTTCCAATTGGTGAATTCTAACAAAAACCACCTATTCTTTAATCGCACACATTATGATAGTACATAGATCTTATATCTAACGGTTATTTTCCACCGCCATGTTCTTTAATATTAAAAAAAGCGAATCAAATTTAAAACGCGATAATTTAGCTATCTTTTGTGATAACGAGAAACTTTTCTTATACTCGTTAGAAGTAAGATAGCGCCATATGTATAAGGGAAAAAACAGATTTTTTAAAAATAAATTTTAAAGTAAGATTCTGCGAAAGTTTTATTATCGATATTATTATTTTATTTTTTCATAAAAAAAATTAGATCATTTAACTAACGTCAGCGAAATGTAAATTTTTTGTAAATTGTTGTTTATTTATTTGAAACATATTTTCAAAGGATAATTCCTAATTAGGAATTTTCCAAACGTTCTTACTGATAAATTTGTATTTTGGAAAATCGTCGGAAACTTTTCAGTGAATCTTCTTTTGACACACACACACATACAAAGAAATATATATTATATTCTTCTTCTTCTTAGTTACGTCATTTCCGTTCGAAGTTTGGCGACCAATAATGATAGGCTGTCCTTATTAATGATCGTTTTCGTCAGTTCAATTTCTGTTTTTCACTCAGCCATCATTCTACGATGTTTTTTATCGGCGTATGCTTCTTTTGTCATCTAGTTTTTCTTTCAGGATCAGTTGAAGAGGTTCCTATTTCAAATTTCTACACACATGCCACAATATTCAAGTTTTCGTCAACGTACGGTGAAATGTAATTATTTCTGCTTGGTAGTCTTTGTCTTCATTCGTAACTTTATCCGTCCAGGGTATCTTCGATATGCGGCGATAAATGAACATTTCAAACGGTTGTAGTTTCCTTTCTAATTTTTTGGTTATATATGGATATTAGGAAGCTGATAAATTCAAATATGAAAGAAGGCTTCGCAGTCAAATCACTGTTTATGGTATCATTAAATATGATATTTAATCATAGACCGATACCACATTAGGAAGAGATTGCTCCGTAAAATAGGGATCAATTATTTGTCGAGTTCTGAGTATTTACAAAAAGAGGGTCGATAATTGGAATTTGGGCATATATGTTATGCTACAAAAGAACGTAATTTACAACGTTCTAAACGATAAGATAATTTAACGTTAGGATTTATATTCTATATTCGGGTTTGAGGAGTCACAAATTTAGTTTTCAAACTTAGGTTTTTATTTGAGCACACGTCATCTTTTTGAGAACACAATTAATTCTTTTCACCAATAGTAAATTTTCAAATTTAGACTACCGAATGTATCGTCCTTTGTACGAAACTTTAGTTAAAAAAAAAAAAGTATATCGCCCCAGCATTGTACAACAAATCGTTTAAACTGGATGGAATGCTTAGAAACATTCATTCCTGGTTCTGTTTATTAAGAAAACGTCACTTACTGTAAAAATGGGTAATATGAATGAAGCTAGTTAAGGAATTACTATCGAACAGAAAGTATAATAGCATATACGACTATTAAAATCGAATCATCTTTCTATAATATTTTGATTTCATTTTTGAGGACAGAGTTTTGAGACCTACTCGAAAACACACGCAGATTATTTAATTATTATTATTATTATTTTTTATAATAATTATAAACTGCACCTGGTCACGTAAAACTACCCATAACTACCCATTATTCCGATTATTTGTAAATTTTCATTATTGATCGCACCATTGCTCATGAAAAATTTTATAGACCGAATTTACACCCGTAAACCAATATATTTTCATATACACCTTTCAACAAATACAGATAAAAGAGATATGAACAATGCAAATTGTTTCTACATACCACATTTTCGCGTATAAGTTAACACACAAATAAACATTGTTGCAACACAAAGTTAACTTTGGCGTCATACCGTGACTTAAATAAAGAAGGACCGCACTATTTCACACACACACACACACACACACACATACATATATATATATATATGTACGTATTTATTGTAATTTTAAAATTATATTTCCTTCTGATATATAGTAACTTCAAAATGTTATAAATATGTGGTTATAATTATATTTGTGGTTACGTAATCTAACAATATAACATAATTATATATAAAAATACAATTATTGGTTATATATTTATATAATATATATATGCACATAAATGTTTGCTCATACTTATGTAGTCATATGTTATATATAAATACACGCCATATATATATATATTATTATTATTAAATTAAATTAACATGGCGTGTACAGTGGTTAAGACTAGAAGCACGGTAGAAAAAGGAGATTAGATTGAGGAATAGTGACGGGACCGGTGGGGAAGGTAATTAGTTTCGAAAATGAAACATGATCATTTTTGAAGAGAAGAGCTAAGGAGAAAGATTAAGACACGCTTTAATTGAGAAGTATGAGAAACAGTTAATTAGAATATGAGAATCTGAGTGAATAACGCCAGTGCAGGAACACAGTGGAGTCAAAGTTTTATTAACAGGATACGCTTGAGTCAGACGTGTATGGCCCAGGCGGAATCTGGTGACGACCACGTCGTCTCTGCGGCTTGGTAGGGAAGTTGTCCAAGGATAGATCGAATGTTCGATTTGCAGTGTTTGTTGTTCCACTTCCTCTCCCCTAATGAAAGAAGCCCATTTGATGCATTTCTTATAGTCAGATGCTGGAACTGAAACATTCGGGATGGCAAGAACGTGTCAGCTTCCCTGGCCGCTTTATCGGTAGTTCATTCCCATGAACCACAGTATGAGCTGGAATCCACAGGAAGATTTCTGACTCGATTTATAACTTTTTTGGCTATGGGGTGCTGATTATAGTTGAAAACATCGCAGAGAGTGCGGAGTATAATCGGCATCGGAATTAAGGATTCTATAGCGAGATAAATCGCGTATAATTCAGCTGAAATGACCGAGAATGCCTGCATTAGCGAATATTGGCTGAGCAGCCGACATATCAATTGAACAGAGATAATTCGTGCAGAACGTGGTAATTTCTTTCCCGATTTCTTCAATTGGCAAGTTTTCTCTTCATAGTTTGTGGATTACGCGATCCAGCCGAATAGGGTTTTGTTAACAGGGAGGCAACATTGTGGTGGTTATGAGTGATTGTAGGCGGATTTAGGGAAGTTATTGCAATTGAGAGCCGGAATTTATTGTTTTTTTATTTCAAAGAAGCTGGATTAGAAAGTAAAAACAGTTGAGGAATCTAAAAGCCGGAAAATTTAGACTGGACTACAAAATCATATATATATATATATATATATATATATATATATATATATAATATATACACAGTAGATTAGCTTTATAATACTTCCATTTTTTATTTGAACAAAATCAGAAACGTCGTTTGCTAATGAACGATTTATTTTAAATTTCGTAGTAATATACATGCATATGTATATATATATATATATATATATATATATATATATATATATATATATATATATATATATATGATGTAGAAGGGTTGTTATATTTCGGTTGTGGCTGTAAATACGAAACTAAATAAATTTTCCAAAAATTAAGGAAAAAAAGGGGTAAAGCTGTTATGTAATTTATGAACCGTACGCATGAACCAAACACAAACATGTGCTACACCGTATGCGATAATAATAACTTTGGACAACATAAAAAAATGTACGTGTGTATACGTGTGCGTAATTTATATTAGAGCGCTTTAAAGTCATTTTTCTAGGAATCCTTTTTCCTGTCATAAACACCATCGAAAATGATAATCGCTGAATTAGAGCTGGTCGTTTATTCGCCCCATTTCTGAGTATTTCCGTAAATGGCTAAATTATGAAAATATTAATAATAATGATAATAATAATAATGATGATGATGATAGAAAGTAAAAAATGAAATAAATAACACTAAATTACCGCGCAAATCAGACTGACCGGTCCTTCGTAGCATTCGTTGCCAGTTTTTCTACGCGTAATAAATATGGATGATTTGTATTACTATATTCCTCCGTCCGGACCACATCCCTTACACTCTCACTCTATATATATATATTAAAATGACGACCACTGTTTCAGGATTGTCCACCTTAAACTAAAGGTCCCTATTTTCACAAAATTTCCATTTCGCTGACGAGACAAAATATAATGACATATATATATATATATATATATATATATATATATATATATATCGAAATTTCTCGATCAGCGCATGTTCTTCGATATTTATCAACACCTAAAAGTGTATTATTATTTATATTTCGAAAATGGAGAACGTTTATTTTTGTTTTTAAACGAACGGTCTCATTTTTCCTCAGTTTTGTCGATATTAGAGTATTGTTGATATTTTCAACGGGGAGTATAGTACGCTTAAAAAAATTCCCCTTATCGTGTTATTATAAATTTTAAAACGTTTTACTAATTTTCGTAATCTTGAAAATTGACTTAACGTAATTAATCTTTTAAGAAAATTTATATATAAATGAAAATATCAGAAATTTTTGTTCACCTTTTCACTGCAGTTCTTGGTACAAGTTTCGTATAATGTTATTTAACCAAAACTACGATATTTCGATACATAGAAGGTAAAACTAAAAGAAAAAAGTGAAAATATTAGGAAAATTAGAAATAACCAAATTTGGAAATAAAAATAATTTATCGAACGCATTGATAACATTTGCCGATGAATTAGTATTAAGGATCGTATTGTGAATACACAGATTATTTAGTATTTAGTGTAAAAAATTGCAGAAAAAAAAACCAGAAAAGAAAATTGCTAAACTTTTAATGAGAAATCACAAAGCTTTGGCTTTTTTAGATGCCCTTACAGCCTGACCAACGTGATACTGTACTTACTAACTTATATTTCTATAAACTCGGACAACTTTTCTAGAAATATCGCTATGTCCGGGAACAGATGTAAATTCGAGACCCGCGCAGTAATACAAGAATGTTATTAAATAAAGGCATTCGAAAAACACGTGATAAGGATTGCAAATTGCACGTCCGGCATGTAGAGGTAAGGCGTTTCTCTAAGCTGCATAAGGAACAGGCGGTCCGGCACAAGCAATGCCCGAATCGCAATCGCTTAATGTTTGTAAAAAAAGTAGAACCTTGGAAATCTAGGAAGAGACGGTTGAAATTGATAGTACCTAGTAAGAGGCGACTGTTGTATCCACATAATTATGTCTGTTTCCAGAGTTTCTTATTAAATGTATGATATCAGAAGAGAATACCACACCGCTAGAAGACCAACCTTTAGCTAATGAATTTACAATTTCATTGTCGGGGATTCCTCGATGTCCCGGTAGCTATAAGAAAGACACGAATATACTCACGTTTTCCAGATGATAAAGTTTTAACATGATGAATGAAATCAATGAATCTGAAGCCTTCCCTTTTTCAATAGCCTTCGATATGATTTGTGAGTCGGTGATAATGAGATAATTATCTGAAAGCTTCGTATCAATTAAGAATGATAATGATAGAAATACTGCTACACACTCAGCGGTAAATGCGAAATAAAGATCAGATAATACCCTGCTAATATTCAGAGATGGGATGAAAACTGCTGCTCTAGTTCGCTGAGCCGACTTCGATATATCTGTATAAATAAGGGTGTGCGTACGAAAATTTTCAGTGATAATATTATTGAATGTAGCCCGGATCAATGGCGGAGGATAAAGAACGTAGTTCTTAGGAAAGAAAGATGTTCTTTTATTGGAAAAATTGTATGAATATGGTAATATAAATTGGATGGGTATATGAATACGCATAGTCTGCGCCTGAAATTCTTCCAACCTGGGTATAACTGAAGCCAGCAGGGGCATCTTATTATTTGAAAATCGCCAGTTGGAGTAAATGTGATGGAATAAATTGTATAGTGGAAAGCGATCTGTGTTGTTCATTCTATTAATTAAGAGTTTTAGTACTAAATAACTCTGTCTAAACTGTAAGGGGGAATCTTACACTCTGCCATTAATGCCGGTATCGAAGTGCTTCTAACTACACTAATTTTTGTATCCGATCAAGCTTATTTAATAATGATTCAGATGCCGATCTATAAAACATATAACCGTACTCTATTTTAGATCGAATTAGCAATCTATAAAGAGTTAAGAGTATAAAAGGATTACCCCCCAACGAGTATTGTATAAATTACGTAAAATGTTAACTGCGCGATTAATAGTCGTTAGTAGATTATCAATATGTGGCCACCGTGTTAAACACGTATCCAAAGTAATATCAAACTACCGAACTGATTTGCAAAAGGGAATAACGCCATCGTACACTCAACTTAAAAAGTACTCAATTCAATATCAATATTAATGTTACATACGGCGTCGGAAAATGTAGTATTGGAAATAAATACCGGAATATCGTCAACATAGAGGAAAGTTTTAGAATACAAAGGTACATGTGCCAGTTCTAGAATATATAGATTAAAAAGAATCGGGACTAAGAGAAGAACCCTTGAGATATTCCCTTGTATAGCCACTAAACTTAAATATCACGTTCGAAGATATCGAACAACGAATAACCACTAAAGAAGGAACTGTACGATGATGGCGATTTGAAAGGAGAAGAAGAAGAATTACAGGATCAGTGGACAACGTAGTCCACTAGTTACTAATTCGATATAACAACCCGTAAATCTAGAGCATGTATTGAGGAGTAGGAAAATGGCGATGGAATTGGGGGAAAAGAATTACACGGAGTTATGTGTAGTCCACGTTGAAATATGCGTCCGAATTATAAATAAGCGGGAATTCAGTAAGCAGTAGAAAAAGAATGGAATATATAACATCAAAGATTGGATTTAGTAAGACCGGTACCTTAATAAATGCAGTTAGATTCGGAAAAATATAATGTTCAACTGTTCTAGATGTGCAAACCTCCATATAAGAAGATATAACAAAATGATTATATATATATATATATATATCAAATTAAGAAAATCAAGCTGGCTAAAAATGAGAAATACTGAACCGAATTAGAATTGTTAAATTACATTGGATGGGCCATGTGCTTCGACACGGAAGGCTGTTGCGGGATGTTATTGAAGGATACATCCCGGAAAAATGTATATATAACAGATGGACCGTGATCACGTTTATTCTAGCTATTTACCAACAACCGATACAAATGCAAAAGACTTAGCGCATAGGGGCGAGAATCAATCCACTGACCGATACACCTAGATAATAACAATAAACAAATTTATATTAAAAGTAAAATGATGCGAATATCGTTTAGATATTAAACATTTAAACAAATTAATTATATGACGCAATCGTATGCTTTATCTCGAGCGTCGTGTACCGTTTTAGCATTTTACATAAAATTTTTTTCGGTTATCCAGTTGACGCGCAATTTATCGAATAGTTGGTTAAACTGATCGATAAATTGAGTGTTACTGGTCGGTTCTATATTTGTCCTCTACTGTTTACTTTTCTCCGAATCCTTTGCACGTGCCCCCCAAGGATTAGGCAGTATTTTCGTTTAACGCTTTCAAGCACAGAAACAGACAGTGGAAAATGCAGCAAACAAGCGCAGAATTTTTAAAATTTAATTTCAATGTAAAAATTGTTTAGTGAATGTTGAGAATTTTTTTTTCGAAAATAGGTTGTTTGCATTTGTAAGCAGTTTATGATACATATTTTGTCTCACCGTGCAACAAAAGCAAGAAAATAATACTGTGCAGTTAGCACCATTTATTATCATATTGATCATTATAAAAATTAAGGTCCTCGAAATTAAAACCTAATATTATCATTTCAAGGTGCAATTAATACCGAAAGTACTTAATACAAATAATATTACTTATAATAATCTCGGAAAGAAGTTTTATTTTTTTCTAAGCGTAATGAAATTTGGTAAACGTTGCAAGTCCAGTCTGTTCTAATTCATTCTCTTGTAGAACTACAAATTGCACACATCTTTTTTGTTGATCTTAATGATCGATGAGCGGACTCCTTTCGACATATTTTACACGGCTCATCCCATTAATATTCTTTTTGTTAATTACTTCGCGACTGATTCTCCTAGATTTTTTTTGTACTTTTCCATACATTCTTGTATATATTTCAAATTTTATCATATAATCCGACATATCAGCCATGACCCATATTTTATGTTCCTCGCTTTACAGGCTTCATTGGCATATATTACTAGATCGCCTTTTGAATTTAACTATCGATTCATCAATGGCAAGGTACGGATTTGGCCAGAAATGTTTTTCGAATTTACGACTATTTCATCTAAGAGTTGAATTTATACAATTTATCATAATTTGCATTCTTACTATCTGATATCACGATGTTATCATTAAGAGGAAGATTTGATAACCAACTAAAACGATTTATCATCGGTTTAATAATAAATGGTCATATATGTCTGGTGAAGTAATATAGCTTGGAAGTTTTTTGTTTTTTTTATTTAAATTAATATATTAATTCCTAAAAACGTTTCAACTTCATCTTTATTTGTCGGTTGGTAACATTTACCACCTTGCTCGGCATATAAATTAATTAGAAAAACTCTATATTCCATACATTTATGAAAAAAAATAATTAAATATATTATAAGAAGACAGTAAATTTAAGATATAATTTGTTTGACAACTGATGCTGCTAAAAACTGCTGATGCTGTATGAATTTCAAACTTATTCCGCTGTTCGATATTATATTTAAAATAAAACATTCTAAAATAACCCATTCTACTGATGTAGTTTAAAAAATACCGTTTTACACGGTGTGAGGAATTTCATACTACCACACGAAAAATTACATAAAATATTTCAACTTAGAATTTATTTCACAGAGAATATATTTTTAAGGAACAGTGTAAGACCGAAACAGTGAATACCAACGCTAAACAGCAGGAGGAACAACCGCGGCAACAAAGCTGGAATTAGCCTGAATATTTCTTTAAGCATTTCAATTATGTACGTCTGCGTAATAACTGTACGCGTGCACCGTATGTAAAATTCCATTACGTTATTATGGTATGCTGAGGAAAGAAGTCGTCTTAGTATTGCGGGAGAAAATTTACAGGTGGTACATATTTTGTTCCATCGTGCAATTAATGCGATAAAATAGGTGGTACTCTCGAAACATTTAGGATGAATATCTGGCGGAATTGACGAAATCGTCCCATATCTTCGGTCTATGTTATTTGTAACGTTGTATTTATCGTTCTGAATCTTTTTCAGGATGATTTATTCAACCACTATGACATTTTACTCAGCTTTGTATGATATGGTCTTTTTATATTTCTATTAGTTCGGTTGTTACTAGTCAACCTTGTCCTGCTTTTTCTTCTGTTTGGGGGACTGAAACCTTTCTGATACTTTCATTTCCAATGCACACACATGCTTCGTCGTTAATATACGTAAACTTTAAAATTTATATTTCTGAGAAAAAATTGATAAAAATCGTTCGGAAGAAAAAAAAATGATTAACATAAAATTTAACTAAAATTCAAAACGCATAACCAAAAGCAAGAACAAACACAAGAAGTCACCTATACACATAACATATATAATTAATTACAGATGCATAGTTTTAAAGTATTTGAGTTAGAATTTAAACACCGGCTAAAACTGTGTATAGTATGCAAGCTCCTGCGTATTGGAGATGCAAATTAAAGAAGAATATATGTATGTAAAACAAACCCCGCGGAATCCAATCTAATTGTACA